>CM054382.1:67300000-67900000 GCA_028858755.1 Ara ararauna
GTTGCCAGTTCTAGTCTTTGCGAGACTGCTGCCTTGCCTTGATTATAGCACAGCAACACACAGCAATGCAGAGGAGTGTTTTCATGCGCAGGTAGCGTTCCTAAAATGTATTTATCAGGAACACAGCTTACATTTTAGAAGATGACGTTCCCCCTGCAGGGAAAGTGGGGCTGAAAGAAGAAAAAAGGAAAAATTATCAACATTTCCAGTAGAAGAAAAAAGCCCTGGAGAAGCTGTTTACTGTCGTTTCAAATAAGAACTGGTTTAAAAGCATTGCACATTAACAAACACTGTCTGCTGCTTCATTTAGAAGAGTCAGTCGCTTAGCAAACAAACTCTTGATAGAGATTTTGCAACCCGTGTTTACAATAAACCTCATATACCAGCAAACCCCACCGGCCAATACTCTTGCTCACACCAATAACCTCTATTTAAGGGTAATAGTTTTAAGTAATTCTTTATTATTTGAGCAGCTGCAAAGTTCTGAAGGTGAGATCAAAGTGTCAGTGCGTAACCAGGCTGCTGGAATGATTTCCCTGGCTGTACCTGACTTGTGCTCTGGGCTGTCATTGCTGTGCTGCCAGACGGGCTCTTCTGAGGCAGACACAGGACTTTGCTCACAGTGTGAGGCTTTGTGAGAGCCCCCTCACCTGAGCCGAGCAGGGGATGCTGCTGAGTGGGGCCGCCCCAGTGCTGCCCATTATTTGCTTGCATAAGGGACAGGGTTTGCAGCTGTTCAGCAGAGCTCCAGGGCAACACTTGACTGATTTCAGGCACTGCTAATGCAATCGCTTCAGCTCAAGGAATATCCCTTCCTGCTATGAAAGTTCTTGGAAACATTTGTTTGAATCACGCAGGTGGCTGCAGTGCAGGGAGCTTGGCTCTGGGAGACTGAATTCCCTTTCCCAGCGCACTGGGGAGCAGGAGAGGTGAGAGCAACAGTGAGGAGGGGTTGGCTTACGGATCAATGCACACAGACTGAGCAAAGGACTTCATCCATCCCTCACTGTTTCACCATCCTTTTCAATTCCAGCAGCGAGTAATGGAAGGTGTCCCTGCCCGTGGCAGAGGTTGGAACTGGATGAGCTTTAAGGTCCTTTCCAACACAAACCAGGCTGGGATTCTAGGACTCAAAATAGAAGAAGTCTTTCCTACAAGCATTTATTCAAATCTAAAGAACATGGTTTCCCTGCTTCACCTTGCATCCGCGTTGGCATTTATCATCAGCATAAGGATTTTAGTAATATTGTAACTTACAGTAAATTATTTGGGCATAACTGGTTTCGAATCGCCCATGTTTGACCCTAATTATAGCTGATTTTCAAGCAAAGTTTGGTTGGGATTTCAAAGATAATTCCCATCATAACTGCAGGATCTGGATTTGCTGTTTCAAGGACTGAATATTCCATCTTCAATTCTGAATTAAATGAAACAAAAATTCTAGTATTTTTAAGCCATTTTGCATTAATAAGGATATTTTTCTGTAATGAAATTGAAATCTTGTCATAATGTTCATCTTCAGAAGCCTTAATTTCTTTAAGTGTGCTCACTAATGACTTCACTCGGCCAAGCTCTGTGGAAACTGAACATCAAAAACATTCCCTTAAAACTGTTGCCATGAAATGTGTCAACTCCACTGAAATACTTGATTTTAGTGTTTGAGAAACAAAATTTCATTGAACTTTATTTGATGTTTTCAAACGAACCCGATTTCAACGACAACAGAATTTTCCTCTGAAAAGATCATTTGACTTTCAAATGTAACTTACACACAGAAAATAATCAACCGAAAGCTTTGAAATACCCGAATCCTCGGAATTAGCTGAGGCATAAACAGCACCTCGTATCCAGCAGCACTTCACAGGACTTGGGGGCTGCAAAGAGAAAAATAAGTGGCATGTGTCTGAGGAAATGGTCTTTTCCAAACAGTCCAAAGCAATGAGAACACAGTGCTGATTAAAATCCTGTCCTTGCCATTAGTGCAGGGGCTTAATCAGTCCTCTTTGGAAGGGCTACACCTACTCCAGCAGGGTTTTCCTTCTTCCCTGCTCCAGTGGAAGGGATTTCTGAAGGAGTCTCCCTTGAGTAATATGGGGATCTGTGAAAGGGAAGAAAATTCCCCATAAAATCATGTGCACACTTAAAGTTGGTCTTCTGAAGTGTTTGAATGTTTTTCTACCCAAAATCTCTTAATCAGCCTCGTTCTTCTCTCTGGGAAGAGCTCAGTCATCCCTAAAATTGTTTGGTGAGAAAAATGAGATTGAGAAATGACATTATTTGTGGGGATTCTATCTAAAATAGTGCCTTAACAGGCAGAGCACTGAGATAGCGCTTCCCCACATCAACAGCTCCTGGCACACAGCAGCTGTGCATGAACAGCAAAACCTCTCAAACAGCACGTGTCTCTGTGTGTGTGTGTATGTGTGTGTGAGAAACACTTGTGCTTGTGGCTCTTTAAGAACTCAAAGGAAGAGGTTATTTGCAGAGGACATCCCATATACTACCCTTTCCACGTGGGATGCCGCAGCTTCATTCAGTTTTGCATTCCCAAATGTTTTCTCACAGGTGGCGTGTGTAAAAATAATTCCTGTGTTTTTCGAACGCCATCTCAGTGTGTTGCCAAGTGTCTAAAGTTCAGATGACAGGGATAATGAGAGGCTTTGTAAGAAAGCCATCACGCAGTCCTGAGGAGCTCAGCAGAATTGGCCACTGCAGTACTTGAAGCATGCTACAGAACTGCTGAATAAAAGGTAATAGAGAAACAAGGGCAGTGAGGTGCCAGGGAATGGGAGGCTTCATTGCTGGTTCTGTGTGGGCAGAATGGGAGTATTAACTGAAGTACACAACTCTCCTCAGCACAAACCCACAAGTCAAAGTTCATTTGACAACAGAGGAGAAAAGACGTTATTTGGGTGCCTGTATGGCCACCGTCTTCGGGTGAGCACCTGCTGGGTGCACATCCAGAGCACAGCCCAGCACCCATGCCAGCTCCATACAGACACCACTGCAGGTGTTTCAATCCAGGCAGGCATGGGTCTGGTGCATAGACCTTCAGGTGAGGTGCTCCTCAGCCAGAGAAGAGGGGCTGATGGGGGTCCCCATGAGGGTGACTGTCCCAGGGGTCTGGTAACTGCCACCTGGCTGGGGACAGGGTGTCCCCCAGCATTGGGATGGGGGTGGATTGGAAGATCACCCCCAAGCCAAAAACTCCACCGTGTCTGGGAGGTGGTGCACGCTGCAGGAGTGTCCTCATGGGGAGGAAATCCTGGAATCATTATCCAGTCCTCACGTAAGGTTAATCCACACAAGGGCTGTCTTGGGGTTGTCCCCTCCCTGCTGCTGGCAGGGGTTTGCTTTCTGCAGCCACATCATCTGTTTGCAAAGCCACAGAACCTTGACAAAAAGTAAAGGAGAAACTTCTTGGTGACATTTTGCTTTTGGACAGCTCTGCCCAGGCCCACGGGCACCAGTTTTAATTGATTATACTGCAATTTGCCTCAAGTTCTCCAGCAAATATGACACAGGGTCATACCTCAACCACCTCAGCAGGAACCCGCTTCAGAGACCTTATCACTTCAATTTGTCACCTGTTCTGTGTTTGTGTGTGTGTCTTTGGTATTTCACTCTTATCTCATCTCCTAGCCCTCTGCAATAAACCAGTATTTCTTAACAAGAGCCAGTGTCAGCCTCAGACCTAATAAAAAGGAGAAGTCTGTGTCACACAAGCGGACTGCTGGCCCTTCCTTTTTCATGATTAAAGTGTTTTATTGTTTCACAGATAAAGTGGACAGAAAGGAAGTGGTTTTGGCCGTGCTTTAGTCCCAGACAGTCTGCCACGAATGAGAGGCTTGTGCCAGCACACTCAAGCAGCACATCAAAACACACACAAGGAAAATAATTGCTTTCCCCTCGTTTAAAAGTCAGCCTCGAATGGTGGGTCCCAGCAATGCCAGTCATTAACTCAGAACCAATACACAGCCCAGCCTCAAAGGCTGCTTTGGCCACTCCTGGAGCTGGGAAGGAGCATCTGGCTCCACTTCCCTACAGCATGGCAGTGTTTGTAGGGAATCAGGATAAGTGCACATTGCTTATTGCAATGTGCTGTAACTCACAGGCATGACACAGGAGTCAATACCAAGCTCCATGTTGATAACTAGACAACAGTCACTGTGACTTTGACATTGTTCCATTCCTCTTTCCCTCTGGGTTAAGCAAACTAAGGATTACAGATGACCCTACCTTGCTCTGATCACAACAGCAACACTGCCTCTTGCTTTAAAGCTAGCCTTGTGCTGCATTCCCATGGGGATTGAAGACCCTTTGCCACACAGCAGATAGCCAAGACATCCAGGATGTACCTGCTCCTTCACTGATAACTCATCCAGAAATAAACTGATGGGAAGGGGATTATAAAAATGAAGATAAAAAGAAAGAAAAAAGGGAGCAGTCAAAAATACTCACAAGTTCTTTAATGAAACATGTAGAGAGAAAAAAACACCTAACACTAAAAAATCCAGCAATGTTAACAGTGTTCACATAGGGACCACTCAGTGCTGCTATTATAGAAACACAGCAGACATTTATTTCTGTTATGATGGTCAGGATTGAAGTTCAATATCAGGAGAACCTGCTGCAAACTTAGATTCTCCCTTGATGCATTTATTGGCCTATTTTATCTAAAGCTCTCAAGTTTCCATCTTATTCCTTTATCTTGTCTTGGCAATAGCACTGAATATTGATAAGCACCTAAATGGAGGCAGTTTCCCAGGTAACTTCTCCTCATGCTGAAAACCTAAATTTGCACTTTTTTGGGTGCCATATGGGTCCAATTACCCGTTAACTCACAGAGAAAGTGGATGGATCCAATGTTGCATTAAGGTGTGCAATATGTGAGCGAAGATTTTTTTTCCTCCTGGCATTTGCTTGGTAGCATTTAAATTTCCTGTCAATCACGAGACAAGCAAGTTATTTTCACTGTGCTATCGAGACCAAACTGTCATGACGAAAACTTCACAAAAGGCATGAAAACTGCACCTTTTTGATGGTACAACACGATTATCCTGATCTTCTGTTTTGTTGTGCTTCCCATTGATTCTTTTTCTGCCTTTTTATTCCAGAACAAAGTTCTCGCTTTGACGCCTGTCTTTGATAAAGTTATGAAGCTGTGCCAAAGATTTGAAATCTGTCAGGAGGCTTCTCTCTTCACAAGAACAAGTCCCAAATGATGGCCCCCATATTCTTTAAAAAAAGCCACATGCCTCTCAATCAGCAAATATTATTCCATGAGACTCTGAGGTTGTCATGTGTTTCATCTCTTGCTGCTGTCTGAATCCTGCTGAAATATTAACTGGGTTCCTTGCAGATGACACGAGATCCAGCGCCTGCTCACACATTGCTATTAATATTTATTCTAAAGGGACTTGAGAAGAGCTGATGTCACCCATGCTCCTGTGCCCACCTGGGTGAGCCTTTCCCGAGCACTGGAAGGTTTTCCCAAACAGCCATCCCGGCCTCATCCAGTTTTAATTACCATTGCACAGGGAGGAAATATCACAGAGATTTGGCTCTCATCAGTCAAGAGATTCATGCTGCTGTCCTACCACACGTCTAAAAATCACTCTGACAAGGAACAGCACCATGACCTGAGCCTTTCCTCTGAGGCTGTTTCCTGTGGATCCTCTTCTCATCAGTTGTTTCTCCAGTTCACAGAATCTGCTTTACCTCTGCCTAAGGGGAGAGGACCTGGCAACTTGCAACCCCTCCACACAGACCCTGTGTGCTGAAGCAAACAGTTGTGTCCTCCTTGGCCAGAGGTCCACCTCTTTTAAGTACCACGGCCACCCAGCTTTTTGTAATGATGATCTGCAAAGGTCTTCTTCAGAAGTATTTGAAACATTCTCAAAGCAGCAAACACCTAAAACCATCCCTTCAGAACTATCACTGCCTCCTCTGCTGTTGTAACAAAACTGAAACTGAAGGCTGTCTCATACTTGTAGCTGAAAAAAACCTAAATTAAATGACAACAGGTTTAAAATATATCCATTTATTTATTAAAAATATATTTATGATCCATTTCCCTGTGAGGGTGCTGAGGCGCTGGCACAGGGTGCCCAGAGAAGCTGTGGCTGCCCCATCCCTGGCAGTGTTCAAGGCCAGGTTGGACACAGGGGCTTGGAGCAAGCTGCTGTAGTGGAAGGTGTCCCTGCCCATGGCAGGGGGTTGGAACTGGATGAGCTTTAAGGTCTCTTCCAATGCAAACCACTGTGTGATCCTATGATTCAATGATTTCTGTTTCACTTGAATATCAGGAGGGAGTGCAACATGATCAGAGGCAAACAGTAGAACTCAAAGCCACCGAGCATGGTGGACGCCAGCACGCTGTGAGATAGCCAAGAGTAATTGAACCTTTTAGAGAAAAGCAATTAGATGTGTTGGATAAGAAGACACAAGCTGTGGGCTAGGGGACCTCGAAGCCACAGGCTGCTGGTGCATGGGGAGTTTATGGCAGCACAGCTGGCTCTGCCCTGGTGCTCCTCTCCAGGTCCCAAGCCAGAGGGGCTCAGTGGGAGTCAGTGTGGTTATTCCTGTGTTAATGGTTTGCATCTGCTTTTATCTTCAAAATGTCACTAAGGATCAAAAAAATCTTAGGAAATATTTGAAAAAGAGGAAAGACCTCCTGAAGAGCCATGAAATTCTGAGACTCCCATTTCTACCTGGTATCCAGCATCTGAGTGATGCGGCAAATGAGGGAACAGGCTGCAAAACATCTCACAGACCACTAAATAATGAGCCCTCTCAGGCTGAAGCTGAGAGCCCTGCCCGTGCTTCCACCGGGAATAAAATTGATACTGAAGTCAGGTATTTTTGAATGTAATTTTTGTTTCCATGAACACAGGAGATACCAAATTATAGGAGACCATTTATTTGCTTGCAGCTCCAGGCCTCTTTCAGCCAGCACTCAGCTTGGAAAGCACAGAGCCCTCTGAGTCTGTCATAACAGCCTCGCTCCCAAGAGTTGTTCATTTTCTGTGTTTTGCCATTTTTCTGTCTTATGCTTAGCAGGCTTTGTCTATTCCCAGCTTCCTTCCAATACCTGGGGTTTATTTCACGTGCTTCCATTTCAGCTTGCCACGGGTGGTGCTGTGTTTTTCCAAATCTAGTCTCACAATTCCTGTAACCTACTGAAGAAATGAGGAGATAAAAAGCCTCTTGCTTGTTCAGAGGACATGGCTGCTGAAGAAAGCCCAGTCCCTCCAAAGTTCTCATGCCTCAAGAGCTGCCTAGAGCAGCTCAAGCCACGACTTTATCACCCCAGTGCCTAAAACCACAACACCATTGTCATGGGCTGGTCTTCTGAAGCAGGGTGATCTGGTGTCTGTGCAGTTAACAGCAAGGTGGAAGTGAAATAATAGCTCTGGAGCACTCATCTGAAAGAGAAAGAAAACAAAACCTCACTTGGACTTTGATCTCCAGCCCAAAAGTTGAAGTCAAATGCAATGCTGCTTGTCTACCAGAAGCTGTGTACGCTGCATGGGTATTTGTGCTGCATATATCAATCATTGGTGCAGGCAAGTATTCTTCAGGTTCCAAGTGCTTTGAACCATATGTATGTCCCTCTTCAAAACAAAAAAAGAACCTTGAAGGTGCTGGCTGAAGACTGCATTTATCATCCTCAGCACAGCACTGCTAAAATCCACAGGTTCTCCAGCTCTCATCTGTCATACGTGGGATCCAGCGGAAGCAGCCAGCTTAGTGATGCATGATTTGCATAAAACCTGTCACCCATCCAGCTAAACTTTCACATTTCAATGCAAGGCAACAAACCCCTTACTGTCTTGATCATGGCCATTTCCTAGAGCACTAAATCCCTTGGGAATGCCCTTTCACCAGAGGCTCCACCACAGATGGCAAGCCCTGGGCACTCTCACAGCTGGGACCCGCCTTCGCTGCCCCACATCTGTCCCGGGTCCATGCACTGCTATCCCAGCACACCCCAGTGGAAAGCCTTGGGGAAGAATTCTCAGGCAGGGGCTGCACAAATCCCATCCCATCCTTGGCAACATCCAAGGCCAGGTTGAATGGGGCTTGGAGTGACCTGCTCTAGTAGAAGGTGCCCCTGCCTGTGGCAGGGGGTGGATTTGGATGAGCTTCCAGTCCAAAAAATTCCATGATTCTATGCTTCTATTGGATTTGGGGTGCCTTCCCCATCTGATGCTTTGGGGTGGTATGCTCTGCATGGGTAACCCTACATCCTCATGGTCAGGGATGCTCTTGGCCACAGGCAGGTGAAGAAGGAGAATCCAAGCAGCTGTGGTGCCCCTGGACCTTGGTACTGTGCCTCCTAATGCAGATTTTATCTTCCCTTCTGGCCCCTATAGCCAGTGTGATCAAACCACTTCTGCTCCCACAAGTGGTGCACACAAATTGCCAATGCTGAACATTTTAAACTGGATCTCACTCTTCTCCATGAATTCTATTAACATTTCTGTGCTTCCTCCCTGGCAGGTGCTGAGTAGCTCGTGTGAAATCCCTGCGGAGGCAGCAGGGAACCAAAACAGGGAGTTGTAATAATTCGGTTGTAAATGTCTGCACTGTGCACGTGGGAGCTGGACCCTCTCTTACACATACTTCAGACACACAAATGCAGCCCTGCAAACCCAGCATTAGACTTAAACAGGGAAATAACCCCGCAGTGCTGCCAAAGCCACCTGATTCATTATTAGCCTGTTAAACTTCCTCATGATTTCTCCATCTACTGACAATGGCTTATGAGATTATCATTGTCTCACCCAAAAGCTTTACAGCTTTTTTTAACTTTTTTTTTTACTAAGGCCTTAAAATAGGGTTTTGTTCATCTCCAGGTCAAAAATAAGTTGTAACTTAATCAGTTTTCCCAATCTGCACAACCAAATCTGCTGACAAAAGCATCACTCCTGCTTTGGAAAGTGCAGCAGGGAATGGTTATTTACTGGCTGCAGAGGTGCACACAACACCCACTGAACATAGCAAATGATAAAGCAGCAATGATTGAGCCATCCCATCTGCTCCCATTCAGGTATCGATAAGACTGTTATCACCCTTTGGAGACACTGATTTACTGTGGTGTGGAGTAGGTATGAAAAAGCCATACTCTCAGTGGAAGCTGTTAATGTGAATTCCCTCCATGTTCTGCATATTAAAGGAATTTCAACCCATCAGGAACTAATCACATTTCATTTTCCCTTATTTTTTTTCCCCTCCTGGTCAACACACACCAGCACAGCTGAGGTGTGTGATAATCAAAGCCTTCTTCATGGTTGAATAAATTTAATACTCTTGCTTCATCACTGCAGTGTATTAAAAAGTCCCTTGACATATTTAGCTTGATTGTTTAAGGCATTACTCTAGAGCCATGGTATTACAGATTTCACATACAATATGGGGGGCCTTTGCTTTCATTTATCTGTAACATGACATAAGAAATTGGATTGAAATAAGTTTCTTGGAGGAAAAAAAAGCCAATTGATAGAGTCATAATACAATCTCCCCAACATAAGTAGAGAAATAAATGAACATTAATTTGGTATTTGTAATAACAGTGAGGACAAATAACTCAGGTATTTGGGGCTGTAAATAAATAATTCAACAATGTAATGTGTTATGAAGGAGACATTTGTTTTCTAAACAAACAAGTTAAAAACAGTTCCACTGTGTCTGAGATGTTAACTTGCTTTGCTATGGCATAATTTGTTTATTAAAAATGCAGTCGCTGCTATGACCAGCGTGAGCTCAGTTTGCACCAGGCGTTTCTCCTTCTTTGGTTTGAGTTCAGTTTGCACCGGTTTCTTCTCTGGCTTGTTAGGACATGGAATGTTCCTGTTGACTTGCCAGAGAGGAGCCAGACTCAGCCAGGGGCTGAGTGGAAGCTCGTGCTGATGCATGGTGAGGATTCATCCTGACTCCAGGAGCCAGATACCACTGGCCAGAGGGAGGGATGCTCCTGTTCTAGCCTCCAGTTAATAAACAGGTCTGTGGCATGTGGGATGCTGACTGGATACACTTGTACAGAGGCGTTATCATGTCTCTACTATCGTTTTCTCTGATCTGTTTTCTCCAGGAACGCGGTTTGAGAGCAGAGCTCATGAACTGGCACCAGGACATCACTTCTGCTTAGTGTCCGACAGCCAATTTACCCACCTTTGTGTGAGACAATGTGAACAACTTTAGGCAAGAAATGTCAGACGTTTGGTCCCTGCTGGGCACTGTTACATCTAAATTAGGAGACACCAAAGCAAACCATACTCATTTTCTAGTTACAGGTTCTGCCTTCAATGGGGTAAAGTGACTTCAGTGGCTTTGGAGACTAAATCCAAGAGCCTAAAGCAAATGCCTGAGCCTGTGATGAATTAAAATGAAGACTCCCTTTTAAAGGCCAGGCTGCAACTTATATGAAATTCAATTAAAGTTAAAATATCTATTTTCCAGGTCTTGCTAATAGAGTTGATGGTAATGACCCTGCCTCAATAATGTCAAACCTGCTTTGGGATATACTCAAGTTACAGATTTCCCTGTCATTAATATATCATTTTGTATTCCACCAGATTTGTCTTGGTGTACTTGTGACTGGAAATAAGAGGGTATAGCACTGAAGTATCTCTTAATATTGGTTTTCCAAGAGCAGATGCCCTCTGAGACTGGGACAGAGGCTTGAATCCAGTGGTCTGCTCTTCATTAATGCTCCCAGAAGCTGGAGGATATTCCAGTTCCCTGGAACAGATTGGGAGCCCTGGTGATAGACCAGCAGCAGATGTTTTACCACATTAGACACTTCTAACATTGCTATTTTCAGGTCACTCAGGCAGTGATGAGGTTCAATGTCACAGAATCCCAGCCTGGTTTTGGTTGGAAGGGACCTTAAAGCTCATCCAGTTCCAGTCCCTGCCACGGGCAGGGACACCTTCCACTAGAGCAGCTTGCTCCAAGCCCCTGCGTCCAACCTGGCCTTGAACACTGCCAGGGATGGGGTAGCCACAGCTTCTCTGGGCACCCTGTGCCAGCGCCTCAGCACCCTCACAGGGAAGAGCTTCTGCCTAAGAGCTCATCTCAGTCTCCCCTCTGGCAGGTTAAAGCCATTCCCCTTGTCCTGTCCCTACAGGCCCTTGTCCAAAGCCCCTCTCCAGGTTTCCTGTAGCCCCTTTAGGCACTGGAGCTGCTCTGAGGTCTCCCCTTAAGGAGCCTTCTCTTCTCCAGGCTGAACCAGCCCAGCTCTCAGCCTGGCTCCAGAGCAGAAATCTTTCCCACAGGCAGTGGTGACCAGCAGTTTCCAGACAGACCAGCTGCAAATGAGATGCCCAGGGATGATTAACTAGCAACACCGAGTTTTCAAGGGAAACCTAGTATCTTTATAAAGAAATTTATTCTCTAGGTCTTGTTCCTGCAGCTACTGAAGCAAAGGCTGGACAGGGTTTTCTCCCTACCAGTAAGTGCATATCTGAGTGGGTCCTTGTGTCTCAAGGTGACAACTGGATTGGGGACAGGATACCAGGAAGGCATTCCCCCCTCCCAGATTTGTGTTGCTTTACCTTCTCAAGCACATGCCACTGGCCAAAACCTTGTAATGGCCAAACCCCACCACAAGGCCTGGCATCGATGGACATCCCTGTGAGCACTGTGCTCCACAGCAGAGGATCTGCTCTAGGATTTGCACTAGGAGCTCCCTTTGGGAGTGTGCTTGAGCCAGGGGTGCCACCAACCTTCATCTTCAAGGGAAAATGGCTATTAAGTAGAACACAGAGCTTATAAAAAGATATTTATTGTTCGTAGGGAGTCTATTACTCTGTCATTAGTAATAATAACACACAGATAATGAATTACACTGCTTCCTAATGACTTGGGGTGTGGAATCATCCTTTCTAACTTCTGTTCTTCAGGAGACCACACGCCAGGCAATTAATATTGTCACTGGCATACCAAGGATCCCAACCCCACTGTGATTAGAGCAAATGAATAATTTCCCATTGCTCTATACTGAGAATAAAAGAGGACATGGCAGAGACAGAATTCCTGAGTTGCAAGCTCTAATAATTAAGATCCTGCAGAGAAGCAGGGGAATGGTTTAGAAACTCTTGACCTAACATCTTCTCAAGGGGCTAGGAGGCCTCTCCTCTTCTCTCTCATTTTGGTTTCTGGCTATGGATCAGACCCACCCTATATGAAATTCATGGTCATCAGCCTACATCTTGAAAGCAGAGCAGCAAATTGTTTCTGCAAAATATTGTGGCCACTGCCTCAGGCAACTGTTTGGGAACCACCCAGAGCGTGAGGAGGGTGCATCGGCTCAGCAGAAGTTGAATATAGAATCATAGAATAATCCCAGACTGGTTTTGATTGGAAAGGACCTTAAAGCTCATCCAGTTGCAACCCCTGCCACGGGCAGGGACACCTTCCACTAGAGCAGCTTGCTCCAAGCCCCTGGGTCCAACCTGGCCTTGAACACTGCCAGGGATGGGGCAGCCACAGCTTCTCTGGGCACCCTGTGCCAGTGCAGAGGAGGACAGACAGGAGTCATCATCCAGCACCACCAGTGCCAGGCATGGCTAAGATGCTCGCAGCTCACATGTCCCATGCATCCTGATGTCACTGCTAACAGCAGCCCTAGACTTCATGAGACAGCACCAGAGTGCAGCATTTACAGGAGTTCTCGTTATTAATTAAAGTCAAGATTCAGCAGTACAGCTCAGACAACCCTTTCCTAAACCTGAGCTCCTGCAGCTGCATCCTTTACTTTTATTCTTACCTAAAAGAGCCAACAAGAAACCTGGAGAGGGGCTTTGGACAAGGGCCTGTATGGACAGGACAAGGGGAATGGCTTTAACCTGCCAGAGGGGAGGCTGAGATGAGCTCTTAGGCAGAAGCTCTTCCCTGGGAGGGTGCTGAGGCACTGGCCCAGGGTGTCCAGAGAAGCTGTGGCTGCCCCATCCCTGGCAGTGTTCAAGGCCAGGTTGGACTCAGGGGCTTGGAGCAAGCTGCTTTAGTGGAAGGTGTCCCTGCTCGTGGCAGGGGTTGGAGCTGGAGGAGCTTTAAGGTCCCTTCCAACCAAAATCAGTCTGGGATTCATTCCATGATTCAGAGGTGATGAGCATCTCCCACTGCCACTACACTTACTGGGAATTTTACTTTAATTTTAAGTGAGCTGGGAAGAGCTCAGCCCAGTCTCCCATCTCTACTCATCAGAAGGTCAGGGAGATGGCTTCTCTGGGACAGGCAGTGTCTCTTGTGCCATGTGGCTGTGTGGGATGGGGAGTCCCAAACATCATCCCTCCTGGGGAACACCTGCAATGCTTCTTACTCCTCTCTTATTGCTTAAAGCTACTTGAATTACAGCACATTCACAGGGGAGCCAAATGGTGGCTGATGACAGGGAGTTTTTAAGTTAAAAAACTAAACTACCAGCCAGAAATGACTTATTTGAAAAGGAAGAGAAGAACCAAACCTGCGATGTAACATCTACAGTGGAGAAAAGGCCTATTAAAAATTATTATGGCAGGAAATGAAGGATGAGTCATTTAGAACAATTGTGGTTCTAAAATAAGAGCACTTGTTTAACGTTAACCCTGAGCCTGGAAATGGGATTGAAAATGGATCGAGGAGCACCCGGGACAACAGAGGATCTATAAGAAATAAACAAATTTATTATCCTGGGAACACAACACATGAGATATGCTCTGCCATCAAACAGAGGGAAGCAGCAGGTTGTGCTGCATTGGACAGGGACAGGGATGGTAGCTAATATATATACATATATATACACAGAAATACATATACACATATGTACATATGTGCGTATTTCTGTACTTGCACATGCATGTGCATAGGAAGAGACTGAAGCTCACTCGGGCAGAGGTGCTAAAGCAGACAAACAGGGCTGGATTTGCTTTTCACAGCAATCTTTATGAACACAAATACATTTGTCTTCATGTGTCTGCATCTAATCAGGTACTTAGTTTTCTTTATTTCTCCGTGTAAAGCTCTCTGGTTTGTATTCTCAAGACCATGTTTCAGAAGGGCCCATGCCATTTGCCTCCCAGGCTGGGTCTGACTCTCTGGGAGGGCTCCTCACTGCAGACCAAGAGACATTTAGGATGTACATTTTCTGAACATTCATTTGCAAACGACCCCTGAAGTGTTGGTTATGTCCCATAAACCCTCCATAGACAAAAGAGATTTAGGTGGAGAGTGTGCCCCTGCTCAGCCCTGCAGGCAGGGCAGGAAGGATTCCTCCTGCATGCCTCTGGGGAGAGGGACGTCAGGAGGTGATGAGCCAAGTTCCATTTTCAGTCTCTATTTGAATGCTTTGGGAATTTTACAGCACTTATCAATGCTGTATTGGAGAACTGATAGGCCCTTGTAAGTGTGTTTAATCTAAAAGCACCTGAACTGCTCTAATGTGGGCTGGCATAGCAAGAACAATGAGCATTACTGCACTTACCAGCACTTACTGGGAGTATTATTCCTCAAACATCGCACCCTTACCCTGTGGCACCGCTCGCACCAGCATCTCTCCCTTTCTCCCATGGTATTCCACATCCCAAGTGAGCTGGACACATGTCACATCCAAGATGTTTTCACATGAGTGATGGCAGGCACAGGCTGTTTCAGGTCTGATTTGAGCTTTCTCTAATCACCTCACTGGAGTTTTACTAGTTTAAAGCCAGAAGCAGGAGCACTTCACATCCAATTTTCATGACATCTGAACGGAGAAGGGGATTAGAGACTCGAGCACAATTATGGCTAATGATGATGCAGGACACAGTGTAGCTGTACTCTGGAGTGTAATTGCTGCTCTCTATTTCCAGCTGCATTGACCCAGAATCACTCATTGCTACCCACTCCCACTCGAGGACACTCCCACTCTCCCCTGCAGCTCCAGCTCTCGGGAAGCACAGCAGTGAAGTGGAGCCTGCTCCAAGCTCCTCACTTGGCAGGGAGTTTGATGTGCACAAACACATATTTTATCTCTATTGCACCTTCTCTGAACACTTTCTATTCCAAATCTCAATAAAACTACTTCATTCCCAGTTCCCAACACAATTTCCCCTTGCTTTTCCTCCAGGAAATCCCTTTCTCTGCTCCATCCTGATGCCTGGCTCAAACTTCTCAGGCTTTGCACTGCCATCATCCCACTGGGGTCCTCATCACGATGTCAGATAAGTGTGATTTTGGAAAGCTGAGATGCTTTTAGAGGCTCTTCTGGTGATTTTGATCTTGCCTTTTGCAAAGCCAGCCCGTAAGAACAGGGCAGATCAGCCAAATGATGCTGCTGCCTCCCCTCTCGGGCTGCCCTTGGCTCTCTTGCTGGGTGCAGGTTTGCTTCCCAGCTGGAAGTAGAGCAGCATCCTCAGTTGCTGTGCTTTTTGGGTGTTTTTTAAGAGGCTGCTTCATATGGCACTTCATCAGAAGCATGAACTGAGCTACCCAGTGTGCCCAGTAGTCAGGCCACATTTGGAGCTTTATGTTCCATCCATTTTACTCAGACTTCCCCAACAACAGTAGGAGCTGTGCATGCAAAGGGTGGCAGGACACGATCTCCATCAAGGATGATTGCCAGCTGTAATTGCCAGGGCAAAAATCTGAGCAGCCAAGCTTCAAGTGCTCTGAAAGAGCTCTGGGTCCATCCCAGCCAGGCAGTGCAATCCCATTAGGCTGTAATAAACCCACATGCCCGGGACATCTACTTTTAACTTCTCTATAATGCTGATTCGTTCTCTGAGGCTGCAAAAGAAAAGCACTTTTACTGCCAGATAGAATTCCTGTGAGTTAATTCTTTCTGCCTCAGGTGGGAAGAAATCCCATTTCCAGTTGAAGCTTATTTATGTTAATTCTGGGGTTTGGATCTTTTGAAATAGCGATTCCTTGTAGCCATTGGCAAGTGATTGCAAAGTAGATGCCTCAAGTCAGGTACCTCAGATCTCTTTATCGTACTCTGACTTATCATTTCAAGGCAAAATAAATACTTACCGAAGTACTTCTTTATGACACTGGAAGTGCATGAAATGGCATTTGTGCACTTACAATCAGCCCGACCGATTTTACAAGTGAATTTTTATAAATACCATTTGGGTTCTCAAAGGCTTTAACTGGGAATGACGAGCTGCTGAATACTGAGCGAAGAAAGCAGAAAACAAGCCAAGAAGGGCACTGGGCTGAGGAATCCTGCGTGCACACGCTTTGGGCGGTGAGGAGCTGCCTCCAGCTCTGCCCAAGCAAGGTGCTCTTGGGGCTGGCAGTTTGAGCGCCTGTGCCAGACCCTGAAAGTTGATGCTTTATTTGCAGTGGAAACGTCCTGGTTTGCAACCGTTCAGAGCAGCTCTTTTCTCCCCTAAAACTATTTAAAAGCAAAATTCCTTTCTGCTTATTATGGCTAAAAAACAGGCCGAGGACAAGCTGCTAAACTCATCTGCCTCTGTTCTTTGGGAAGGAGGTTCCCAGGATAGCACAACACATGGAGAAAAGGAAGTACAGAATAAAATGGAATTTGCACATTTGCTGTGTTTCTGTAGCCATTTAACAGAACAGTTTGCACAAACATAATTGGATTGTGGCAAATAACTATTGCCCACACAATGTCCTCTGCCCCAGGCTGTTTGCAGGCAGCAGGAGCACAGCCACAGCTTGCCACAAGGACAGCTTCATCCCACACCACGCTCCCGTCCCTCCCTGGAAATGGATTCATGTTGTGACATTTTCTCTTCTTGCTACAATTTTTGTCACTGCAATGAGGTAGCTGGGGTTGTGTCGTCTCATTTTCACATTGCCATCGCCACACTCAGCTGACCTTTTTAATATGCAGCATTTGGAGTGGTTGACCACTGCACTCCTCCTCTCCCCATTAACAGAAGCCCAACCTCTTGCAAAGGACTGGGGTGAGCAGGCAATTGAAATGAGGACTCCTGAAAAGGTCAGATTAGTGCAGTACTCCATAGATCTCACAGAGTACATGGGCTCTGGAATCCGTGTTCCTCCTCTTTGTGACAGAGGCTGTTCCAGCAGCAGAAATAAAAATAGGTACAACATCAATCTCGTGTTATGCTAACAGCAGTGCTGGGGAAATGGTGGGGCTGGATAATTTATCCCATTGTTATTATGGTTTTTAGCTTCTGCTCCTCTTTGGATGGATTATTACAGAAATGTAGCAGAAAGCTTCATTTACATTTGATTCAGGAATCTATTTCTGGTGCTGTTCAGGCTCCTGGCATTTTGAGAGACTCTTCAGCTCTACGCTGCTTCTAGATAAAAAGGTGAAACTCATTCAAATAAGAAACATACATCATTTTTCTGCTTCTTCAGCAACTTTAGAAACATTTTCAATACAGTGCGTGCATCAACATTACCATTGTCAATGGGCATCTGCTTCTCATTTTCGCTTGCATCAACAGCACATCACAGCCCAGTTTAACATAATCAGCTCGGCTGCTGTGTGGGCACAGAGAACAAAGGCAGGTGGGTTTGTCCTACCAGAGAAGGTTCTGGGGAGACCTTAGAGCAGCTCCAGTGCCTAAAGGGGCTACAGGAAACCTGGAGAGGGGCTTTGGACAAGGGATGTAGGGACAGGCCAAGGGGAATGGCTTTAACCTGCCAGAGGGGAGACTGAGATGAGCTCTTAGGCAGAAGCTGTTCCCTGTGAGGGTGCTGAGGCGCTGGCACAGGGTGCCCAGAGCAGCTGTGGCTGCCCCATCCCTGGCAGTGTTCAAGGCCAGGTTGGACCCAGGGGCTTGGAGCAAGCTGCTGTATGGAAGGTGTCCCTGCCGGTGGCAGGGGACTGGAACTGGGTGAGCTTTAAGGTCCCTTCCAACATAAACCAGACTGGGATTCATTCTATGATTCTATAGGAGCAAGCACACAGTTTGAATTAAACCTGACCTGATGCCATTTCAGAGCTGGGAAGGTGCTGGGTCAGCTCATTGTATGGCTGGAGCATGCAGCTTCTGCAAACCACCCACCCACCCCAACACGGTGCCTTTGGGCCTCAGCAAGGCACAGAGCTGCTTGTGGACATGCCTCTTGGTGAGGAGAAGGACCTGACTCATCACTCCATTACTGCAGCATTGAGTTGGGGGTGAGGATTTGCACTTCATGGACATTCTTAGCATTCGCAAGAGTGTTTTTAAGGGTCCAGTAAAAACAGATTCTGAAAGTGTCACTTGATATTTGGTTTTGAAAATATTTATTATATTCCCCCCATGATCAAACGTCAGTCTCTATCTCTTGCTTGGGTTTTGGCTTCAGGTTTTACATTTATCATTATTTAATGACACACCAGCATTGTAACTATTTTGCTCATAGTGATTTAAAAGTAAATTATGCGCCAAAAGCTAACTGCAAGTGTGATGTCCCATGTTCTGCACATGGGCTGTTAGGCGCAGGGAGCTTCTGGTGGTTGGTTGAACCAGATCACATCAATTCTGCAGATCTGTCTGGACAACACCAAGGAGGTCTCCTTGTTCCTTAAACATATCCCTGGCAGCAGCCACAACACCACTGACGGTCCAAGTGGTTTAGTGTGCCCGGACAAGGACAAGCAGGGGTTAATCCCTGGGTCTGGTAGGTGGTTTAGAAATAAAACCACAATGAATAAATATTATGAGTGCTTAAATTGCCCAATTTGTTGATATTATCATCTGTTACTCATAAACAGCTGGCAGGTCAAGTTTCACCAGTTTTATCCTTCTTCACAGAGCTAATTTACACACCTCTGCACACATTGCCCTCAGAGGTTACATGCTGAAGGCAAAGTTGGTGGTAAGGGGTCAGTTTTTCTACCATCTTAAACAGGAATTCTGGGTCTGAATCAACCTGAACCTATTTCAGAAACAGCAAAGGAAATATTCACTGACAGGAATTGTGTTTGATGCTGTAACATTTGTGTTTGCTGTGTCTAGAGTGAAGATCCTTGCACGACAAAGCTGCTGCCAGCCCAGTAACCACAGTGTGTACTTCATCTTTCACTCAGATCCATGCTGTAAAGGTTTATCTTATTTCCATTTGTATTATCCTAATGAAACAAACCTCAGCCAGATTTCCAGTGGAAACAGACTTCAATAAAATCTTTAAGCCCAGAGTGTGGTTCAGTGTATGCCAGGCACTGGTGGGGATGATGCACATGGGGGCTGTGTCAGGGATGCAGGTGTCACAGGGAGCTGTGCCACATGCCAAAGTGGGACAGCACGGTCAGCGCCTACAGCACGTGTAGGGGAGCACCACACCGCTCACTACAACCATCAAATACACCAGGGTGCAGAAGGCACCATGTGCAGTGCAGCCAAAACACATTGCATGATCCACCTGGTGCTTCAGAGCTTGATGGAACCAGGCAACAGAGTTTGGCAGTTTGTGACAGGTTCTGAAAGAGTTGTCCTGGTTTTCGGAGGTCATATTGCTCTAAACCCCAGACACATGTACCCCTGCTTGATTTGGATTAAAATGTGCAATGTTAAAGGAAGCATGAAACTCCAGAAAGCTCCTATACAATAGAGTTCTTATGGAAGTTCCTATGCAATAGTTATCAGAGCACATATGGAGATGGCTACAGCTCGTAGAATCCCAGACTGGTTTGTGTTGGAAGGGACCTTAAAGCTCATCCAGTTCCAACCCCCTGCCACAGGCAGGGACACCTTCCACTAGAGCAGCTTGCTCCAAACCGTGTCCAGCCTGGCCTTGAACACTTCATTTAACATTATGCTTGTACTTGAGAGGAAAAGAATCAAGGAGAATAAATCCAAACCTTATGAAACATTTTATTTCGTGCTAAAGGCCTAATTTCTCTTTTGCAGAATTATATTTGTAACCATCAGTAAGAAGCTTCAATCAGCTTCTCCAAACCTGGAGAAGGACCAGTGTGAACGTTCAGACTTTTGATGGGTTACATGGACATCACTGGAGGCAACAGTGGGCATGAGAGGAGCTCATAGCCCGTCTCTGTCATTGACAACCAGCACAATACCCAACCCTGCTAGGCATGAGGCACCGGAGTTTGTGTCCAGAGGAAACGCTGCTGTCAACAGGCACCCATTAAAGCCCTCTCTGAATTAGTCTGTAATCTCACACTGTAGCCCACACCTTCTACAACACTGTCTGTAGGAACTTGCATATTTATTTCCTCTTTCCTGAGCAGATCACAGAACTGGCCCAAGCTAAAGAACAACGGATTTATACAAGTCACTGGAGCATGTTAATCAGTGAAAATGCTTTTGTGCTGCAAGAAGCAACAACGCTGCACACACCTGAGTCACTCAGTACACAATCCACCAAGACATGCTTCTTAACCTTCATTTTCATTTTATTATTTAAGTGCCTTCAGCATTTCTATTTAGTCACCCTTTACGTGTCTCCTCGTTACAAGAAAATGATTTTTCTCTCACCCTTTCAAGTGAATAAATGCAGAGTCTCTGTTTGCAGTGGAGGTGATCTCAGAAGTGCTTTTATCTGCAGTTCCCAGGGTTTAAATTTTAGAGGAGCTTTGCCAGACAGCACAGGCACTGCAGGCTCTGCCTGTTTGGACAACAAACTCTTCGGCTGATTTCTGCCATACACCATCAGTCAACGTGATGATTTCTGAAGCTACCTGCAGCCTCAGGTTCTGAGTATCTATACCAAAGAATGAAGAGCCCCTACCCCAAAGGGATGCAGACGATTCCTGTGCTGTTTCCTGGTGGCAGTGTCCCCAGCCCCATCCCATGCCGCTCCAAGGAGAGATGCTTGTCTCCCTGCCCTGGCAAGATTGGACCCAGCACACTGTGCTGCCTGTTCACGGTTATTTCTGCAGGCAAAGGACACAGTTAATTCTCTTTCCATAATCATACCTCACATCACATGAGTCTGATTAGGATACACAGAAACACAGAAAAAATCAGAATGCGGAGAAGAATTTTCTAAGAAACAGATTTTCTCTTCCCTTAGGAATTAAAGAACAATAAACCCCCTTACGACACCAATTCTGCAGTACCCTTTCACACAGCTGAGTGTTCAGTCACAGTGTTCACAGCCAGTGATACAGCCCACCTGAGCAGCGAAATTTCCTAATGGGATGTGAGCTCCAGTCCCACTAACAGGTAACACACACTAACCAGTTTCTCTCCTTTGACACCCTTTCCAATTATATTTCAAAATCTTCTTTAGGTTCATTATACTCTGTAACCCTGCCAGTCTGCATCACCGCCTTCCCTTTGGAAGCACCAAACCCTTACACATTCACCACTGCAGTATTTACCCAAAGCGGAAATAAATGTTCAGGTAATTTCCTTTAGTAACCCATTTGATTTTTCTTGTCCTCAGTAGAGAGTGATCAGGAAGAAACATCAATAAACCATCATTGCACAAAAGCATCTCAAAGAGGTGGCAGTTATTTACTCTCTGGGCTTCATTGTGCTCGCACCCTACTCTGGTTGTGGGAAATTCCCCCTGCTTGGATGTATACACTTCCACAGATGCAGAGCAATAAAGAATGGCGCCGGCTGCACGTCGCAGGTCCCTTAATGAAGGGGACATCACTCAGTTCAAATTGCAGATGACTTCATGCAGCTTCATAACCCATTGGTCCAGAGATGCTACCTGGGAGATGCAACATCACGATCATGTTTTGTTGAGCTACAGTTACAGCTCAGCCATAGCAATTCATGCCTTGCAAAGCAGCAATATTAATTTAGCATTAATGGCCACCACCAACCCCAACTCTTCAAAGGTTAAAATGAAATTAAACACCTTAATAGATTGGAAAGAAACATTTAAGATGCTATTGACAACCGGCAGGTTCCCTAATACCAAGGACAAATTATGTTCACGACCTCTTTCTCTTTTTATTAACTGAATGCTAAGCTTAAAACACAACATGGTAAACGTTTCAGAGTCACTTTGATGCAAATACTGAATAGGCTGAACTTGGTTTCACATTTGGTGTTTTAATTGTATATCAGTCATGTTTCATCCATTTTATCACTGTACCTGCTCAATTGCTGGAGTACGCCAGGCAACCACAGCCTGGATGAAACAGTTACAGTTTGCTTTAGGGACTAAAGATGGGGAAGAAAATGCTTTATTTCACTCATCCTACCCTTGACTGCCATGATACAAGAACAGGGCAAAAGCCTCCCAAATCACAATGTGTTTCCAGGTGGTCCTTCAAGCAAAGGACAGATTACTACCCTGTGCACAAGGCAACACCATCTCTGTCTCCACGGCTGGCCAAGCCTCTGAGTCCTGAGGAGCAGCTTTCAAGGAAATGGGAATTCCTCCCCCCATAATTTTCTAGGGAGAGGGTTTTGTAGAAACAAGAAGTTAGATGAAATTCTAATTGCTTCAGATGTCATTAAATAATTGCAACACGTGCTTTTGCTTGTAGTCTTTGCTCTTTGATTGCTTTCTGCCTTGTCAGACAATGAATCCTGACAGTTTTAAAAGAACGTTCATAAATAAGTTAAGATGATGAATCACAGCATCACAAAAGCTGAATTTTATTCTTATAAAACCTGATACAGTGACAGCAGCTACCTATAAACAACAAGAGAACATTTAGAATCAGACTAGTTTGGGTTGGAAGGGACCTTAAACTCATCCAGTTCCAACCCCCTGCCACACGCAGGGACACCTGCCACTAGAGCAGCTTGCTCCAAGCCCCTGCGTCCAGCCTGGCCTTGAACACTTCTTGTGCCTGTCCCCAGTGTCTTAGCTGAGTACTCAACACTGTGATGAAAAAACAGCCCTTGAACCCCACAGGACAGGGTCAGAGCACGCATCGAATACAGGAGCTGGGGACAACCAACAAAAGACTGTAGTGACAGGACAAGGGGTAACGGGTTCAAACTGAAACAGGGGAAGTTTAGATTGGATATAAAGAAGAAATTCTTTACTGTAAGGGTGGTGAGGCACTGGAATGGGTTGCTCAGGGAAGTTGTGAATGCTCCATCACTGGCGGTGTTCAAGGCTGGGTTGGACAGATCCTTGGGTGGCATGGTTTAGTGGGAGGTGTCCCTGCTCACGGCAGGGGGGTTGGAACTGGATGATCTTAAGGTCCTTTCCAACCCCAACTATTCTATGATTTTATGATCACAGTTCATGTAGTCAGCAGCAGCCAGTCATGAAACACTCCACACTGGAAACAGCCCTAGAAGCATTGCCTTGGGGACACCTGACTTTGGCATCACCCAAGCTCCTTCTCCTTTTGCCTTTCCCAGCCACACAAGACTCTGGCAGTCAGGCATTTTTGCTGGCATTTTGGGAAGCTCTTGCTTTCAGCAGGCACCAGCCCCATTCTCCCCATCACCCCGAGCAGGTAACTGGAAATGTAGATAATTATAGGAAAAGGTTTTCAAACACACACATTTCCTAACTGACACATGCTCAGCTCTTGATGTGTTCTGTGCCTGTTCTCATTAAATCTTATACACAGCAAACCTGAACAAAAAGCTTGTGCAGTGTTAGGGAACAATGATTCTTTTTTGCAAGTAAAGAGAAGATTTATGGAGAAAATCACTTGAATCTGACAGTCACTGACATCAGTTCTTAGTTCATGAAAAGTGAGTGGGACCTGATGGATCCTCAGCTTTTCATCAGAAAGCTGCTGTTTTTCTTGTCTTGGCTTAGAGTGGGAAGTGAATAATGAGCATGTTGATGATTAAAAAACCCTTACCTTTTACTTCAGCCAGAAATTTTTGCACTTTTTATATGAATCATTATAAAATCCTGATTACATACCCCAAAGGGTTCCATTAAGGATTATTTTCTCAAGCACCTTTTCTGGAGAGAAAAGAAAAACCCATAAATTAGTCTGTTCTGCAGGAGAGCTGCAGGGGAGCATGTGGTGGGGAGCACAAGACAGGCTGATTTTGAAAAGGTGGCCTCCTCCTGTGCAAGGTGGAGCCTCTATCCGCACCAACACAAGCATCCCACCAGTATAAGCATCCCACTGGCACGAGCATCCCACCGCACAGCGCGCAGCTGGAGCACCCTGCCCGAGCACCCGGCTGCTCGCCTCCTCCAGAACACAGCATCTGAAGCTGACACCTCAAATGCCACCTCAGTGAGCAGTGCTGCTCAGTTTCCTGGATGTGTCAGAGCTTTATTTCACCTTCTTCTGAAGCACCAGCTGGAGCCCTGACAGGAGCAGGCAGCCACATCAGTGGACTCTAGTTGGACCCTGTGGACAAATGCCTGCTCACAGATGGATAGTGGAACAGCCACAGGATCCTAATGCTCCCCAGTGATCCTTCCAGCCCTGTCCCAATTAAGTAAAGGTTAGCTCCAGAGGCCAGACAGGTAGAGGGTGAAGGGAAGACAGGTCAGAACACACTGTTTTCAGCAGGCTGATGTCTCCCCATTTATTTCTGTCTGGTTTCTGTGCAATTTACTCAGTGCATGGACAGAAAAACAGCCGCATCAAAATGGAGTTATTAGAGCAGCATCAGAAGAGGCTGATGCTGCTGGGTTGTGCTTTCTGACTTCATGCCTTGAAATAGCTTCTTGCAGGGGGAGCTTAACTTTTTCCTATTACACAGACAAAATGTGAATGTCTGATTCAGATTTTTGTAAGATGACTGTAGACAAAATTCATTGCTTCAGTATCTTCCTGCACAGATTTGACTGGCGCTCAAAACACTACCCCAGCTTTAGGGGAAAACTGGCCTAAAACTCTGATTTGAAAAGGTTCTGTTCAGGGTGGAATGTCCAAGCTGGGCAATCCAGATCTCTAGGACCATATGGAATACAAACGTGAAAAATCAAATCAACCCCTACCCATACAGAAGAGAACAAGGAGGAAGGAATTGTAGAATCATAAAATCGGGTTGGAAAGGACCTTAAGATCATCTAGTTCCAACCCTCCTGCCATGGGCAGGGACACCTCCCACTAAACCATGTCACCCAAGGATCTGCCCAACCCGGCCTTGAACACCGCCAGTGATGGAGCATTCACAACTTCCCTGAGCAACCCATTCCAGTGCCTCACCACCCTTACAGTAAAGAATTTCTTCCTCATATCCAATCTAAACTTCCCCTGTTGAAGTTTGAACCCATTACCCCTTGTCCTATCATTACAGTCCCTAATGAAGAGTCCCTCCCCAGCAACCCTATAGCCCCCCTTCAGATACTGGAAGGATGCTATGAGGTCTCCACACAGCCTTGTCTTCTCCAGGCTGAACAGCCTCGACTTTCTCAGCCTATCTTCATATGGGAGGTGCTCCAGTCCCCTCATCATCCTCATGGCCTCCTCTGGACTTGTTCCAACAGTTCAATGTCCTTTTGATGTTGAGGACACCAGAACTGCACACAAAACTCCAAGTGAGGTCTCATAAGAGCAGAGTAGAGGGGCAGGATCACCTCCCTCGACCTGCTGGTCACACTCCTTTTGATGCAGCCCAGGATACGGTTGGCTTTCTGGGCTGCAAGGGCACACTGCAGCCGGCTCATGTTCATTTTCTCATCAACCACCACCCCCAAGTCCTTCTCCTCAGGGCTGCTCTGAATCTCTTCTCTGCCCAACCTGTAGCTGTGCATGGGATTGCTCCAACCCAGGTGTAGGACCTTGCACTTGGCTTGTTTTCTGGTCTCCATTCACTCCTTAGAATCAGGATTTCACTTCTTTTCTGCCTCAACCACTCCCAGACCCCCCTCCCCCCAACATCACACTAGTGGCCATGGTCTATTGGACCAAATTCTCCTTTCTGAGGGCCTTTCTGAGTTTAAAGGAAATTCCGGGATGTCCCTGGGAAGACTTTGATCTTGACAGGAGCTACATATCAGACTGATGACTGCAATCCCCAGGATCACCGGCTTGTCACACACCCAGGGGACGGATTGGTGGTCCAGGCAGTTTCAAACATCCAGCAACGTGCCAACAGGACCTGCCAGGAGCAGAGCACCTGCAGGCTTATGCATGTTTTACGTTTTAGATAGCTGTACATTTCTGCAGTAGGAAAAGAGAACAAAAGAACTGACATCATAGACGATTGTAACATCTCTGGTTTGACACCTGGACTTCAAAGCCACCATGATTATTAAGATTCAAGCAGAGGTAATCAGGTTTTTTGGTCAAAGTATACCCAAGTGGTATTGTCTTTAAATCACTGCTGGGGGCAAATATGTATTTTGACAATTTGCAGTATGCAAAGAGTATATATAGCTGTATACAAACATACACTAATGTCCATGTGCTTATGTGCAATGATCCTTTTGCAGAGAGCCTCAATGTGCCTGTAGTCTGTGAAGGAATGTTGTGAATTGGAAATAGAAGCGATTTCAGGGGCATGAACAGCATTCCGCACCTGCGCAGCCCTTGGAGATGCTCCAACATGGTACCACCATGGGACCTCTGCTTGGCCAGGTGCACACCACTGCCCAAGAGCCAGACAGGAATATGGCTGTGCTCAGGGGAATGATGTCACAGACCTGTGTGTACAGCACCCACCGAGCTGCAAAGAACTGCTCCTATCCCTGCCTCACATCAGCCCCATCTGCCAAGGAATCATCAGCCTCTGTCCCATTAACTTGAGAGCAAAGTCCTTGACCATCGCAGGCAGAGGCTGGGGGGTTCATTGGTGTTTTCCTTCACTTCACACAAAAAGCTTTCAATGATTCTGTGAAAATCAGATTCAGTTAAAAAATCAGATTTCAATGATTCAGCTCAACCAGGAGAGAGGATGTATAATTTATTCTGTTACTTGATGGCATTAGCTGTTCCTGCCTTGCCGTGGCAGTGTAAACCAGGACTGCAATGTTTCCTGAAGTGTCCTTTTTCCATGAGATTAGTAAATTCAGTTGGGAATCCTGCATTCATAAGCATGCCCTGGCTGAAGGCTGCACGTGGTGAAAGTTATTACATTTTTTATATTATAAAAATGTTTAATAACTGCGGAGAAAAGACTTTTATGAGAGTGGAAACTGGCAGATTAAAGAACGAGTTTAAAAACAGATGAAGTTCCTTTTCCTATCAGCACTTAAAGGGCCAAGGTCTTGTTCTCCAGACCGAAATTCTCATTTGGATCAGGATTTTACTGAAGCCACAATTATATTCCATAATTGATTCCAAATGCAGGTACAAACCAGAGGTTATTGATGGTCAGCAGTTTTTAACCTGCCCCACAAACTCTTCCTTGTCACTGACATTAAAATTCAAGCTGGGATCAAACATGGGCCATGCTGTTCCGACTCATGTTTAAACCACAAATTCAGCTTCTTGGAGCTAAACTCTGCCTTGATCTTCAGACAGCAACGTGGAAAGAGCCAAGAGCCAGCTCCACACTGGGAATTTCCAGCCTGATTATGTGATTTTCAAGTAAGTGAAAGTTTTTTCCAAGTATGAATTGGAGCAGGACTGAGTCTGGGGAGGTTTCTGTCCATGGAATAGAGTCCACCCACTTGGCCATAGGCTGCTGCAGCTCCTGAAAACAATAAACCCAGGTAGAAGCTCCTGGTTTCTGCTGAAGTTGGCAGAAAACAGGAACAACTGAAAACACAGGCAACTGAAAACACAAAGGAATTGCTGGGGAAGGCAACTTGCAGGTTTTCACCTCATTTTCAGAGCACTTTTCCTTGCATTTGAGAATAAATGTAACGGAATAAACAGTGAGAGAAACTCAGCTTCCCACATGTACATGATCCAGTAAAGCACATGTTGCAGTGCTCCCCTCATGGCTGGTATGTGGATCCCAGAGCCCTTCCATTAGGTCTGAGCCCATCACAGACCTCCCTATTACCTGTGCTCTCAGATGACTTTCTTCTTTGTTGCTGCAAGTCTGCTCCTCACATTATAGTTGGCATCAACTTACAGCCGTCAAGAGAAGGAATGTGCATTTCTGAAGTATCCTAGGCAAGAGCACATTGAGTATCCAGCCTATTAGAAACTCCTCTGCTTTCTGATGAGGCTGATAGTGTTTAATTGTGCAAGTGACTCAGAACTGTGTGCTTTGTAGCTCAACAACCCAGCCCAAAAACCAAGATCACAATAAAGAAAGGCAAAATGAGAGAGATACACAAGACCTCAGCATCACGTGCAATACCCTACCTGCCTTCCTGGTCACTGTATGTTCACAAAACACTCCAGTGAGTATTTCCCTCACCTTGGGATAAACGGTGGAAGGAATGGGAAGTTTCAGTCAAATCACAAGCAATTATTTTTGACCCTCCTAAAATTGTAAAAGCTATTTTTAAGAGGATGGTATCCAAAGGAAAACATTTATTCTGGCTGAAAAGTCAACCTGGTGAGCTGAAGCTATAGGAGAGTCACAAACATGTGCATCCCACGTATCCTGGAACTTCAGAAACTGTATATTGGAATTTACATAAATTACCATTTCCTTGGTCAACTTTATAGCACATGTTAAGTCTAAATTATAGTTTCTCTTCTGGCATTGTCTAAGCCAAATGCTGTTATCAATAGATTGAGGTAATTACCACTTTCTTCTCTAATTATTTGTGGGAGTCAGGTACTGCAGTTAGGATACTTCTAAGTGATAATACAAAACATTGTCTACTTGTCTGCTCCTATCTCATAAAAAGGTCAAATGAAACGTTTACAACTATTCCCTATTAAGTAATGAAATTCACAATAATAGCTCTTTCCACTGATGTCATCATCCTTAACATCTAGAAATTAGTTTGCACCAGGGCTGGAGGCAGCTTTGCTGGCGTGGGGTGAAAGAGAGGGTGTCCTCTTGTTCTCAGTTTCACAATGGCCAAGACCAGCACCTTACCTTCATAGGAACCACTCCTCCAACAGTGCAGGAAGTTATCATATAATGGTTTGGAAGATGCCTCAAAGCCCATCCAGCTCCAACCCCTACCACGGGCAGGGACACCTTCCACTAGAGCAGCTTGCTCCAAGCCCCTGGGTTCAACCTGGCCTTGAACACTGCCAGGGATGGGGCAGCCACAGCTGCTCTGGGCACCCTGTGCCAGCGCCTCAGCACCCTCCCAGGGAAGAGCTTCTGCCTAAGAGTTCATTTCAATCTCCCCTCTGGCAGGTTAAAGCCATTCCCCCTGGCCTGTCCCTGCAGGCTCTTGTCCAAAGCCCCTCTCTAGAATTCCTGTAGCCCCTTTAGGCACTGAGAGCTGCTATGAGGATGCAACAAGCCAGGAGTGCAAAGATGAAGTGTAGAAGATAACTACAGAAATAGTTTGAGAGGCAGAGAAAATGCACAGCACAGTCAAGGACCTGAAGAGCTCAGGAGACTCTGGGGGTTACCTCCAATTAGACAAATGACAAAATTACAGCATCCAAATGCTTTCAAGAGTAAGGATTGGGTACTAAAGTGCCTTTTAGCATACCTGTGGAAAACGTGGCAAAAGAAATTGGTGGAGATAAATGCCTGGGAAAATGAGCAGTTGCTCCCTGTCCAGCAGTGTGAAGTAATTCACCACTGGAGCAAAGCCTCCGAGGAAGCACTGAGTCCCCTCAGCCTCCTGAAATCAATATGGAGTGATAGGCAAGGATGAGCATTGGTGTGGCACATGAGGAAGAGGCTGGGATAAGCTTAAGGATCCTGGATGTATTAAATACCAGTGATAACTTGGTCTTGTCTGGCCTCACAGAGGTTAACTCTGAAATTAGGACAATATGTCCTTGTCCCATCTGGACAGAAGGAAGTTAGAATCAGAATGGTTTTATTTGGAAAGGGTCTTAAAGATCATTTAGCTCCAAACCCCACTGCCATGGGCAGGGACACTTTCTACTAGACCAGGTTAAACAGCTTGCTGAGTATGCTGAGAAATGAGCCCAGTGCAATGCAGGATGCTGTTGTCTGTAACAGCCTCAGACACCGATCACTTTCACCATAGCCTTTTCCCAAAGGCGTGCTCTTTGTTGTGATAAAAACATTTCTCCCCATTCCCAGTCTCAGAGCACACAATTACTGAAAACAGTGAAAGAGAAGAAGCAAACACATCCAAGACCATTCCCTACAAGCAGATCCAGCCCAGAAGACTGCAGCCCAAGAGGGACATGTTCTTGGAGGTCAGGAGAGTATAAAACCATTGTGACCTGATCCTAACCTCACGTCACTGTGGGCATTTGGGATGCCTTTCACCCAATGGGGATGGGGGTTGGTCTCCTTTCTCCAGGCCTGCAGAGTACTGTGCAGTTTCACCACACTTCCTGCAGCCCGTTTTCTGTCGGTGGCACATGAGCAGCTCAAAACTGTGCTTGTGTTGTCCCCTGACAACAGTTGTTACTTTACTCCTGTGTCTCACTTGCTTTCTGCACTAACCAACCAAAGAAAGGCACCATGGAGATGGAAAAGTACTGTCTTTTGCTACCACGTGCTTGCATCACCTTTAAAAGTTGAAGCAAAAATAACCCCATGACCTTAGTTTCAAATCCATGTTTATCCATCTCATTTTTTAATATGAATGTTTTCACCTGGTGTATTTTAAAAGCCTCCTTACACATATTTCACAGTCCCCAAAATGCCTGATGCTGCGGATCCTGAACAACTTACGACTTGCTTTAATCCTTGAAAATAAAACAGAGTTTAGTGGTAGTCTTAAAAGCTTAGCCGAGTTTATGGAAAAGTAGCACCATGGTTCTGTAGGACCTCATGAGAGAACCGACACAGGAATGGCAAGGACATTTGCTAGAATGCTGACTCTCCCTTAAGAGTATCAATGGGCTGAGGAATTAATCAGTAAAATCTATCCAGTATTGCACGATTTTTTTGGTCTGTCTACTGATAAAGAGGGGCTTTTAGTCAAGTAGCCAGCCCTCCTTAGCACTGAGAGGTTATTTCCATCAGTTCTTCCACTTTCCAACTCCCGTAAAGCCAGAAAATGCAGGTATTTGACAAACATTTCAGGTAGTCTGAAGCCCTGATGTTTGTGAGGGAGTATTTGGCTGGTGCTTCATCTCCACATGTATCCTGAGTGGGTTGGTTAAGGACTGTGGGTTGTGGGTCTGCAGAGCTCACCAAGCTGCACAGGTCAGCTCCTCCGCCTGTCATTAACTTCGTGGAGGTCAGGCACACACAGGCCTCCTGTGTACCTGGGCTGACTATTCCTGATCACCCCCTGCCTGCCTCATCTTCTGCTAATCAGCAGGACAAGAGGGTGGTCACAGCCTGCCTGCACTTGTTCTGTGCGGTGTTCCTCAGGTGAGAAATTATTGCTGAGCAAATACTAGAGGCATCCAAGCCTCAAATGTAGATTCAGCCATCATCTCTCTATTAATGGAACAGTTTGTTCAATACAGGACTCATCATGTGCAGTTTTTCACAGCAATATTTCACCAGGTATCAGCTCCTCATTTCCTCCAGAAGCTCTCCTGGCCAGTCTAATCCAGGCCCAGGAAGCACAAGAAGTGTGCAATTAAATTCTCATTCGTGGCCTTGCTCCAACTCTTCCCTTTAATTTATTGCCACCCTGGAGTCCTGCGCGGACCTGGCTCTGCAGACGCCCACCTTCTGCTTGTCCCTCCGGTCAGCAGGGGAGCAGCAGCTGCCCAAAGCCTCCCCTGTTGCTCTGCCATCTGGTCAGAGAGTTTAGTCTGCAACCATGGGAATAGCACTCCACATCTCTAGCTTGCAGGAAAACAACCACCTTCTTTCAAAGCCTCATAAGTGGATTTGGTTTTAGGTCTGCTGAAGGTACAGGATTAGCCAGCTCTCATGGAGGAGAATTGAAGCTGCTCTACGCCACTGCAGAAGGGTTTTCACTCCAGAGACCCTTGAGGCAAAACAACTGACCACAGCTCATGGCCATGGAGACAGGACGAGACCCTGGTAGTATGCACCACAATGGGATGAGCAAGAGCATGGCCAAGCACCCTGTGAGAAACAGAGGAACCAAAGTGTCTCCTTGCTCATGCAGAACCATGTATGGGTGTTGCCTTTTCAGGGAAGAGTAACCCCAGTCCCATCTGAAAGCAATCCCAAAAAGAGGGCTCTCAAAGGACTCTGTGGCCATGAAACCACAAGACTACAGCAATGGGGTTTAGCAGCCATGACAAGAATGAGCAAAGTGGATGCAATTAGAGCCTGTACTCATGGGAGTGTCAGAGACACAGCAAGACGAGATGGATCATGAGATGGTAGCCACAGAGCAGCATGGCAAACACAGCAACTGTGCATGCAGCAATGCTCTCTGGAGATACCAGTGATGTTTGTGCCCCAGCACAGCAGGTGATCTGCTTGGTATGAGGTCAGATCACCCCAGGGAACAGGACAAACCTGGTAGGATGGGTTTATATGATCCAGCCCAGCCATAACCTAAATAAACACACCACTTGAAATGGTACCTCAATTGCACATGACATAGTATACTGGATCAGGAAATAATGAAACTTAGGTTTAAACTTTGCCAAACAACCTCAGAAGATATCAACTTCATAAGCTGGCTACATGCTCCTTCCTTCCCAACATTTCCCAGCTGTGGGTAGATTCTGTATCTGCTGTTCTCAAGCAGCCACAGCAGCAGAAGCTCCACTTGTGGCCGCCCTCCATCCCATCAGCTCTGGTTCAGAGATGAAGAGGAAGGTCAACAAGTTGGTTCAAACCCTCACTATGGAAAGCCATAAAGCTGCAATGCTGGAAGTCCAAATCACCACTAGCAAAATGCTATCAGCCTTTGTGCATACCAGCTACAGGACTAACTCCTGCCCAAGCCGAAACAACCTTGGTTTTAATAATCTAAATCCCACCTGACTCCTCCAGTATCACATTAACCTCAAATCAATTCTACAGCTCAGATTGTCCTGGAAGCACAGGAACATTTTCCCCACCATCCCATTTTGTTGGCCTCCCTGTTAGTCCTATAACACTCAGCACCACTCTCCTCCAGCATTACACAGGTGAATGCTCAGTGTGTGCCATGAAATATTAAAGGGGAATGCCAAGATGATTTCAGGCCTCCAGAAAGCCCCAGAAGTAATGATGCTGCCACATCAGAGCCACTTTCGCAGCCCAAGGCCTGCAGAGCTCCATCTTAGCTCTTATAGAAACATCTTCAAGAGTGAGTCAGCTTTTCCTGGTAATCACTGCAAGGTTTTGTGTTCCTGTAACAATGCTGGGCTTTGAGAACACACACAGCTTTAATGCTGAAATACAGTTGGAAACCATTAGTACTGTTCCACCAAACAATAGCTCCCTTGAGAAGCAAAACAACGTTTTCTATTTACACATCTGTACAAACTGCTGTTTAGAGAGGGGAAGGCTGATTTGCTCGATACACAGGAGAGCCGGTTAGTGCTCTTACTAACCCAAACTGTGCATCATTAGGGAGTCAATCATGTTACAGGGAAAAAAACAGCATTTTGCCCTTTATTAGAACAAGGACTAGAGCCAAACCAGATCTTTATTCTTGATACAGGCCTTAATATAATCCCACTGGCCCCCTCCAGACCTTTTTGCTCTTGCTCTGTATTACAGCATCTCAGAAGCACAGGAGCTGCACATTCCAGCAAACAAAGTGGGAAGGGACCAGAACAGCAGATGAGGGACAAGAGGAGGGTATGGAGTCCACCAGTGGGGACCCTGCTGCAAGCCCCACCCCCAGCAGCTAAGAGGAGGCTGCACAGGGTGCTGCAATGTTTTTTCCACTAAAGGCCATTCACAGAGCAGCCTTGCTGCTAAACCATCCCTGCGCCCCTGCAGACCAAGCAAGTGACCAAAATGCTGCAATTCATGGTAATCCATTGCTCCCTGCAGGGACCTGCCCTTCCCCCTTCCCATGGAAACATCCCCAGCTCTATCACTACTGAGCTTTCTGGAAGCAAAGCCTGCCAAAGCTCTAGCAGGTAGCTTTCCTACTGGCACACAGGTCATAGTGCAGGATTCAATACACAGTAGATCTGCCTGGGACCAACAGCAAGAGTGTAGGAAGAAATACAGCAAGGGCCTTACAGGGTGAATTTAAAATGCCTTCACCATACCTCAAGCACATTTTTAAAGCTGCGTAAAGACTAGCTTTAAGTCAAGTTAGACTAAAGCTGTGCACCTACCTGAGTTCCATGATGCTGCCCACATTAATGCTAGCCTACCCACAAACCAAACCAAACCAAACCAAACCACACTGCCTGATCCCACATCACCCACCACCAGCCCCTCCTGGCCACACTCCATTTGTATCCTCCTGGAGGAAACCAATTAATGCTTCACAGCTGGCCCAAGCCAGGCTGCTCCACTGCTCTCAGGAGGAGCTCTGTCTCCTGCTAGGAGCTATTGCCTTTCATGGTGGCAGGCTGCAGTGTTTCTACTCTCCCTAGCAAGGTTATGTCTGCCTGTGCCACAGGAGGTTTTCGAACATGTTGCTCCTAAGCCACCTACAAGTAAGTGCAGCATCTGCATCTTCACAGCACAGGCAGCCTTTCTGTTTGGAGAAAGCATCCTTGGCTTGGAGGGCTTGCCTATCTGCTGCAGGTAACAAGTTTGTAGTCAGTGTTCCGCCTCTGTGTTGTACTTCCATTCTGATTAGTTTTCTATAAAAGCACTATTTAGACAAGAGTTGCATTTCTCATTCTAGGGATGGCAGCAAGTTATGGTTCTGGAGCACTTTCTTCAGTCCTTTCTCCAACAGATATTTACACAAACTCCTAGGTCTCTGTGTTGCTGCCCAGGTGGAAGAGGCAGCGCTGCTTTGGGGATGCTCCTCTGGCAGGTCTGAGCTCCTGCTCTTGCCTTCACATTTGTTCAGCTGTACGATTCCTAAAGATGCATATTTTACATCATTCCACAGAAATTCATTGTGTGACTGAATAGTACCAGAGCACTGTAAATAAAGGGATGTATTTGACTTTCAAAACAAGTTTCAGATGCACTGTATTCCTATATATCCTATCCTTTTCATATTTATGTCTTTTCTTTTGCATTTTCAGTATGAATTATTATTGTGTATCTGAAACATGATTTACATTTAGTATAGCTCAGAACAACAAAACCTAACATTACATTATACAATGTTAATCTTTCCTTATACAAATCTAATTCCAAGGAGTAGTTTGTAGTCATTGATCAAATATGATCCCAGAAGGCAGATTGTTATATTTAAACAAGTCCCAGGTAGGGATTTATTATAGGTGACAATTCCTAAGCTGTTACACATACACTTGAAAGACATTGTTAATGACAGCATTATGATCATGAAAAGATGGTTAAAGAGAAGATGACATTCTGTTGACTGTGCTTTGTGTTCTCTGGAATAGTAGGACTTTAATGATGGGAAAAAACCCTAAAGAATTTCCTCTACTGATCTGTTCTGTGCTCTCACATGCTGAAAAAATAGATACCTAAAAAGATGATACCTGAAAGCACCCACTCCTGATCAAAACAGCTCTTGAAATGGGTTTCGGAAATAGAAATATTTTCCTAATTCTGTATTTTTAAATACATTAGGGAAATCCTATTGACTTGGGAATGTTGTATAAATGAAGTTCAGTTGGGGAAAGGCAGAAACCATACAGTGGGGCAGTAGGATCACAATGAAATGCACTTCTGAGGAGGGTGCCAAGAGCAAATGAGGGAGATGGGAATGGACAGAGGAGGGAACTCGCCTTCATTTGCAATAAGATCCAGTTCCCCAGTCTGGTGGGTTTCTCAGCATGATCCAGGCAGTCTGGGTTTCATCCAGCAGCAGGTCTAGCTCCTGGTGCTACAGCAGCCCACCAGCTCTGGGATGGGTGCAGGCCCACAGCTCCAGTGGGTGGACATATTGGGGTCCTGCTTCTTGTCTGCGTTGACAGTGATGGAAAGTCCTCCAGGTCTTGCTGCCTGCCCGAGCCACCCAACACAAACGTATGCAGGCAGGGACAGGTTTGGTGGGGATGGCCCAAGGCACCGCTCCATGCTGCTCAGCGTGGTCCAGTCAGCGTCACCCCGGTTCTGCAAATGGTTAATTGTCCTGAATTAGGTAACTTGAAACAGTCAAAAATGGAATGTAAATTTGAGTATATAAAACTTGAGTGGTGGCTGAGGTCTAAATGTTGGCACTTCAGCCAATCTTCAAATACCCTGAAATAGAAATGGACAGATTTCCTTCCCTAGAGGAGCTGTAAGCAGAATTGACAAAGAGGTTGAAGCAGGGATGGATGTGTGCTTTAAAAACAGCTTGTTTTGAAATTAACTGCACGCAGCAGAATATCTGTTGGTATTGCTGCCCTGCCACAGTGCATCTGTGCAGGGAAGAAGGGATGCCCTGGACCTTCGTTCCAGACCCTGTGAGCTTTCTGTCATCAAAATCTCACCCAGGATCTGGCATTGGTATGACTTTCCATCATATATTCTGAAATTGCAGCATTGGAATGACAAAACACCGAGATCCTGAAGTCAGGCCATGGCCAGCTACCCGTCAGCATTAAAATGGATGACATGGAAGTCAATTTTTCAGCTTCCAAAGAGTGTGTGGCAGGGGAAAAACATCTCCACTCCAGTTGACTCTTCTTATCTCCTTTTTCATTCCTGGCATGGCTGGAAGATTTAACATGTTTCTGGCTATTGCTGAGTGCTCTGCAGGAAAGCAGCCAGCGTTGCAGCACAGGACGGATACGTGGCACAGCATGTGCCATGATGGGAAGCATCCTCCAGCCCGACAGTTACCTACTTTGGATTGTGGGGCAGAGCTAGTCCAGGCAGCCCAAATCCCAGGTTGTGCCTTTACCATAGCACCACCCGCTGCTGGTAACGGGAGTAAAATACTTGCTCTTCATGGACACACAACTGTGTGATGATATTGACACTTCCTTTGCTTTTCTTCCACAGGTGTAATAACAAGGAAAATGAGTCTAAACCTGTGTGTTTGTGTTATGTCCCAGTGTTTATTCCTCCTTTCATTAAAAAAAATGAACAGCGTCTTAAACCCAGAGTCCTTCGCTTGTTTCTGGTTACAGCACAGATACAGATGTATTTAGGAATATTACTTTTGCCACCCACTTCACAGATAGGCTGGACATTATCTCATTTAAATGGCCAGGAAGTTATTTTTTCATTAATTGAATTAAAACTACATAGGCAAATATTTGGTCTCCTTCACCAGCCACTCCTGTACCTGTGCTCATCTGCAGGGACAGGAGCTATCCAGGACTCCTCTGCAGCAGCTAATGCCTCAACACAAAACACCCATACTGGAAATCAGCTCATCCTTGGATAAGGGACTGCAGGTTACTGTTAGCTCCATCATCAGCTTCTTGTCTAGAGATATGGGGAATTGGGAGAGAGAAATCAGTGCATCTGAAAATGCAAACCTGGTGTGTGACTATAGATGAGATGGCAAAGAACAGATGAAAGGGAGGGATGTGATAAGCAGAGGGCAACAAGCTCTGTAGCTCCTGCTGTGGCAGAGTGCCCTTGCACAGTGACATCCCTCTTTCCAGGTGGAGGTGAATGGTTTGTGATGGGTTTGTTTGAAACAATTATGGTTGGCTAGGAGAATTTTGCTCAAGAAAGAATGTTTCTCCTGAAGGCAGATTCAGCAATGTATGAAATAGAAAATACGTATTTTAAAGCATGGGGAAGGAAACAATTCTCCACAGAAAGTTCCCCAGGCAGTTCCCCACAGAAGCAGGCACAAGTGTTCCTGTAAGGAAAATGAGGAATAATGCAGGCAGTGCTCGGAACAAACTATGGAGTGCCCCAGACCAGCACGTCACCTTTGCTGCCAAAGACCTTCCTCATCTGCAGAGCTGACAGAAACTCATCTTCTCCGAACAAGCCTTTTTCTCACCAAGGAGCTTGGTTCCTAAATCCCTGACACACGCTGGCTTTAACACATTTCTAAGTGCTGAAGAATTTACCATACGGGGGCAGAGGAGACAGGCACTGACCTGGTATGGCTGAGGGCAGGGAGACCTTGGCAGTGGAGAAGAATGGTGATGAAAGAGGAAGCTTTTGCTGAAGTACAGAGCCACAGAATTATAGACTGGTTTGGCCTGGGAGGGCCCTTAAGGCTCATTCAATTCCATCCCCCTGCCATGGGCAGGGACACCTTCTACTTGAACAGTTTGCTCCAAGCCCAGTCCAACCTGACTTATGCGCTGCTGTGCCAACATGCCAGCTCCTTCACACACATCCCCATCATCACTAGCTCTGAAATATTGGGGGGAGAAGTATCAAGCACCTGAAAACCCTTTGAAATATGGTAAAAGCATCTAAAACACTCTACTGGTGACTATGTGCTCACCTCATGCCTTTGCGTGGTATCCATGATCTGTGGAAAGCAAGAAACTCAGCCATGGTTTCCCAGGCAGGTGCCTCTCATGTAGCTAACTGCTGCCTTTGGTTTTCATTATCCTTGTTGATGTGAGTGGCACATAGCAATGACATGGAAAATGTGGGACAAATGACATCTCTTGTTAAGCGTGGATGGGAGACCGGTGTGTGCTGAGCTGCCCACAACACTGCCCATTGATGAGCATGTGTCAGTGACAACAGGAGCACCAACAGCAAGGGGCACTGGTAACATGGTATCAGTACACAATAATTGTGTGTGTCCTTATTGTGTTCCAAACCAGGAGATGGTACCTCCAATGTCTCTTTTTCCTTTGTTTCGGGAGCCATCCCTTTGGTCTTGTTCTATTGTCAGATCTGCTTGTTTTGGTTAATAGTTTAATTCTACCATATGATAAAGCTGGAACTGTTTTGGCATCAACCCATTGTTTTCCAAGGGCTTTCTTCTACTGAAAATCAGTTAATTCCCTTTGGGGAGCAGCCCAGGGCATTCACGTTTGAAGGCAGAAGAGGGAAGCTCTGCCAAGGTTATGATTAACCCATTGTGTTTGTGCATGTGCAGTCTTGGAGGGGCAGAAAGGGGCTCCCAAACTGAAGACTAGGAGAATAGCAGCCAAAAGCCAGGCAGCTTCCCCAGAATGGGAATGGGGATTGTGAGAGACGACCTTTACTTACTGAGGCTGTTACAACTCACTTGTATTTTCTGTATTTCTGTTATTACTGATACATTTCCCATGAACATTTATAAAGAAGCAGCAGAGACCAGAAACGTTTCCACTGCAGTGACTGGGGTTTTAAAAATTTGGTGGCAAATTGATACATTTTAGCAAAACCAAATATTTCAGAGAACACATTTTTATTCCTGTCAAAAGCTCTTTGTTCGCTGCAGAAGCACTTAATGGCAATATTTTAATCAGAGCTTTACAATATCAGATGTATTCTATGAAAGGTCAGGCCTCCAGAGCCGAGCAGGGAGCAAACAGCTCAGGAGGGTTAATTAGCAACGAAAGACTAAACAAAAGACCTGAGTTTGAGAGAGACTCTGAAGGAGAAAGGCTCTTCAGATGCATTAAAGGGGGCTGGAAAACAGGATGGACTTTTCTGTAATAAAATCCCTGGTGCAGCAAGATGAAGTTCCAGCAGGAGCTGCGCTGCACATTATATAATGTCAATGTGGGTTTGTGCTTATTCACCTGCTTGTGGTGTTGTAGTTTTTAACAGGCTCCTTGGAGGACCTGGACCATCCTGGGATGACTTGGAAAGGTAGTCACCCCATGACCTGTCCTATTGTGCTGGGAAGTGGAGCTGGGTGGTGGGATGCAGGGCCTGGGGGTGGGAAGTGATGCCAATTCGTAGGAAGCTGTTATGGGTGGTGGGATGCTGTGCCAGGTGGTAGGATGTTGTGCTGGGTGGTGAGATGCAGCACCAGGTGGTGGGAAGTAGTGCCAGGTGGTGGGAAGTGGTGCCAGGTGGTGGGTTGTGATGGCTGTTGGTGGGATGCTGTGCCAGGTAGTGGGTTGCAGTACTGGGTGGTGGGAAGTGATGGTGGGTGGTGGGAAGTGATGGTGAACGGTGGGGTGTGGTGCCTGGTAGTGATGCAATGTTATACCAGGTGGTGGGAAGTGGTTCTGGGCAGTGGGATATGATGCCAGGTGGTGGGTTATGGTGCCAGGCAGTGGGAAGCAGTGTCAGGCAGTGGGATATGGAGCTGGGTGGTGAGAAGTGGTGCCACGGTGTAGGACACTGTGCTGGGTAGTAGGAAGCAGCACTAAGCAATGGGATATGGAGCTGGGTGGTAGGATATGGGGCCAGGTGGTGGGAAGCAGTGCCAGGCAGTGGGATATGGCGCTGGGTGGTGGGAAGCAGTGCTGGGTGGTAGGATGTTGTGCCAGGTGGTGGCAAGCAGTGCTAGGCAATTGGATATGGTGTCTGGCAGTAGAATATGGTGCTGGCTGGCGAGAAGCAGCACTAGGCATTGGGAGATGGTGCCTGGCAGTGGGATATGGTGCCAGGTGGTGGGAAGCAGTGCCAGGCAGTGGGATATGGTGCCTGGCGGTAGGATATGGTGCTGGGTAGTGGGAAGCAGTGGCAGGCAGCACAGCAGCAGCTGGGTGAGAAGCGTCTCAGAGTCCCAGGACAGGCACTGCCCTGCCATGAAGCACTGCCACAGCCGTGGGAGCTCCTGTGCTGGGAGTCCTGAAGGAGGAGGTGATCCCAGGAAGCTGCATGGCTGCACACATGAGGCACCCTGCAGAAGAGTGTGTGCTCTGTTCCCCCCAGCACATAGGAAGGGATGCTGTCACCTACCGAGGTACAGGACCACACCAGCAGTGTTCCTGCAGGGCCTTGTAGGGGAAGCATTGGCAGTGAGTATCTCTTCAGATCCTGCCCTCTGTAGAAATACACAGGTCACAGGAGCCCGAATCTGCCATATATTTTGTGTGTGAACTCTCTCTACCATCCCAAGTACATGAAGGATACTCTCATCTGGCAGGGCCCTTAATCACAGGCACAGGAGCCACAGCAGAGCCTGAGCAGCGTGCAGGGAAGTGGGGATGTAACATCAGACTTGCAAGTAAGAACAAACCTGCCATAGATGTCTTGCATTGCCGAGCCTTTCATACTGTACATCCAATTAACCTTTACTTACTCAGGAGTGATGACACTCTAATTTGATTGGCAGCACTTGTCCTGGTGCCAGTGGCTGCAGTTCAGAAGCTCTGCTGGAAAATCATGCTTTATTAATACATCATTAAGCACTTTAAATGGATTCCAATGGTGTATGTCTAAAGAAGGAGATAATTCAGCATTTGTTAGTTTCTGACAGAATACAGAATTGGAATTTATAGTGCAAGTCTTAATGTCAAAAAACCTAATGTGCCAGCAATTGAATTACAGGATCGCTTTGTAGCCTGCACATCGGCTCCTCCTGTAGCAGGAGGAGTGGTGAAGGCTAAGGACAATGCTTCTCTCCTAGATGTAGGAGTACTGGGATGCAGTTACACCCCAGAACATAGAAGGAGCAGCGATTTGATGGGTCTGTGATGTGTGTATGAGGAGTGCTCAACATGCACCAGCATTAACTGCACGGCATCCTTAGGAGGAAAAGCAGATTGTTAGCAGTATTTTCTCTTTAATGAGCGTTCAGGCTTTTCCAGCCTGAATCAGCATCTCCAGCTTACAGGGAATTTTATCTATATATCTCTATCCATGCACAATTTAAGCAGCAAATATGGGTGTATTCCACATGATGCAACTTATGCTTACAGCATATCAATGACTAGAAGATGCAAAAAAACTTCCTGCCCAGAGATGCTCCACATTTTCATCCTTCCTCTTTTATGAACTCTGCAGACTCCTCTTCCACATCTCTTCTACTCTTTAATCTCCATCCAGAGAGCATACAGGGCAAATGAAATGAGATTATTCTGTCTTAAGATAGAGAACACTATATGACTGTTTGTGAAGCAAGAAATCAAAAGAAACCTGTGTCTAGAACTGGTGGGCATTAGCTATGACTAACAGGAGTGATAGAATCAGCAGGCAATTAAGTGCAAACTGCAGTAGGAAAGAGAGGGGAAAAAAGTAGATTCAAAGGCACAGGGGGGCAAACAGAACCTGGGGCAGAGCTGCTGATTAAGCCAGGCAAGGCTTTACTGACCTGTGCTTCTGTCAGACTGATGCTGGAGAGCCAGGGTGCAGTGTGTGAGCAGACATTCCTGAGTAATTAGGAACAAGAACCAGAGCTGACACCACAAGAGAATTGGGTGCAATGATCAAATGGTCCTATGACTGATCTCTCATTTACAAAGACAAAACAGCCCAAGCAACACACTTGGGGTGAAACCCCTTCAGTAGGATGGGATGGGGTAAGACACAGGAGCCTGGAACAGACAACACAGCCAGCCTGCACCATGCAGCGCACTGGAGCTGCAGAAGCAGCAGGCAAGCTGCAAATGCCCCAGAATCGCCATCCACACCAACATCCTGCTCGCACCAGCATCCCCACCCACCCCAGCACCCCTGCTCACCCCTGTGCTGTGGCTCAGGGGCACAAGGATCATGCCAACAGCTGGTGTGTGGCTGGTGAGGAGCCGGGATGCGGGTGTGAAGGGGATTAAGTGTGGGAAATGCTGTCTTCAGTGAAAGGTGACAGCTTCTCTGGGTGTCCACGTTTTCCATCCCTTCCCACAAGTTGATCCCGCTGAGAGCCTGCTGCTGGGCTGGATCACACCTCTCCCTTCCCATTCTGCAGACACAGTGCATGGGGAGGGCAGCGTGTGTGCACTTCTCTGCCTGTGGCTTTGTTGCTGCTGTCAGCAGCTTTGCCTGTTGCTGCCTGGGTCTGTCAGGGGCAGTGCATGGGATGCTCCAGAGCAGAGCTTCCCCCATCCTGACCATCTCCAGCATGTATACACACAGTCCCAAAGCCACCGTCCTTGTTTGGATGAGCAGCCCTTCCCTGGTCCAGGGGATGCCTTTCGGCACTGGCAGGCAGGTTGTGCTGGCAACCCCTGCTCTGTCTGACCTCACCTCACTACACAGAGCCAGAGTCACTCGCTCCAGGTGGATCTCACCGCGGGCTTTGGGATATTCCAGAGCAGGCTCATTTCCTCTCAAACCACATCACTGCCCTTTCATTACTGCCTGGGAAAACTGGATGCAGACAAGCTGAGGGTGACACTGAAGACCTGCCTTGGTGCTGTCAGATGCAGAGATAATACACTGCTGGGGGTCCTTCAGAAGAGCAGCGCTCCAAAGGAGATGTCTTTTCTCTGGCAAAAAACCAACACTGCTCCATTGAAATGCAGCTACGAGGAAGGGGCACATTCTCCTCCATAATGCGTCCTCGAAATTAGTGGCAAGAGGACAGGGCTGAGCATGTGTTTTACTTCTAAATAGTTGCATAGTTTCAGTCATGCATGTAGCAGCAATTAGAGTTTCCTGTAACTCTGTTATAAGTCCCTCTCTTCCCCTTCTTATTTTATTACTCAGGTCTTGGGTAGCTCATCTTGGGAGAGCACTGGCAGCTGGGTGCATGTCTCAGTAATATTTAGGTGTCTAAAGGTGCCCATGCTGGTTCAGTACCATGATTCCAGCAGAATTATTTCAGTTAGCTGGTCTTTTCTGCTTGCTGCTTTGCTTTTAATCCCCGAGTGATTCGTTACACTGTTCTGCTCATAAGCATCATAGAAAGCATGTCCCTAGCTGACCAGGGTAGCACACTGAGGGTGGCTAAAGTGCCTTAGGAACCACAGTCATTTTCAAGGCAGTCAATGAGCAGTTTAAACTTCTCTGAGCAGCAGCAGACTGCACCCATCCAGGAACCTGAGCCCTGCTGGCTTCCAGAGGCACTGGCTGTGATTATTCTGCTGTGCACACTTCTCCCCAGGGCTGGCTGCTGGTGCTGAGTTTATCTGCAGCTCTGAAGCCGCATTATCTGTCTGCTCAGGCGGGAACATGGGACAGAAGCAAAACAGTGCTTCTCCTGTTCCCTGCTGGGTACTGGGGCTTTGCCCGTGGCTGAGCCCCTTCCCCACCACTCTGTGGGGGGGAGCACTGCTGTCCTCATCCCTGGGCCTCAGCACAGTACTGTCTCCAGACTGCCATGGATCACAGGTTCTTTGAACAATGGGGCTTGTGCCCCTGCTCACTTACTTCTGGCTTTCCAAAGGCATCTGCATGCCAAGGCAGACATCTAATGGTCTTTCGGCAGCAGCCACCTGCAGCCCTGCTCTCCTGGGTGACATTTGGCTGTGTGAGGAGACAGATGGACAGTGGGTGTCTGCCCACTTCTTTCAGTGTGAACCTGTTCCCTCATCTCTCTTGTCTTTGGGAACTTTCGAAACAACAACAACAGAGCTTCAAAAAGACCAAAGTGCTGCTCAGCAGGTGCAGAGGACCTGTCGCCTTCCCTCCTACTCACTGACCTGGCACAGCCACTTTGCTCACCACATCATCCCTTTGATATGGTAACTCCATGTGAGCATCTTATCAGCTGCATACACCTCTACTCCCACAAAGGAAGCCTTAATCTGAAAGCAATAGAGACAGCAGTGTAGTAACCTTGGCAAGCAACATGGCTTTTAAGCTGCTGCAGACTCTGGGGGCAGTGAATCATTTGACAAGGACCGATAGAGCCTGGTATGGAATGTGGGAGAGAAACCACAGCTCAGGGAGAGCAGCCATCAGTCAGGGAGTGCATCGCTGGTCCTGCCAGCCCTTCATCCCTATGGGCATCCTCCCCTTTCCAGCTGGTCCCACTTGTGCCAGTGAATCTCTCTGGGACAGGCACAGCCTATGGTGGGGCGGATGAAAAGTGGGTCTAGATGCACAGAGGGTGCTGTAACAGGAACCCACAGCAGCAGCACAGCACCAGCACCGGCAGCACCCATTCTGCTGTGTACAGCCCCTGCATGGACACAGCAGGTGAGACGTGACTGCATCCATCTCAGATGAGCCACCCTCCTCATCATCATCCCTAGGTGAGAGTGACGTGTGCTCTGCTTGTGCATTGAGGAGAAGGAGCCTGGTATCAATATTCATGTTCTGGTTTAATTTTAAACCCCAGGAAGGCTACAGCAAGTGCTGTAATCTGATTCCAGGTAGGAAATGGGGATGAGTAAGAACACTCTCTCCCTTGGGACTATTCTAATCTTCTCAAGCAAACAAACAAATGAGCTGCACATGCAAAAAAATAAAGTAAATCCTGCATTAAAAATAAAAACCTGGAGGTGTAGCAAGTGGAGCTGTACTTGTGACCTGAAGCTGTACCTGTGAGGTGTAGCAAGTGAAGCTGTACTTGAGCAGGGGAAGCACCCTGCAGTGGTGACAGCAAAGACTGTTCCCATGTGAAAGGCAGTGGAAGATCTCTCCAGCCCCATATGCAGGGGGTGGTGTGGGCCATCTCTGGCAAGGTGCCTGGGAATCTCTTGCCCCATTGGTACCAGCAGTGTGCCTGGCCTGGCACCCTAGCATTCCACATAGTGCCTGTGCTGTGCTCCTGTGCCAGCTGGAGAGCCGCACCATGATGCCATGGAGTCTCCAGCAAGACCTGGTGCAGGGGTTTGTGCTGAGCATCCCGAGCAGGAGCAGTCCCAGTGGTGCTGCTACCAGCACCATGGAACATTGCACTGCTGTGGAGATTGAGCTAGAAACCATCCCCATTACCTGTTTCCATTCCAAAGGGGGGACCAGCAGTGGATGCTCTGCCAGAGCGGTGGCTGTCGCAAGTGCTCTGCCATCCGTGTGGTCCCTGACATTTAGTGTGGAAGCAGCACGTGCAATTCGGTGCTCTAACGTGTCATGTGCAGAGGACAACATAGGTCAGCGCACAGGCTCCAAAGAGGACACGGAGGCAGTGAAAGGCAGCTCATTCCCTTGTCCCACTGTTCCTAACTGCTTTTCTCTTCACAGTCTCTCATTACGGCACTTATGAGACTGAGCATCTGAGGGGGGATGCTGAGGAGCACGCAGCAATCTTAGCACTTAACAGGATTCTAGCAAGGAGCCTTTATCCTGCTTTGGGCTGGAAGGTCCTTCTATATCTATTTATGCCTGGTAACGACTCAAGGCACCAAACTAGGCTCCCTCTAAGCAATGACCAAGAGACTTCCCTCCTTCTGCAGCTCTTCCTCTTTCACACTCCTCTCTTCCCGGTGCCACACAAACTTGTTCCAGCCATGGCAACCCAAATGTGCCAAACTCCGTCCTTTGTCTTCCGCTCCCTCATCGTTCATTAGTACCCTGTGCAGATTTGCCTTTTGAGTCCTCTACTCTTTTTTTATTCTTCATATTTAATGAGGCACAAAGAACAGTGCAATAAAGGCTCATCAAAGCTGTCATTTATCTATGCTTAACTGTCTTGGCTATATATTAGTAATAAATGTCCTAAAGCTTTCTGTATATGGATACATTCCTCCTCATTATTTCATGTTGTTTTCTTCAGAAATTCATTCACATCTTCTTTTTTCTGGTCTTTGACTAAGGGAGCTGCTGTGTGAGCTGTCCTGAGATAAGACCCATGGTTTCTTCTAAGCCTTCCTTGAGCATGTAACGTGGACATGGAGCTGCCCTTTCCCCACCCCAGTCTTTACACAAACCTTACACCAGGGTGAAACACCAGGTTGCTTCTTCCCACCCAGCCTTGCCCAAGGAGTGAATCACAGCATCTGCTCTCTTTCCCCAGCCAGCACCTTCCCCCTGCTCCTGTGCCCAGATACTGCAGTGATAAGTGCTGCTGGAAAAGCACCAGCAGGGTTGCAGATAAGGAATAAAGCTGGAGAGCCAGTTTTTCTCTGTGTATCTCCTTTATCAAGTTAATACCTAGATTTCTGGCCCAGAGGGAGGAAAAAAGCCATTACAACATGCATGGGACAGATAATGCCAGTGTAATGCCAGTGTAACTATTCTGCAGCACACTCCATGAGGAAACAAACATCCCTGGTGCTGGATAGGGAAGGTGCCCAGTGGAAGAGCTGTGGGGTTGGCTTGTCCCTGGAAACAAGAGAGCCAGGATCTGCTGTGGCATGCTGCAGATGGCTGCTACAGAACAGCAGTACTGCTGGATATGCGTCACCAGCAATGACTCCAGGCTGTTTCTGCTCCCACAGCTTACACCAGGAGAGCCCTGGGTCTGGGCCTGGGTCTCGTCCTGCCCCATCACCCGTTACCACTGCCTTGCAAGGGTGTGTGCCCCTGCCAGAGAGAGGGAGCAGCCAAAGGCTGGCAGGAGGCAGGGAAATGAGAGTCTTCATCACCCCAAGCTAAGGCTGTGAATTAGTTTCACACTGCCCAAGTTCCCACTGCTTTTCCTGCACTAATTGTAATTATATCAATTAGTTATATTTACTCATTAATTAAAACCACCTTTCAGGGCTTATTTTTAGCCCAGACAAATGAGGTGTCGCATAATTTTGTGCAGTGATCACAATGATGACAGCTTGGGAGCAGGACTCATCCTTCCTATGGCACCGGCACAAAGCTGCACTGCTGGAGAAGGACTGGGATGCTCCTGGAGTAGGACCAGGATGCTGCAGGGTGCAGCACCATGGCTATAGCCAAGCTGGGTTTCCCATGGCAGGCCAGGACTCTGTCCCCAAAGGAGAAAGCCTCTGAGCAGCCGCTCTAGGTGGAAACACCAGCACTTTGGGAGAGTTTCTCTTCAAGTTTAGGAGAACAGTAAAAAGGCAGAAGTAAGCAGGAATCCAAAACAAAGCAAATAATTAGACAATGACAACCTGCTTTAGCAGAACATTTTTAGTTATTAAAATAATTAGGGTGACTAAATTCAAAATGAAAACTCTCTAAACTCAACCTGAACTTGTCCTTGGAGCTTTCAAGTCTCTCAGTTTGCCTGGTGGTACTTCCATTAGCACAATGGAATTCTTAAATACTGTTTTTTATTACTTTTCCTTTATTTTAGTTGTCATTCCTGATTATTTTTATCATTTCTGCCGTGAACTGGGTACTTACAAGGCCTCTGTGCGTTGCTAAACTGAAACTGTCTTCATTCACTTTTTTTCCTGGCAACCTCTTCTATTTGTTTGCTGCATTTTGCATAGAAATCATTCCTGCCAAAGCACGCAGTTTATCTCAATCTTCCCAAATTCTGGGACACTGAGTCTCTGCATCAGTTTTAAAGACAAATTCCATCAGTATGGGTCATTCATCTTAATCACCATTACAACTCATGCTACTGTTCCAGATCCCTCCAAATCCTTTTTTTTTTACACTGCCATGCTGGGGATGGTTTTTTGATATTAAGATGTAGGCCACTGTAAATAATCTACTCAGCTGCTTTCGGAGCCCCAGCAGCTGCATCCACTCTCTGTAGGCGCAGGTGAACACGTGTGCACGGACATGAGAGGAGCCATCACAGGCAGAGGTGGGAGGCAGCTGTGATGCGGTGCTGGGGTGGGTACTGCCCATCCTGCCTGTGGTTACACAGACATGCCTGTGGTCTGCAGCACAAAGTGGACTTTTACTGTATTCAGCTGTTTGTCAGCACTCGGTGACTTCTTGCTGCAACTTTTTTCCATCAGAGAATGAAATTTCAATTCATATTCCCTGCCAGCTCTCCAGTGTAGGAACTGGAGCTCTCTCCCTGGAGCACACTGCATGGCACTGGCAGGGGTTGGAACTGGATGAGCCTTAAGGTCCCTTCCAACCCAAACCAGTCTGGGATTCTGTGATTCTATGTATTTGATCACTAAAGTCTCAGTCAAGAGAGACTGACATGGGCAGAGGAAGCACATGTCTGGTAGGAGAGGCTAGAAGCATTCCAAAGAAAAACTTACACAAACAACTTGTTTTCTGGCTGTGCCACCGTCAACCTTCTTCCTTTTCACCCTTCTGGCTCTAAAGGTCGTTGTCCATCAGCCTCTCCATACATTGCATCAGTATGAATTATGTTTAATTAATCCTGTACCAAAAGATATACACTTACAGCTCAGGTGAAGGTTGGTCTCATGCTCAGGTGAAGGTAATTCTGAGGAAGCCTTTCCACAGGGGACACGGGGCAGCCATGGTGAGCCACAGCATCCCGTGCCTGTCCCCAGGGTGAGAGCTGTCACCTCCCACCTCCTCTCCTGCCCGGCATGGCCTCCTTGTGCTGGGCCTGGTTAACTGGGTACATAATGAGTCTGATCTTGTTCTTAGTGGAGTCAATAGCAGGTCTGGGACTGACATGTCATGCTTCTTTTCCTGGTTTAATTTACACTGATACTTTGCTTCATTCAAAGGCGGCCCCTTACTTCAAATGACTCTTGATCAAAGGGTGACTCAGCTGTGCTGGTGTAGCTGCATACATAAACAGGCACATATTTCTTCATTATCTACTTTGGGAAGCTCCTTGTATAAAGCTCTCTTTGTCAGTGAACTGAACCGAGCTTCTCTCATCTCTGCCCAAAGAATTCCATCTCGGTCAGATGGAGACCCAGAGCTGCCTGGTGAGGAAGAGAAGCTGCACCATTAAAAAATGTCATTATTGTAAATTTAGCAAAGATGAATAAGAAGTTCCAATATTAAGAAGTGTCACTGCTGTAAATATAGCCAAGATGAATAATCGAAACGATTTATAGTCCCTTTACAGAAACTGTAGGTTACACACACATATGCAGCTAGTGGTCATGCTAACCATAAATAACACCTCTGTGCATGGCCTTATCTGGAATGTCTGTGAAGGTAGAGGAGAAAATATGAGATGATGAATGTGTTCACAATGCTCTTACAGGCTTATCAGTGTAAAGGACCTTGAGACGGAAAGTTCCCAATTACAGGTCAGACCCTGCAAGATGATGGCTCTTCATTAGGGGCAGATGCTTGAATGTTCCTCAGGATCACAGGTTTCTGTTCCAATTCTCTTTGCATGCCCATGGAGATTTTATTCTTCCCCATGCATCAACAACCATCTCATATCCTGAAGGGAGATCACAGGTATGCTGGAAAAATCACATAGTGTAATTTGAAGCCAATAGTTAAATCGCAGCAGTACCTGCATGGTTGTGTGCAAAGCAGAGAGAGATACACAAAGAGGCAGGGAAAAGGAAAACCTCTGAAAATTTGGCGGTGGCTTGGATTTCAGTGAAGCTTTAGGGATAGTTTGTTTCACCCTCGGGAAGTTCAGAGAGAGTCTCCATCTCTGGTGTCTGCATCTAAACGAGCTTTGCACTGGGAGAAAGGTGGTAGAGCTGCCTCGAATGAAGAAAAGGGATTTCCTGGCAGGTAAAAAATGGAGGAGAAAAAACAAAACCAAGAACAGGAAGAGAAAGAAAAGCTCAGGATACCGGAGCTGTGTTTTAAAAACATCACTTGTCTGTCAGGGTACTCTCCCTTCTGCATGAATCACTTCACTTGGCACCATCCAGTGCATTGTCCAGCATGGACCATGGTCAGGGCAGCCCTGCACCAAGCTCCAATGGGCACTGTGCAACTTCCCCACAGACCCACGTTTCATCTGAACCCTGTTTGCCTACTGAAGTAGTTTGAATGAGGGCCCCAGACTGGATGAAGGAGCCTTCAAAAGCCCTGGAGAAGCTAAAGGAGGAGCAGAGACCTGAGGTCATGGATACAACTGACCAGACCTCGTGTGAGGATGAATAAGCTGCCCCCAGGCTTTCACTGCTTCGATGCTGTGAAGATCTCTCCATGGGGCAGGATGACTCTGGGCTGACAACCCCCTTCCCCTTAAGGATGAGTAGCAGCAATGGCTTTGGGACACACAGCTCAGCACAGCAGATGTCCCTCTGTGCACAGCGCAGCATCCCTGCCAACCTGGGCTCCCTACAGCCCTCATGCATCCTCTAAAGCAAGAAAAGGATGAGTCAGAAATCATTCCAGAGCAGTTTATTACCCAAGAAATTAGATCTGTTGACTCACACAACTAAACCCTCAATTTAACAAACACAACATGATTTCCATACTACCAGATAAGTTGTGCCACATCCTAAATCATTAGATAATAGCGTAACTGGAGTGTACAGATGCTCCTCAGAGTTCTTTCAAAGCTTTTAGCACAAAAATTAAAGCAAACAAACAAACAAACCCCAACAAAACTGGTTGTATTAGAGTGGCAGAGGCAGGATGTCAGAAGAAAAGCAAGATCTTTGGTCTGCAGTTGAATAGGTGGTGAGTTGACTCTAGATGAGACGAGAGTTGTCTGCTATCCAAAAGCATAAATTCTGGATGCGCACTCTTATTTCTCACTGTGAGTTACATAAAAAGAACCTTTCCCCTATGCACGTAGGCAACTGTTCAAAGATAAACTTCTACTTGTCAGAAAAGCAAAGCCCATGACGGTGCCTGAGCAGATGTTATGGTCTTCCCCAGCACCAGCTCATTTCTGAAGAGACATGCCCGAATGCACTCTGTAGAATGCCCAATAGCTGCTTCGTAGTTGAAAGCTTTTGGCTTTTGAGGAGGGAGAAATGCTATCTATAAGTTGAACTCCAACACCCAAATGCAGCCCCACCACTCCAGGTGGGAGATGCTCTTGGCTGTGCACCAGGCACAGGGTGCCTGTGGGGTCACCGCACAATGGACACCAAGCAGCAGCCAGCAAAGGTCCTCTGGTCTCCTCAACTATGACTGGATGGGGGATTAAGGGGGATTGCACAAATAGGCACAGGAAGAAGAAAATCCTTCAACCATTCACCAAACTGACTCAGGAGTGAGCAGGAGCTGTTTGTGGGCTGCAGGACAGGCCAGTGGAAAAAGCCTTCCTGGAAAATCCATTTTCAGCCCCATAGAGGAGGACTATGGAGAGGGATTCCTTTTCCTACCTACTCCATTCTTCCATTGCAAAATGAGTCAGTCAGAAGCTCAATGCTAAGTCCTGCAAACCCCTTTCCATGCATGGCTCCCTTCCTGTCATGTGTGTGAAATGAAGTCATGAAGAGGGGCTGCAGCACTGAGCCTTTACCTGGAAGTCAAATAGAAATCCACAGCCTAGGCCATGCTTGAGACCCAGTGACAGGATTGCTTTATGCTAATACAGATATCCCACAGGAAAATGAAAATACAGTTTATAAATCTAACTATATAAGCAACACAATAAAATGGTGTTAACCTTGCATCCACAGCGCTCATCACACCCATCCAGGAGCACACTGAGGCTCTTGTGTGTCCTGCATCACAGTGTAGGAAACGTGTGGGCAGCAGAGGCACCATCTGAACTTTTCAACCAGAGCCCAGCTATTCCCCATTGGAACTGGTTATACACCCTCAGAATGCTGTTTGCAGCTAGTGTTCTGCTCCTGTCTCAGTGTGGGGCTGGGAATTGGGGCTGCTGCTGCCGCCGGGATGAGAGCCAGGACCCCAAGTAGCAGTGAGCGGGAGCAGCTGCTTGGGGAAATGCTGGAAACTCTTCTATTAGTATGAGCTGTTTGCTGAGGGCTGGTTGGAAATGATCTTCTGAGCTGAACAAGTTGTCACCTCCCAACACAGTCTTCTATAGAATTACAGTTGTTTAGGTTGGAAAATACCTTTAAAATCACTGAGTCTACCAGAATGTGGGGCAGCGACATCAAAATCCTTTTCAGCAGACCTCAGAGTACATACACACACTAAGTCATACCCATGGTGTGAAAGCCAATGCCAAGGAAGTAAAGGGAAAAAGTCATGAGGATTCTTATGGGACTTCAGAGCTAGAAATGCCCTGAGAAGCCAATCTACATGGATATAAACAGGTGTATGAGCCACTGTGTGTGGAGGGAGAAACTAACACCATGGCTGGTAGATATTCTTGGGGTCTCACTTCACAAACTCAGTGGTTTTTTGGCCTAGTCTGCCTCTGAAGGTGCATTTTTGGTGTGTAGCAGAAAGCAGCCTTGAAAAATGCTTGTCTTCAGCATGTATTCTGCTGCCTGGCGTAAGAGTCAAAGATTAAGATCAAGAGACTATCATAGCATGAATAATTTAATCACTAAATTTAGCATCTTCCTCTGTGGAGGCTATTGGGAAGGAAATATGAGTTTCCTGGGGTTTATCCTTTGCACAAATGTATTTGAAAATGTTCACAAAGTATTCAGTCATGGCTTGATCATGAATAGTGCAAATTACTGCTGGTCACACAGCTCACCCATCTCTGGATCACACCTGGAGGCGTTTCTCATACACACGCTTTGGAAAGAAAATTCAGGGATTGACTGTCATTAGCTCTAACCTTAATGAGGGGTGAAGTGAAATGAGCTGTCGTTGGAGCAGCTCCATGATGGAAGCTTGGATTTGTAATTCTCCCACCTACACTCCTTTGACTGTACCCACAGGAGCATCACTGGGCAGAGCACCCCAGCAGTTGCGCTGATTTCCACACCTGGATTCATGTGAGGGGAAGAGGAAAGTGGGAGCATCCAGAGCACGTCAATTCATAGAGAATGCACTGGGCCCATGTTATCAATGATAGGAGTGTGTAAGCAAGCGTGAAAGTGATTATAAACATGGTCTGGTGAGGAATAGAGGAATAAGAGTGTGCTTGACGCCAGACCAGGGGCCCGAGGGACAGGAGGAAACTTCATTCTTGTTAACGTATTTATAGCAGCACAGGAGAAATGGTTACTTCTGTTGAGGTAGTTGCAGAATGATTACTTTTGTTGCTATATTTATAGAAATAGTTACTTTTGTTGCTGTATTTGTAGAAACAGTTACTTTTGTTAATGCGTTTGCAGAATCCTGGAATCAGAGAATCATAGAATACCTAGGGTTGGAAAAGAACTTAAGATCATTCAGTTCCAACCCCCTGCCAAGGGCAGGGACATCTCCCACTAAACCATGCCACCCAAGGATCTTCCAACCTGGCTTTGAACACTGCCAGTGATGGAGCATTCACAACTTCCCTGGGCAACCCATTCCAGTGCCTCACCACCCTTACAGGAAAGAACTTCTTCCTCATATCCAATCTAAACTTCCCCTGTTTCAGTTTGAACCCATCACCCCTTGTCCTATCACTACAATCCCTAATGAAGAGTCCCTCCCCAGCATCCCTATAGCCCCTCTTCAGATACTGGAAGGCTGCTATGAGGTCTCCACACAGCCTTCTCCTCTCCAGGCTGAACAGCCCCAACTTTCTCAGCCTATCTTCATACGGGAGGTGCTCCAGTCCCCTCATCATCCTCGTGGCCTCCTCTGGACTTGTTCCAACAGTTCCATGTCCTTTTGATGTTGAGGACCCCAGAACTGCACACAATACTCCAAGTGAGGTCTCACAAGAGCAGAGTAGAGGGGCAGGATCACCTCCCTTGACCTGCTGGTCACGCTCCTTTTGATGCAGCCCAGGATGCAGTTGTCTTTCTGGGCTGTGAGCGCACACTGCAGCCAGCTCATGTTCATTTGCTCATCAACCACCACCCCCAAGTCCTTCTCCTCAGGGCTGCTCTGTATCTCTTCTCTGCCCAACCTGTAGCTGTGCCTGGGATTGCTCCAACCCAGGTGTAGGACCTTGCACTTGGCTTGGTTAAACGGTTGCTTCTGGCGCTGTATTTGCAGAAGCGGTTACTTCTGTGGCTGCGCTCGCAGCGGCACAGGAGCACGCGGTCACTTGTGTCTCTATCGCTATGAACCGTCTCTTTCAGTGGCCGGGCAGTGACCGCCCCCCTCTGCTCAGCCCAGCCCCGGCTTCCCCGTGCTTAAAGCTGAGCTCCTGCTGCGGGATGCTCTGAGCGCAGGCAGGGGCTGGGTGGTGATTCCAGCTCCCTGCCAGGCCTCATCCAGGCAAACTGGAGCAGTTAAGCCACAAGCCTTTAAAAGCGCAGCTTTGTAACCCAAAAGCCGTGCAGCAGTACATAAACACAGGAATAAAGCACTGATAGGAACCCAAATGAGCTTTTACAGAAAATCCACATACGAGGTGCCTGCTTCAGTGATGGACTTCGCTAATGATCCCTCCTGGGCCCAGCGGGACTCCTCTGTGATCCTGCATCCACAAAAACCTTTGGAAACTACAATCTGCTTATTTGTTTAAAAACAACAATAGACTGGCACAGATTCACAAATTCATCATGGAATTGATTAAACAGTGCAGTAACATGGTGGGTTAGAGTGTTACCAAAATATTAGAAAGAAAATAAAAGTGTTTCAGGATTAAGATTTATCTGTTTGACTCCAAGTTTGCTGTAATTCAATGAAAATTAACAGTTTCACATGAATCAGTGACAAGTGTTATTCCTCTTCCCAGGCTTTTGTTTCCATATGTGGACTGCCGCAATGTTCACATGGAGGATGGCCTTTTTGATGGGGATGCTGACAAAGCTTTTGGCTTTGTACGTCAGGAGGGCACCCTCTGTTTGTGAGGGTGCTGCTTCTTCATCCTCATCCTGCCTGTGACAGTGGGTTAGAACTAGGTGATCTTTAAGATCCTTTCCAATTCAAACCAGCCTTGTACTCTGTGATCTAACATGTCTCTGAGCAGCTTTTCTCCCAGTCTTCATCTTTGTCACTCTTTAATCCCTTACCATCATATACTTTCTTCCCACTGAAGCCCAGGAGTTTTTGTTTCACTTTCTTGATGATGAAACACTCTCTGTTCATTTATACTATTGTTCTGCATTGATATTTTGTTTTCATGGAAAATCCAATCTATGTCAGTAAAATTACGTTAGTGATAAAGGAATACTGAATCACAGTGTTGAGTGCAAAGGGGATGGCAACCTTGGGATTCTAACTTTAAGGACAGGTTGGTTTGTATTTGCACAACTAACAGTTTGTGCACTCACGCACTGTCTGTGCACAAAGAGCATTATGCATCTCTGTTAATTCAAGTGCTTATCCTGAGTGTTAACCCCAGCACAGCCTCTGCCCCCTCTCCAGAAGTGGCTGCTGAAATAAACTGAAACAAACCAGGTAAGCGTATTAATGGTGGCATTTACCAGCACTCCAAAAGCTGGTAAATCAAAGCCAGACACCATGGGAATGGCTCCTGTAGCTGTTACACAGCATTCAGCAGCAATGGACCACTGGGAATTCATCAGAAAAAGAAATGTAATACATTTCCAGGGCCATCCAAGTCCTATTATTACCTGACCTAAGTAGATCCAGTGAAAGCTTTAATACTTACAACAATGTAGCTCTGCAAAAAGAAAAAATGCAGCTGGTATTGCCATCATTTCCTCATCCATCTGAAGACATATTCCCACATATTTTTCCAGTGCATAATAATCAATTGGAAAAGGTTGATCTTGAATAGTGGCAGAAGCTTTGTGTTGTCTGCTCAGTGTGCACAGGTCTGCTGGGGGACAGGCACAGGGACCTGCTGCACAGCCCACCCTGATGTCCTGGGGTGCAGCACCTTGACAGCACCTACAGCACCACACTGGAGCTACATATATATACACATACGTAAATACATACACATATACATACGTGTAAAATTATACATTTATATATATAAACAGGGTGCCCAGAGAAGCTGTGGCTGCCCCATCCCTGGCAGTGTTCAAGGCCAGGTTGGATGGGGCTTGGAGCAAGCTGCTGTAGTGGAAGGTGTCCCTGCCGGTGGCAGGGGGTTGGAGCTGGATGAGCTTTAAGGTCCCTTCAACCCAAATCAGTTTGGGAATTCTATAAATTCTATGATATATAAAACCCCCATTAATCTGTTCTTTTGTTTCACACAGACCAGGCATAATGCACCTTGTTTTAACAGGCTACAGGGAGCCAACCATAACATCTAATTAATATGTTCCATCTGCTTTTTAGCACTGTTTTAATTATAAATGGTTAATTTAGTCATAGGGTACATTGATCACAGACCGAGGAGGAAGCCAGAGCTCTGCACACCCTAACAGCATTGCAGAGTCCCTTCTCTTGCAGGGTTTGGGGCAGGATGTGAAAAACTGGAAAAGCAATGAAGCCACCTTGGAGTGGAGGCCATCTGAGGTAAAATAAGCTTTCACAAGCCCTTGGGAAGCCCTCTGGGAACCCCAGGCTGGGTTCCATAGCTCTTGCTGGATGCTTGTGCCCTGAAAGCTGCTGCACCCCACAGTGCCAGGATGCTCCAGGCTGAGTGGCTCCAGCTCGCCCACAGGCAAATTTGCTGTAGAAGTGGCTTAAGCTAAACTGAAATCCCAAAGCTGTTTACAGCTCCAGCACCCTCATTTTTTGCTTCCTTCCCACTCCCTCTGAAATATTTCCTTTTGATATTTTAATTTCTCTTGGGCTGACTTTAAGGAAGAAAGTTAGGTTGGAACAGATGGTTGTCAGCAAACCAATGCCTGCAAAGCACAATTGAGAATTAATGCACAAAAAACTAAAACTTGGCACCATCGAATCCTCTTGATAGAATTGTCAAAAGAAATCTGGCTTGGAAAATTTTTTTTGAATAATATTTCCAAAATCCAAACGACTGAAACTTTAAACAAACAAAATAGACTTTCTTTGAGCATATGCAAGTGGTAATGAGAACCTCCAAGGGTCATTCTTGGAAGGCCATGGTGTGACCTACAAAACTACTGCTCAGGGCTCTTTGCCACAGGCACTCTGGAGTAGCTGAGTCAGGGCTCAATAGCAGGACATGTCATCCAAGGAGCTGCATTCAACATGAGAATACTAAACCAGTAACCTGCAGCTTCCAGTTGTGGAAGAGCCCCGGCACTGAGGTCTGACTCACAGCCCCAGGCAGGGAACCATGGAATCCCAGAGCCCTTTGTGTTGGAAGGGAACTGAAAGCTCATCCAGTTCCAATCCCTGCCACAGGCAGGGACACCTTCCACTAGAGCAGCTTGCTCCAAGCCCCTGGGTCCAACCTGGCCTTGAACACTGCCAGGGATGGGGCAGCCACAGCTTCTCCGGGTGCTCTGTGCCAGCGCCTCAGCACCCTCTCATCTCAGGGGCGAATTTTTGCGGAACGCCTCACCTCTGCCCGCATGGAGGCAAAGAACACTGCAATCGTCTTTCCGCACCACAGTGTTCACCGCGAGACTTTTACTGAAAGTTTCTTCCGTGGTTTCTCTTTACAGAGAGAATTTGATTGCTTTGGCACAGATTTCCTGTGTGGCCCTATTAGGCATTTTTGTTGAGAAGACAAAAACCTCTGTAAATAGCTGCTTACCCCAGGAAGGGAGCGCTGGGTTTTCTCACAGCAGAAGCATGTCCCAGGTTGAAACTTTTGCTCTTTTGATTTTCAGCCATTATCACGTTTTATGGATGAGGAAGTGGTTTTGCATGAATCCAGTGTGAGTTTATTCCAGGCTGTGGAAATAATTACAGATGAAAACATGAGCCCAGGAAAAAGAAAACTAAAAGGGGAGGGGGAAGGGAAGAAATTTTTCTGGTTTCATTTTTCTATTTAAAAATTATATTTTAATTTTTTTAATAGATGAAAATAAGGTAAAAACCTGCAGAGAGCAAAACCATTGACCCAGCAGAGCTGGAAATGCCTCCCCACAGCCCCATGCCAGGCAGTGTGTGTCTGTGCCACAAGGCCCCTGCCACCAGAGGGACACCCAGGGATCAACCCCCACACTGTCCACAAGTAACATCCCAGCTTTGCTGGTCCAGGTCTAGGAATGGTTTATAACAAGTGGGTTTACAACAGTTCCCAAGTAAGTAAATGCCAAATGGGTTTCTGAAGTGAGAACTGATGTACAACAAGGCTGTGCCTGGTACCTGCAAGTGATCCTGGAGGAAAAGCCAGCACTCACCTTTAAGGAGGGAATCATAGAGTCACGGAATGGTCCTGGTGCTGGTTGCACCCTTCTGCTACCAGCACATGACAAACTGACATGGGAAACACGGTGGGTGGCACCAGTATCTGCTTTCTGCAGTGAGAACAGGCACAACAACATAGGTAGCGTGAAAGGACACCAGAACTGAACCTTAGAGGAAAGGGAGATGATGGAGCACGGATCAAGAGCACAGCTCCTTCTCCCTCATCTTTCTGCAGCATTGCACATCGCTGTCAGAGGTAATGCTGCATGACTGGTACTGAACCACTCTCAGCAGATGAGTTGTAGATGACATCTTGAAAGACTCATAGGATATACCTGAGATGTTTCCGCTAATGTCAGTGCCAGGTAAGTAACTCAACATGTGTCACCTAATTGTGAAACATGTCATTTTGCCTGACAGCTTCACTAATTTGATACTCACAGGAAAACTAATACCCTGTGTTGTCCCCTTCACCTAATTATAGCCTAAAGGCCATTCATCATATAGTGATGGGTGGCATGTAATGAAGTCGAGGTAATCCATCACTTCTCATATTCCTCGGCAGCAACTTCCATCACAGCAGACAGACTTGAGGAGATGACATTCCCTGGGTGGTGTTGGCTGTTGGTGCTTGTGGGATGCTGAGGACCAGCCCAGGCTTCCAAAGGCACAACGGGCACTGGCCAGGGCTCCTCTGTTCTCCGCTGTGCTGTGGTACCAAGGCACTTGGACCACTGCATGGGGCATATCCAGCTTTAGCTGTAGCCACGGTGGCCAGTGCAACCCAAGCTGCTGTGTGAGCACCAGCTCTTGCCAACCTGCCATTTACAGATACTTCCCCCAAAAACAGCCAGTGCTCACCACCCTTTAGCTTTTCCTCTTCAACCCTGTGTAGAGCACAGTGCATTTTCCCAGATTGTACTGTCTAACCATGGTCTATATAACCGTGAATTTATATCTAACCTTCAGGGTACTGCTTACCATTTCCATCAGTAATGATCATCAATCCATAGATTTGGGGCTGAGCATTTTTAGTCATCCAAGGAAAGACAACTTTTCTGCAACAGGACACAACCCATGGAAATAAAACCAGTATGACAGCCAGAACATGACAGGACAATCTAGTGACAGCAATGGGAACTCATCCCAGTTTAGTGTAAATGAAAAACACTGCACCGAGGTGCTGGTTTTAGTCAGCTCCATGTGCCTGATGCTTGCACTGCCCCTTAAACACCTTTCAGCAGCACCCAGTGGGATGTTCTCTGGAGTTTTCCAGGTGCTGAGGTGAGACTCACAGCTTTGTCACCTGCTGGGTATTGCCCTCCTTGTAAATTCTCACTCCCAATGCAGTCCTGGACATCGTCTCCTTCCTACCAGAACATTCCTCACCTTTTCCACACTTAAACCATGATTTAGCTCCACTGAGTGGGATGTCCACATGAGCCCCCCAGTCCACAGGGCTGAGCTGTTGCCACCCAGACTATTAGTGCTCACTGATGGATGTCCTCTGCAATGCAGTATTGTGTTAAGGAGAGGTCCCTATGGCAACTTGCTAGGAACACACTGAAGAGTGATGGCTCCCTGCTTCTGATTACATTTTTAGATCATTTAACTGTTTTGAATCCATTTAATTTCTGAGGCATTGTTGGGTCTAAGGCAATTTTTCAAAGTGCCTGGGGTAGTAAATCAAATTATTTTAGGAAACCTGTTTTGTGACAGGTACCTTCAGTCAGCAAAGTTATCATCTCCCTGGCAATTCCCTGTAAGCCTTACGCTTCATAAAACCACTTTGCTTGGCATTAATTGTACTCCAGAACTGAAGAATTTGTTAGTGATGGCACCTCACATGAGCTCTGTTATTTCTGTGCCTCACAGACGGTCATTGGTTACCAGAACTTTGATGTTTACCCTTTTTGAGCACAGATACAATATAATTCCTCCTCCTTAGGGATCGGCCCATTGTTCTGGGGTTTGTTAAGAGTTATTATCAATGGCTCAGGGTATTCAACTAATTTAATTCTCCCATATACAAGCTCCAATCATGTTAATGGGAGGGTTCTAGGCATTACTGTCGCCAAGTAGGTAGGACGGGGGGGTGGTTGTTACGGAGATGTGTAGATAATTCCTTTCCCTTGTTCTTAATTTTACCTATCACTATCTTCAGCATCATCAGCTCTCCCACCCATCTCCACTCTGTAAGGACCCATCTGCATCCATTGCCATCTGTACCGCCATTGCTGTTCCTGTTGCACAGAAGAGGAGCATGTGAAGCCTTTTCCTCTTAATTTCCTGTGGCTCCAAAGCACACAGTGCCCAGTGCCCCTCCTGGCTTGCACTCTGTTCCCACTCTCTTCTCTTTTTCCCAGTTTCAATGAGAAAGAAGCCACGTTTGGGGGTGGGATGGGGGGTGCGGGTCCTTGTGACTGCTAAAGCTTTCTAGTCATTTTCCAAGAGTACAGCGTTGTTGTCTGTGTACTGAGGATCTCTCTGCTCTGATGTGTCTGGAAGCCTTAATGCTCTGTGTTCAGCTGTGTTGTGTCTCAGCCCTGTCTGAGCATATGCATTATGTTTCCCCCCTCTGCAACTTCGCTTTTCCCTGCAGGAGACGGGATGGAACAGAACCACGATGCACCTCCTTGTCAATACATTTTGTTGGAAAGCTGATGAAGTCTATCTGTAGATGGTAGCTCAGAAAGCAAACAAACTCTGAAGAAAAACAATTTTCTGTGGAAAACAATATGAATTCCTCATTAAAAGCTGTGCTCAGGCTGCCTGGTGGGTGCTACACCAAGTTATCCTAGTGGAAAAGCTGCTGCCCACGAATGTCTTCGGTCTCCTTTGACATTGACAATTTAAAACCTTTATTCTTTTCCAGCAGTTTTTCTTCAGCATCACCTTTTCTGACAGTTGGACCAGAGACCACGTAATGAGGTGGAACCTTTCCAAGTCTAATTCCCATCAGTCTTGCTCTGACAGACTCTTGGGAGGACACGGACCAAGGTCCTGGGCAACCCCATGCCCCAGCCCCACAATGATTCTCTCCATGGGAAACTACATGGGTTGAGTTACACCTTACTTACCAGTCATTGCAAAGTGACTTACCAATGGAATGAGCTGGAAAAATGGAAGACGAAGAAACAGGGTCATGGTACTAACTTGTTGCCTCCCATGGCAAGCACATTGGCTCTAGCCAAGCAGCATGACAGCTCCCCTTGCAAAGAATCCCAGACTGGTTTGTGCTAGAAGAGACATTAAAGCTCACCCAGTTCCAGTCCCCTGCAGGGGCAGGGACACCTTCCACTTTCTCCCCCTTCTTCCACTGAAGAAGAGGGAGAAAAAAGGGTCAACAGAGGAAAATCATACAGGATTTCGGCACCCAGCAGTGCACAACCTACCCAATAACACCCTATTCATTAGTGGTCAGACTGCATACTTATAATCAGAAATTCCCATGGCTATTTTGGCTCAGTTTTCTGGGTACCAGCTGATCTACAGAGAAGTATTTGCCTGCTGAGTGCAAACACACTCTGGGACTAAACTGCTCTCACAGCAGACTGAAATATAAGCAACAGCCTCATACAAACGTCCTTTATCTTCTGCCATGAATTCAGAATCCTCTAAATTATTCATTAAGGTCCATAAAACCTCTAGGAAGGTTAGCTGTTATTATTGTTGAAAGAAACCAATGTGATTTAGTGAAGAAAACACGTGGAAAGGGCAGACTGAGAAACAGCCGATGACAGAGGTGCCTGAACTGACTGATCCTGATTGAATCTGCCTCTGAGACAGTGACAGAGCTCAGCCCCGGGCCTCCCTGCAGCCCTCGGGGTGTGCAGGCTGAGGTGGATCAAAAGGCAGAGCAAATCTCATGACCAGACCCTGTGAAGTGAAACCAATGAGTTTTACACAGCTCTGTTTAAGGCCTTTTATGCGTGCAAGATCTCAGCCATAGCATGTCACTGATGTCTTCTTCATCTTCATTTAGTTTTCATGGGTCTCTTAAAAACATACATTGAAATAAAAGCAGAAACCTACACAAGAAATAGTTAAATATGGAATAGGAGGCCAGAAATCACACACATATAAATAATGAGCCAGATTTCCTTCTGCACCAGAAAAAGACACAAAGAAGTTTCTGCTGGTCCCTCCCAGCCAGGTCTCTAGCTCTGCCTTTCCCCAGTAAATTATTGTATATAATCCCCTTTTCTAGCCCTGATTTTATTTTAATCTATTTCTAGCTCTATAAGGAACACCTGAAAACCACAGCTACATAACCCACCCACAGCTAAGAAATGCTACCTGTATTTTAAGAGTTCAACCTTCCAGTCTGAAGTTTGATGGCCAATAGGGTGGGTCTGTGTGGGCAGTTTGATGGAGGAAACTAGAAATGGAGCTGCTGCACTTGTGTTCCATTGCCTCTATCAGACTCCTGATTTACTGCAGCCCAACCACCTCTTTACTCTATATCATGTATGCTTTTGCTCTAGATGGCAAAAAGGCAGCTGAAGTGGTGTTTTGATTGAGAAGCTCCTGATTAATCACTGTGGTGGTGACGAATGAAACTTTCTGTGTTGCCAAAGCCTTAATTGTGCAGGCTGTGTGAATCTGTAGCATGCCCTCAACAACACAAAGGTACCAACTGGGTCAACGTTTTAGTTTCACTATTAATCTAATCTAACAGTTTCCTTCCCAAAGGACAGCTTTTGGTTAGGGTGTTTGTTACATTCAAGATGCTCTGCTTTTCTTCCCCTGAACCAAAAATAAAGCAGTGACTAAGCTGCAGCTTCCAGCCTACAGGGCTGTGCAGAGCTCAGTGTTTGCCAGCGAATGGAAGGTCAGAGTTGGGAAGGAGGGGACTGATCCTCCAGCGCTTAGTCCCCACAGAGCATCAGTCCATCAGTCTGGCTGTCCTTGCTTCCAAGGCCCATGAGCGCTGCTGGGAGCAAGGCTTTCAGACTGACTCTTCTTCCAGTGGTCCCTTCCCCCTCCAAATTTAGTGACAGATTGCAAACGCTTTGGTTTGAGCTGCTCTAAATGCAGTGTTATAAACTGAAAGTTAATGGCAAAGCACAGATTTCATTCCCTTTCCCACAGACTTTGTGCAGGGACAGGGCACAACCTGCAAACCCCATTCCCTGTTCTGTGTGCCTGCTCCCCACTCACAAACAGCTCACCATTATGTCCTGTTGATGTTGGTCTTCACCTCAGCTGGAGGCAGGAGCAGTCCTGGACCCCCTGGGGAAGGCAGAGCGCCTAGCCAATGCCCATCAAGTGTGGAGACCCTGGCTGAGGCAATGACATCGCTGCCACAGGTACCCATGGGAGAAGGTGCTGATGGGACCAGCTCAGGATCACTGGTGTGAGCAGCAGGTGTGGTCAGAAATCACTCAGGGTGCTGAGATGGGCAGATTGGCAGGAGGTACCCAGGAGGCAGGGGCACATCTAACTACCCCACAGCCAGTGCAGTGGTTAAACCTCCACATCTCTCTAACCCCCATCCACAGTCACAGCACTTACGCTAAAACACCACTATTACTCTGTTAATACACAACAAATCAATATTCAGATGTTTGTACCATCAGATGGATAACCTGGCGATGTTTGGATTTGGTTTTAAAAGCCAAATTACATACTCTGCATTCCCTTGGCAACTGAGGAGCAGGCAGAGAAACCCCTTTTCATTTTAACAACTTCAAATGTGTTGGCATGCATCAAATCCAGATCTGGGGTAGGTTTAAGTGACACATGACATCTGACTGGAGGGTTTATGTGTTTGCAGTGCGAACACAAAAAGGCTCAGTGTGCCTGGGAAGAAACAGAAATAAGATCTGTGACAACAAAACTCGCTTGCAGATAATTAATCCCATTTGGAAATAAGCGTGGGCATATTTGCATCCCTTTTGTTTCCTCCTCTTACGATCTACAGGTCAACTCTTGCTGTGAAAATATTAGCAGTGAGCAGCTTTCCCAGCTCCACACCCCTCACACACTGAGAGCGGGTGTTCAGCTCTCAGACGTGTTTGTAACAGGAGGCTCCGGAGCCCATGGAGCAGGGACAAGGTTCACCCATGAGGGTCAGAGTCATAAATAACCAGAGCAGGCTGCTTCTGCTTTGGAGAAGGAACCAAACTCTGCATAAATATTGAGATGAATGAAACCTTTACACACACCTAATGCTTGTCTGCGCTCATCCAGCTAGCACATTACATGTTCCCAGCAATGCTTGCCTTGATTCTGGGCCCAGGACAACAACTATCACAAGAGCTACAGGGCAGCAAATGCTGATGTGAAACATTAGCACCTGGGAATTGATGTGCCCAGGCACCTCATACTGCCAACAGCATGAGGATGATGTTGCACAGCTGTGGTGTATCCAGCCTGCATTGCAGAATGTGTCTATGCACATGAGGAGACCCGGCACTAAGTTCTGGAAAGATTCTGACTCAGAGGGAGATGGGATTCTGCAGCTTCTCTGTGCAGGTTCTTTATACCGAGGGCACCACCTCTTTGTGGGTTCAGCTAATGAACCCTGGACTCAAAAGCCAATCTATGTTTTCCACAGTGCTATTGATTGCAATTCTAATAAAATCCTTCCACATCACTCTTTGTAAAGAAAGAAAAAAGTGATTTAAGTGCCTCTCATAGCAAAATACCAAAAAAAGAAATCTTAGTTAAGTCTCTTCAGGACTCTTACACACATTGCACTATTACCGAGGGAAGAATGACAGGACAAGTAAGAACACTTAGATCCAGTCATCTTATGCCTCACACAATGGCTGTTTATTTCCCTCACTTACTCAACATCCAGAAACTGTTGGGATTCAACCGCTCAGGAATGCCGGGATGCAGACACAAAATGCACCCAGTTAACCTTGTTCCCAGCACATCTAATTGAGTTTCAAGAGGGAACAGCAAACCGCCTCCACACACAGATGAGGGACAAGGGAAATAAACAGTAAGAGATGCTGGATTATCAAGCCTCAGCAATTTGTTCGTGCTATACAGAAGATCACAGTCCGTGTACGCCCATACTACTGCAAATAATGGCATGGAGGGATAGATGCAATTGATGAAGGTTTTTAACTCTCAGAACACTTTATTTTCTGTAAACCTGTTGAGAGTACACTGAAGTTTAGTGGGAGGTGTCCCTGCCCCTGCCAGGGGGGTTGGAACTAGATGATCTTATGGTCCTTTCCAACCCTAACTATTCTATGATTCTAAGTTTCATTCTCTCCTTGTTTGGAAATCAATTTGATACTTGCTACACATCTTCCTACACCCCTAATCATGCAGAAGACAACCCAGAGCAATGGGGCTACAGCCGTTTCACTGCATTTCCAACACAAAGTTTTATTCAATTGATTGATAACATGAATTTTCCAGTGTGCAATGCTTTTACCAGCATATCTATGTGGCTGAGTAATTCTCTTCGTTGTCAAGCTGCTGCAAGTAGCAGCAGGAACTGAGGAGGAGGAAGAAGCCTTGGGGGCCATTGGAGTTGATCCCGAGGAGCAAACCTGAGCAAGCCCCCAGCCCAGCAGGTCTCAGAGAAGCCAGTTCCTACAGCAGATTCAGAGACACTGAGGCCACCTAAACAGCCACACATTGGTTTAGGGTGGTTTAGAGCTCTATGGACAAGCCATTTGTGTGCCTCAGCCCATCACACTTCACCCCGCAAAGCCTGAGCAGAGCATGTTCCTGCAACTGTCTGTCTCCAGTGCATCCGGGAGTGGCATCTCACTCAGCTTCTGAGGCTTGTCCTGTGGGCAAAGCTGCATCACAACCACAGATGCATTCTGTGGCAGACCGCAGGTAGCAGGAGCAATGAACATCCCCAATTCTATTACATAGATTTATTCAAACTGAAAGCAAGTTGAAAATTTGAAAACAATGTGGATTTGACCCTGGAGCTCCCAGGATTTGCATTATCAACCACCTACACTCTCCAAACGGATGCCCAGAGCACCCACTTCCACTGAGCATGGCAGCAGATTTGTCAACTCACTCTTGTGTTGCAGAAACGTGTTTCTGCTGAATTCAGTTCCCAAGCCAAGTGTTGGCAAGAACATTCTTTCCTTTCATTCACATCTACACTTATCTGAAGTAAATAATTTTTCCTTGTTTAATTCTTAATCAAGTGTTTTATAAGAGAACCCACTTGACCTCATCAGACTTTGAGTCTAAGAATGACTGGGAAGCTTAAAGCTACCGAGAATTTTCCTTCCTGCTCTAGCCAACTGTCGGTCTGTAAGAACAGTGCATCAGATGTTGAAACACCCTGATCTGTGCAGAGATGCAATTGCCCTCTTGTACTTTGCACAGGAAAGACAACTTGCACAGACACAAAAGGTCAACAGAAGAGCCACAACCTGCAGAAACTTCACTCCAGTTTCTAGAGAAGTCCTGACACAAACAACCAAAGCAGCTGTGAGTCCTTGCACAGAAACAAAGGGAAAATGAAATGCCAGTGTTGATTTGGCAGGAGCACTTCATGTCCATTCACTCTAACATCTTTCCAAGGCTCAGTGGTGGAGCCTGTAGTGAGCAGTAGCTGTGCCTTAAGGAGCACACTGCTGTTGCCATGCTGTGTTTCTGGCAGAGAATAACTGAACTCCAGCCTACGTGAGGGTGGACAGGAGCTCACAGCTGGAGAGCTTTACCAGGCAGTGCCCTGAGAGCATCTCATCATTATGTACATCTATTATAAATCACTGCTAGCAGCTGCAGTTGTTAAGCATGAAATTATGTATACTTTTAGAGAGTGCAAAGAGCAGGGAGAGTAAACAGGGGAAAGGTGGAGCTGGTGGAAGTGGTCCAGAATCACCCTTGTAGATGATACAAGGGAGTTGGGGGAATATACTGGATATGCAGCAGTCAGAGAAACACATCTGCAAAATTATCCGTATGCCTCTGCACTCCATTCCCACTCCTTCCATGAATACAGCGCACTACTGTTCACATCTAGCTGAGACACAAGTATTTAATGAAACCTGTAGCCAGTCTGCAGGATGTTTGTGTTAAATAATGAATAAATCATGAAGAGAGGTTCCCATCATTTAGCTTCTTGACTTCTCACCCTCTATGAATTTATTTAGAAGGTCGCACCAATGGTCAGATAACACCAGGAAAGATGCTCATACCATCCTGCAGGGAAGAGCACAGAGACCTCAAGTGCTTGGGGTTGACAGGTTACATGAGGTTACATGAGTTCTGTGCAGCACCTCATCCCACTATAGGTGGTGTGTTATGGGAAGCATTACTCTGTGTGGAGGTGCCTGGAGCTGATCAATCTTTACTGGAACGCAAGGAAGAGGGGCCTGCACAAAGCAGGGGAAAGGTTTCTAGCAAATTAAAGGGATCAGATTTAACTTCTTTAGCTGATTGTAAGCTTTAAAGATTTTTGTTCCAGTAAAAGTATTGATCAGCATGAGATTTACACACTCCTCTTTCAGTTGATGAGGTATTCATGCCACCACCAGCGATAGAAACATGAAGTAAACCAGGGGAAAAGGTTAAAGGCAACATCTGAGACATGAACATCTTCTTCACAATACCCAAAAAGATCATTTTTCTAGAATTAAATTAAAACTTCCTAATGTACACTTTGTTTTTCAGATTCAAGCAGCAATAGATCCTGGCTGTGCTACAGCATCCTGTTGCCTTTAATGGCTTGCCAGGTTTCCAGCACCAACATAAGAAGGAAGATAATGGAACAGCTTCAGTCTGATTTTTAGATCCTTTTACGTATTTCTCAGTTACAAAAGCTCCACCAGCAATTCCATTTTTAATTACCAGAGTTGTGGTATATGAGCCTTAAATCACAGTGCGCTGCTTGGAGGCGGGAGAGCAGGATTCCTGGTGTCACAGGCAGAAGCTAGAGTCAATATTTAGACATTTCAGATGGCTTTTAGTTTTGAATGCTGATAACTGAACCAGTTTCCCATTGATAATTACCTTTTGCAGGGAGGTAAGGTGCAACATGCTCTGAGCACTGGTAATTAAAAATAAATGCAAAGAGGTTGAAGTGGAAAAGCTGGGACCCAGATGCAGAGCAGGGCTGGTGGAGAGCCTGGGGAGATGCTCCACAGGAGCCCCAGCCCAACACTGCTCGCCTCCAGACAAGCCACTGCCCTGCCACCCAGCCACAGCCGTGGTACTCCTCACTCTGCTCCTGCCTGAACCTAGCTACAGGCTTCCAAATCACTGCTTCAACAGCCCATGGAGTTATGCCTGACTGGGATGCTCTCCACCACCCCAAAGTGTGCTTCCTGGAAGCCTCTTCCAGGGCGGGAAAGGCAATGCCACTAACCAAGTGCACCACAGTATCATCCATTCACCTCCAATTCAGCAAAGAAATGGATCCATCAACTCTTTGCTGATTATTTGGGGGTTGGACTACGTGACCTATAAGGATCCCTTCCAGACCCATACTGCGCTATGATTCTATTTCTGCATTGTTATGCCCCAGGCTGTGGGTCTCCCTGGGGATGTTGGTGGGGCTGGGCTGGTCCCACAGCACAGAGGGCATCAGGGGTGATTCCAGCACAGCTAAGGAATCCCTCCTATAGGTTTATTTCTCACCTATAGACAGCCACAGACTGCAGGGCAGCACCAAAGGGCCATGAGGTGTGCAGAAAGGGGTGAGGAGGCAGTGAGGTGAAGGTTCATGTCCCTGATCACACACAGCTCTTCTGGCTGATCACTGGCATTCAACTTTCCAAGACACCCCTCACCCTCCCAGCAGTGGGTACATCAGAGCTGGAATTTCTTTTTTAGGGCAAGATCCAAGCAAAGCTATGAGATTAAAGGCAGACATTGAGTGCCTGGAATATAAACCATGTAAGTGATGAGCGTTTACCCTTTCTCCCAGGTTTCAGATGTGTGTGCAGGAAGAACAAGTGCTTTTATGCTCCCATAGCAGGGAACGAAGGCTGCACAATCCCAGGCCCTGAGCAGCAAAACGCATGCGATGTCTCAGCACCAGGGAGCCGGCAGCAGAGCTGCCGATGGAGACCAAAGTGGCAGCACATCCTCTCATGCGTGGAGATCAAGCAGAGGAGGCTCAAAACAGGATTCTGGGCATGTAGAGTGATGCTCACAGTCACAATAGAGCTGTTCATAACATTTGATGTGGCAGATGGGACAGCTTTTGCTGGGAAATAGAACCTGATCTTTAGAAGATATGTTCCTGGTAAGAGACCTCAGGAGCATTGCAGGGACAAGACTGAAGAGGCTCCCCGTGGATTCACCGTGCTCTGGAGGAATCCTTCTGAAAACACTTGAATCAAGAATGGTTTCTTTATCTGTCTGCACAAACTCTCCAGCAGGATCAGTTCCGTATGTCTGTAAAGAAATGCATATCCTCTTCTTCCATAAGGAAGGATGTGGAGTCATCTTCCTCTATGGGGTGTTTTACATTACCCAGGATTTCTCAGGCAGGGATCTGGGAACCGTGGTAATTCCAAGTACCACCCAGGAACCTCCAAAGACATTCTGCTTTGCAGTATTCCCTTATCATAGAATCATAGAATAGTTAGGGTTGGAAAGGACCTTAAGATCATTCAGTTCCAACCCCCCTGCCACGGGCAGGGACACCTCCCACTAAACCATGCCACCCAAGGCTCTCTCCAATCCAGCCTTGAACACCACCAGCGATGGAGCATTCACAGCTTCCCTGGGCAACCCATTTCCAGTGCCTCACCACCCTCACAGTAAAGAATTTCTTCCTCATATCCAATCTAAACTTCCCCTGTGGAAGTTTGAACCCATCACCCCTTGTCCTATCACTACAGTTCCTCGTGAAAAGTCCCTCCCCAGCAACCCTACAGGCCCCCTTCAGATACTGGAAGGCTGCTATGAGGCCTCCATGCAGCCTTCTCTTCTCCAGGCTGAACAGCCCCAACTTTCTCAGCCTATCTTCATACAGGAGGTGCTCCAGACCCCTGATCATCCTCATGGCCTCCTCTGGACTTGTTCCAACAGTTCCATGTCCTTTTTATGTTGTGGACACCAGAACTGCACACAATACTCCAAGTGAGGTCTCACAAGAGCAGAGTAGAGGGGCAGGATCACCTCCCTCAACCTGCTGGTCCTCTCCCATGAGCCTACAGTCCCAGGAAACATCCTCACAAAGGGGTACAAGTTACACTTGCCCTGAATTATTTACCTTAAACTTCTGGGTTTGCTCATCTTCACAGACATTTCCAGAGAAGCTGTGGCTGCCCCATCTCTGGCAGTGTTCAAGGCCAGGTTGAACACAGCGGCTTGGAACAACCTGCTCTAGTGGAAAGCAGAAGGATGGGGTTTGGAACTGGGTGAGCTTTAGAGTCCTGCCTGACCAGAACCATTCCATGATTCCTCATGCATTCAGCACTTCAGCAACTAATCTGCTCCAGCACTGAGATTTCAGGTTCAGCTCAGGGAAATCCAAATGTCTAAATTCTTCAAACAATTGTTGTCTTGCAGCTGTTTCTATTTTCATGAAGCAGAGTGAATGCCCCAAGTCTGCAGCAGGCTTGTGATATATAGATAAGAACCCGGCTTTGTTACATGGCTACACTTCAAAGCTGAACTTCAAACCAATTCATGTGAAGCATCTGTACTAGAGGCCCATTGTGATGTTAGAGCTGTCTGTGCATTACAAAGGCCCAAGCACACTTTCCAGTGGTGGGTCTGGACAAAGGGGACAGAACCTCACACCAAGGACCTAAATAAATGCTCAGAGCTCGGCACCAGCACCCTGCCCTGCCCCAGGAGGCTGAAAGGAGAACCATGGGGGTTCAAGGTCTCCCATGGCCAGCAGGATCTGGGGCACTGGCATTTTCAGCAGAGCCCACCCCAGGTTTGCACTCCTGGAGAGGTGGGGAGCATCATCCTCAGAAGCTCCTCCTCACTGGTGGAGCCTCCAGGGTCTCTACACTCCAATTTCTGCGCACCTCCGCCCACAGAACCCCTTATAGCCAGATTTTTTAGCATCATTATGTAAAATCACTTTGAATTTATTTATAATGGCAACAAGAGCTGAGGTTTCATCTTTCCCTAGTTGAAAAACTACAGACAAAGTAGCCTCTGGACAGAGACTGTGGTGCTTGTGAGCTGATGGAAAGAGGCATTGATAATACACCTGTTCCAAAAGTTCCTAAAATTCATTTGCGGACAGTTGGAGTGAACCAGGGGGCTGTGCAGGAAGTACGTGATCAGACAAGGACAAGCTTTGCCCAGGTCAGCTGTGTAAGTGACCTGTGCAGATACATCTGCACTCCTGCTAACCCAGGCAGCAGCCTTCATCCTTTGGGATGAAGGCAGCCTACTCTCTCACTTCCCTGTGGGCCGGGGGTCAGGGCTTTGGCTGCTTTAAAGAAGATGCTGGTAATAGACAAAAACCCCCAAACTGAAAAGCTTTCAGCTCCTTCCACTGGGCTCCCTTCCGAAATACACATTCATTTCCCTGTTCCTTGAATGCAATCCCCAGAAATGATCAGCTGAGGAACATTCCCTGCCCTTTGGCAAAGCCACCTGGAGGATGCAGACATCAGCATGTGGGTTACCTTCCCCAGTCCAAGAGCTTTTGAAGACAACAATAAAATAAGAAATCTGAAGTGTGGTTAAGTAACTGATCATTTTAAAATAATAGACTGCAAAAGACATGTTTGCTTCTGGTTCACTTTTAAATTCCATTTGCTATTGTACATAACAGAGCTCCTGCAATCTGTAAACCTGCAATCACAGGCATACCTCTTAAAAGCTGAATACTTCATAGCAAACAGCTCTTCATGCATATATTTTATCATTCTTCATACTTTTTGTTTTGAACATGAATAACTCCTAAGTGAATATTAAAACCACAAGATAACTCCGTACATTGTTACCTGCTCATTAGTAACTGAGTCTCACTGAGCACATGAGGGTTTTTGTCATGTAACTATGGTGACACACAAGGCTGGGATTTTTGTGGGGTTTGTGGCTGGTTTTGAGGCTGGACACTCCTTTTTTACCTTTATGAGAGGTTAATAAAAACAAAAAGTCTTCTTTTTCTGCTGAGATAATACAACCCAAAAGATAAGAATAGCAGTGGATAAACACTGTGTGTAAAAAGCTAAAGCAGACTAACAAACAGCTACAGCACTTTCCGTTTGTCTTTATGTATATTCATTTGCCTTTATGCAGTATTTATGTGCAACACATTGCCACCGAGGTCAAATTTTGGAATCAAAAATAACATATGAATATAGAGTAGAATGAGGTCAGAGCGGATTTGCCAAAGCAGCCCTTGAGCCACATCACTTACAGTGAGGTGTTCTCCTTTTGCAGGTTAGATTTCCACAAGAACGCAAATTCCAGCTAAGTGTTCTCTAACACACATCTCACAGCACTGCGTGGCTCATTTTGTGCAGCCTTTGGGGCTGGTACAGGCTTCACTGATAACAGTGAGATACCCCTCTGATAACAGCAATCATCATCACAAATGAGGCTCACCCAATGAGCTACCCCAGCTGTAAGAACATCCCAAGCATGAGGCTGCTCCTCTTTGTCTGTGGAAGGGCAAAACAACACCAAGTTCCCATAAAACGATTTCTTGGATGTAGATGTGTTGTGGTTTAACTTCATGATCAAACACACCAGAGCAAGGAGGTCATCTGAGCAGGCTGAGCCACTTTATTGAACATGTCTATCATGGTCAGGAGCCTGTGCTGGGGATGCTGGCACCCTTCCCTCTTAGCCAGGCAGGCAGGATGAGCCAGCACCCAGACATCCAGGTGGTTCAAAAGACAGCTAATGTGCAATCAGCAGAATAAAAAGCAATAATGAAGCTGCTGCAAGGGTTTTGTAATGTAATGATGACTAGCACATAATAGCTACTTACCCAGCACAAATACATAGTGCCTTGAAGATGAATAACCTTTGCTGAGAGCACACTTAGCTTTTTATTTCCTCCCCTCTATCACCCAGCAACCCTCATCTCTCTGAGGTCCAACAAGTGCATGAGAACACAGTGGCTTGCCCCAGATGAAGGTGCACGCACTGTTTCAGAGCACTGCTCAGCCAGATACCCACAGGAACAGCAATTTACAGATAAACCAGCAGCAAATCCAAGCAGAAAGGGCAAGACTGAGCTAGGTAAAAGGCTGGTGGCTTTTTACTTTACTAAATACCAGACAAGCCTTTACAAGCATTACAGGTTGCTCTTTCTCCATAGTGCATTGCCCCCAAACAAAGAACTTGTTTAGTCCTTACTACCGCACTAGCACCCACCACCAAGTAGAGACCAACTGATGGAGGGAGGGAGGATATGCACATACCTTAACTCTGCGCCAGGACTGACCAACCTTTAGGTGACAACAATAGGGCAAGCAAGCTACTGAAAAACACTTTTATAGCCCCAATCTGAGACAATTGACTGGCCCTGGGCTGAGTTTAACACCCTCCAGCTGGACCAGCCTCAGGCTGGTCTTATCTAGTGCAAGCAATGGCCTTATCTACTGGAAAAGATGGGCTTATGTAGTGCAAAGGATGGGCTCCTGCTCCCTTCAGAACAAGGTCAATCTGAGCAGAGCTGTTGCCCATGGCTGCCCTAGGAGAAAGCAGCTCCTCCAGAGCATGTTGTACAATATCGGTGCTGCAACCCAGGGATGTGCATAAGCAGGAGCAGGGGCTCTGCCCCCTTGAGCCTCTGCAAACAGGGAGAACAGGAAGGTGTCTAATCACAGGAATAATTGCTGAGGGATATCAGAAGGGGTTTGTTTGCAGAGTGTTCTCTGAATCTCACAATAAAAGCGCATAAAAAGGACAGTAATTGGCCACTTGGGATAAAGTTAATGGTAAATACTCTAATAAAAAAAAAACAAACCCAGACTGCACTTCAAGCAGATCACTTCTCATAGTATTTCTCCAACATTAAGGCTTTCCCCCGCATCTCTGCATTTTTATGCTTAATTTGCCTGCTACTCCTACAATTATAGCACCTAAACAAACCAAACCAGGACATTTTGCTGGTCTGAATGAGAACATGTGTCTGTCTGGGTGCAGTGCTCTTTGTTACCATTTCAATTGCCTGCTCTGGAGCTTGGTGCTTTGGGACTGGGAGTACATTGGCCTTAGGTTTTTCTGTCCTTTTTTGGGCTCAGCTGAACACAGAAGCATGGAAAGCACAGGGTCTGGGAACAGCACTGTCCAACATGGGCTTAGTGAAATGCAGCAATGCTGATATGGGAATTCAAGGAAAAAAATGTCTGTGCTCTTTACCATGGGGGATATTTTCTTTCTATAGAAAACAACAATAACAGCAATGATATATTTAATTATTAGTAATAAATCAATAATAAGGTAGAATTTGTATTGCACTTCTGAAAGAAACCAAACTGGTGTGTGGCTGCACCCTTAAGAACTGAGATATTTTGGTCCAGGGTATTTAATGCTTTAGCCCACCCACATGAGAGAGCAGCAGGACTTGCCCTGCTTCTGCTGTTAGTGCCAGCATCAGGGGGAGTCTTGTCAAGCAAGACTCTGCTGTGGCCTTACAGGCAATAGAGCAGTGTGGCTCTCAGGGGATGTTTAAAGGCTTGAGGGATATTCTAAAATGTATTATAATAGTAACTTGAATAGTTTCCTGAGTTTGATTTCATTTTTTCACATGCCAGGCAAGAGAATAAACTACTTCGGGCACTCCAGCCCAACACAGCTTGCTTTCCAGTTGCTACTGCTTTTGAAGCAGCAAGGATATGATGCAGAAAAGCAAGTCATATCCCAAATCACTGTTGGTCACACTTGAAATTTCACTGTGGAGTACAGCATTTAAGTAAATTTCTGTTGCTATATTCAATTGTCTGAAGCAAAGCTTAGAAAAATTGCCAGCAGAGATCTATGCTCCTGCTTTCCCTTCTTGACACTATTTGGAGTAACTACATATTCAGCAACTAATGAATATGAGAAATTCAAGTGGAAAACACAATCAGCACAAGGTTTAGATTAATCCAATAAGGACTAGCACAGCAAACAGCCCTTTTGGTTGTACACCTGGAGAGCCTTGAAGTTCTCCATTCCATCTCCAGCGCTCAGTGTCGGGTAACATGGAAAATCTTGTACATCAAAGGTACAGCAAGTGGCCTGGGTAAAGCTCCATGGTCTGTGACAAAGAAATCAGGCTGCAGAGCTGCTACCGCCCTTTTTAGATCTTAACTGGGATGAAAGCTGTTATTTTTATTAGCACAGTGTATGTGTGGATAATTTGCACTGAATCAGTGTCTCTCACCTCTCTCTGCTCTCTGTGTTGTCCGGGGTCAATTCTCCCAAGTAAAGCAGCTCCTTTGAAATCATCCTCTGAACTATCTGCTTCATTTGTTCATTTTCCAGAGGAGGCTTAGGAGCACTCTGCCTGGGAGTCTGATGGTCAGAATCTGCAGGTACAGTACTGGCATTCCTGCATCTTGACTGGGAAGGGAAGAGCTCTTCCAGCTGGATTCTTGTGCAAGCACCGCTGATGTGTTAGATGTATCAACTGTCATTTGGCAGCTCAAAAGATCCTACTGTATCCTTAATAGTAAATAAGATCTATCACCTATTTGCTTTTCAGATACAGGATCATAAATCCAGATTAACTCCAGTGAAAACAACAGAGCTTTGGACATGGGAGATGAGGGTAAAAGACACCACATTTAAGCAGTGAAAATCCATGCAACAGAGAGCAAATTTGACAGAAGAGATGAAAAATGGTGAGTGCTAATTGCTGCAAATCTCAGTGCAGTGTGATTAGATACCGCTTGTTACTTCTCTTTGTTAGAGTGTGGATAATGGCTTTTTAGGGTTTGACGGTCGTGGCTCTCTTTTCCATATTCATTATGTGTAACCTATTTTCAAATATATCATCCTTTATGTGTCATGAAGCTAAAGTTGCTGTTCAGGCTTCCGGTTTTGTACTGGTCAAATAAGCCAAGAACACACTCCCTAGTTAAAAAGGCAAGGTCTTTCATCCCTTTTGTTTGTCCTCTTGAAGGAAAAGCAGCAAAAGCTCTTTGGTACTTTAACAATCTCTGCCAAAGGAGCAGAAAACCCCATAAGAAATTTGCTTCAATTTTTTACCACCAATATGTCACTACATAGGAAAATGCCAAAAGTAATCGCTGCCTGTTGCTGTTGCAGTGTTAAAAGGAGCACTGGAATGACACAGTGCTCCCACTCCACTTCCAGACAAGACTTGCTCAGGCTCTTAAAGTGTGCACTTTTAAGGTTGTTTTGTTCCTGCCAGCACTCCCACTGACAGCTATTGACATTTATTTCCCTATTTTAATCTGAATAAATGCAATTTATTGGAAACAGCTACACTATCGAATCAATAAGACATGTGGTATCCATCTAAATACAAACAAGTCACATCTGTGATAGCTCCTACAGGGTTTGAAAGCTGCATCTCTTGAGATGGTAGCTGCAGTGGAGGTGTAGTAGTCAGAGTGCTGTAATGAAACAGAAAACTGGGTACACCACCTCAAACTGATGCTGGTCAGTTGTGTCCACTGGCATTTATGGATTATTCTTTCCTCCTTTGATATTAGCAGCCTCACACGTGGCAAGGAGCAGAGGGGAAATGCCTGCTCTCAGCCTCTTAGAAGAAAACTTTTCCTTATCGTTTCAGTTCTCAGAGAGGGGAAAGACAAATGCTTTGTAACAGCTTTGATCTGAGCTGTGGCCGTTTGCATTCTCACAGATAATGCCAGGTTAAATAAAAATGATCCGGAGACCCAAGGCCCATGATACTGCCCTCACTCCTGCAGCTCTTATATTAGTGAGCTTTGGTAATTAAAACATCAATAAGAATGAAGCAAAAGGACACAGTGTCACATCCTAACTGTATATGCAGTGTTAGGGTACAGCAGTGCTGGATGTTGCTTGTGGACATGAAGTCTGGGTTTCCAAATCCCCCTGTTTGTGAAAAGACAGTGCCTATTTGTGCAGAGACAGCTCAATACTTAGTGTATTGTGAGACAAGGGGGGCACAAAATCACAAAATCAAATATATAAACCTTTAGAATCAATTTTAAGTAACGTTAAGTTTGATGGCTTTGTAACAGTAGCAATGGAAAATTACCGAGGTGCATGATTCATAGAAAAAAAAATAGAGTACAGCTAGAGAACATACTGAGGATTCTTGTCTGAGATAAACCGTTGTAGTTTTAGGCCTTTACGACCTTAGTACAAAATGAGTGTAAGAAAAACAGGCTAGAAGAACAGGAGGTAAGGATAAGGAGTATCTGGAAATGGCAGGGGCCCAGGATGGGCTGCAGTTAAACTAACTGATAAGTAGAAGGACAGGATGATTGTTATGTCTATGGTGTTAACGAACCAATTAAGCCGGTATAAGCATCTACTACACATGCTTCGAAGGCTGCCAGAAGTGATGAAGACTGTTGGAAGAAGTAAAGGACCCTCAGAGACCACCACCACGTTTTTGTACGCATGAGGGGAACTTTCTGGAAAATGATGTAATCCATACATAGCCTCATGGATATGTATGTATGCCCAGTGGCTATATAAGGACGGCTTGTGTAGCAATAGGGGACACACGTTAGGAGGAGCTATCCCCCGTGTCTCCTGGTGCTGCAATAAAGATACCTGCTTGTTAACTTAAAACTGTTGGCGAGTTTGCTCCTGGAGTTTTCTCTGAATCAATTGTAAGTGTCCAGTGAATATAAAAAGCAATGTGAACTGAATAATGGGAAAGGTTTTCATCCCTTAGTGTTAGCTGGCCTAAAAAAGAGAAAAATCAGATGATTGGAGTAAAACAAACAAATACTAAAGCTCCCTGTGCAAACTGAAGCAGAATCTGGACATTGAGTATGTGGGATAAATTTGACCTTTTATCCTCACCTACCCCTTTTCTTCCACGCAACACTACAATGTTCAAATCCTAGAGGAGCTGCACTTCTTAATACAACTGTCAGAGAGCTATTTCTTCCTAACAGCACCGAAAACACAGCCCAACATCCAAAACACATTGCCTGTTTAGCAACAAAATAATACTGTTCCTTACTGTTTCCTGATTCAAAGGGTAAGAAAAAACTCAATAACCAGACAAGTAAATATGGCTTCAAACTTATAAGCACTTATAGCTTTATTCTGCGTGCTGCAAGGCACACCAGTGACTTCCTAACTTAGTGTGTAATGCAAGGGAAAAAAGGTCTGGAAAACTCTTCTGGAAGCATGGCTGGACATGAATTCTGCACCAGCCATGGGTGAGATGGCTGAAACAAAATAACAGTCACGGGTGAATGTTTGAGAAGTGCTGCCTTGAAGATCATGTTTTATATTAATTAAAGAGTTGTTGAGATTGGAAAATATATTTGTATAATTCAGGGAATTAGAAATGTAACTGAGCTTAAATGATGTGATATCAGTGACCTTTTTATCTCGCATCAGAAATAAAGTAGCACCTCTTTATCAGACAAAAGGTTTGATAACACCCATTTACCATACAAAAGAGTGAATGTCAGTAACAGTGAGGGGATATCTTCATGTACATGTGGTTTTATTTGACTTTGATCACCAGCTCTGCTGGTGGCCAGTCCCACCTTCACAGAGATGGTAAGAACCCCTGTTGAAGTAGAGAGATAAAATATCAATGAGTATTTAAATGAATGAGATGTTAATGAAAGGCAGGAAGGCTGGTGACATTTACTCAGGCAAACCTGGGAATGCGGGAAGCAATCACTTACGTTCCTGATTATCTTCAAGAGCTCATGGGTATCCCAGTGGGCTGGGAAAGGAACTAGCATATTTAGTTTTAAGGAGAGGGACCAAGGGAATTACAAACCAATCAATCCACGCTTGGTGCCTTTCGAGATGGCAAATCAATGCCTCAAGCAGGTGATTTGGTGATAGCCAGTGGTAATAAATAGAGCTGCTGTAGTGATTTTGGGGCTTTACTGCAGGTGTCAGTCTAAAATAAGAGTTAGGTTTATCTAGAAGAATAAGAAAGAGATAGAGAAATGTCATAAATATCATCCACTGCTGAGCTGGTGCAGCCGGTGGCTTTGTGAGAGCTGCAGAAGCGGTCCCCACAGGCAGAGCTTGCTTCCACCTCAATGGCACTTTCGCAAGGTTCACACTTTCAGGTAATTTTGACAATGTTCTGTCTTTGTTCATCATGGCATGAATACATTTCATAAGTGCCTTTGGGATAATTTTGCACTGAGTACCCCAAAGAATAAATGGGATTTTACATAAGATTTCTGCGCTATCACCCAAACTTACCCTGCTCCCTGAGAACGAGACTGGAAAAACTCTCTTGAGCCTAAGCTTAATTTGAGACCATGCTCAAGCTTTCAGGGGCCATGGAGCTGTTGGAGTTGGGTCACTTGTTGGCGACCAAGCACTGCTCTGATGCGCCTTCCCATCCTGCCAAACCCTGCCTTGGATGCTTTGCTTTCCTGGATAGCTAACCTACATCACCCCATGCACATCAGATACTCAAAACCATTCAATTTCTCTGATCTACTGTCATCAGATAAAGTTTTTTACCATTATGCCTTCATATGTGCATAAAGCCATGCACACTGCTTTTGGTGTGGAAAGGCAGGAGTGAGCTGCCTTTGCTTTTGACTCCATGAACCCCAGAATTCGTTTTGCTGATAGTGCTGCACTCAGGGCCTGTTGTCTCTTGTGCCATTCTCTGGAGCTGGCAGGGAAGCAAAATACCTGAGGATGGTGTGGCCAAAACTGTTTCAAAGTGACAGTTGAAATTCTCTTGATGCAAGTATCAGTGTATCAGTAACTGAGTCAAAGGCTCTGGAAATGGAAACCGGCTGTAAAAATCACCTATGTTACACACTTCAAACTCCTCCGCTAGTGGCTGCTGCTTTCTCAAACCTGAGTTTTCCTCTCCCTTCTCTCTTGCACCCCTCACTCTCTCCACTACAGACTTCCGGGAAAAGAAGGTTGATTTCATTTTTCATAGTTAAATTATTCAGTGAGAGCGTAAGATCCATCCTCTGCTGTCATGTAATTTCACTCTTTGGCATGTCACAACTCCTGCACCAAGCCTCGTGCTGGAGGAGCTGTAAGTAGGTCACAGCAGAGCCTCCCCACAGTGGTAGGTTCTGCTTTGTGCATTGCTCCACACCTCCTGCTCCCATCCTGCTGGAGCACAGGGTTTATCTACGAAATGCCTGGAACTCAGCTTCCAAACTTCGTTTTAGACTGTCCCCCAAAAATATCTTTAAAGGTTTGATCAGCTTGAAACTCCTAAGCCAGAGGAACTCAGATAATGTTGCCCTTGCAATTTACTCCAGCATCGTATCATTACACTTCTACTCATCCTTAGTCAAGGGAAGCACAGAGCAAAAGGAGCCACGAAGAAAAAGTCAGAGTAGATTCACAAGTGATATAGATCCCAGAATGGTTTCTGTTGGGAGGGACCTGAAAGCTCATCCAGTTCCAACACCAGGGCCAGGGACACCTTCCACTAGACCAGGTTGTTGGAAGGGGGATATGGAGGAGGATGCTAGGACTGCTCCCCTTTGAAGTGTGTCCACATCACACATAATTAGTCTCCCCATGGTCCTGAGGAAGCTCAGTACCTAAGGCAAATATCCAGCCCCTCCACATCTCACTGAAGCAGGATGTCACTCACTTTTTGTTAAAGTGCAGTTCATTTTTATTTCTTCTTTCTAAATGATTTCCTGCTCTTCCTCTGAAGTGCCAAATTTTGCTGTGTTCCCAACCACGATTTCCCTGAATAAAACTGGAGGAAACAACAATTTGCATTTCGTTAAGCGAGGTCTGCCTTTAGCACGCTGAAGTTACTGCACTTGAAAGATGCACATAAGCAAGCCTGCATCTTTAGAGCTGTACTGAGGCTCCGTAAAAGCACACTAATTACCAAAGCTGATAGTGGCTCATATGCGGCAGCCCCTCACAGGATCTGGGCAGAAACAGTTTTTGGGCATGTCCCAGGACATGGGGAATCCCACAGAGTGGGGATATCCAGAAGCAATGTTGTAAGAAGCAACAGATTTCATCTTCATCCACCTTACATACACAGGATGTATAAAACAGGCACTAAAAATTAGCTAACCACTTCACAACACACGTCTAACCACTGCCTTCCTATGGAAGATATCTTGCCACATGGTTCCAAGTATTTTTTGATAAGCAAGGATCTCAGCCAGAAAACAGAGAGCTTTCTGCACACTGCTACAAGTGACTTTGCATAACCAGAATGTGAATTCATTTTGCAGAGCAGCACATTTTGGGAGAGGAAAATGGCTGGTGTGTGGGCATGATGGGATTATCTGAACATGAACAGTTGTGGATGCTCGTTACTGTGACTGAGATGCTTCTATTCTATTCTATGATTCTACTGCCGTGGGTGGATGGGCCCAGCTATAATAGAGATTATTGATGGGTGCTGTACGAGCGCTGAGCACCGCTGGAGCACTGAGAGTACTGAGCTCAGAGCAACAGCGCATCGCTCCTCACACAGTTGAGTGTGCAGTCACAGCATCTGTCACTGCGCTAAACGTTTTCCCATGGATCATTCTTTATCCCAATAAATGGGATGGTTCACTACTGCCAGGGACCTTTTCAGCAGTTCTGTATAGAAGCACACCCCCCTCCACAGTAGACATGGCAGGGTGGGACAGATGATGGCAATACAAATGCCTTTAACATCACCCTGTGTGAGAGAAGTCATACAGCTGGATGTAACCAAAGGCTCCCTTTAACTCATGCCACGATTTGAGCCTGGAGCAACAGCGCAGTGGTAGATTGAGATGAGCTCTTAGGCAGAAGCTCTTCCCTGTGAGGGTGCTGAGGCGCTGGCACAGGGTGCCCAGAGAAGCTGTGGCTGCCCCATCCCTGGCAGTGTTCAAGACCAGGTTGGACACAGGGGCTTGGAGCAAGTTGCTCTAGTGGAAGGTGTCCCTGCCCATGGCAGAGGTTGGAACTGGATGAGGTTTAAGCTCCCTTCCAACACAAACCAGGCTGGGATTCTATGATTCATCCTCACTATCTCCATGAGGCTGCAGGACTGCAAACAGCCCATAAGCCCCAGGCACTCTGGTATCCTGCAGCAGAGCTGGGGACCATAGGAGGGAAAGACACCCCAAATCCTTCTGCTGCTGTATATTTAATGCTGTCCTTTCAATCACTTTCATATATATTTTATATATGGTTATCTGAAAGTATAGCCACGTACTGCCATCCTGAAAGCTCTTTATTTTAAGCAATCGTATAATTACTGGATGTTTCCAAATTGCTCTGCTCTCTAATCTTGTTTTCACAATGAAATTTACTGAAGTCTAATACAGGCATAATGTAGAGTAATGTATATTCTGCACCTCAGAATGAATTTTGAAAGTGTAAATTCATCATTTCTCCTTCAGTAGATCTCCTTTTTATCTCTGTTCTATAGACATTAGAGTAATATTTTTCTCCTGAATACACTGATGAGGATTCAAAATTAATTTTCACCAAAATGAGAACTCCTTAAAAACATGCTTTTATCATATCATGCAGGCTCCTTCAGCTGGACCAGTGTTCTTCACTTCAATCTCAGCTCCAGTTTTTAAGAGGGTCTTCCTTATTTCCAGCCTTTCTCTCCATCAGCAGCTGCAAGGGCCAGGTTCTCCCTGCTCTGTGCACACCCCCTGGGAGGTGAATTTCTTTTTTCAGCATTTATGAGGGTGTTTGTTTGCCTGGGTCTGTGCTGGGGCAAAGGGAAGGATACAAATGCATCAGCCCAGGAGAAACCTGGGAACTCAGCAGCGTGCCCTGGCTTAAAGCCCCCCCTGCTTCTGATCCTGCTTCTGGACGAAGCGAAACACAGTGTTTGAGGGAAGTTTCTGCTTCCTGGGCAGACAGATGTGCCATTCACTGTGCACACACTCACTCCAGCACCTCTCCAGCCGTTCACCAGAGCTGACATAACCTTTTCTGGAAGCTCTGCAGTTAGTAACTGGGCTTCATCTCTTGCAAAGAAACCTTTTCAGTGTGCAGGCAGTTTGTATTCTTCAAGAGAGCCACCCAAACCCCCAAACCCCAGCCCTAAAGTCATTACAATTTAAGAAGAGATCAGCGTAGTTTTGTTCTTGCCATACCTGGCTCTTTTTGCATCACTGTATGGAAAAACCCAGAAAGATGAGTTTCAATAAAGTAGTTATCTTGAGAGCTATTATCACAAGATTGATTAACTTATACCACTGTGTTTGAATAATAGGTGCTGGAGAGAGAAAAAAGACATTTTCCCTCAGTCTTAATCCATGAAAAAGTTATTAGACACTTATTCCTCAATTGGCACGGCAAAAACCAATACATGTTTTCCAAAGAAGCATGCAATTTGCTTTAAGAATTTGTACTTGGGTGATCTTCAAGTGCTATGAGTGGTTTGGTAATTATTTGTTTCTCAGGCTTTATAGATTCTCCTTTCTTATCCACAATTTTACATGGCTGTAACTTCTGCTGACTTACTGAAGTGATTCTGATTTACAACAATGGTTGGATGGATAAAGGAAAATTAAGATGCCACTCTGCTTGGTTTTAATGGAAAGACAAGTGATGCTGCACAGTGATAACTCCAGCAGAGTTCAGTTCAGTCCCCAGCCTCGCTGGTACCCAGCCTGGTTTAAACACGTCAGATTTAGCACAGTGTGCATCCTTCCTGCACGTGCCATGCCAAGGTCCAGCACCTCTGCCCACCCTCTGCTGCTGTTCTCATTGGTGCAGGCCCTCAGGAGGGCTGTAGGCTGCACACATGCTGCTGGCATCTCCAACCTCACACTGAAGTCTGAAGATACAGGCATGTAGCTGCCAACCCTTTGCAGCAAGAAATGCGTCTCCCTGAGCATCAGCAGAGCAATCAGGAAGGTAAACTGAGCAAATTGGAAACTGCAGGACACAGAAGTTGCATGGGAGTACAGGGCAGACTGAGGGAAATAAAACCCCTTTCCTTATGTACGTCTTCTCCCTCCATAAACACCCTTAGGGCTGTTCTGAGAATATTCTTCTTTCACATTTCTGTCCTAGTTTCTTCTGCGAAGTTCAAAAGTGCCATGAGACCACCTGCTAGATCACATCCATAACTGATTTGATATCATGAATCATTGAATCCCATAATGTAATAATAAGCAGGTTGGACTGCAGTGTTCATTAGCTGATGCTCTCTTATATAAGTTCCTGCTGAAACAGAATCCTTCAGCCAATTTTTTCCACTTACCCTGCTGTTCAGGGGCAAATTTGGAAAACTAAGGGAAAAAACAGAGCTGAGAGAGGGCCCGCTGCATGTCTGAAACCTGCTCGGCCATATGAAGAGATATTAAAAGAATACAGCTATCTGAGCACATTTTGCTGAAGAAGGCAGCCTTAATTTTAGCTGGCTGGCAGATGGAGTTTCTCATTAGCCTGTCTCTTCATCTTATTTCATGCAATTAAGCAGCTCAGGAGGGACCCTGCGGGACTGGCCATCTTCCAAAGGCTTGCACAGCCCTGGCTGCCTGCTTCCCGCTCTGGACCCCATCGCCCTTTCACATGGAATTGCTTTACTGGACATATGGAACTGAATGAAGAGGTTTTCTGCACGGAAGAAGACTGCAGGACTGCAGCACTGTGGTGCTGCTCTGCAATGGCAGGGACCACTCAGCACTGTCCCTTGACAGGAGCAAGAGCAGACTGATGTGCTGTATGGACAGCACACATGGCAGGGCTGGCAGTGGACATCAGAGAGGAACTGAATGTGTTACATCCTTTTCCAGCTCCTCCTGGAGCATCAGAGTTTCTGCCATGATGAGAGGAGATCTCCATCAGGTTCTTCTCAGGAAGGGCGGGAACAGCTTGATCCAATGTGAATGATTCATCCCTGGCAGTGTTCAAGACCAGCTTGGCTGGAGTTTTGGGTAACATGGTTTAGCGTGAGGTGTCCCTGCCCATGGCAGGGGGGTTGGAACTGGATGATCTTTCTTGAGGTTCTTTCCAACCCTAACTATTCTATGATTCTATGTTTCTATGATTCGATAGACAAATCTCAGTAGATCCATATCTCCTCTACGTGCCTGTGGCTTATACAGGATATGCTCAACATCCTGGGAAAAGCCTCTCCAACTTCATTGTCAGTGGCCAGGATGATGCTCTGATGGTCTCACCATGCTGAACAGGGATGCCTTGGCCATACAGGGCACAAGAGAGGAGATTGACACAACCCATCCTGGGGGGTAGCCATAGTGGGGCTCCTCAGCTCCTAGCATACCCCCGAAGGGAGAGGGGCAGGGGATGGAAGGTCAGCAGTGCTCCTGGGTACCAGCATCCCTCCAGCCCCTTCATCCACCTCATCCCATGCCCCTCCTCACCATCTCCTCCCTCTCTGGTTCATGAGCATCATGGCAGCACCCACTCTCTATCTGGGAAAGCCATGGAGTCATGCTCTTATGTCAGGGCTGGTCCTGAAAGCTTGTGTCTATGGGAGTCATCCCAGTGCTCAGGGGGACTGTTGGTATGAATAAACCTGCTCCTTGGGATTTATAGGGCAGACCCCATATTTTGCAGTCCATTGAATCTGCATTATTCCTTTGTTCCCATAGAAGCATGGGAGGTTTTAAGGAATAGTTTGAAGCTAAGACAGTGAAAATAAAACAAAATAATGCCCTATCAAGCCTCTGTATATACATGCACTGGAGGAAGAAAAAAATCTTCATCTCCTTTCTGCATCCTGTAAAGCAGAGTAATTTGTTTGGGGGAAAAGGCAGAAACCCTCTCCTGCATGTGCTCCTTCTGAATTGTTTGCTTTTTGTCTGTGGCAATTCCAGCAAAATGCTTAGCAACACATATAGGAGGAAGCTGCTAAATCTTTGTATTAATTCTAAACACCTCAATTTCTTATTAAGTCACAAGAGATAGCTCTTACTTTGTTTGCAGCAAAAGGTAATTTGGGCTGTGTGTTATTTCAGATGCTGCCCACCGTGCTGGAGAGCAGAGATTTCTTAATTGCTTTGTTGCAAAAACAATTTCTGTGGGTTTTTTTAATGAGTTTAATTTTCTTTAAAGTTTTCCATCTATAAATGTGGCAGCATTTTGAAATCAAATAAATTACCCTCCACAAGGCTTGTTATACAGAAAATATGTGTACTGAGAGGGAGCTTGAGTTGGCAGTTTAACACCCACTACAATAAGCAAGAGGGGAAAAGAGGGAGATGATTACCTGCATGCTAGAACCTGTCCTCATACTACAGAGCTGGGAGCTGGATCCAAACACGGTGAGTTGCAACGTGGAGATGAGGTTTTGAGAACATGGAAGAATGGTGACGCAAAAATCATCCCACCTCAAATCCATCCTTAGAGCGACTAATAGAAGTGATGCCAGACTAGGACGGTGCATGGGTAAAGTGAATCTTGGTGGCCTGTGTCTGTGTTTTCCTCCATTGCCATGGGCAAAGTCAATGGCAATCAGCAAGAATCTGGCCACCTTATGACAGGAAAATGAAGAACCCAGCAGAGTGGGGCTCAGTTCACAACACAGAGGTTGACAGCCGCAAAGAAGGCAGGAGGCTGCAGCCTATGGGCTGACAAAGCCCACAGCTGCTGTGCCCAGGCTGATTCTGCCTGTATTACATGTACCAGTTACATCCGACATCCCCGTCTGACATGGGACCTGCCTTGTCACCTGCCTGGCATCCCAGCACTCAGAACCACCTGGTCCCAGAGGGGCACCTATAGCTGAGGAGCTGAACACATCACAGCTGGATGAGTTCCTGGAGAGGCTCAGGAAGAACAAGTGATCCCAACTGGAACCTCAGAAATGGTCTTCATTTCCTCCCCTGGCTGTCAGCCACCAGCTCTCAAAGGTGTAAGAACTGGCCCCATTCTCCTTTGTAAGCTGCAGCACTGGTAGTTAATTTACATGATATATAAGTTTTAGTGATAAAGAATTCATGAAGTAAGGGTTGAAGCCGTCCTCTGCCAAACAAATCGGAACATTTCCCCACCACAGACTGGTGATTAATTTATACCCAGCACTGGGACAGCAGACAAAATGTCCTGTTTATGGTCTAGACAGGAACCAGTTCCAGCACTCTCAGCTGCAGAGCTTTGCCATTTCTAAAAGCTGAGCAAAAGTCCATCAATCATTTCTCAGGAAGAGCTTGAAAATTCACCTGCCAGGTCAGTTATAGGAGATAGGGAGGGAGGGAGCTTAGGTGAATGTAACCATTCATTTATCATATGAGGCATAACATTTGTAATGACCCTATTACAATCCACAAACTGTCAGAGCCTAAAAACTGCATCTATAAAGAGCAGAGGTTTGTGGCAAGAGGGGTTCCTGTCACTTCTTGCTCATCTCCAGACCCAAGGACTGTGGCATTTTCACATCGGAGACCTGATGCCTGTGAAAACAACACACATGCTGGGAACTCCTTGTCAAACACCAGAGTTACCAGGTCAGCTGCTTGCTGCCCTCCTGGGGATGGCTCAAGCACTGACTAATTCTGTGGCTGCTTCATCGTGGGGTTTGAGAAGTTCACAGCCTGCATTAGAAACATTGAACTCCAACTACGTGTTTCATAATTATTTTGAGCTTTGACATTCCTGGGCTCTGGGAAATACGCAGAACTCTGGTTAAAATGTTGCCTGGGTAAAAAGCCAGAAGACTTCATGTTGGGAAGGACAGGGAAAACTGTGTTTGTTAGAGCATGAGCCTCAGTTTCTGCCCATGTCTTCCCCAAAAGCTCCCTACAGACAAACAAGGAGGATGCCATTAATGCTGCATTGGGTTGTTCACAGCATTGCTGTTGTTACCCAGCCACGCAGAGCATGGAGCACATGTGGCCTTTGGACTCATGACTCACAACAGGATAAAGAACCCTACACCCTGTCCTGCAAAGGAAGTGTTCTGGGAGGAAGGCAGCCAGAAGGGAGCAAGTCACAGAGCAGCTCATGTCCCCTCCTGTGCAGCCAAACATGTCAACGGTACAACAGCAGAAACAAGTTGTTCCTCTTGAGCTGGTGTCTTCTCAGTTGGTTCTGCAAACCAGCACCAACCCACCTTATACCTGAGAACAAGGGTGCCCTGACTGCTGATACCTCACATGCACCTGCACATGCCACCTCCATGAGATGACAGCTCTAAGAGTGACGTGACAGTGACTGATGATTAGTGCTGAAGGACATTGTACTGGTGTCATTCCTGAAAGTACCACTGTCCAAAAGGATGAATCAACATTGTGTGGCAAGATCCTAAACCCTGGCAGCTCAGTGCTCGAGCAGGTCACTCCTGGCAGAAGCTCTGGTGCTCATTGTGTTCAGTGGGATCTCCCTGGTTCAGAAATCAGGTTCATTTTCTTATTCATAACAGAGTTCAAAAGCAATGGAGACCATGGGCCTGCCCAGGACAGCCGCAGGCATTGCCAGGCCTTCTACTTGTCAGGCTGGTACCCTCAGAATGCTTCTTCTGTATAACAGTGCTACAGCTTTAGAAATGCTGTTCCCTAAATGCCTATTTCCAGATGAGTTTTTTTATTTATTGATATGCTCACAACACGTGCCTGAAAATTAAGAGATAGTCACAAAAGTGAGATCTCTGGCGCCCATCAAGTGCATGATGCTGCCAGCACACCTTCCTCGCACTTGGTTTGCTCTTGGCATGAGCAGTAAGTGCAGCTTGGATTCATTTCTTCCATGGTTTTTGGTGATTCATCTATACTTCCATTCAGTCCCCATAACTCCACACCACATGCTACCTGGACATGCACTGAGCTATCAGCAGAGGCCCTGCCTGCCAGTGAGACCCTTTTTTGTCCACTCATCAATGCCATGTGGGTTGAAAGTTCATACATTTGTGTACATGAGAGGCATGTCCTGCAGAGAAACTCCTCTGCCTCTGCCCCACCACAGCCCCCTGCCACTGCCAGGCACAAGGAAGCCATTCAGAAGCAAACTCCAACTGCAGATAAACAGCTTTATTTTCTTCCCTGTGAGGGTGCTGAGGTGCTGGCACAGGGTGCCCAGAGAAGCTGTGGCTGCCCCATCCCTGGCAGTGTTCAAGGCCAGGTTGGACACAGGAGCTTGGAGCAAGCTGCTCTAGTGGAAGGTGTCCCTGCCCATGGCAGGGGTTAGGACTGGAGGAGCTTTAAGGTGCTTCCAAACCAAACCAGGCTGGGATTCTATTTCCAGGCTGAGCATTAAGTCAGGCTACAGCTGCAGCAGATTCAGCGCCACAGATGCTGCAGCAATGGCCAAGAAAACCAGCAAGGGCATCCCAGGCTCCTGTCATCATTTCATCTCCCCAGCTCACAGCAGGTGGCAGAGCCATGTCCTCCCGGCTGGGGCAGCAGCGGCATCCACAGAGCCCGGCTGAGCAGGGAGGGATGCTGGGCATGGCTGGGACACAGCCGGAGCATCCCACACTGAGCCAACCGTGTCTGTGTGAGCACTCAGCACCACTCCCCTGGCCCCCTGATGAGCATCACTCACACATGGCAGCAGCAACCCCATCGCTCCCCTGGGGAACAAACCCTGTCTTACCTCTTCCTTTGTGAGCTAATAATGTTTTTTTAATTGAAGCATGCTTGGCTTCTCCTTCTTTCTTCTTGTTTCCCACAAGTTCCACCTCTGCCAGCAAAAATAAGAGCCTGGTTTTTGCTGTTTTTTTCTCTTCGTAAAATGCGAGAGGTTTTTCTTCCTCTTTTCTTTGCAAGATTTCAACTCTTTGACTTTAAAGAAACCATTGCGGGGAAAGTATTTCTTGAAATGATGACAGAAGCAAAATTACATTCCTTTGTAGAAAACAGGGACATTTGAAGACAGGCTTAACATCTTTGTTCTTTGTTCCGGGAAGTGTGAATCCTCAGGCTCCTGGACCATTAATCCTTCCCCATTCTTAGTTTTTGAAGATGAGCATTGCACAGAATGAAGCATTGTGCTTGAAAGCTCTAGTCAGAAAATACCTTTTTCCTCCACAATATGTTCCAGTTCTGTGACAATTTGCAGGATAACTCGGCAATTTGTGCCTTTTCCTCATAAATATTTATTTTCCCAGGACACCCCAGTGTGATCTGGCTCCACCCCAGTGCTCCTGCAGAGTGGGGACAGCAGAGGCCATGGACACCAGCACCACTGGGCTCTTTCCTGAAGGCTTTTCTCTATGAGAGAATGCTCTAGCCACAACCATGCTGCCAGGCATCTGTGTGCTGGGGTTCTCCATCTCCCATTATTTGCCCAGCCTCCTGAGAGCAAAACCAGCTCCCTCTTGCTTGAGATCTGTCCTCTTTTCCACTGTAAATATGAGTTCCACATTAATTTTCCTCCACATTGCTGCCTCCAACACTTTTTTCCTGCGAATTCTTAAGATCTGCTACTGTGAGCTTCCGAAATGTAACGTAGTAATGCCCTCAGCACCTCAGCAGGAATATCAGATGAAATGAAATCATGTTTCCTACATATCCCCTTTATCAAGTGCTGCTGTTAGGGCCACTTTTAAAATTCTCCAACCACATCTGCTCTAGATCTCAACGAGAACACTGATATTTCATGACTTTCAAGTCAGCATTAAGTTTCATTTCCCCCATTCTTTATTTCTGATGGATCTGCTTTGCTTTTCACAGCTATTCAATCCTGGTATATTAGTCTACACTTTTTAACGTACTTATTCCATCTTCAGCGTATCACCCATCAATATTCCTAAATGACACCTCTTTTCTCTGGAAGTGCCACAGAAGTTGTCTGGGTTGGATGTTCCTCCTGGTTAGAAAGATCTGGTTCCCATGGAAAACCTTAGGCCTCACATCTGAAACCTGACTTGTCCCAGGCACACCCTGTTGGGTCCAGTCTGGCTCTGCCAGTGGGGCAGAGGCAGTCCAGGCATGAGGGAACAGCAACTTCTGCAGCCACCCAGTCAGTATTACTGAAATGAGTTTATCTTCCCATTTCTCTTCCCATTTCTAATTGTGTCTCACCTTCTTTCTTCCCTGCGTTATTGTGTCTTTCTCTTCCCTACCTGCATACATATTTTTACCAAAGTCATCCTTTACTCAGTGTTTTTCAGGGTTTCCATGCCTGCAGTGCCCTCCCATTATTCATCATTATTATTTCATCATTAAAATTATGATGAAACCCTAACAGTTACATGAAGATTTTCCCCAGGGCTATTAGAAATTTTCTTGCTCCTTCACTTACCCCGTTCTTGAGGAATGTGGCTGTCTCTTATGCCTGCTGCAGTTTTTTCAAGAGAAAGATTAAAGACACGATTTCCGCTTGGAGAAAGGACAATGCTATGTCTCATTATGGGACATGGCTTATTTTCACAGCTGCCCTTTGCACCTTCCTGTGCCCCATTCGTGTCAAATAATTTTCCCCAATAAAACAAATTTCCAAAGTTTCCATATGGACTTGACCCAGAGTTATCAGAAATACATTAGGGGATGCATCCAACATAGACTGATGTTCTGCAAGGCTCACAGGAACCTTAAAGCTCACCCAGCTCCGACCCCTGCCATGAGCAGGGACACCTTCCATAGAGCAGCTTGCTCCAAGCCCCTGTGTCCAACCTGGCCTTGAGCACTGCCAGGGATGGGGCAGCCACAGCTTCTCTGGGCACCCTGTGCCAGCGCCTCAGCACCCTCACGGGGAACAGCTTCTGCCTAAGAGCTCATCTCAGTCTCCTCTCTGGCAAGTTAAAGCCATTCCCCCTAGGCTGTCTCTACAGGCCCTTGTCCAAAGCCCCTCTCCAGCTTTCCTGCAGCCCCTTCAGGCACTGGAGCTGCTCTAAGGTCTCCCCTTCAGGAGCCTTCTCTTCTCCAGGCTGCCCCAGCCCAGCTCTCTCAGCCTGGCTCCAGAGCAGAGCTGCTCCAGCCCTCACAGCCTTTCCATGGCCTCCTCTGGCCACGCTCCAATAGCTCCACGTCCCTCTTGTGCTGTTGCCCCAGAGCTGGATCAGGACAGCAGTGGGGGTCTCCCCTTCATGCAGCAGAGGGGCAGAATCCCCTCCCTGAGCTGCTGCTCAGGCTCTGGATATGCAGCCCACCACACTGGGGGGGGGGGGGGGGGGGGTGTTCTGGGCTCAAGCAGCAATGAGCTCACTGGGCAAGGGCCCAGCCCCAGGAGTTTTGTGCTCTGCTGTTCAAAGATCATCCATCCCCATGAGCGAGGCCAGATCCCCCAGAGCAAGCGCACAATGTGGCCAGCACAGGGAAAGTGGCCGGTTTAGCTGCACACTCACATTTAATGTTATTGCTCAGAGTACGTTAACACCAGGCTGTGACATGTGTGGAAGTGAGAACCTGAGGACCACTCAGTGCTGTGAAGTTTCCCACTTCAGTGCTTACAGAAGCATCTCTGCCTGCTTTGTGCTGTAACAATTCAGTGCTCAACTTGCTCACGACTTCTCAGCTCTTAAATAGTGTGGGGAGGCCTCATTGGGGTGAACTGAGCAGGTCCAGCTGGCCCCTCACACCACACATGTGTGCATGTGTGCCTGTGTGCATGCATGCGTGTGCCTGCACATGACTGTGTGGGTGCCCCATCAGTGAGGACCAAGTCCCTGCTCACTGGCCACATGGTGCATCTGCCTCTAATGAAGACCCAGCCTTGGCTCCCTAAACACCTCAGTCCTCCTCCTGTGCCCATGGTCCCAAGCCTCAGTGTATGCTGGCAACTCTCACAGTGCTGCAGGTGATACCTGAAGCAAATACAAGGTGTATGAACAATAAAAAAACATTGAAAACAGAAAACAAGACACAAACCCAGGTGTGTCCCTCCTACAGAATATCTGTGAGGGAAGTTTCCATCTAATGCATCACTTTATCAAGCCTAGCTAGTAAAGTTTGTGAGCAAGCATTCCATGTCTCCACTCATTTCAGAGAAGGGTGACAGAGACGTGAGAAATTTGAAGCAGAGAAGGATGTTGTAGAAGCATCCAAACCCCTCCATGCCATTTAACTTCAGGCACCTCACCAAGGTATCAGCAGTGACACACCAGCCTCCCTGGACCAGAATGCTGTTGGTCTCCTTCAAAAGGGAAACTCCTTCAAAAGGAATTCCCAAGCCAGAGGTGCTGGTCACAACACATTTCATATATTTTATATATTTCTCATTCCCAAGTGAAATCACAACAAAGTCCAAAACGTAAAAAGTTTTAGCAGAGCACAACCATTATTTCCTGCAGCTTCACGCAGTGCAGATGAAAACAAGTTTAGAGCATCTCCCAAAGGTTCCCAGATGCAACCTCTCAACCTGAGCACCACACTGATTTCAGGTTTGACATCCACAAAGGGTTTTCCAGCCTTTCCCCATGTGTTAATGAACTTTCTCAAGGTCCCAACTGCACCGAGAGAGCAAGACAACATCTGATGTCAACTCCAAGTCCAACTTCCCTATGTAATTTTAAATAAAAGGCATCTGTAACCTGACTAAATCTCCTGTGTTCAAAGATCATCCATCCCCGCGAGTGGGGCCAGATCCCCCAGAGCAAGCACACAATGTGGCCAGCACAGGGAAAGTGGCTGGTTTAGCTGCATGCTCACATGTTTGATGTTGTTGCTCAGAGTATGTTAACATCAGGCTGTGACACATGTGGAAGTGTGAACCTGAGAACCACTCAGTGTCTCCCCAGAGCAGGAAAATCCCCTTCCTGACCTCCTGCTCACTCCTTCTGATGGCATCCTGGTCTCAGGGTCTCACTGCAGTGGCAGCTCAGCACCTTTTCATCTCCAGCTTTCAAAAGGAAAATGAATCAAGTATTTTTATCAGAACCCTTTTTTACCCATTGGATTTTGCACATTACTTGACCACAGCTCTCACCCATGAGCATCCCTGTGAGTGACACCATGCACCAAGCTGGTGTGATGAGGAGGGGCCAGGGGAGCTGTTCTCATCAGACGTCCACCAGTTTGTGTGTGGACAGTTGTGTTCCCTGAGGTGGCCAAGGCTGGGATCCACCAAGACATGCCCAGAGCGCAGAATCCCACCCAAAATCCAAACAAGGAAGGGGCTTGCACTGAGGGGCAGCTTCCCCTCAGTCTCTGAAAGCACAGACAGAGCCCAGGGGGGAAAATCCAAACCAAATGCAGCTCAGGTGCTATCCCTCTGCTCAAACCTGGCAGGTGAGCTCCAACCAGAGGCAAAAATACCCCAGGTCCACAATACTCTAAGGGAAAGCGGTTACAAACAGGCCTAAACCCAGATGCCGCAGTGCCACATCCTGCAGGAACTGCTGAGGCAGCTGCACCCTGCACGAAGGTGATTCTATGATACTAGTGCGAGGTCAGGAGCTGCACGGGACCCACGGCTCTGCCGAGCCCTGAGAAGTGCAGGAGCAGAGCTCCCAGTATCCTCCCTGGGTGCACCACGGGGTCTGAGCACCAGGAGGAGATGTCAGGCATGGAACAGACAGCAGCAGAGACAAGCACAGTGCAAAGGGCTCCCTAAACCCAGGCTCTGTTTTCCCTCTTCTCTCCCATTCACATGGCAACTGCAGAAGGGACTTGGGAGAAGAAACCCCTTGCTGCTGAAAACGTCAATATTACAACCAGATCCCACGTACTTATTTTTAATCATCACGGAATCCCAGCCTGGTTTGGGCAGGATCCACCGCCACTGCAGCCCGGGATCTGTGGAAAATCGGTTACAAAGGTGCTTTTAAAGGCTTGTGGCTTAACTGCTCCAGTTTGCCTGGATGAGGCCTGGCAGGGAGCTGGAATCACCACCCAGCCCCTGCCTGCGCTCAGAGCATCCCGCAGCAGGAGCTCAGCTTTAAGCACGGGGAAGCCGGGGCTGGGCTGAGCAGAGGGGGGCGGTCACTGCCCGGCCACTGAGAGAAACGGGTTCATAGCGATAGAGACAAAAGTGACCGCGTGCTCCTGTGCCGCTGCGAGCACAGCCACAGAAGTAACCGCTTCTGCAAATACAGCGCCAGAAGCAACCGTTTCTGCACATGCAGTAACAAAAGCAACCATTTCTATAGCTACATAAACAGAAGTAACCATTTCTGCAACTGCATCAATGAAAGTAACAATTTCTGCAAATACATTATTAAAAGTTCACCAGGATAGCAACAAAAGTAACCGTTTCTCCTGCGCTGCTACAAATACATGAACAAAAGCACCCAGTTCCACCTGCCCCTTCGGCCCCAGGTCTGGCATCAGGCACACGTTCTCTGACGCCCATATTGTTCATCTGACCATGTTCATAATCACTTTCACGCTTGCTTACACTCTCCTATCACTGATAAAATGGGCCCAGTGAACATACAGCAAGCATTAAATGCTGGGGGCTGGTTTAAGCACATTACTCTCCATGCTGAACACATCACATTCTGTGAACTGCCACTGACCCACTGGGGGCATTGGAGCAGCACTGGCTAAAGGACTGGCCTGAAGGGAGAGGTTTCCTGTCAGACTCTTCCAGAAGCTCATTTTGTGTTCGTTGAGCAGCAAAAGCTCCCCGGAGCCACGGGAGGAAATTCCTCCCACTCTGCACAATAAATGTAAAGATGATGCTCAAGCACCTGCAGCTCAGGTCAGAAACAGTTACCATTCAGGAGACGCATTGTGCAACCTGCTGTGGAGACTGCATTGACCCAAACATGTTCTATGTGCACTGGCTCCTGCCCTTTTCCCTCCACCACCCCTCAACATCTTACACAGTTGCTGTGTTCAGCCTGGGAGGTCTTTAAGGTGCATTCATGCCATCGCTGCAGGAGCCAGAGGAGGGTAAATGAAGGAAAAGTGAGTTAAAAGGGGTGAGGTTTCTGTAAGTCACCAATTGGGTGACTTCGGGTAGGTGGCAGGAGCTGCCTTCACAGAAGCATTTAGTGCTGCTCTGGACCCCTGGGGATCTTTTCCCAGGTCCCTAGGTGCTGTGGAGTGAGGGTTTATCTGTCAGCCTCCCCAAACGCCTTGAACACCCCAGGCTGAGGGACATGTCCCCAGAGGCTGGTGTTTGGGTAGGTGAGACACATACCGATAGTACCAGCAGTGACCCCTCTTGCTAAATAAGGTGCCTATGGGTGTTCTGCCTTTCCCTGTTATTACAGACAGCCCATCAGACTCTGCCCTTAGCATTGCTTTAGGAAACCAGTTCGCAGAAAGAGCAGCTGGGGAACCATTTATACAGCGCATTGTAAAATGAACCAGAGTCTCCACCGTGACAGAGCCTCCTCTGCTCATTTTAAATGTCATAACATGATCTATCATCAAACAATGTTTCAGCTCCAGTTCTCATGTATATGTTAACTTGCAATTATGCTCACCAGGTGTAGGGGCACAGTGCAGCACTGACAAGAACTGAAATATCTTCCTCTCTTGAAATATTCACCACTTCCTGCTTGTTTCCTCTGCTTAAACTTGCAGAAATTTGCATTTCATCTTTAAAATGATGCAAATGTGGTTAAACAAAAATCCATACAAGCAGTGGAAAGGTTTTCATTATCAAGTTGACACACAAAGCAACCAACCAGAATTTCTGCTTCTATCAGGTGGTCTCCAAACCGCAGGACTTCCCAGCTTCAAATTATGAACCTACAGCATGAGACAACAGTGATTTCCTCAAACTCTGCTTTCTAACTCTGCTTCTATTTATTGCAGTGCTCTGCTGGGCAGCCTCAAGCACTCTGAACCCCCCCCCCCCCCCCCCCAACATCCACCATGCTTTAATCATCCTTGCATGGGCTCCCAAAGCTGGCCAGCCTACGGCTAGCCCAGCTGCAGCATCTTCAACAGTTCTTCCCTAGGAGGGGGTGAGGCGCTGGCACAGGGTGCCCAGAAAAGCTGTGGCTGCCCCATCCCTGGCAGTGTTCAAGGCCAGGTTGGACTCAGGGGCTTGGAGCAAGCTGCTCTAGTTGAAGGTGTCCCTGCCAGGGGCTGGGGGTTGGAGCTGGAGGAGCTTTAAGCTCCCTTCAACCCAAACCAACCTGGGATTCTATGAACCACCGGGGACCCTGGCACTGAGGTGAGTCCTTTGGGCTGCCCCAGCACTACCTGGAAGGGAGGTTTCTGCAGAATGGAGCCTGACAGCAACCCCAGGCCTCCCATCTGCTGAGGCCAGTTGTCAATCTGGAGACCAGACACTGAAACCATGGATGCATTTCTCCATTCTTGGCCTCTTCTTGGTTCATGTACATAACTGCCTTTGATGAAGCTCACTCAGCTTCTAGACCATGAAACCCCAATGCCTCTGGGATCAAGTGTCAGCAGCAGGAGAGGAATTGCTGCAGCATAACATACAAACGTTGCTTCACAAAAGAAAGGCTTACATTGGTTTGCTTTTCCCTAGACCATTTACTAAAACTTTTTGCCTGCTCTCTTTCTTCTTTGGAAAGACATCACCAGCACCAGATAAATAACACCCAAGAGAGAGCTGGAGTCAAGGTCTGAGAGGAAGCAGGCTGCAGACTATATGAAGATTGTTTTAGTCCACCACAGTAAAAGGTCTTCCCAGCCACTGGAACTGAGTCACCTCACCAGAAACCCAGGCAGCTGAGCTGGTGCTGGGAGTCTGCCGGTGAACAAACCACATTCAATACATTTAATGAACAGAACCCAGAGATACGGATATGTGTGGCTCTTCCAGCTTGTGCAGACTCACACATTGTCACCAGCAGCAGCAGAGCCACCATGGAGTGGGGAAGGTTCCTCTAACTGCTCTCAGATGGACACAACCTTTACCAAAGGCACCACTCCATTTAAAGCACCCAGGAGCTGTTCCTGGAGGGGTGAGGCAGACCAGAGTGCTGCTACTGAGTGTGCTTCCTGATGCAGTGACTCCTACCTCACACCTTCCGGCTCTGAGTAAAGCCTTACCCCATCCCCAAAGTGATGCTCCTCCTCCTTGCTCCCTATGGGAATCCTCTCCCCTGCCCACCCGTCACTTCCCTGCTGCTGCCCTGCACTTCCACAACATGTACGTGACCTGGACATCAATGGTCTATACAGGGAGGTACACAGAGAAGAAACCCATTTGGTATTACCAGATAGGGGCAGGAACTGACACAGACCTGGACCCTGGTGCATCCCAGGTGGATTATCTTGAGCCAAGAGAAAGAAGCAAAGGGAGGCAGCAGCTTCCCACAGGACACGTGCCTTGGCTAAACTTCTGTACTCTGGCAAAGGCAAAACAACACTTTGATGAATGAGACTTTTTCCCAGGGCTACCTACAGTAGCACCAAGCCCAAACCCAGCAACCCACCTTACCACAGTGCTGCTGGAGCAGGCAGACACTGAGCTCATCACATTTTCTCTCACTAACAAGAGACCCACTACTGCAGTCACCAACCTTAGAGAGATCAGAACAGACCTTTTGCTCCTCCCTTTAATCCCAATTCCTTCTCCTCCACAATGAGCTTCCCCTCCTATCAGAGACCAGCTTGGCCAGTGAGTATCAGCTGCCCATGCTGGAGGGGCCCAACCCTCAATTAGTGATTTAAGCCCTTCCATTTTCCATCAATTCCTTGCTGACCCAGCCCCCACCACCCAGGTGCATGCTCAGCGATGACCTAAAGTTCAAAGATGTTTCAGACACTCAAAAGTGCAGAGTTCAGTCCCCATCTCTGATGTTACTGGAACACCAAACACCACCACCAGTTCCAGTAGTTACGGTTTGCTTCCACCACAAGCCATGCTCAGAAGTCAGCTGGTGACCAGCCCTGCCTAATTGCAAGCTCCCTGAGCCTTTGTGTGCTTCCGTAAATATCCAGCTATTTACGTGTCCCTGCTGAAAGGCTGCAAATGTTTAATACACTTAGTATACTAAGGTAGACTTTAAGAGCATTTCAAACTGCACAGTTACAATTTGTCATAACTGCAATAAATTCAACAAGAGGAGTTGTAATTATTTGCTGGGTTCAGCTGTGGGATCATTATGTGCATGTGCAGGAGAACCTGATGCCAACAGAAATTACTGTTTTGCTATAATTTGGCTTAACTCTGTGCAAAAGTGCCCTGAGAAGTTCTGGGAGGAAGATGCTAACAAGGATCAATGCTTAATTTCCGCATAAGGACTGACTTGCTGTGGAGCTGGTGCCGCACAACCCCACTGAGATGCTTGGGTTGCTCTGAGGTGGCTTTTCCCCAGCAGAAGACACCTCCACACCCAGACTGAGGGGCACAGACAACTGCAGTACTGCCTCCTGATAGCTTTGACTCCACTTGAACACCTGAACAATTAACAGTTTGAAATGTTGTTGTGGATGCGGATGGGGTTTCATGCCCAGGTGCTGCTGCTTGTAACATCAGCAGCTGTGCTTAAATTTAAAAGAGACAGAGTTTGGCATCAGCTTGCTGCTGGTTAGGAGAAGGTACCTGGAGGTAATTGCTTCAAGAAATAGCATTAATTTTGTCTTCACATCCTGCTTATAGACTGAAGACTGACTCTAATTCCTGAGTTTTATAAAGGCAGGAAGTCTAATGCTGTAATCCTCATTGCTTTCTGATATGGACCATTAGGATGAGCAGCAGGACTTACATGCTGCAAATGTAATGAACAAACCCAAATGCATCGTACTCACCTATGTCTGTTGAAATTGAATTTAATTTTTGGAATATGAACAATAAAAAGGACAGAATAATGGGGGATGGAGAGGAATATGCATTCTGTGTGATGCCTTTAGTATTCCAGAGTGCACAAGTAGCAAACAGGTAATTTACCATGTGCCCTTTCATTCAAAAGGCCACCTGCCAACTCATTCCCATTTCCCTTCACTGGGTTATCAGATGCATATAAATGAAAGCATTCCTGGGATACACAGAACCTCTCCTCTGCAGGAGAGTCTGGCTGTGGCGGCTGTCCTTTGATACAGAGCCTCTCTCAGAGCAAAACTTTCAACATAGGTTGTCTGTGTCTCTAAACTGAGCAGCCCATGGAATAGAAAAGTCTTTCTATTCAGAAAGTAGCTGCAGCCCAAATATCTCAGCAGCCTTTGATGCAATTTAAGCCCTGAGTGTCCTTTGGCAGCACGCCCTTCCCTTCCTGCCATGCTGCAGAGGCACAGTCAGGCTGTCAACCATTGGCAGTTCAGTGCAGAACTGGCAGAGATGTGTCCATGGCACAGAAACAGGGCTTGGAGAAATCCCAGAAGAGCTTCTGAGTCTCCCCGACGTGCACTTACGCACACATACATGCACAAGAACGTGCACACGCACACACATACATGCACAAGAACGTGCACATGCACACACACACATGCAGGCAGGGGATGCACACCCATTGAGTCAGAAAGGCTTTGGAAGGGTCTCTGGTGTAAGAATCAAGCACCCATCTGTCTCTGTCTTCCTGAGTGATTTCTTTCTCTGGCGGTGTAAAGCAGACATGATAGATGCATTCCAGGTTTTGACCATGTTAAGTTGCTGTACTTATTTCTTTTGGGAAAACATCCTCAGGTCTTTAAAATCTGCTTGATTTATCCTGCAAGATAATCCTGAAAAACTTCAAGAGGTGTTTGAGGAGGAGAGCTCCAAGGTAAACGGTCATTAACTGTGTAACGACTGCCTTTGATGCGGTGTGAATGTTCATCCTCTCACTGTTGTTTTCTCCTACTCTCCAATCCCTTCCCTTTCCCAGTGAGCAAGTGATTAATTGCATCAGGCAACTGCTGACCCTATCATAAGTGGTATTGAAATGTTGCCTTTATTAAGCAAGGTTTTAATGTTACCACACTCACTTCGCAGTGCCTGGTGATGGATGATATCACATGAAACAAGAAATGGATCATTTGTAATTGTTGACTCAGCTGCTCTCCACACAAACTGCATTGTCCTGGGAAGCAGTAGCTTCAGTGGCTCGCACTGCTCTGAGAGAGAAGGGCTCGTCTGATGCTGGGTTAGAAACACCAACCAAGGGATCCATGTTTGATGTTTAGTTCTCAGTCTTTGGTTCAGCCTGCGATCCCTCCACTGCTGGCTCCACTTGGCATACCTGAATCACCAGAGCACAGGGGTGATGCCCATCACCCATGGTGGAATCACTGTCCCTGGAAGTATTCACAAACCATGTAAATGAGGACCTTACTGAACTGTGTTGGAGGTGGCCTTGGCAGTGTGGGCGAATGGTTGGACTTGATGATCTTAAAAGTCTTTTCCAACCTACCTGATTCTATGATTTTATGGCCAAAAACCCAATAAAACTCTTCAAGGTAGATACAAGTTTCCCAAATGACATTCCAAACCCATCTCCATTGCTCTATATCTAGTAATATGCTCCTGCTACTGTGGAGTATCAGGCAGGCAGTTAATTGACCACAAAAGCCATTTAAAATACACAGAGTCTGAGTAACCAGTAACCATTAAAGATGCCATTGGATGTTTTTCATGCAAAATTCCCCAAAACTCACCAAACTTCCCTGAAGTTTATGTACGTTCAATTCCCCATACAGGAAAACACGAAAGCTTCGTGCTTTAACTCTTAATGAAATGACAATGTGTCACCCATGAAAAGAAGTGTGGCAGACGTCGGAATGCTAAATGGATTCTTGTATCAGTGCTATCAGAGTGATTACCAAATAAATTCATAATTATGAGACACTTAAAGTATTATGAGAAATAAAAGATCAAACATCCCTCATTATCAGGGAATATGAGCTGAAATGACAGCCTGTATCAACATGCCACGCTGAGAAGATAAAGATCATGTTACCACTGAATTTTTCATATCCTTCAAAGGTCAAAATCACTTTGCCATTAAATTTTCAGTGTCACAAAACTCGTGAGTTGTTAATGTGTTTTTGTTCTAGTCTAGTCATGCACACCCAATATTGGAACCCTTCAATTGCTAGAACATCAAATAACAAAATCAGGATGTGAGAGTTGTCATCATGACATTAGAGTGAATATTTCTGAAAATCTAATCCATTGGAGATGGTCATAATTACTGTAAAATTGCCTCTGAAGCTAATTTGTTCATGCACACACAAATGAAAGAGAATTACATTTCCCTTTTGCTTTTTCATTTTTCTTTGTACAAAAGGAAGAGAAGGCACCAGCCTCCTTTAAATATTAGGGGTTTACTCAGGTTTTGATCCCTCATTGAAACTTGCTAATCAAGGACCTTGTTAAGGAGGCAGACCTCATGCTTGAAATGTGTAGCAGAGGTGTTAATTTGAACCACAGGTTTGGAGCAGCCCTGCTTTGCGGTGCTGACCACAGCAATGCAGCTGCAGATGTGCCCTGTGACAAAAGGACATGTGGGGCAGTGTGGCACCTTGCAATGGCTCCTTTGGGGCATCTTACAATGGCTCTTCTGGGTGCCTTGCAATGGCTTTTCTGCTCAGCAGTGGGATGCTGGAGGGGAGGCCATCAGCATGGAGCAGTGAGCTGGTGCTACCATTGCCTACATCATCCCATTTCAGCGTCTTGCCAATGGCAGGAGCTGACATGTGCTATTTTCAAGGGATAACCAGAGGCTTTGCGTGTCCCACTAGTGCCTGCACTGCCTTTGCTGAGCCAGCACTTTTGCTTGCGGCAGCAGATCCCTTGAACAAGGCTCAGAGGAGAACTTCATGGCATACGCAAAGATTGATTACTGTCTGTCTTTGCTATTCCCTTGCTTCATGTACCTACCCCAGACTTACATGTTTCTGCATTTTCATAGCTTGCTTCTGCCAAGAACTGTTAGGAATGGCTTTTATTCCGTTCCAAAGTCACGGTGCAAAGTCAAGGCAATCAATTTCTCAGCAAGCCTGTGCAATGCACTGAGGAAGACCTCGTGGTATCTCTCAATCTGAGCCCAGTTTGGCTACACCCATGAGGTCTGCACACAGGTGAAGCTGCCGGTGTTTGGGCTGTGCACCATCACACTCAGTGTTCAGCTGAGGACAAAACCTCTCCATTTATTGCCCCCTCTTTCCCTGTGGGCTTCCTCAGGAGCTGACCTTTCTTTAGCAAGTCTCTTTAGTTATCTCTAAGACCTTCTGGTTCCTTTTTGTGGGCCATAGCTTCACCCCAGCTATTTGCAACAGCAAGAAAAACACATGTGGTGTTTAGGCCTGACGTGTGATTTTAAAGCAATTCTGAAGCATGTAATGAGTCACTGTACTAAGGAAATTGTCTTCTCTCAGAGGGATGGGTCTGTGCATGCTTATATCAAATATTTATCCGATGTTTATTTGATGTACCCGTGGCTTCACAAAGTGCAGATAAGGGAATCGATTCTATTGCACTTGTGTTCTTTAATCACAACAAATTTTACTTCTTTACTAATAACATTATTATTCCCTTGTTATTATATCAATGTCTTCTTCCTCTGCTGCTGATAAATAGAACTTAATTGAATTTAATATTGTAAACCATAGGAACAAGCCCATTAGGCAGCCTGAGCTACCTGAATTGCACTCACTGGTGTAAATTAACTAACCAGACAACAAGGGAGTTTACAACTAGTTGCTGACTCAGTAGGCAGAGACTAAGATCTCCTCCCCTGTTTTTCACCAGCTCCAGACCCAGGATATGAAGTCTTCAGCTCTGGCATGTTATTCATGAAATTTATGAGGCCCTGTCACTGTAACACAGGATAGAAATCTGTGCTACTCACTGCTAATGAGATATTTTGCTCCATGTTGTCATGCACGAAGGTGCCATGAAATTTACTATGGCTTAATGAAGAGGTAATGAAGCAAAAGGGATGAGTTTGCTGCAAATGCTGGGACTTTAAATCTCTCTTCTTGGGTGCATAACACCTTCATGTGGGACATCAGCTTCCCAAGAAGGGGAGATGAGGGACCTGCAGTGCCGGTAGCTGTAATATTTCCATTGCTTCCACTATAAGGGTGAAGCAGTCACAATGCACAGAAAATCTGATGGGTTTTTTTTAGCCTGGGAGTATCTTTTGGAACATTATCTTGAAAGGAATCAGCTCATGCTTGAAAACAAGGCTTTCGATTCCTTCCCTTCTCCGTGGGTTGGAGAGTGGTTAGCACATGACGGGGCCCTTCATAATAAAATCCTTTCAAAAGAACACAGTTTCTTGCAAGTCATGCTCTGTCTTGACAAGAAGAGCATTTGGGCAGCGTGTTTGGATTTGAAATCTCCAGGGTGAAAAAAGGGTGTTTAAAATACTGAGCTGAGCTGTGTTCAGTCTTCCAGCATAAATTACACAGTTGCTTAATATTATTTACTAGTGTAAAAAATGTGCTTATAACATTCAGGCAAATATAGCAAACATCCAAATGCACATATTTGATAGATCGCTCAAAGAAAACAAGGTATGTACCAGTATCCATGACAACAGAGACACTGAGATCCATGGGTATGTGAGAAGACACTGGTTAGCATTAGGGATATCCATAAAAGCCTGATGCTCTCAGGGGCAGAGTGTTTCTCACAAACACATGAAGCTTGTTACTTGTCCCCAGTGAAGTGGTTGCTGTCTGGTGGCCACAGTGCTGGGGTTGTTTGGATGCAGAACCTCTGGTTGTGGAGATGCTGCTAGGGATCTGCATCCCTGCATCCCACAGCAGCATTGGGCTGTGGGGCAGGAGGCAATGCAAGAGGCTGACCAGTGTCTGCAGACAGATCCAGCCTCCAAGCCCCTGCCCATCCTGTGCCTATCCCCTGCCAAGAGCTCCCCTGCCTTTGGAGGCTGCCACAGCTCCCATGGACGCTTCCCCCTCTCCATCACCCAGCCCTGCACAGCAGCAGTGATCCCTCCCTAAACCATCCACTGTTTATGTGCAAGACGATGTGTCCGAATGCACTGTTTATGTGCATTGTGGTCAATGGCTCAGTGTCCAGCTGGAGACCAGCAACGAGTGGTGTCCCTCAGGAATCGGTGTTGGGACCACTCTTGTTCAACATCTTTGTCAGTGACATGGACAGTGGGATTGAGTGCGCCCTCAGCAAGTTTGCCGATGACACCAAACTGTGTGGTTCGGTTGATACACTGGAGAGAAGGAATGCCATCCAAAGGGACCTTGACACACTTGTGAGGTGGCCTAATGCCAACCTGATGAAATTTAACCATGACAAGTGCAAGGTCCTACACCTGGGTTGGAGCAATCCCAGGCACAGCTACAGGTTGGGCAGAGAAGAGATTCAGAGCAGTCCTGAGGAGAAGGATTTGGGGGTGGTGGTTGACAAGAAAATGAACATGAGCCAGCTTCAGTGTGCCCTTGCAGCCCAGAAAGTCAACCGTATCCCAGGCTGCATCAAAAGGAGCATGACCAGCAGGTCAAGGGAGGTGATCCTGCCCCTCTACTCTGCTCTTGTGAGACCTTACTTGGAGTACTGTGTGCAGTTCTGGGGTCCTCAACATCAAAAGGACATGGAACTGTTGGAACAAGTCCAGAGGAGGCCACGAGGATGATCAGGGGACTGGAGTACCTCCCGTATGAAGATAGGATGAGAATGTTGGGGCTGTTCAGCCTGGAGAGGAGAAGGCTGCATGGAGACCTCATAGCAGCCTTCCAGTATCTGAAGGGGGCCTATAGGGATGCTGGGGAGGGACTCTTCATTAGGGACTGTAGTGAGAGGACAAGGGGTAATGGGTTCAAACTTTAACAGGGGAAGTTTAGATTGGATATGAGGAAGAAATTCTTTACTGTGCGGGTGGTGAGGCACTGGAATGGGTTGCCCAGGGAAGTTGTGAATGCTCCATCACTGGTGGTGTTCAAGGCCGGGTTGGAGAGAGCCTTGGGTGGCATGGTTTAGTGGGAGGTGTCCCTGCCCATGGCAGGGAGTTGGAACTGGATGATCTTAAGGTCCTTTCCAACCCTAACTATTCTATGATTAAGAGGCAGAAGGCACACATGGGGAGGACAGGCTATGGGCAAGACAGCTGCTAGGCACAGATCTGGGCTCAAGAGGTGGAGTTCATGACAGGAACTAAACCCTGTGATGTGCTAAGAAGGGAATGGTGTCAAGGGAAAATCAAAGGCATTCACCTTTGCCCTGTTCCCCTGCCTTGTTTCAGGGTCATCTGTGGAAACCTGCCATATAAAGAAGCACCAGTTCAGAGCTGCCTTCAACTGATGTTAAGGTAAAAATAAACTTTTAAAACCAGGGTAGCTCACCACAGCTCTCAACGCAATGTGGAAAGGAAAGAGGTTACCTGTGAAATCAGTGTCAGTCGGTGCCATGAGCCAGGGCTGGCTCTCCTTGAGTGGTTCTTACTAAACTCGGCTCCTTTCTGGCCCATCAGTGCTTGTCAACAAACAGAACATGCTCACCTCTGGATTAATGCAGTCACAGCAATCCTGCAGCAACCCTTCAGTTTTAGATCCCATAACCCTGAAAACTCACATGGGAGTGCTGGAAGCACATCAGTACAACTCACCCAGCATCCAACAGGGTCCTGCACAAGGAGTGGTCACAGTGGTGCCTCAGACGCCACAGGGACCAACCAGAGCTGTTGGCACAGGGTCGTGGTTCTCCTGGTCACCGGCCCCACCACGGGTGGCTTTTTCTGGACATGCTAGAAAACAGAAAGTCCCCCACACCACTGTTTGCAAAGGTTGATCTTGATGGATCGAATAGATTGAAGGTCAGCCTTAGCCAAAAGCTTGGACATGCTCTATGTCAGCGTGAAGTAGTCTCAGTAGGCAGAATACATTCCATCTGTTACCCACACTAGAAACTTTATATACTGCAGTTTATTTTTAGGGTAAATGGTTCATTCTATTGCTCAGTTTCATAACGCTGTGTTCCTGACATAGCAAATTCTCAAGAGGAAAAGTGAGCAGAAAATGGGTAACTTTGGGAGGGAAATGATGGTGTCCTTTGAAATGAGGGTTATCGGGCAATGCAAAGCCCAGGTTCTCCCAGAGAGGTTTTTTAGGTTATGGTGGAGGGGGTTTTCACAAACAGTGTTTTTATTTCCAAGGAAAAGGCTGCATGAACCCCGAGTGCCCGCAGAAAACCCTGTTGTTATGTTTATGAGCTGTGTGACTGGGCAGCCCATGTGACACGAATAGCAATTCAGCACAGCAACAAACACAGACCCATTTGCGCTGGGTGGAAACCACAGACACAGAATGTCAGCTCGGGCCAACTTTGTACAGACAAAACACAGTAATTATAACTCCTGAGGGCATGCTCATAATGGAATCACTGGCACGACCTTGATGACAGCGACTGGAACAAGATGCCATTAGGTGTTTGCTACAATGAATTAAGGAACACCGGTCCAAGGGATGAGGGCACTGATGCCACCCACCACCACCACCAGCTGGGGGCAGAAGGGCCAGCACTGGGAACTAAGTTCGCTGTGCCCCTCACACACCACAGCCCACCCCAGGGAGGGGCAGCTCCTCACTGTGGCCCCAGGGGCTGATGCTTCCATAGGAAGAGGGGAGACAGAGATACAAAATCATAGAACCATGGAATCCAGACTGGTTTGGGTTGGAAGGGACCTCATCCAGAGCTCATCCAGTTCCAACCCCTGCCACGGGCAGGGACACCTTCCATAGAGCAGCTTGCTCCAAGCCCCTGGGTCCAACCTGGCCTTGAACACTGCCAGGGATGGGGCAGCCACAGCTTCTCTGGGCACCCTGTGCTAGCGCCTCAGCACCCTCACAGGGGGTTGGAACTGGATGAGCTTTAAGGTCCCTCCCAACCCAAACCAGTATGGGGTTCAATGGTCACCTCCCTTTTGTGCTGCTACAGACAAAAGACACTTGTGGGCTGGTGGGATGCCTGTGCCCATCAATCCCTGCCCTGCACAGCCCCCTACCACCCGCAGCAGTGGGTTGACATCAGTGGATGCTGATGTGCTCCTCTGCCTGCCCCACGCATCCTCCCCATTGTTTCTAATGGGGGTGAAAGTTTTCAGCATGACATCAATCAATTCAGGCTGCAGTAGTCAAGTGCATTACAGAGATGATTACATTCCCATACTAGAGTGTGTGCACCTTCATAAAACCAGCTAAACTGTGTGTGGAAAAGGTAACGCTGCAGATTTATCTCTTTTTTTCTGCATTTTTTATAGCCTCCATTTGCTTTTGTTCTTGTTTTTTTTTTTTTTAATCCCTTTTGCTTTTATGTTTGCAAGTGATAAATTTTTCCATGTTTTACATTTTATACATAGTTTATCTCTTTATTTTGCGCTCATTTTGCATTGAAAATGGAATGAGTCTTTAGAATAATACAGCTGATATTGAATTCTTTAAATTGCTGTTGGGTATATACTGCATAAGGTGGTTATCTGATCTCTAACTTAATCATGTGAAAATATTGCTATGGGGAAAGCTGGCTGGGTAACAATGAGACCCTTATGCTTTCATAAAATTTATTTAACTATAAACCCATTATAAAGCATTAATACAGAATTCTCTTACTTTCCATCACATCCAGGTCAGATTTATTGCATAGCATTACTGAATTCGCACCAGAACTGAATTAAACGTGCAGTCTGTGTGCAGGAGGCTATTTAAGCTTATCAAGATACACCATTGCACTCGGGATTTCCAGCTACCGAAGTCAGGAAAAATAAACAAAACGGTCCTTTTGTTGCAGTTCAGAAGCTGAGATTCAGGGGTGAGACAGAACATTATGTGCGTGTGCTGCTAGAAATGACGGTGTCTAAAGCAGAAGGGCAGCCAGGAGATTAAACCCCTAAGTATGTCCGGCTCCATGGACACCCCTTTTCCCAGCACCGGAGTTTACCGGTGTCACCACCAGTCACCCTCCTGTCTACCACAGCTGTTAAAACAGCACAGCACTTTCACACACTGATCGTCTCTTGCCCATGCACCATCAGCATTGTTTTAATGCTCTGTATAAATATTTGTCTCAGTTCTTTAATGGCAGTTCTGTGGTGTTAACACAGCCCTGTGCACGGTCTTACTTGGCAGTCCTGTTGATGGAAACCCTCTGTTCAGTGTCAGTGCAGATAGATCAGCCACTGCATGGGGAAAGTGGAACCATACATCTGCTGAAGGCTCTTCTGCCAGCAGCCCTCATTACCGCCAAAGCCCAGCAAATTACTTCTGGTGCTGGATTTGAAAGCCAAGTGCACTGTGGTGATTGCAATGAGGACAAGCCAGAGTCACTGCAGGCAGCAGTGTGTCCATCCGCACCCACACCAGCGTGACTGGGTGCAAAATGCTGCCCTGTGGGTGGACTCATGACCCCAAAAGTCATATCCCCTCTAAACAGAGCTGGGTCATCTGCTACAGTAAAAGCAGGTCTGAGGAAGTGTCCTGTGAGGTGAGCTGGGGCCAAAGCTCTGATCCATCCCTGTCGTGTTTGAGCAACATCTCAGGCAGGAGGCATCACGCTGTGCTGGCTGCATACTCATCAAGATGAGCCGCTGCTGGAGAGCATTTCCTGCTGGACATGGTCCTGGTTTCCACTGGACTTGGGCTTACCTAGCTAGTGTTCAGCCTGAAGGACATTTTGGTACAGATGACAAGTCAAGACAAGACATGTCTCCCGGGCATCACATCTGTAGGCATGGGTGTTCCATGGGAAGCTTGGAAGTGGCAGACTTCTAAAGTCTATTGTGTCACAGGGGTTTTTATCACTACTTCAATCTGTTAAGCGGTTCTAAATTATTTATTCCAGAATTTTCCCTCAATGCAGTGTTGAGCACAGTACAGAACGATTACAATGTTAAACTGCAATCCCACCATATCTGATCCTCAGACCATAGCATCTGCAGAGGATCCAGCCAAAACCAGGTGGCTTTGGCCATATCTGATGCCAGCGGAACTGGGGAGAGTTGAGAGCTTCCATTGGTAAGCACCCTGATGGACAAATATGAATAAATATGGACACAGGGGAAAGGAGAGAGTTCCAAAGTGAATTGTTGCCTTTGACGTATTTTTATGCTGATTTCTCTTCACATCGCTAACTGTGAGGTATTTTACCTTTCAGATGCTATATATAAAGTTATAGAATTACATTTAAATAATGTGAAAATATAAAGTGCATTTTCCCATCCTTAACTCCCCCTGAAATGGATTTTGGAGGCATTTCTGTCAGCTTCTAGAAGCAAGGGGCATTTTTTATTCTCTTTGTAACCTAATCACACTGGTTTCCATGAGCTCTTCTCTGTAGGACCATCAGTTTCCACACTGTGGCATTTTTCCAGGCAAATCCAGTGTGTCTGCTCCAGCCCCCAGTTCCTGAAGTCTGGTGTCAGAGGGTGCACAGAGGGTGCACAGGAACAGCAATAAACCCCCTGTACACATTGAGTGAATACTTGCACAAGTGAAAGCAAGTATAGCAGAGGACTATGAATATTAACTTCCCTTTCAGTGTAATTTTACTTCCATTATGGAAATGGTTAATACATAAGCATTTCATATTTGTTTTCCAGAGATCTGTGCTCGAGTACATTGCATATTCCCAGTAGAGAAAAGCAATCTGCGGGAGCTGATGAAAGCCCTGCTCCAGCCCTGCTCATTCAAGTCCCGGCAGTCTTGGTATACACCAGGATTTTCTGTCTCTCGTTTCCCTGAGCAAGGTGGGTCCCGCAGGTAACATTACTTCCTGGCTGTGTACTGATTTCAGCCACTTACACTGGTTATAGGTGGCGTAGACAGATGTATTTGGAATGTGTTAGATCTTTTATCTTGCACATTCAGCTGCAATCAATGGGGCTCATTCCCCCTCACCATTGTCAAATAAGGATTTGCCCCTTCATATTGACTCCAACTTGGTCATTCCCAGCTGAGTCCAAAGCACCAGCAAGACGTGAAACCCCAAAACTCCAGATGGGGAAGCTCACCATCTGAGCGGCAGGAAAACCTGCCCAGCACCTTGCGCAGCTGACCTTTAAAGTGACGCACATTTTGACTGGCTCTCCAATTACCCTGATCTCCAGGGCTTATTGGGATTGCAACCAATTAACAGTAACTATTGAATCCAATTACAGGACATTCAACACAGGGTGGTTTTAATTTCACCCATCAGAAGAAACACAATTCTTCAAAATTGAATGTTTTCCTTCAGAGTTGATGAGGAACAATCCTGAGCAGATTTTGCAAGGAGCTCTGCAGGAATGGATGGGACGTACAACATCTTTCCCCAGGAGAAGGCTCTGGGCTGTGCTGCCTGTACCTGCCTGCACCCAGCATGCACACAGCTCTTGCAGGAGACCCAGTGTCCTGGCTTCAGTTCAATGTAATGGTTATTTTCCTTCCCAGTATCTGGTACAGGGATGGGTTTGGGCTTCAGTCTGGGAACAATGCTGATAACAAACCAATGTTTTAGTTGTTGCTCAGTAGCACTTACCCTGATCAAGGGCTTTTCAGTCTCATGCTCTGCCAGTGAAGAGGGGCACAAGAATTCGGGAGGAAGCAGAGACAGGACTCCTGATCCAAAGTAGCCAAAGGGGTATTCCATACCATAGCACATCATGCCCGGGAGACGTTACTGAGAAGGGGCCAATCACTGCTCAGGTCTGGCTGGGGACTGGTCAGCGGGCGGTAAGCAATTGTATTGGGCATCACTTATCTGTCTGGGGTTTTATTCCTTTCTCTACCTCTCCATTTCATTACTATTATTATTACCATTATTATTATTACTTATTATTATTACTACTATTATTATTAGTAGTAGTAGTAGTATTTATTTTATTTCAATTATTAAACTATTCTTATCTTAAAGCATGGGTTTTACCTTTTTCTGATTCTCCTCTCCATCCCACTGGGCAAGAAGGGAGGGAGCCAGAAATATTGGCTCCTTAGTACTAAGTACTGCCTGGTCCTTGGTTGCCAGCTGAGGTTAAACCACGGCATTTATAAACCAGAAGATTAACTACAGATCATTAATTTATTATAATTGCAGGCTTGCTCTCAGCCATATGCTTTGTCTAATCCTACCCCAGGCACTGCCAGTACTCATCACTCCAGGTGATCTTTCCAACAAGGGTTTTTTTGCCTTTTATATCTTGAATATCTTAACTGGAGTCTAAGTACTCAGTTTAAGAAAAGCAGTTAAATCTGTGACCCGGTTTTCCTTGGCAGCCCAGACCTACAGGTCACTGAGAATTGTCTGTTTCTGAAGGGTAAGTTCTTAAAACCCCCACAAACAAACAAAACCAAAGCAGCAAAGCGTTTGTTAACTGGTGGTGGGATGGAAGGGAAAGAACTTCCCCAGCTTTCAGGCAACTTAAAAGTCAATGGAGATGCTGACCTAGAGCCTCTGTCCCTGCTAATCACGGCTTGGCACTGGTGTAGAATTCTCCAAGGACTGCTGCTCCATGGACCAGCCTTAGTTAGAAGAGTCTGAGTGTTGCACACACCAATATAAGGGACTTCTTATTAAGAGAAGAGGCTTCTGCCTTCAGGCAGCCTCCCCAAGAGCAGTACCAGATGTGAGGCCAAAAGCTTTTCATCCATTTTGTTCCCTTCATGAAGTCCATATCTTTGAGTCACTTTCTGTCCAATGTTAGATCCCACCAGGCTATACGTCAGTAAAGCCTTTTCCACACTCCTCTCCTGACCGTGGTAGGGACTGGGACTCCATTGACATCTGTCACCCCACGGTGTGACGGCATTAACAGCTGTTCATGTGCAATAGAAAGGGATAATCTCACAGCCTGAGATACAGTGTTTCCCAAGGAAATCCCACAAGACCAGAGTTATGAATGGTGTGTCAATGAATCAAGCGAGATGCAAATTGAAACATAAGATTTTCCCCTGTAATGGACAATAAAAATTCAACGTGTAGCAGTTGATACAAAGTATATAAATATGTTTTTGAATAAGTACAGCAGCTATAAAATCAGGAATCAGTAAGTCGTAATGCATCTCGGCACAGTACTGATGAGCCCATTTTTTTGGCACATATGAAATAACTAGTGCATTTTAATTCCTTATAAATAACAGATAACAGCTTGAGAGGCATTCTCCATGCAATCCATTTTTACAACTGTCTTCTTCACTTGATGCTTCCATGACATTGGGGTTGGGAGGAGAGGGTATATTCTGCATTCTTTCCTGCTTTCCTCTTCTTTGCTGCTTTATAATGTGATTATCATTAAGTAAAAATAAGACAAGAGCAGCAGTTTGGTGCCAGCTGACTGATGTGGCCAGAGATCCTGTCATTAGGAACTTTTCTGCAATCCATTTCATTTATCTATACTCCGTAACTCTGCTGTTGCTTTCTAATCATCGCTCCCACTAGGTGTTTTTTGCCTATTGAGGCAGTCACTAAACGAGCTGAGAATTAGATCTGTGTTACATCAGCAGTGGGCACTGCAGATATTGCCAACACAGTCAAATAGAAATTCAAATGAAACAACAAGAACATCTTCCCTATGCCAGGAGCTGATCCGGTCACGCAGTGTAGTGCCTGAACTACAGGAGGAAGAGATGGGTTTTGTCACAAACAAGCCATTATAGGAGATCATTAACTGAAATAAGATTACTGTCAGTCCATAATTTCATTTTCCTTTGTTCTTAGATGGTTGACTGAGCTGGAAGAGGATGGGTACTGCATTGTGGCAACACTTTTAGCCTCTAAAATGTAGAAGTCCTGCTTCTCAAGGGATTACACTTATGCATATAAGGAAGGCCAGCAAAAACAACCACTGACGCACTGCTGATGGAGGCAGTCTGAGTTCTTCTTGCAGGCACAATGTACAGTGCCAGTGAAAAGCACGTTCTGCACCTCCTGATCCTGTGGCTGCTTCAGAGGGAGCTGAATACAAGGTGCCTCTGAGCAGCCTGACGTGGTCTGAAGGGTCAGGAGGGAGGTGGAAGCAGCAGCCATGTGTCTTTTCCCACAGGAATTTGGTACAGTAATAACTAAACCAGGTCTCCCATCAAGTGCCTCATCTCACCTGGACGGGCTTCTCCTTCGCCAGCAGCAGTGACCCCCCAGGTAGCAGAGCAGTTGCTGCATCACGTCTAACCATTTGGTGTGTATCATTCCTTCTGCTCTCTCTGGTGTAACCACATCTGCTAGAGAGGTCGTGTTTCTGCAGGCACCTTGTCCTTCACCCCTCCATAGCCTGTGGAGCAGGAATGCCTGGCTACCGCTGACACCTGGAGCACAGTGAGCAGCATGTGGGACAAAAGCAAAGCAATAAGATGTGCAGCACTGTGCACCTTGGGCTGGAAACAGCTTCTCCCCTGCAGCCGGCTACAGGACCAGCACCAGCCCTAGACCCATCCTACAGTCAACACCACAGCCCCAGAACACTGGGGACTTCTGGAGCTAGGCTTTGCCAAGGCTCCATGTAGACCCTCGGTCACTGCTTATTAAGCCTGAAAACAATTAGCTTTACCCTCTTTCTTAGAGGGGAATGCACTGCATCAGCAAGGGAAATGCAAAGTGACAGCAACCTAGCAGAAACAAGGTATGTCTGCATTGTCAATCACAGTCATGAGAGGTGTGTTTGCCATGGATGGTTCTGTGTAGCTATGCGGTGGTTCTGTGTAGCTGTGGGATGGTGCTGTGTAGCTGCGGATAGTTCTGTGTAGCTGTGGGGTGGTTCTGTGTAGCTGTGCAGTGGTTCTGTGTAGCTGTGGATAGTTCTGTGTAGCTGTGTGGTGGTTCTGTGTAGCTGTGCGGTGGTTCTGTGTAGCTGTGGATAGTTCTGTGTAGCTGTGCAGTGGTTCTGTGTAGCTGTGGATAGTTCTGTGTAGCTGTGCGGTGGTTCTGTGTAGCTGTGGGATGGTTCTGTGTAGCTGTGGATGGTTCTGTGTAGCTGTGGATGGTTCTGTGTAGCTGTGGGATGGTTCTGTGTAGCTGTGGGATGGTTCTGTGTAGCTGTGGATGGTTCTGTGTAGCTGTGGATGGTTCTGTGTAGCTGTGGATAGTTCTGTGTAGCTGTGTGGTGGTTCTGTGTAGCTGTGCGGTGGTTCTGTGTAGCTGTGGATAGTTCTGTGTAGCTGTGTGGTGGTTCTGTGTAGCTGTGTGGTGGTTCTGTGTAGCTGTGCGGTGGTTCTGTGTAGCTGTGGGATGGTTCTGTGTAGCTGTGGATGGTTCTGTGTAGGTGTGGGGTGGTTCTGTGTAGGTGTGGGGTGGTTCTGTGCAGCTGTGGGACGGTTCTGTGTAGTTGTGGATGGTTCTGTGTAGCTGTGGATGGTTCTGTGTAGCTGTGGATGGTTCTGTGTAGCTCTGCGGTGGTTCTGTGTAGCTGTGGGATGGTTCTGTGTAGCTGTGGGATGGTTCTGTGTAGCTGTGGGATGGTTCTGTGTAGCTGTGTGGTGGTTCTGTGTAGCTGTGCGGTGGTTCTGTGTAGCTGTGGATAGTTCTGTGTAGCTGTGCGGTGGTTCTGTGTAGCTGTGTGGTGGTTCTGTGTAGCTGTGGGACGGTTCTGTGTAGCTGTAGATGGTTGTGTGTAGCTGTGGGGTGGTTCCATGTAGCTGCTGCATGGAGAATGAAGGACGGATGAATACATATTAAAAAGCTGAGTGACGTGGCATAAGGGAGACAGGCAAGATTCCTCTTTCGTTTTTTTTTTCCCCCAGGGAATTGTTTGCTTTGTGACAAAGACCACCTCATAGTGCTGAGACTGATCTCTTGGAGTGACAGGATTGATCCTCCATTCCCATATTGCAGTAGAGAGGTAAAGGGTGTGAGATGTGCAGTACCTGGGCTTAACTTCCCTTCCAGCCACCACTGCAGCACTTATGGCTGTCCAGCCTAATATGGCACAGAGCTTGTGCAGAAACTGAACAATTGTACCAAAATACCATGCTCACAGGGAAGAGCTTCTGCCTGAGAGTTCATCTCAATCTCCCCTCTGGCAGGTTAAAGCCATTCCCCTTGTCCTGCCCCTACAGGCCCTTTTCCCTTCACCATTCCCCTCACAGTCTCCTCCCTCTCCCCATTTGGTGCTCTCTCACCTCTGAGGATTGGAGTCAGGACTATCTTCCCTCCCTGCAGCTTCAGCATCCCCCTCCCTGGCCAACAGAGCCCTCCACAGTTATTGCTTCAGCTGGGAGCTTGTTTTCCCAAGCCTCAGTACATGGCAGCTGGGCAATAGCTGCAGGTCCACCCCAAGGGCTGATGGCATCCCATTTGCAGGGACCAAGGAGCTGAGGGCTGTAGCAGGTGACACATCACTCGGGGTGTGCACCCCAGGAACAAACAGAACAACCTGTTTCCCGCCACCGTTCTCTGCCCCTCCACACTCCCCCAGGTGTCCTCAGTCCTGCAGTTGCCAGCTGAACGCGTGCCCATGCTCTGTTACTGTGGTTCTGGGAAGCTGTAAAGGCTGCAAAGTGAAATCCCTGCAAATATTTGCTTTCATGTTTAATGAATTCCCTTCAGCTGTGTTTACGCTGTATTTGAATTCCTGTTCTCTAAACACTCCTGCATGAAAGCACCACAAACAGGATTGGAGGCTGGCGCGGGGTTCAAAACAAGAATTCCCCCCATTCCACGTGCAGCCCTGCCCCAGCCATGCGTGCCTCCACTCCCACACCACTTGGGATTCCGGCTGCACAGGAATGACCAGTCCCACTGCAAACTGCATCTCCCTCAGGCTGGGCTCCTCTGAGCACTCGTGCTTGTCACTGAGGGTCACAGCATCTCCCCAACACGGACTAACCCACGAGGGCACTTAATTATATAGATAACATATTTCCTGTCACAACTAATCAGAATCCGTGTTACAGAAGCACCTCTTCTGAAGCGCAAGGTTAAACACATCCTTTGTGTGAATGACAAGATGTGCAGCTGCGAGGGCAAAGCTGCCACAAGCGGGGGTTATTCCCACTCCAGGAGTCCTTTTTTAAAGGGAGGATTAAATCGAGCCACTAACATTCCCAACCCCACAAGTGCAAAAGTATATATTCTGTGTGTGGATTTGCAAGAAAGGACAAAACAAAATTCACTGGACTTCAGCATATTCCGCAAGGGCCTGTAGGGACAGGCTGGGGGGAATGGCTTTAACCCACCAAAGAGGAGACTGAGATGAGTTCTTAGGCAGAAGCTCTTCCCTGTGAGGGTGCTGAGGCCATGGCAACTGGAATGCAGGGGGGAAAATCACAGCTGAGGCCTGGATCATGGTGTATGCATCCCAACTACAGAAGAAGAGCAGACCTGGAGCCATGGGGCACTGAAAGCTGCTTTTGGAGCTCTCACGCTGTATGTCAACTGAAGTGCAGGGAGCCTGCACACCAGCAGCTGAAGGGAAACATAATTCCTGCTTGGGAGAGGAGGGAAAGCAGCATTTTACATTGGCAAGGACCATTCTCAGCGTGGAATAACTCTTGTGTTCCCGCAGCAATCCTGACATGAATTCTAAGCTATCGGTCCCCTGTGGTCACACAGATGCAAGCAATGCACAATGGAGAGTGATGAGTGATGGAGAACCCAGGGGACCCTTCACTGGTACCTGATGGCAAAGGGTACACACCACAGAGGGTTTGAGAAGGGCACTGCCCCTTCCAGAAGCTCAGGTGCACAGGATGGATTTCTCAGCCAGATTCCCTTCTGCGTGAGCGTGGAACAGCTGTATTTCACTGGGATCACCCAAGGTGCTGACTGCTCATAGGAATTCATTACTCCATACTCTGGTGCCAAACGTGGTGCCAAATGGGGAAGGAATGCATTTGGGAGACCTTGCACAGACACAGGGTGAGCCTGCGCTGAAAGACAGGCTGGGAGGAGACGAAAACTTTCCCAGCACACAGCTCTAATGGTTAATTAAAACAGATTCAGAGAAACACCAACACATTTGTAACGTATGTATGTGCCAGACATGACAGAGTGCTCGGGAGAGCACTGCAGATATTTGCATACATTCTCCCCTTCGCACGGGTGATGTTTGCAGCACTGGAGGCTTAAAACTTTGAGGTTTAGGGGGAAGGGAGATTGCAAATCTGTCTTTGTTGCCAGCTGTGCACTCGTGGCTGCCCACCTCAGAGACCAGTGTGAATGCTCATGGCTGCTTGGTGCTGTGGTGCCGCAGGACCTGCACACCAGTCCTGCATCACCATGGGCTGACCTACCGGGGGGAGAAAGGACTTTCTAGGTTATCAGTCCCAGTAAAAGCTTCAGTTGTGTTATAAACTCTGAACTGGTGAGTAATCTGATGGGGAAGTATCCACCAGCACAGATGAGAGGCTGATGGCTGAACTCAGCCTCCTGACTCAGGTCTGTCCCGTTCCCACCCATGGAGATCAGCTTTCAAAATATACATTACCTTTGTACCTCTGTAGTTGTATATCCGGTGTAACCCCAGCTGGCAACTAAGTACCAGGCGCCAGCTCGCTCACGCCACTCCACAGTGAGAAGGAGGAGAGAATCAGAAGAAGGTAAAATACATGGCTTGAGCTAAGAACAGTACACTAATTGAAGTAAAATATTATTATTATTGCTGTCATTATGATTATTAAAAGGAAAATAACAAAAAGAGAGAGATTAAAACAATAAACAAATAACAGTAATGCAGTGATGCCCAATACAATTGCTCAGCACCCGCTGACCGATCCCCAGCCTGATCCGAGCAGCGATCTGGGCCTTTCGGGTGACTCCCCCCAGTTTCTATACTGGGCATGATGTGCTGTGGGATGGAATGCCCCTTTGGCTAGTTCAGGTCAGGTGCCTTGTCTCTGCTTCCTCGCAGCTTCCCATGCCCCTCCTTCACTGACAGAGCATGAGACTGAAAAGTCCTTGATTGGGGTAAGTGCTACTGAACACAACTAAAACATGGGTGTGTTACCAGCGTTATTCTCTGACTGAAGACCAAACCCAGCCCTGCACCAGCTACTGGGAAGAGAATTAACTCTGCTATGGCTGAACCCAGGACATTTTAAGAACAGGACTGATAAGAAATGAGAAATGTACAGATTCACTTTCCCGCGGAGTAGGAACTTTACAACCTCTGCAAAAAAGGCCACTGTCCACAGAAGCTGATGTCAGGGAAGTCCATGGGCACAATGGTGGATCTCAGTTCTGAAGCTGCTCCAGTGTCATTGTGCCTATCCAGAATGTTCCCACAGCCCTGGTCAGGGGCCACCACCACCCAGTCTCTTCTTCATGCTGCCTTTGGTGACAGGCACATTACTGAGGTGCCCACAGCAGGGTCCCGCTGACCCCACTGCGAACACTAAGCCGGCTGCAGGAGGATGCTTCAAGCAGAACACATCCCTGTCCTCTGCTTCATTTTACCTCCAACCAACTCTCACTGTGCAAACCCACACTACTAATCTCCTATTTTTCCATTAATTCCCATAGCATCAGCACGTTGGCAATTCAATTAACCAATCATTTAATGTGTTTGCTTGCTTTAAAATACCCCCACTAATAATTGTTGGCTCTGCTGTTATAAAAGATGCCAGACTCTATTTCAATTATTATTACTTTTAAAGCACAAATGAAGTTCTTAATATCCTCCTGGATGCTTATTACCACAGGAAATTGCCACAGGAGTCCAGTAACTTGTCCTACTGTGACTGGTATTTATATTCTCCTCATTCCTTCCCTGGCCTCACTGAGCGCCTACCCAGCAGCAATCACATATGATCAAAGATGTTAACCTGCACCCGTTCTACCCCGTCACAAGGCAATGACAAGAGCAAGACTTTTCTGCAAGACTAAATTTGTGACACACTGCAAAAAACAATGTAAGAAATAATGTATGATGGCAGACAGCAATGAAGGTGTTCAGTACAGTCAGATGAGCATCCCTGCTTCCCTGAGCTCTGACCCTGCTTTCCATGGCACCTGGCAGGAAATAACCCAGCACTTGGCATTCAAAAACACCTGAGAACCTGCTGCAGGGGCAGGAATTGCTTTACATGTGCAGAAGCACACAGCTTGCAAGGCAAAGGCCTTCAGCATTGTGGTGTTTGTCCACTTGTTCTCTGGAAAGCTGGAGTATGAATCCACATCTAATACCCTCTTTGGTTACTCTTTAGTTTCTGGATTTATCCAGAAATAGACTTTCACAGTGCACTGAGAATGGGAGCAGAGAGCAGCATCTCCCTCTCTTTGTTCTTTCAGGGCAATGCTGAATGCAAGTTTTGGTGATTTTGCACAAAATCTCATTTTACCCAATTCGCAGAGAATCACAGTCATGGGATTGTTTGGGTTGGAAGGGAACTTAAAGCTAATCCAGCTCCAGCCCCCTGCTATGGGCAGGGACACCTTCCATAGAGCAGCTTGCTCCAAGCCCCTGGGTCCAACCTGGCCTTGAACACTGCCAGGGATGGGGCAGCCACAGCTTCTCTGGGCACCCTGTGCCAGCGCCTCAGCACCCTCACAGGGAAGAGCTTCTGCCTAAGAGCTCATCTCAGTCTCCCCTCTGGCAGGTTAAAGCCATTAACATTTCATAGGAAAACCACGCCAACAACATGTGAAGCATAAAGCTGCTGATGTCCTCAGGTGGATGTGTGCCTCCACCTCAAATTAGCCCTACTCAGATCACACTGGTGTTTAACATGGACAGACTTGATGAAGATGCTTGGCTCCAGCCTCTGCCTGTACCATCTCCAGCTCACCATGTTGCACCATGGGAACCAGATGCAGGTTTGCCATGCCAGGAACATGAGGCTCATCCGTGGTGTCCATCAATGCCCTGTGATTTCTCCATGGGTGTTGAGCTTGAGAAATAAATACCGAAAGGACAAGAGGAACTTGGATCCTATTGAAACAAGAGCCTTTCATTAGGTCTGTGGCACAAATCTGCCTTGCTTCACTGGCTTCCCTCAAGAAACACGAGACCAGGCCGGTGGAGTAGGAAGTGCCCACCCTCCTCTCAGTTAAACCACACTGAAATCCGGGTCTGTCAGGTGTTGGTCCAGTCTGAGCACCCCCTCAGGTCAGGAACTAAAACCAGAATCCACCACCACATTAGGAATGAATACACAAAAATACCACACTGGAGAGAGGCATTGAAAAGCCCCACAGAAAAAAACTACTTTTTAGTCCCTGCTATGCCTGGGCAATGTGTGGACGATCGGATGCTCACTACTTGGACTGGAATTCTTTCTGTGAACTGAAGTGACAAGAGTGGAATTTGATGCCTGTGTTCTTGTTGCACTGCTCAGCCCAACTTTCTGACTTCACCACCCAAATTGCTTTCTAAGGACCTGATCCAAAGCTTGCTGAAATAAACAGGGATTTTCCCATTCACTGCAGTGGAGCCTGGATGGAGCCCTGCCTCTTGCAGGGACTGCTGCTGACAACCATTGCTGTAAAGGAACTGGGTCATGTTAGGAATTGCTTAATAACATTCTCAGGCTGAACAGCAAAGTGCAATGCATGAAGGAGATGGTTTTACACAGTTTTAATCAGAAGCCCCAGTTCCTCTGACCCAAGAACTACATTCTCCTACCCCACATCTATCACAGCCCTGCCACTGCAGCACGAGCTCACACCAGTCTTGGCTCCCTCCTGACCTCTTGCTGCTCCGTCTGCCCAGGTTAGCTGCAGTATCTCCCCACACAGGCTGTGAGATACATCCAGAAGGATGAATACTGAGCTTCCCATGTGACTGCTCCCTATCTGGGACTCATGAGGGGTGAGTGCTGTTCCTACCACTGTGGAGCCTCCACTCTCCCAGATCGTTCCAGTACACAGAATACACACACTGCTCCTATTGTCTACCTGAAATAACTAACGATTTATTCACTTTCCACCAGCATTTCCTGAGCCTGCTTTTCAAACACAGTCCTGCTTGCAGGGTCCATGACCGGCTGCTGCACATCAAAAAGAGTCAAACCATTGTAGAGTTGAGCTCAATAATTAAACAAGTGAGACAGCATTAAAAGAAAAGAATTTCAAGTGAACCTGGCCTAGATTCAACATCAGAATATTGATTTGAAAGCACAAGACCAAACCCTGCATCCTACAAGGCCTTACAGCCATCAAGATGCATCTCTGAGTCCCTGCAGAGGGGATCAGCTTTCTACTTAAACTTTGTCACATCCTCCTCACAGGAGATCCACTTTTAACTTGAAGATATCTCTGTCTTCCACTGTAAATTACTGCAGCTGCACAGGGGAAGAGGAGCAATTGCAATGACAGACTTGGGCAGTTTGAAGAACTGCATCTAATGCTGACAAATAGGTCACTCTTCTCCCTGCATCAGTGGAGTGCATTCAGTAATCAAAATGAATTGTACAGATAAACAGATGTCAGGACGCTTGTCTGTCCATGGGATGTGCCCGCAGACTTGTGTGATCAGCCTCACAGACTGCAGCCTGACCTCCTCCTCTTCCTCTTGCATGGCACTTGTTGGCAGTAACAGGCATCTCCAGAGTTATGTACTTACTAAATCAAACCTGCTGATCCCGGTGAATTGGCTTTAACAGATCTCTTTCTCAACATCCCTAGGAATAAGATTGCACCTGCCCAAGTAGTACTTTAGCTGCTTCCAGAGGAGAAAGTCCTCCTGCAGGGAACCAGAAATGTTCTCTCACTGACAGAGCCAAAGGCAGTGGAGGAACAGAAGGAGGAACACGGCTGTGTCCATTCCCTCCAGTCTGCAAATCCTACTGGATTTTCCTCCAGGGAAACATGCAGCAGCAACTTCCAGCCAGACCTGGAATTCCATCAGTGAAATCATAGTGAAGTTCTTCCCTATGATGAACTGGATGAGTTTAAGGTCCCTTCCAACCCAAACCAGTCTGTGGTTGTAATTGATCTGAACCTTACCACAACACACAGGGCACACAGTAACTGCATCAGTCTCCCAGGGATGATGCTAAACAGGATTGACCAGAGAAAGCAAAACAGCCAGCTCCGATAGAAGTGTGTTCTACCCTGTAAATATTTATACATCAATACACCAGAGCATTAAAGGAAACATGAAACTCCCAGGACAATGGGGACAATATTTTAAGCACTTCCAAATGAATGAGAACTAATAATGATCAAAAGCTTCCTCCTGCCAGTTGAAAACACCTATTTTCTGAGGCACACATCCCATGTGGCTTTCTCTTACCTGTAAAGTACATTTGTCGGGAAACTGGTTCCTCAGCAGAAACCACTCCAATTTGCCAGCTCCAGGTTTAGGGAATTTCCCCCCATCTGTTGGGAAGGCAGCTGACTCAGAGTAGGGAAAAGGCCATGGAGGAGAGGAATCCAGGACTGATGAATCCCATGGGAAATTACTGAAATTCACGGCACAGCTGAGCAGGGCCTGGATTTACTCTCTGGGACCCAAGAACCTACTCCATCAACGAGTGCTTTGATCAAACCTTTGCTAACAGCAGTCCCTATTATGATATGTGATTTTCTGGTGAATGTACTGCAGTATTGCACTGCAGTATTGTCCTGTTTGGCAAACAGGCCCTCCCCTCTGCACCATCCTCACGTGTAAACCACCTCAGCCTCATCTCCTTTTATCCTTCAGTTATAGCTGCAATGTTTTGCTGTGGGTGAATGACTGTGATTCCCTTTGGCTCAGCTCATAACTGCTTCAGAGCTGCTTGCATTTCTGCTGTCCTCAAAGGGAGAGCAGGAAGGAGCTCAAACAAGCTGGCTGCAGTGGCTGTTTCTAGTGCGTTTATTCTGCTAATGGCTGTTTTGTTTCATGCCTCATGAGTCCCCTTGTTCTGTACCATCTCCTCAAAGAGAACTCCAGGTGCTTGCAGCCAAAAAGCCACAACTGAAAAGAGCCGCCAGTGCTGATGCTTTGCACCACCATCACTACTCATCCCTGGGACCTCCCATCAAACACCTCCTTCATGGCCATTTTCCAGTGCAGATTTGCTGAAATCTCCCCAAAAAGCACTTCATCTGTCCCCTAAAACTGTGGATAAACATCACGTTTTCTGAAAGAATCTGCCTAACCTGTTCTGTACAGCCTTCTGTTAGGAGATGCCAGTGCCATGGGGATAAATCAATATAAAGATCACAGCTTCACCAGCTCAGTCTGAAGACACCCTGCCTGGGTCGTGGCTTAGACCCAGCAGTAACTAAGTACCACACAGACACTCGCTCACCCCCTCTCTTCCCTATTCCCTGGACAGGATGGGGAGGAGAATCAGAAGAATGTAAAATCCATGGGCTGAGGTGAGAACAGTTTAATACCTAAAGTACAATACAACACTAATAACAACAAAGGAAATAACAAGGAGAGACACAAAACTAAAGGGATTGGAGAAGAGGGAGGTTTCAAGATATGCACCTTTGATTCCCATCCCTCTGACAGGTTTGCATCAGCAGCATCCCGTTTCCAGCACTAGCAGTGAACTCTGTGCAGTGAGTGCACCCTCAGCATGTGCCTCGCAGGGAACAGGGAGCAGGAAAACCTGGGAGCTGGTTTTCAGCATCTTCATGCCTACAAAGAAATTAAACCCACCAAAATCCATTCCAAGCCCTTAATTGTCACTATCTCCAGAAAAAGCTGTTTGCGTGGCCAGCCCAAGCAGTCAGCACTCCTCACACTGCGTCTTCTGCTGCTCATGTAAACAGAGCAGTGGTTTGATCCAGTTTGCAAGAGCACAGTTAGCCCTACAGACATAATGTTTGCAGACTTCAAACACTTGTTCTCCAGCCATACTTCTTAGATTTATCATTCCAAAAGCAGCTGACTACGGTCTCTGCTGAAGCTCAGGATCTGGGGATTTGGGCTTGATGGCATTCAAAACCTTATCAAAACACAGGCATGCAGAAAGCTGCAGTGCATGTTTCATAAATCCCAGCCTAATTTGTGTTGGAAGGGACCTTAAAGCTCACCCAGCTCCAACCCCCTGCCATGGGCAGGGGCACCTTCCACTAGAGCAGGTTGCTCCAAGCCCTGTCCAACCTGACCTGGAACACTGTTGCCATAGGGCCCTGTGTTGTCCATTATAATCCTCCTCTTGCAGACGCAGCCCACTGCAGTGTGCTCCTTTCCAAACACAGGAAGGTCAGCTTGACTTTAAGGTTTATTTCCCAATTGACTAACGTGCAGGAGCTCTCCCTGTGCATGCTGACTGCTATTGCTGGGCTTTAGGAGCAGGGCAGCTCTGCTCAGGCTGCAGTGAAACAGTAACTTAGTTGGTTTAGTCTCTTAAAATGCCAGGATTTAATACAGCTTCAGCCTCAGCTCCACTGCAGCGGCGCAGGAGCTCCATAGCTGTGCGCTGACTTTGTGACAGCCCCGGTATAACCCACCCATGAAGACATGGGGTCTGTCCCAGCACCAGGACCAGTGCTCATGATGCTGATGCACCCCTCGGAGTCCAAATTGGGTTCTCCCAGAGGTGAACAGCAGCATTTAACAAGTGGTGGGATGGAGCCTTTAAAGATGAGCAACTGCATTTCTATGCTGCTCTGTTCAGTTCAGTTTTAGAACTAGGCACAACCTGTGCACTCAAAGGGGTAAAACACCACAGTAAATGAAGTCAGGTTAGCCCTAAACCACCTGCATTCTCTGACAGTGCTGCTGCTGGTAGTGAGAGTGCAGCTCCCCTACGGGGCTGGCACAGCAGCACAGGTCACCACATTTGCCTATGTGTGCAAGAGCGTCCTGGGTTCAGCTGTAGCAGAGTTAATTCTCTTCCCAGTATCTGGCGCAGGGCTGGGTTCAGGCTTTGGTTTGAGAACAACGCTGGTAACACACCAATGTTTTAGTTGTTGCTCAGTAGCGCTTACCCTGATCAAGGACTTTCCAGTCTCATGCTCTGCAGAGAGGAGGGGCATGGGAAGCTTCGAGGAAGCAGAGACAGGACACCTGACCTGAACTAGCCAAAGGGGCATTCCATCCCACAGCACATCATGCCCAGTATAGAAACTGGGGGAAGTCACCCGGAAGGCCCAGATCGCTGCTCGGATCAGGCTGGGGATTGGTCAGCGGGTGCTGAGCAATTGTGTTGGGCATCACTTGGGTTTTCTGAGCTTTCATTCCTCCGTTTCTGTTGTTCCCTATTATTATTATCAGCATCGTTATTGCTGTTATTATTATTAGCATTATATTTTGCTTAATTTCAATTATTAAACTGTTCTTATCTCAATCCACGGGTTTCACATGCTGCTGCTTCTTCTCTCCGTCCCACCCGGGGGGATGAAAGCAGGGGGTGAGCAAGCGGCTCCATGATACTTAGTTGCTGCTGGGTTTAAGCCATGACTGGGAGCTGCAGAATCCACAACCCCAGCGCATGGTGCATCCCTGTGAGCAGGGATAGAACCTGAGCATGGACCAGCCAGGGCCCCGCAAATGTTTCCTTCCTCCAGGGCGGCTCAGAAGAACTGACTCTGACTTTGTTGCAGTCTCAGTGGCACTGGCTTTATGGCCTTTCCCACCCTGCAGAACATCAGGGCGGTAAATCCTCACCATTACAAAACACGGCTCGGACACCCGGAATATTCCAGTCATACTGGAATAGCAATACCTGGGATTCCATTATCCTGCATAGAAGGTGATATTACACATTCCAAAAGCAGCTGTCCCTGATGAGGATGTTCGGGGCTGTGGTGCACCAGGTGACACGAATGGTTGGTGTATGCCTCTGACAGGGCAGAGATCCCTGGGCTTTGAAGTCCTCCCTGGGAAAACACAGTTTCTATTGGGTTTGTTTGCAGTTGGGTTTTGTTTCCATTGGGTTTGTTTACCGTGGGGTTTGTTTGCTATTGGGATTGCTTTTTGTTGTGTTCCTGCACTTCAGCGGGCAGCTCCCTGTGCTGTTGGGCTCCTGGGGGGTGTTGGAACCTCCCTTTGATTTCATTTAACATCAGTCTTACAGTGCATTACCTCGACTGAACCTGAACAGACATTTCTCTGTACGTCCACCAGGTTATTTCTTTCTACAAAATTATAGCAATTTGGGTTATAGTAATTTACTGTATTGGGAATTCTCTGTCTCTCAGATGCAAGCTCTGGCTTTATCTGTGCCTACTGGTTTTTGCTTTTTTAGCTCAAGCAGGGACCATTAGCCCTACCTTACCCTTAGTTCAAGCAAGTGGCTGCTTTCCAGAGAAAACAACAGTGTTTTGCCCAGGTTTATTTCCTGCACTAGCCAACACATATAGCAATTACTTTTGAAAGCCAGGCACTTTTGTATTTGTATGTGAAAGTGATGGCTGTTTGCTTTGTTCCGGCCACAGGGCAGCTCCCTGGAAACACAGAGCTGTCCCGAAGGATTAACAGCAAACACATGGAACGGTGCTCCAGCAGCAAGGGAGAGACCCTGTGCAGGAGCATCCAGAGCAATAAAGCTTGGAGAAAGCAGAAACCTCAACAGATGCCAGCCAAACGCAGAAACACAGCAGCCTCCAGCCTGGGTAAGCCACGCTTTCCCTCCTCCAGCTTTGATCCAGCTGTAATCTAAAAAATAAAACATCAAAATTGCTCTACAAGTATTGCACTGATGTACTGATGAGCAAGCGAGGAAGCACAAGAGGTACTCATCATAGCTTTGAGGTCTTATAGGTCATACCTAATGTCTATCCCCATTCCTACACTATAAATGCCAATAATTTGGGAACAGTTTGGTGAACTTCAGCAGAACTGGAGAAAATGAAGGGCTGGGGACAAAGGGTCCTTAACAAACAGCAATGGGCACATCCACAGGAATGCCTGTGATGCCACACCATTTTCCTCCCCTTTCTTCCTCTGTAACCTCTCAGATGGCCTGGAAGTCTGTCAGCACCTCCTAAGAGACTCCTGTTAGGAAAATGCCTTCCTGGGAAGCAACTAGAGATGAGGATCTTCCACTCAGGTAAAAACAAAACTGGAATGGGCTTTCTCTGGCTCTAAGCAGTTGGCCATGCAGTTAGTCAGAAAGAGATTCTGTTGCTGTTGAGTTTTTAAATGGCTGAAGAAGAATCCGGTGGATGCTTTTTGTATTCCAAACATTTTGAACAGTAAATTCCAAGCATTTCAGACAGCAATTCATAACTCTGGAGTGACAGGAGAGGGACATTCACGGACACTGCTGAGCCTGTTGCAGAGGCGCTGCCGGTGGCTGTGAGCACATGGAAGTTCATAACTGCACAGGATCTGGACAATATTTTTAATGGAAATGACTGCCAAAATGGTGGTTTATGGAGATATTTATTGGCAGCAATTATTCCAATGGAGAAATAAAGTGCGTAAATTTGGTTCTTCTGAAAATGGGCACTGATTTGCAGCACTAATAAACACAGACACCAAATAGCACCTCAAGTGCAATCTAAAATCCTTTCTTCCATTTTTCATTCTCATTGGTTTGACAGACTTCACAACCCTAATCTGCAGTATTCCGGTAAATCATGTTATAAATCACCTCTGCCTGATACTCATTCTATAAGGACATAGATAGACACGAGGGCTTGTGATCAGCTTGAAATCAAGGGAAAGAAAGATAAAATTAAAGTCCTTAAAACCAGATTTTCAGGAGATCAAATTAACTGTCTGAATGGAAAAAACAATTTACAAATGCTTATGGTTCACTTGGAACAAGGTATTCACTGCTGCCACCAAAGTTAAATACACCTTCTGTAATAGAAATGTGGGAAATGTCTAACGAAAACATGTTTGAAAGAAGAAAGTCTGAAGAGAAGTTCTGAGACTGCCTCAATTTGTGCACAGCATAATTGACAGATAATTGACGATGAACACATTAATTTGGTTTAAATTTTTCATTCTTTTAAAGCTGAAAATTACAGGTTGAAAATTGTTATCTACCTCCACTGTGGGATTTGCAGTGGAATACCGAGCTTTGTGCAGTCATCGAATCACAGAATCCCAGCCTGGTTTGTGTTGGAAGGGACCTTAAAGCTCACCCAGTTCCAACCTCTGCCATGGGCAGGGACACCTTCCACTACAGCAGCTTGCTCCAAGCCCCTGTGTCCAACCTGGCCTTGAACACTGCCAGGGATGGGGCAGACACAGCTTCTCTGGGCACCCTGTGCCAGCGCCTCAGCACCCTCACAGGGAAGAGCTTCTGCCTAAGAGCTCATCTCAGTCTCCCCTCTGGCAAGTTAAAGCCATTTCCTTTGTCCTGTCCCTACAGGCCCTTATCCAAAGCCCCTCTCCATTTTTGGGAATGGGTCTTCCCTCCTTGGGCTGCAAGTGCACACTGAAGCCAGGTCATGGGCAGCTTCTCACCAACCAGCACCCCCAAGTCCTTCTCCTCAGGACTGTTCTCCATCCCTGCATTGATACTGGGGGACATCAGTACAAAAATTATGCTGAAACATAGAAGACCTACAAGAACAGCTTGCATCTGGAAGCCTCCTTGGAGTAAAACATTTGAGAAGATCAATGACTCATTTTAGTCTGAAATGTTCAGAAGGTGACTTACTTAAACTGAGAGTGGAGGACTCCCACTTAGCACACAAAACATTCTTCGCATTATGGAGAAAGGAGACAACTTTGAATAAATCAAATTGGATTTCTGTCTAAAGAAGAAAAAGGAAAAGGGCTTCAGGAAGGATTTGTAGGGTTAATTTTAAAGCTTCTGTTACGCAGAGGTCAGGCTAGGTGACCATAGAAGACACATAATCATAGAATCATAGAATAGTTAGGGTTGGAAAGGACCTTAAGATCATTCAGTTCCAACCCCCCTGCCAGGGGCAGGGACACCTCCCACTAAACCATGCCAACCAAGGATCTGCCCAACCCAGCCTTGAACACCGCCAGCCATGGAGCATTCACAGCTCCCCTGGGCAACCCATTCCAGTGCCTCACCACCCTTACAGTAAAAAATTTCTTCCTCATATCCAATCTAAACTTCCCCTGTTTAAGTTTGAACCCATTACCCCTTGTCCTATCACTACAGTCCCTAATGAAGAGTCCCTCCCCAGCATCCCTATAGCCCCCTTCAGATACTGGAAGGATGCTATGAGGTCTCCATGCAGCCTTCTCTTCTCCAGGCTGAACAGCCCCAACTTCCTCAGCCTATCTTCATACGGGAGGTGCTCCAGTCCCCTCATCATCCTCGTGGCCTCCTCTGGACTTGTTCCAACCGTTCCATGTCCTTTTGATGTTGAGGACACCAGAACTGCACACAACACTCCAAATGAGGTCTCACAAGAGCAGAGTAGAGCACATCTGCCGATTGAGACGTGTTCAATCTGTTTCCTACTACTCAGACTTAAAAGCATTTTACATTATTAAAATCAGTGTTTTAATTGGACAAGGCTCAAGGTGTTATTAAATTCAAACCTGGCAATAAACACAAGAATTACTGCAATAAATCGTTTGGCATCAAAAGGACGGTATTTAGTAGCTGATGCTGCATATTGATGAGAAGCTGATCAACTCTGGTCCTACCAACAAAGAGGATCCAACCCAGGCAGTGCTTTGGGAATCATCCAGCATCAAATATCAGTTCTGCACTGCAGCCAACACATGCCAAAGCAGAAAGTTCCTCCAGGAATCAACCAGAAAATACCATGGTCTGGATTATATCATGTAAATCACACACATTTTACCACCTCTGGGTAAATTGACACAGGTCTGATGCAGTGTTGATGACCTGGAGCTGGTCTTTGACCTGCGCTGGTAAATAAAAGTGTCTCCTGCCTTCTCTTACCATCAGAACTGACACAGAAGTAACCCTGGGCACTGTGAAGGGTCCAGCCCTGCCACCAGCCTGGCTGCTCAATGGGTACCACAGGGTCTCAAATGGACAATTAATGGGAACACTACATGCTTCACACTTCAATAATAAGAGAGTGTAAAAAGGAGCTGAACTCTTCTGTTCCACAGGCACTTAAGGAGCTTAGAGAAAATTAAGGGATATTATAAAAATATGAATTATAAAGCAGGAAACACTAAAGGATTTTTCCTCCATTATGTCCCACAATTACTTTAATTCCTCTCTAAAGGCAAGAGGCTTAGTGTGATCCCAGTAAATCACCAAGGAGTGTTTGTAGGGAGCACCAAAGCAGGGGCTCATCCGGGCCTTCAGAAAACAATTCCAAGCCCAGCATGGACTCCTGCTACCCTTGGGCTGGTGGCGATGCCATCAAAGGATGGTCACCAGCACCAGCATCTGCACACTTGAAACACCAGAAACACAAACTCACCCTGGTCAGAAGCTTTTTTCTCAATCCACGTAGCACCTTTGTGGCACAAAGGCATAAAATTAGATGTGTTTCTCCTTCATTTCATAGCTGCCAATTTCCTACACATTAAAGGCCATTGTTTAATACTGTACACAAGAGAAATGCAGCATCTAAAAGGAGAGTGTTGAAGAGAAATGCGTGCAACAAAAAGGTCTTGAATCTATTAACTAAAATACCAATATAAAATCCCAGCCTGGTTTGTGTTGGAAGACACCTTAAAGCCATGGGCAGGGACACCTTCCATTAGAGCAGGTTGCTCCAAGCCCCAACCTGGCCTTGAACACTGCCAGTGATGGTATAAAACTATAAATACCTTCTTTGAACAATAACAGCCATCAGCGCTTCCACGCAGGACAGGTATTGCAGGAGCACCATATTCTCACCAAACAGCTTGCCTGTACTGAGAATAAAATCAAAAGGCACCAACCCCGGTGGGAGTTGGGACTGTTCCCCCGGGCCCATAGGATTCTGGGTGCTCCCAACCTGGAAGGCACTAAGCAGCCCAAGGGCAGTGCTCAGGCATGTGTGTGTAAAGCAAAGTATTGCCTCAGTGTTACCTCCTGTGACTAATGGGAGAAATAAGCCCATGCTGTAGATTCCCAGTTGGAAATTTATTTCCAAGTAAATGGTAAGAGAAACTTGTGACTCTGGACTCATCAGTATGGGCTGATCTGGCAGCCTTGATAATGAAGATTAATTTCTGAGCACGTCAAAACATTTATGAAGAGGAGTCAAGGCACTAAAAAATGCACAGTGATTCCTTGGGTGCCCAGACTGGAGTTCAGGCGAGTGTCCCATCTGGAAGATTTACTTTCATTTCAGTTTCAATTATAAGATTTTATTCTTTCCATTAATTTCTACTGTCATCTGAAATCCAAAGATTTGTCGTAGTAAGACTAAATTGTGGTGGGAAATGGAAGCTTCTCTACTGTTTGCTGTATGCAAGAGATGAGGAGGAAGTTCCTCCCTTTGAGGGTGCTGAGGTGCTGGCACAGGGTGCCCAAAGAAGCTGTGGCTGCCCTATCCCTGGCAGTGTTCAAGGCCAGGTTGAACATGGCTTGGAGCAGCCTGCTCTAGTGGAAGGTGTCCCTGTCCATGGCAGGGTGATGGAACTGGATGAGCTTTAAGGTCCCTTCCAATCCAAACCATCCCGTGATTCTCTGATTCTAAGAAGGGTATATTTTTAGCTTTAAAGCAACAGTAAAAGTAGCAAATATTATGCAAAGATTGGTAGAAATTGTAAAAATACTGCTTTATATTTTTTTATATATATATAGAGAGAGATCATTTAATGAGTTTGGTTTAGATAAACTTCCACTCACATTGCTGACTGTTTTCTACTATCTTTAAATCCACTTGTAATTACTGCTGCTGTGGCTGGATTCCTGCTCACCCCACCTCGCTGTTCTATGCCAGCAGTGGCCTGTCTGGTCAATCTGGGCGTAAGGACTACACACATCAAAGGGTGCCTGAAGAGAGCTGTGTAATGATCTGCCTTTGCACTCTCTCATCCTCCTCCCTAGGCTCCTGAAGTCATTGTCAATGCAGAGCTAAATGAACCCCAAATCCTTAGAAGCTAAAAAATAAGAGAAGGAATCAGAAAGTGGAGCCCCTTTCAAGTGCAGACATAAACAAAAGATAACTCCAGACTCAGCTCCCTGCAGGAAGCATTGAGTTAAGATCCATCTTTCCCTCTATTCCCTTACCCAGCACCAAAATACACACTTCAGTTTTCACCTTTCCTCCACAAGAATGCAGCATCAGGGGGATAATGCTTTACAAACATGAACTCATCCAAGAGAAAGATGATTGCCAGGCTACAGATGTTGTATGGGGGTGGAAGCATCAAACTACGGGCAAACTCATGCTCCAGGCTGGGCATATGCCTACTGTTGCTCGTGCACCATTGCCACCATTGGAGAGCCTGCCCAGGGCTGTCCATTAGCAGCATTGATTGGAGCCCACCCGGGGTTGCCTGGGGAAGCCCTGGGCACAGGGACGTTGGCTGCGGGAGTAATAACCACATGCAGTGGATTAGAGAAACACATAATCTGAAGCTGAAGTTCTACTGTTTATTAGATTGGTTATTCTCTGAAGGCAGATGTAAAATTTAGACAATCAATAGGGCCACATGCCTCTGACATTGCCAAGTGAATGTGAGAATCTGTGCGGTTTCATCTTCTGCAGATGAACAGTGAATTTCTTCCTTTGTTGCTCAATTGCCTTTGTGGTGATTATCACAGAGCTGCTCTGCAGCAATGTTCAGGAATCCCTCTATCGACCAGGGCTGCCTTTGCACAAACCTAAGTAGAAAAGAGATTCCTCCTGAATTCACAATCAGAACCTAATGTTTTCATTCCCGTGGGAGCTCGGGGGGGGTTGATGGTGCCTTTATGAGGTTAATCTGCAGCTCAGGATGGATTGCACCAGGGCATGGTAACAACCAACACTACCTGTTGTCAGAGGTCACAGGCTGTGTCTGGGATTGACAGGCTGTGTGATCAGCAGCACTCATGGCTGTACCCCCACAAGCATAAGGACCGTACTGCATTTATACCACCACCTTGCCAAACCCCATCCTGGCTCCTCCTGGCCACTGCATGAACAACTCACTACAGCCAATACCCCCTCGTTGCTCCCAGTTTGCTTCCCTGGGGAAGTGCCTGTTTCCCAGAGACAAAGCTGGACCTGCCCTTGGTTGCTCTGTTACGCATCCTCACTGTGGGTCCCATCCTGCCGGACAAGACCAGCTGTCTGGTCACTTCCACACAGGAAACCTGAGCAATTATCACAGAATCCCAGACTGGTTTGTGTTGGAAGAGACCTTAAAGCTCATCCAGTTCCAACGCCCTGCCATGGGCAGGGACACCTTCCACTAGAGCAGCTTGCTCCAAGCCCCTGTGTCCAACCTGGCCTTGAACACTGCCAGGGATGGGGCAGCCACAGCTTCTCTGGGCACCCTGTGCTGGTGCCTCAGCACCCTCACAGAGAAGAACTTCTGCCTATGAGCTCACCTCAATCTCCCCTCTGGCAGATTAAAGCCATTCCGCTTGTCCTGTCCCTACAGGCGCTCGTCAAAAGTCTGTTGTGTCAATAACAGTTTTAATCCAACAAATCATGAGCCTCCCCTCATGCCACCAGGGCAGAAACCACCTGCGATGCTCTCACAGGCAAAGACCTCCATGGACCAAGATCCACAACTCACGCACACAGGAACAGCCTCATGCACTGCCAAATCAAACATAAACAAAAGCAAACTGCTATTAAGCTGTGGACTCAAACAAAATCTTAAACTTTGAAGGTATTTCAGCCAAAATAAAGCCCTTCTGCATGTGCAGGATTTTTCCGTGCTTTTTGTCCCATTGTATTGGAGATTCTGCTTCACTAGGAAAAAATCATCCAGCAGAACATACCCATGCAGTCCCCACTGGCAAACTGCATTCCAAGGGCTGTTTTAAAGCCTATACCAGGAATTTTTTGTTCTTAAGAAGCACTGTGAGGTGTTAAAAATGCGAAGAGTTGATTCCTCCTGTGCCATGCAGCCCCCGCCACCCAGCCCAGCCCAGCTCTTGAACAGGGGTTTTAACAAAGCCATCAGTTCTGGTTTGCCACTGCAGATGTGGTTCTGGGACCAGCACACACACAAACACTGTGTTACACAAACACTCAGAATTTCGTATCTACATGGCAACCGGCTTATTGTATTTACATGAACATCTGCTGCAGGTTCACTAAAATCTTAAAACCAGATGGACACGAAGGAAGAGCGAGTCATTAACAAAGCTATATGCTGATTAAACCAGCATGTGGTTAATTTTAATGATTACTGATCTTTACTGGGGTCCATAAGGCTTCTCAAAAGCAAATCCACTTTAGATGCCATGCTGGTGAGCCACAGAGCCAGGCATCAGTGCTGCACACCATGTGCTGCAGGGCCACGATGGCCATCAGCTGCCAGCACGCTCAGCTCATCCATGGATCAGAGCCTGGTCCTGCTCCCAGAGACATTAACTGAGGCAAGTAATCACAGGCCCACAGCCAGGAAGGGCTGTTGTGAGCATCCATTGTGTCTTGGACATAGAACTTTCCAGGGTTCTTCCCTGTGAGGGTGCTGAAGTGCTGGCACAGGGTGCCCAGAGGAGCTGTGGCTGTCCCATCCCTGGCAGTGTTCAAGGCCAGGCTGGACAGGGCTTGGAGCAACCTGCTCTAGTGGAAGGTGTCCCTGCCCATGGCAGGGGTTTGGGACTGGATGAGCTTTAAGGTCCTTTTCAACACAAACCAGTCTGGGATTTTATGATTCTATGAATAGTTTCTCTCAAAGTACAGCATCCCTTCAAAAAACCAAAACCCAATCCCCACTAAGACATTTCAGCAAAAAGGAGTCAGACAGCAGTTCTGGTAGGATGCTGCAGCTACCAAATTCTCCCCATCATCCAAAACCCATACATTTATGTCAGCTTCCAGCTTCAGAGTCACTTATAGCCCTGTCCACCAAGTTGAAAAGTTTTCCTGTTATCAAGCTTCCGTTCCTCATGTTCATACTCACAGGCTGAGAGCAAACCATGCCTTGCACATCTCATTCCTGAATTCAGCAGAACTGGCTCCTTCCAGCCTCTTGATGCCCAGCTTTTCCTGGCCTTGATCCCTCTGCTACCTATCACCATTCACCATCCCTCTGTGTGTCCCTCTTCCCCCGCACATCCATCACAGCTCGGGTCAGGGTATCAGCACTCTCCTCATCCACTGCACTTGTCTCTCATTGAACAATAAAGTCAGTATTATCTCCTGGCCCTGTTTTCCACCCCCACAAGATGATTGACACTAATTGGAACACATTGTAAATAATTATTCATTAATCAAGTCTCATATCACCATGCTGCTGCTGTGCCTGGCATTCAGCAATGTGCTGACAGGCCTGGGCTTACCCGCAGGGCCCTGAACAGTCCCCTGGTATAAGGACACATCTGTGCTCCTCCTGCTCCTGCCTGCACAGAGCCTTGCCCGCCTCAGCCATCACTTGACCACTTCTTTGAAGCCAGTTCTACTGGTGAGGAGAAAACAGCAGGAAGATGCTTGTTTTAGAAGAACTTTGAATTACTGTGATTCAAGAATTAGTGTGATTCAAGACTTTATATGGTTCAAAACTATACACAGACAAGAGTACCAGTGCAACTTCATGGCACTCACCAGAGAAAAAGTGGCCTCAGTTTAATGGTCTGAAGCAAAGCACCACCCAGTTCTTTAGTCCACCAGTTAAATACCACCATAACCAAGAAAACCAACTGCGTTAGTGCCAGCTGCTTATGGAGAAGAGGGAGTACAATGACTTGGTGGACTATGTTGGAGATGAGAGGGGCTCAGCTACTCTGAAATAAATCTTCCCTTTAACATGAAGGAATCACTGAGCACGAGCAGCACAATTTCTGATGATGCCCAGGAAAATACAACAACTCCACAGTGCAAACCAGCTTCCCAGCACAAGGGACCAGCGCTGCCGACTCGGAGCTGCCAGCCAAGCCATCCTACTCCTTCTCTAAGAGCACACTGAGGGGGCAGGAGAGTTTCATCCCTCTTCTTGTCACTTACTTGAGGTGAACAAGGGCAAAAATTAGTTCAGGAGGAAAAACAAACGACATTTAACAGGGACCAGGAGTTGCAAAAAGCCCTTCTGCTCCTGCTCTCTGACTGTGGTTCCAATGACCAAACTGCTAAGGGAAGGTCATATCACAGGGCTCATTTCTACCTTGGCAATACAATTTTCTATGGAAACCAAAACAAAACGTCCCTCCTATGCTGCCTGGATCTTCTCCAGGGCATCCATCTGCTTCACCCCAGTGAACTCACTGGTAGGTCTGTCCATAACCCCACACTCACAGGACATCTCTCTAAGTGATGGTAGAATGCTGAGCAGCCGTGCAAGTGTACTGGGAGAGAGCATGAAAGGGAATCCTCTTGAGGCTACTTCTGCCACACAATGTCTCTGGACAGCACTGTAGAGCTTTTTGCACACCACAGAAGAGATGCAGAATAAATCCAGCCCATCCTTCGGGAGTGCTATTAAAATCATGCAGAGTGATTCTCTATTTTGAAAGTGAAAAATAAACCACATCTTGGATTCCATCTGGGATGTGGTCAGGCCCTTGGTCCACAAGTCCAAGGACCAACCAGGACTTGCATCAAACAGCCCTTGAGTTACTCGCAGTCCTTTCAGTAGAGCTGGAAGAACACATGAAATAACCCAAACAGAATCAGTGTTTGTATTGTGGATGTTCTAAAGTCTGATATTTCGGAAGGCAAATGGCTTCAACAGACTTGCAAATCCAGCCTGGTGTTAAACTCATTACTCCAAACAAATCCTCAAACTGTGCAAACTCCTGAGCCCATACTATAAAAACCTTCCATCAACACCAGGTACTGGGATCCAAAACACTTTGGCACATCCTTGGAAGTGGGATGATTGTGGCAACTCCCAGCTTGCCGGCAGCTTATAAGTAAAGGAACATTTCTGTATAACTGTATAACACTGCTGCTGGTACAAGCACTGAGGGTCTGAAGCTGTACCATGGCCATCCCTGGGAGCAGTCCTGGGTAATGTAGCTACGTACTTACCTAAAAAAGCACTGTTCTTTCTGTGAACAATTAAAAATGAACAACACATTTGAATACTTAAACTCCCCTGTGCCCACATCACTTCTGTGCCTTCCACTGTAGCAGCACCCTGTGATTTTGGGTATGAGGTTTACTCCTGCAAAAGTCTGTGGAACACAATAGGATTTCACAGAGCATTAAAAAGCGTAGTTTTATCAATGAGGAAACATACAAAAATGGCCTCTGAGCAAAGAGACAACTCTGACAGAAAAAGGACTGAACCCCCCCCCCCAAAATGCTGTCATGGATAAGGAATACTTTTATATGCTGCCATAGAGCTTCACTCTTGTTCATTCAGCAATAACAGGGATCAACAAAACACTGTCAGGAATTATTTCAGTTAGCAGGTATGACACTGCAAGGATTAGATTAATGAAACCGATAAATCCCAAGCATGGATCAAAAGCAACACAGAGGAAGAAAGCTGAGGGAAAGAAGAGAAGTGCTGCCAGGAAGGTGTGCAAAGGCCCCAGCAGTGGAATACTCAGAGGTAATGGCAGAAGCAAAGGGGGAAGATGCAGAAAGCGGTTTAATGAGGATACTTTCCCCTCAGCAAGCCAGCTACTTACCAAGATGCAAGAGACTTGCCAGGAAGAAAGAGGTCAGCAATTCTAACCACAGATTTCAGAGAAAAGCCTCTAAAATACACTTTAAAATACACTCTACACAAATACGAATTAAAAACTAGAGGTAGAATGTGCATTGTCATTCATCCTATGTAGACGCCTCCTTGCCACTGGAAAGGAAGTGACATTTAGCACCTTAATGACAATCGCAAGTGACACTACTTCAGGAAATTAGCAAACAAGCAGAAAAGATAAATAACACCGGCGTCATCAGGGGAAATGCAAGTGCAGCAGACACAGCCAGTACACCTCTGGAGTAAACTGTGGAGCTCATGGCCAATGGATAAAACTGAGGGAACATGCAATGGCATGAGAAGAAGATAGATATGTATATGGGTGCTGAGATGAAACACTTATTTCAGCCGGGTATTATGGAAGAGGATTTAAACTCTTCTATATCAGCCCAGAAATGCACTACGGATTTTTCCTATAAACAAAGTTTTCCATAATGATCCATTAGTGTGGGGGTTTTTGTGCTTGTGGAAGCATCTAAACCTGGCAAATTATAGAAGAAAGAATAACAGATGGATTGCCAGTCTGATCCCATACATCCATCCCAAAATGTTTGACAAATAGGATGAGAATTAACTGGAAAAAAGCCCAAAAACTATTAAGCAATAGGGAAAAGCACATAGTGAATAGGAAATGGAAACCTAGAAAGGCAGTAAAAGCTGGAGAGCTTGGGGCTGGATTGGACAGTAAATTAGAAACGAAAACACAATCTCATTTGGCAATAAAAAGGTCAATGCAATTTGGAAGTGAATGTGCCAAGACTTCCCATCACTGGGCAGGCAGGATAGAGCCTGCAACCAGTTCTCAAGATTTGAGCAGCATGAATAAGTTTCAAACAAATACCCAGCCATTTGGGTGCTTAACCAAATCACGCCTCAAAACCCTGCTGGATTGTCCTTTGATTTCTAACATCTTTATGTTTGGCCTCTTTGCGGAGAATTCAATCTGCTGTAAAAATGAATCTCTCAAGATAAGCATCTGCAGTTGCCAAGAGACTATTGTGCTAAGCCCGAGGATGATTTAGCATCCTTGCAAACTGGGATTTTGGAATTAGAAAAAATCACTCTGCTCTTAGCAGTAGATACATTTCACATCCCTGAGAACTTGCCACTGCTGCTCAGAACCTCTGATTCAGTTATTCCCCCCAAACCACAGCCATTTTACTTAAGCAGCACTTTCTTCTGAGGCCCATTACCCCTGCCACTGGATAACACACTCCAATAAATAAAGAGAAGTCTCTAAATGAGACACAAAATAGTCCTTTCATTTCCAAATGCCCTGCAGCAACGTCCCCATTGTCAGAGCTCCATTTACTGTCTGTAACACAATGAAGAACAAGATTTCCTGCCCAGCTTTTCCTCTGAAACCCAAGGACCTGACAGACTGAGTGGGGACCAAGCTTCAGAGCCATCAGCTGCCTCTATAAATAAGTCTGCTGATATTTAATGCTCTAAGTATTTAAATAGTATGGTGCAGTGAACAGTAGGAACTATTGTGTCTTCGAATGTGCAGTTGCTGCACTCTTTTATAACCAATATTACATCTTTTAGCTGTTATCGTTTGATGTAACCGAGCCTTCCATGTTAAGGAAGTTAAAATCACTCCAGCCTCAATATTCACTGGCAGTTTCCTTTGAAGTAGGCAGAAATTTATTTGGCTTGACCTAATGATTGAACTAAGAAGGTTTTCCTCAAGCCACCTGCAAGATAGACATATTTATATGATAGACATATTTATATGATAGACATATTTATTGTGTGTGCTCCGAAGATGCTTCAAGAATGTTCCTTGTAAGTATGAACATCTCAGGAATCTTTTAAATGACTGTGCATTGCTGAGATAAGTCCAGTGCTAAATTCTGGATATTTGTGGAGAACTGTCTTGAGCCTGGAGGGATGGACTTCCCATTACTTCTCTGAAGCCCACAGAAACACCTTTTTCCAGGTATTTCACTTAAAGACTATGAGGCAAATGCAGCCATTTAGGAAATGCACTTGTCTGTAAGCAGCACATCTCCTGAGAGGCTGGGGAAACACGAACAGTACCATTTACTGAAGAGATCAATCATAACATTTTAGGTTAGATGGCACAGTAAATGTAGTACACACGCTGAAACAGGGAGCCCTGAGAGAGCCAGATGGTCAGCAGAACTGCATGCCCAAGACCCATGGTGGTGGTCCAGACCTCAGGTCACCAGTTACCTTACTGCTGCTCTGGAGCAAAGCAGCATTGCACTGTGAGAACTTAGGCAAAGGGTTCTGAGCCAGGAATAGGTTTGCAGGAGAGGTTTGAGCTGGATGGAGAGCAGGAACTACCTTAAAAACAGGTGGGATATGCACTGCAGCCTGTGGTGCATGGTGAGCCTGGGATGCGGCAGGAATGATGTGAGGTTTTCCCTGACAAGCCACAGGCTTTGAGCGTGTGAGGTTCATGGGTTGCAAAGCTCCTTCAAGCCCTGCAGCCTGACCCCAGGGCTGCGGCTCTCGCTCACTCTCATATGCTCTGAGTAAGAAACTCACAATTATTTCTTGCTGGTTGAACTCTTAATTTCCCTGTTCCTCCTGACCTAAACTGAGGTTAACAGAGACCCAGCTTCTGTCTGGTGGACACAGAAAAGCACGTAGCAAGTAAACTTAAAAACCAGGAGGGGTTTAAAGCTCAGAAAGGCTGGATGCTGCCAGTTACCCTCAGTCTTTAATTCTTGGTCATTGCACACATAAATTATAGGTTCAGATAAATGTACTCCTTGCTGGGTTCTTGGAAGCTACCAGCAAAAACCTGAGCAATGTATTATCCTGCTCAGCACAATAATAAATGGAAATACGCATTTGGCATCAAACCCCTGGAAAAGCAGCCAATACTGCAGGAATTCTTGCTCGGAATTGCCCCAAAGTGTTGCCTTCACTGCGCACCAGCTGTGGAGGCAGCAAGTGAGGATGCTGAAGCAGTTTCCTGTCAATTATAGAGCAGTCTGAAGTACCTTAAATTGTCCCAAACGGCAATGTTTGCTCTGATGTGAACAGAAAGGTCAGAGATAATGGAACTTGGCAGCTAAGCTGCTCGCAGTGAGCCGGGAGCATCTCCTCTTCTGCAGTAGGACAAGGAGGCTTTGCTGCATCCCCTGCTAGGCTCCTGCATGGGCTACGGAGTCTCCTGCACCCAGCACTGCGCATGGGTCAGGCTGGTTACTGCGAGGTGCAAAAGTTATAGAACTCTGCCCATTAAAGACTCCCCATTCATCACAACACTGAGCAGTAAGTGAAAATCAGAGCAATGATGCATTAAATGAGGACATCAATCTGAAATCCAGAAATTAAATTAAAAAAGCATTGTTGCTCTGTAGGCAGGATTGACCGGGGGTGCTACAAGTTGATGTTCAGAGCTGCGGTGAAGGGATGCTGGCTGCCACAGAGAGCAAACTGGAAACTACAGTTTGCACCTGACCTCCTCTCATGCCCAGGAAATGTCTGCTCACTGCAGCACCAAACCCGTGGACACATCAGGCTGTCAGGTGTCAGTCAGGAGCACTCCCACTTGTTTCAGGGCAATGAGACCTGTTTACACCACCAGAGCAACCCTGGCTTGATGTCCTGCCCCTTGTGTTTAACTGCCTGGCCTTTGCTAAGCGACCACAAGATGTTCTTACACAGAACTCCTCCTACTGATTTCATGGGGCTGCTGCAGAGGCCTGGAGCACCGAGCCCCATGTGTGCCTTGGTTAGGGAGGCACAATTCAGGAGTCATGCGCTGCTCTGGTGGCCACAGCTACCCCGAGCTTCTGCACAGCAGCAGCAATGATCCCCTGACAGCTCCCCAGAGCTTCTTTTCCAGCTGAAGCCCACACTCATGTACCAATGCAGGGCGAGTGCTTCTGGCTGCCTTCACACTGAAAACCCAGTGAGCAGCTCCAGTGCCTAAAGGGGCTGCAGGAAACCTGGAGTGGGGCTTTGGATAAGGGCCTGTAGGGACAGGACAAGGGGAATGGCTTTAACCTGCCAGAGGGGAGACTGAGATGAGCTCTTAGGCAGAAGCTGTTCCCTGGGAGGGTGCTGAGGCGCTGGCACAGGGTGCCCAGAGAAGCTGTGGCTGCCCCATCCCTGGCAGTGTTCAAGGCCAGGTTGGACACAGGGGCTTGGAGCAAGCTGCTCTAGTGGAAGGTGTCCCTGCCCGTGGCAGGGGCTGGAGCTGGAGGAGCTTTAAGGTCCCTTCCAACACAAACTAGGCTGGGATTCTGTGATTCTGGTGGGTCCAGTGCTGCTCTCTATCCCTGGACCCTAAACCAATAACTTTTCTCTGCAAAACTTCACAGTGGGACCAGTCCGTACACCACAGACATAACCAAACAGACACCCTTCACATAAAAACCTTCGAACAAGACTTTCTAAATCCCACATTTGCGACAAAGGGAACTTGGTTCTTTTCTTGCATTTAAAACTCTAATCCACCAGTCACCCATTTATTCATCCCATTATCTCTCCCATGTAAGCCCCTGAGCAGTTATGTAGCTCTTCAAACAGAATTTTAATCACACTATTTTAATGCTTGAGCACAATGCTGGTGCCTGACTCGCCCGCGAGTGCTGTGTTGCTGCTTCCTCTAGCTGGTAATCAAGCAGCAATAGATGGTCTGTAGGAATGTCTGTCTACACCGGGCCAGAAGCCCTCTGTAATGCAGCAGCGGGATACACTTGGTGATGGCATCAGTCAGAGCAACAAGAGTGACAATATGATGCTGGAGAGCCAGTAAGTGCTGGGTGTGCAACTGGGATTGCAGAAGAGAGATTAATTGGAATGTATATGAGTTAGGGGAATCACAACCCTATTTAAAAGATGCTTATCATACACAAATGTGAAGTGCTGTCTACTTCACTAGTCCATGGTTACACAGTGGGGTTCAGAGTAGTGCCACAGAGACACAACTCTGCCACCCTGGAGCATTTCCATCTGCTCTGGAACTGAAGCCTCATTGAAGCACATGCTATGGAAACTCAGCATATTGTTACACTCCATCAGAACCAGCAACGCTGTACAGCAAGCAGGAGCTCCATCTGTAGCCAGCAGAACAAACTTGGAGACAAATGCACTCTGGTCCCAGACTCCTTTCATTCAGCCACTGGCAGAGCAAAGCTGCGCGGCGTCTGCAGTGTGCGATGGAAGATCAGCCCCAGCGCTCATCACTGCATCCCTGACAGCCCATCCATGCTGTCCAGTGCAGGCAGGTCCAGCTCCAACACATCCAGCTCCAGAGCCTGCCCTGGCGCTGCTGGGATTAGGTGGGTTTAAGGCAGTGGCAGCAATTTTCCCACAGCTGCTTTCCAGGCCAGGGCTGCTCTGCCAAATGCTACCTACATTTACAGCAGCGGCTGCTCTTCCCTTCTGCTCCTCGACTCTTCTGTCCTGCAGCCATGCCCATCACATCCCCAGCATCACATTCAAGCAGTTGTTGAGATACACGACACACATCATTTTCTCTCCCAGAGTTCCGATGGCTTTGCAAGTTAATTAAAACAGAAATTCAATGGCTTTTTGTAATAGATCATGATAAAGTTCCATGACATCTGTTAAAATTTACAACCAAAGATGTCATTTTGGGGGAAAAACATGTTCTTTTACACCCAGCCCATTTATTTGTGTATTTCTTTAGTGACAGAGCATGTCATTTATAAGAAACACGCAAAAGCAATCATTAATCATACTTTTGTCACAAAGCAGCTTCCCCAGCAGTTCACTGAAAACCCACAGACAAGCTGCTCAAATGTGAGTGTTGTGAGGACAGTCAATGAAACCTCACCAATAAAGCTGTAGAGTCACCTCATCTCTTCAAAGTCTAGTGGAGACTGGGTAGAGGACACCAAAGAACTGGCAAAATAGCCATTGGCTATCTGGGAAGTACACAGTGCTATGGATAGGAGGAAAAGTAAATCAAAGCAGTCGCTGCCATCAGGATTTTCGTTGCATCAGAACCATTGCAGGATAAATTAAAGAGAGTTTCTACATCACTTACACAGCTCAGAGGCTGTATCATAGCAGCACCTTGACACATCCCTTCTCGAGTCGTTAGCAAGTGATCTCAGCACAGACAGCCCCATTGACAATGTCTCATAGACTCACAGACTGGTTTGTGCTGGAAGGGACCTTAAAGCTCCTTCAGTTCCAACCCCCTGTCACGGGCAAGGACACCTTCCACTAGAGCAGCTTGCTCCGAGCCCTCTCCAGACTGGCCTTGAACATCCCCAGAACCATCTCTCCACATGACATGTGCCCTGGCTCTGGGTCCCCACTGAGATTCTGTCCTGCTCACCCCTTCCTGATTGCCCATGCTCCCTGAGGCATGTGAAGTGCATCCCCCTGCAACAAGAAACTCAAGCCAAATGTTGCTGCATAAAGCTGAGAGGCAGGGGATGAAATCACTCTGTAAACACCAGGCAGAGAGTCGCCTAGGTTGCGCAGAGGACGGTTTGGCAGTGACAATGGGCCACAGACTCTTCTTCCTGAGATCCCCCCGCGCTCCAGCAGCCACAGCAGCAGGGGAAAGGCACCAGCACAAACAGAGGGTTCACTCAAGCAGCACATCTGCTGAGGCCTGTTTGTCCTGTTCCTGCAGGCTGACTTGCTCTTCACTACCAGAACAGTGACAGAAAAGGTTTCAAGCTCTTGTACATAATTCCTTTTACAGAGAGATGTTCTGCCTCATTCTATGCTGTAACCACAGCTTTTAAATGCTGTCATAATCAGTGAAAGTGGCAACGTGGCTGCTCATCTGATTTCCAATTTGCCTTAATGACCATTTTGAGCCACAGGAAAGGACTCTGGGCACGGAACAGACTGTGCGAACAAGCTGTGAGCCATCAGTACAGGAGTTCATTTCAGAATGGCAAAATGCAGTGCTCCTTGCCCTGGGGAGATGGGCATTTTGAAGAACAGCACCATCTTCTCCTGTTGCTGAAGACCCCTCAGCACTGCATCACCCCCCAGGCACCTATAAATCTTTGTTAGCTTTGGCTGTACTCTTCATGCTCAGGGATGATCCCTTTGCACCTCACCCTGCTCCTCACGGGACACTGCTCCTCCTGTGGCCATCTCCACAGGGCACGCGGTCCTGCTTCTCGCCTGGGCAGGCAATGAAAGTGGTGTGGCGTTGCCACTCAGGGTGACATGGCTGGCACGAAGGTCATTATATGTGCAAGTGGTTAATGGTCGAATGTCTTTCCTGAGTCCTTCTCCATGCCCTAATGACTCCAGTCGGTATCCAGCATGAGCCCAGAAGGTGTGCAGCTCAGCTGATAAAACCCGTCTCGTGAAAATCAATGAAAGATGAAAAGAGCAGTGTCCATTACCAGGAGGGTTAGATGCAGTGCATCATCTTCACAGCAATACAGCAGTACTAGTCTGTAAAGTACCATCTTATACCTGCAGGTTGCTGCTTATCAAACATTAACAACCAACAACAAACAACTCTGTGTGCACTGTGCAGCAGTGAGCCAGAAATTGTCCTCTTCAGTCATTGATTTTAAGGTAAAAAGAACACAACTAACCCAAAATCCGTCATTATTGTGATCTTTTTCTTAAATATTACCTCTGCGTTTTGGAGAACACAAATGTTGAAACACAAAACCCAGCTGCTTACAGAGAGCTGGGTGTCCAGGAAGCAGAGCTGGGTGGCAAGTCCACAAGATTATTCTGTGGAAGTGTGTGGTCAACAGGAGAGACGGCTCCCAAAGCCCTTGGGATTCTGAGTGAACACCCCAGAGTGAGGAGAAGCACTGAATCACAGAATCTGAGACTGGTTTGTGTTGGAAGGGACCTTAAAGCTTATCCAGTTCCAACCCCTGCCACAGGCAGGGACACCTTCCATAGAGCAGCTTGCTCCAAGCCCCTGGGTCCAACCTGGCCTTGAACACTGCCAGGGATGGGGCAGCCACAGCTTCTCTGGGCACCCTGTGCCAGCGCCTCAGCACCCTCCCAGGGAAGAGCTTCTGCCTAAGAGCTCATCTCAATCTCCCCTCTGGCAGGTTAAAGCCATTCCCCTTGTCCTGTCCCTACAGGCTCTTATCCAAAGCCTCTCTCCAGGTATCTGGTAGCCTCTTCAGGCACTGGAAGCTGCTATAAGCAAAGCAAACCTCCCCTGTGGATGGCTGATACCTTTTTCACAGGCTATGGACCTGTGGGTAAGTGCAGAGGAAGAATCCAGAGCAGATTCAAAAAAAACCCATTACAAAATCTCCCTGTTGGGTTTTGTGGCAACTTCTGCAGCAGCGCTACCAAAGCAGCTGCTGTGAGAGGACAACAGCAGAGTCCTGGGCTATGGTCAGGTGCTGGTGGATGATTCACACGTTAACCAAGGTGGAGGAAGAAGAGCTTAAGCCATCTTCCTGCCCTGGCCTAACCCTGCCTTCAGCCACTGAGTACTGGCCACACACTGTGAGGTTGCAATGGTCACCCCTTTCCATAAAGAGCTAAAACCGTTACCTGTGTTACAAGTGAACCTCTGAGAAGTAGTGAAGATTCACGCTAGTGCTGTAAAAATCCCTGCACCTCCCATTTTAAAAGGTTGTCTTCGACCTCTCACACGTGGATGTCTGAACTTTGGTGCTTTTTAATTACGTAGCAGTGAGAAAGCAGCAAAGGCCACTGTAAAAAAAGGGTTTAAAACTGAAAATAGGTTAAATCACTGCTATTCTGAAGTACAAAAATAGACAGCACCAGATTGCCTACGCTACCTACACCACCTCCATGCATCACAGAGCTCAGATGGCCTCAGACTAGCCAGATCTCGTTAAAACACATTATAAAAGCATAATTCCACTTTAGCTATTTTTTTCCAGACTGCCTGGGATATTCACAGCCTCAAACACTCTCAGCCCATTGGAGATAAGGGACTTCTTGCATTATGACATGGGCTGATTTGATATGTAACTTTCCCTGACTGTCTCTCCACGCTCTGCACAATCCTGCAAATGCAAGATATGGCAAGCAGCACACAGCTACAGTGATGTTCTGGAGTCTCTCTGCACACCACTGTGAAGTGAATTGCGACATCTTTTGATATAAAACCCTCTTGCAGAAATCAAGCAGGCTCCTGAAGAAGGACGGTGGGATTACATTAGTTCAGTGTGGCACAATATTCTGTCCTAGAAAACGCCATTTAGCAAAACTTGTATTGGCTTTATCTTATTAGAGAAGACAGAAATCCAATAACATTCACACATTTTCATAATCTGTTGTGAAGTGCATATACCTGTGTGATATCAGCATGGGTTAGAAACAAGTGTCTCAACATCTGCAAGTGTGTTGGAAATGAACACTGCTGAATGCGAATGAGGGATTGTTGTCAGACTGCAGCAATAACAGAGGTCTTGAGTCATCATCATTGCAAACATATCAATACCTTCTCTAAATGAGTGAGTATCCCAGCTCCCTCATGTCTGCATTAACCATCAGCACAAGGATGACCAAACACCACCTCTTTTGTATTATTCCTACAAAACTCATTCCCTCTCAACACTAGGTACAAAGGCCAGAGATACAGCCATGGTCATTGCTCAAGCCATCCCCCATCAGCAACTTGTTTCAGTCACACATACACTGGGTTCTTCATATAACACATTACTTAAAACATTCCTGGTGACCTTCACCAGCTGCATGTAACCAGAGTAAAGAATTAGGAATCCCAGACTGGTTTTGGTTGGAAGGAACCTTAAGGCTCATCCAGTCCCAAACCCCTGCCACAGGCAGGGACACCTTCCACTACAGCAGCTTGCTCCAAGCCCCTGTGTCCAACCTGGCCTTCAACACTGCCAGGGATGGGGCAGCCACAGCTCCTCTGGGCACCCTGTGCCAGTGCCTCAGCACCCTCACAGGGAAGAGCATCTGCCTAACAAAGAAGTGAGGTTTCACCTTTTTAGCAGGCCTTTGTTAGATCCTCCTGCATCTGCAGTGCTCAGAACCAGAGACCTTCCCTACGGGGATGCTCACACACATTCTTAAAGCACCTCTTCAGTGATCAAACATGCTATTAGAAGAATGACAATCTCTTAATGTAACTTGATGGGGCAAAGAACCTCTCTTAGGTAGTGCTGTGAGAATGCCAACAAACACAGTAGCCTCAGCAGCAGCACTCAATGTAGGTTATTTTGTTTTCAGTTTGCCGCTAATACATTTACCCCAAAGTAGGATCCTGGTTAATTAAGGGCTTTCACTCAGTCTTCCTGTAAAAACAGCTTTTATCACACCTACTGAAGGTGGTGACGCATTCCTAAGTGTGGAGATGTGTCATTAAGAGGAGGTGCCTTGGTGAAAAGTCACTCACTAAACGCAGGTAGTAGCTCTGCTGAACCACAGTGACCAAGGTGCAAGGCTTGCCAGGATACCCTTACCTTCATCATCCTCCTTCCACAGCGTGCTCCAGGGGCTGGGCAGCCACCACGCTTTGCCGAATCAAATCCCCACATCTGCAGTCCAGGGTAAAACATCTGTGAACCAAAGGGCATCGGTAGCAGTAATTCCGAAGATGACAAGGCAAACCAGCTGTAATAGCTAAAGGCTTTCTGACTTCTTAAGATGTTCAACCCAACATTTTAAAAGGTTTAGTCTCATCTCAGGTCTAGAAAGCACCCTGGGGGCAGGCTTAAGTAACGGCGCCATTAGGCAGTGAGCTGCAAATTGCCTATTAAGTCTGACTGAAACTGTAAAATTGCTTTTCACAATGCAAATTAATGTAAATAAGAACAATTGGTTACACATATCATAGACTATCAAACCGAGGACAGATGATGCATACTGGTTTTTCCCCCTGAATTAGCATTGCTTTAAAGTTAAATCTAGTTCGTGTTTAAGAGGTCTGGATGTTGCTATGATAAATTCTACCAATGCATTATGAGCAGCATGCACATCAGGATGTATATTCTCTATTACATGAAATATAAACATCTTAGGAAAGCCAGTGATACTTGCTTTCAAGCCTAATGGAAACACCACACAGCAAGCCCTTTCCTCAGCAATGTATTCAGACAGATCTTAACCTTGTTCAGAAGAGCAAGATCATATGATCTATAACTCTATTATTCTGAATCAGTTGTAAGCCATTAGGAAGGAAGGAGAAAAGCTGTGCTTCTCAAAAGCACCTGCAAGTGATCAAAGTCCCCTGCGGCTCCCGTTGGTGCTCTGTGTGCAGCTGCTCACACCATCACCCAGCTATGACTGGGCAGCCAAAACTGTACATGTGGTTCCCAAAGACTCAGCATGATGCCAATCAGAAAGGTCCCCTTCTGGGCCTTGTCTTAGATGAAACACTCACCATACACAGGCATAACCAACTGAACTGCTTGGGCAGAAAAAGGTCCATGCCAAGTGATGGACACTTTCAGTCCTGGCAGTCTCTTGCATTCCACAAATCCATCTCTGAGGGGAGTTCTGGCAGCAAGGGGCAGAGGCACTGCAGCACTCAGAGCAGAGCTTTCCTAACTTCCTATTTAGTGGGGGTGGGTGTTCTTATCAGAGATTTTCCTTATCATTATTAACATGTTATCTGAATTTTTACATTCCCATTAGCTACAGAAATAACTGTCAGCAGTTTATCACAGACTGCGTAAATCAGAGATCCTGATGGCTCCCCAAAGGCTGCAGCTTACCTTGGCGAGGGGTGGAAAGCGGTAAATGGGACAGCAGTAAGCTCAGCAGTTGGTACCAACTACCACATCCCCATGGGCGAGTGGTGAGGTGCCGCTGATGCTCTTCTGTGCAAGGATGAGCACAGAGGTTGGCAGTCACTCTCCATTATCTGCCCTCAGAGCACCCTGGGGTGCCATAGCCTTGCCTTACCCCTTGGGAGAAGGCAGCAGTCACCTCATACAGGAAAGATGAGGCCATCCTTTAACAAACCACTTCCAGACCTGGGGTTTCAGGATAAAAACAGCAAAGGTCCTGAGACCCACGAGGAAAATCAGCAGGGCTGGATACAGATCTCACATTTTGCATGGCTAGCAACAAGGGGGATGAACATCTGGATGCTGCAACTCCTGTAACTCCAACCCATGCTCATGTCCGCCCTTCTGTCATGCTGCTGTGGCCTCTGCAGCATTTTCTTCTCTTTTCCTGTCATTTTAATTGCTGTTTTAAAGAACAGTGTTTGGAATGGGAGTCTGGTGCAGGGGTCAGGTAAACACCATGTTTGCTTATCTTCTACACTAATAGATTTTAAGGAAAAAGATAATTAGCCGCAATCTGAGAGTGTTTCCTGCAGGCTCAGAACCTGGGGGTGGCAGTCAGCTTCCCCTGACTCCTCCAGTAACGTATGGGAGATAGAGATTAATTAGGCAGAAAGAGCCTACACCAAATCTGAACACACTGACCTGTATCTGGGGTTGGCTGTCTTGGTGTCCTCTGGGGTTTGCTCAGTTCTGGTTGTGTTTGGCTTTGCTGAATGCATTAGAATCTCTTTATATCACACTACTCGCTGCCTGGGACATTACACTGAAAGATGTTAATCCCGGATCAGCCCAGCCACCCTCCCTTTCCATAACATTATGGCTTGAAGTGATATGTTACAAGTAAAGGCTTAATTACATAAACTACAGCTCACAAGCACTCAACAGGAAGACAAAATGACATCAACCAGGCTGCATCCCACAGCCCCCTGACTGGGACAGCCCCCCGGGCCAGGCTGGAAGCTTGGCGGTGATGAGCAGCAGGGACCCTTACACAGGGGCATGGTGGGACCAGAGCCACGAAGCCACCCCATGGCCCCTCAGCAGCTTCCAAACACCAGCACATCTGCAGCCTGGCTCCACCTGGCCTCCATGCAGACATAGAACCGCAGAATCCCAGACTGGTTTTGGTTGGAAGGGACCATAAAGCTCACCCAGTTCCAACCCCCTGCCAAGGGCACGGATACCTTCCACTAGAGCAGCTTGCTCCAAGCCCCCTCCAACCTGGCCTTAAACACTGCCAGGAATGGGGCAGCCACAGCTTCTCTGAGCACCCTGTGCAAGCGCCTCAGCACCCTCACAGGGAAGTCTTCCTCCTCCTGAACATGCAGGGTTGGATCCTCATGGAGTTACGCCATCCATCAGATTCAGATCTGACCCCCACCAGCATCCGCACAGCCTCCAGCTCTATGCAGCAGCATCTCAGCAGTGCCTGGTCTCACTGTACTAAAAAACTAAAACTGGATCCACAGCGCTTCCATTGCCCTGGGTCTCAGCTGGGATCTTTACAGTCAAGCAACGATTCAATGGAAGCTGTTGCTCGTCTCTGTATCTGAATATATGTCCATGATAATAGTATTCAGCAGATGCACCTGGTCTGGAAACTCGTATTACCTGACAGCAAAGTACAGAATGAATTCTGGAAACCACCAAATCTGACTGTTATAAGGCCATTTTCCAAGCACCACGGCACTCCCTGTGAACGACTAATGATATGATACAAGACTGGAGGATACCATTACTAAGAGGCACAGTTGTTTATTAGGGTGTTTGAAATGCAAGGAACATGATCCCTGTGCCATAAAATCACATTGATTTATTTTAATGCATTTTGTAAATAAATTCTTAGCAGATGGATGGAGCACCAGAAGGGTCACACGAGGGAGCCAGCAGGTGGACAGAGCAGCCAAGAACGGACTGGCACTGATCAGATTATCAAATCCAAATACCTTGAGACAAGCACAAGCTGCCCACAAAATAGGCTGGCACTGACCAGATAAACAAGCACAAAGAGCAGCGAGCCGCAGAGCTCCCACAGCATCCTTCTGCATTCCCAGGCTCCTTCCCAGGGTGAAGACATCACCACAGACATTTCCAGCCACCATTCCCCAGGTGCTGATGAGGCTGCATGGTGTGAGACCAAGTGCTGCTGATTCTCAGGACTCATGGCAGGGATCCGCTGCCTCACATGCAGGCACCAGCACGAATGCAGGCCCTTTGGCACCACTCTACACACACATACATAGACACGTGTTTTGAAAGCTCCCATTGCTAACATGTCCTCACGAATGCTTTTGCCAGAGCAAATCCAAACTGAACCCTCAGCTGTCATTCAGCGGTTACAAATCACCCTTGTAATTCTGTCCAAACATAAAATGGGTTTAGAGCAGCCACAAAGGCAACAAGCAGATTTGCCTGCGGCTTCTCCTGCTTTCCAGCATTACCTGCCCTGGTTCAACCTTGCGCTGACTTCAACTGCCCGTAGCTGGCATGCAGCTCATACCAGTCCTGCTGTCACCCCAGATGTGGGGCTTCACCAAGCCCATACCAGCATCAGCACGGGAAGGCAATTTCACTTTGGCATGAAGGGCTGGCCAGGAGCCAGGTCCTTACTGCTGGATGGCTGAATGATTTGAAGTATGCTCCTGACCCTCAGCCTCCACTCAGAACAACCAACTTTGGCATGCTCGGATCAGGTTATTCCATGCACACATTACACTGCGATTTGTAACAGGTCTCTTCACTACTTGTATTGCCTTATCATCACATTTTCCTACTGAAAAAATAGCCTTCAACTTCCTGTAACATTAAAAATGGAAGGAACACCAACTGCAGACCAGCAGAGCTCTCACCCACACTCAGCCCTTGTCAGGGATGCTGGCCTGTGGGATGCAGGGAGGGATTCAATGTGCATAAAGCATAGCAACAGCCTTACTGAGAAAAAGAGAGACAGAAAAGTCACAGTGTTAAGTGCTCAAAATAAGGAGGCTCAAAACCTGCACAGGAAATCAATCTTCTGGGGTTCTCTTCTGCGGGAATGATCGTAGGTGTTGATGCAACCATTACCAAAAAAGCCATAAAAGCAAAAAAGCCTCTCCGTAAAAACTTGCAACACATACATCAGCAGAACCTCTTAATGAGATCAGCCCAAGGGACAGTCACTGTCTGCCATTCCACTTGTTACTCCTCATCCACAGATGGCTCTTGACAGCTCTTCTACAGGTGACAAGATTGTTTATGAATAACAGAACCACAGCCTGGTTTGGGTTGAAAGACACCTTAAAGCTCATCCAGTTCCACCCCCTGCCATGGGCAGGGACACCTTCCACTAGAGCAGCTTGCTCCAAGCCCCTGTGTCCAACCTGGCCTTGAACACTGCAGGGATGGGGCAGCCACAGCTTCTCTGGGCACCCTGTGCCAGCGCCTCAGCACCCTCACAGGGGTATTTCAGGATAAGAGGGGCTTTGAACAATGAAACCAAAGTGTTAACCATACCTGAAGCTTTGGTTTCTCTCTCTTGCCCTTGAAAAATAATCATTTACTCAAAACACATTTCCAGGGATTATTATTTCCATGTTACAGATCTGCAAAAAGCCAAGGGTTATGCTTGTCAAAAGAGAGGCAAGAGCCCCACATATTAAAATGTAACTGAAACAACCTTTTGCTATCTTACAAACGTCTCCTGGATTAACTCTTGCCTAGTCTCTCGCTGTTCTGAGAGCACCTGCATGGTTTGATAACATCCCAATGGGGCTGTTGTAACTCCTTGTCTGAAATTCTACCACCATCACCACTGCAGAACCTGCCCCTTGTGCTCAGCGCCACAGCTCAAACCATCTCAGAGAGGGTCCCATCGTGAGGCTTCACCCCCGCACCCTGCCTTCACCACAGCACAACCACCCTCTCCAGCCATGAGACACGAGGAGGCTTGAGAGTAGACAACTGAAGTGAATTCATAGCTACACAGTAAGATCATTACGGTCTCATCTTGTAGTCAGATGAGAATCATTAAATACAAGTGAAGTCAGCTAAAGACCAAGTGCCTTGTTTCATTAGTACTTAACTATCGTGCACCATAAATCTAGAACAAGGTATTTTGGACAGTGCTTTTCCCTTCTGTTTTGCAGATTTACTGCTCTCCTGTGTCTCCTTCTCCCAGGTCTCTCCTGGAGTTGCTTTATTTTACTTTTTAACATCAAAACATGCCTCAGCTGCCTAAAACATTATTTTCAGCCCCAACCTGTTTAATGCTTTAACTGTGATTGTGGTAGCATTCTTTGCCTGACAATACAAATAAACCAACACTTTGTGACACTTGCTGGAAGGACTTGTTCTTCCCCTTGGCTGAGTCTTCTACACATTTGTGTATTGCCTTGATTCCCAGTGATCAGTGCACCTCCACAAAACACCTCAGTAGTGCTGCAGTGGCAATGGTGCTGGAGAAAGGATGCAAAGGAGGCAAGACCTGCAGGAGGAATGACGTATTTTAATCCATGAATAATTGACTAAAAATAGACACAACTCCCACCTCAGAACTGAGGTAGAAACTGTCAATGGTGTTTGTTGTCACCATTTATGGGAGAAAGGGAAGTTCTATTGAAGATCTGGAGTCAGTATCGCTCTGCTGTTGGTATCTATAAGCAAGAGGATGCCTCACACTGCTGTACTGGTGCTCAGTGTTTCAGTAGCACTCAGCTGAAACACTCCAATATCCAGTTAACATCCACACACCAGGTATTCTGCTGCCTGAAGCTTTACCCTTGAACTGAGAAACCAAGACTTAATCCACTGGAAATCCACTTCATCCCCTCATGGCCATAACAGAAACAGGTCCTGGATGCGTGGACTTGCCACTGGCTGTGGTACAGCCAATGCTCAGCAGCCACACACATACCACGCTAAATGATCTTATCCAAGCCTGAGATTATCAACACCAGTTTAACTGTACACTGAGCATTTGCTCCTGGATTATACCCACCTAACTAAGATTACAGTCTGGCCAGAGGACTTGGATGAGCATGGTGAGAGGAAAGCAGCTCCTCAGGATGTGGCCATACTTGTAATCTCTTGGCCAAGATCTCCAATTTCCTTTCATGTCTGATGGAAATGAGCATGAGCTCCAATGCGATGCTGGTGTAAACGTATCTGTCACATTGCGTTAAGTGCATCTTGCTTTTCAAACTCACTTTATATTTCCTTGAAAATCCCCCAGAAGTGAGTTTTCTGGCAGCTGCTGTCACCCTGTTGTAGCACAGGAACCCCCCAGCCCATGCTAAAGATCCCATTACTCCTGGGCTGAACAGACAGGAATCTCAGTCCCAAGCAATGTGAAAGCTCTGGCTCTATTCCCCATTTTTCCTTTCAATCCTTGTGTTAATTTGCCAGCCTGGCATTTCAGAGATGATGGAGCAGGAATGCTGCATTCCAGTCTGAGGCACCATGTTCACAACGCTGTGTCCCAGGGGCAGTGGGAGCAGGGTGACTACTCAGAAGCCAAGCTGGAGATCAAATGAAAAGCCGCAAAGACAATGGGCAGAAGCAAGGACATGGTGAGTTCTTGCATCTGATTAAACCAAAATCATAGAATCATAGAATCCGAGACTGGTTTGTGTTGGGAGGGATCTTAGAGCTCACCCAGCCCCAGCCCCCTGCCACGGGTAGGGACAGCTTCCACTAGAGCAGCTTGCTCCAAGCCCCTGTGTCCAACCTGGCCTTGAACACTGCCAGGGATGGGGCAGCCACAGCTTCTCTGGGCACCCTGTGCCAGCGCCTCAGCACCCTCACAGGGAAGAACTTCAGCCTAAGATCTAACCCTTCCCCAGCAGCTTGTGGCCCAGGCACTGATCCAATGGTTGGTCCCCTTCTGAAGCACAAGAGCAGTGACATTAGATGTGCACTTCAACGCTTTGCCAGACCCGCCTCCCCAGCCTGATCCCTGTGCAGCTCCATGGTGCACATGGTCAGGTAAGATGCAGCTCCATCAGTCAGAGCTCAGAAATCGTGACAGAAAATAACATGCAGCTTGTGTACATGGAGTGCTACATGGCATAAAGGGAGGAGTACATCACTCGTGCTAGATAAGATGCCAGGAGCAAGGCTCACCCTGGCACATGTGGTGGACTTGGAGTGAAGAAGGGAACTCTTGCAGGAGGGCTGGAATATGTGCCTTTGAGATGACAAGCCTCACTTCTTCCAGCCTCAGACATGTATCTGCTGGGAATACAGCCAGAGCTGCCATTAATGGATTAAACATGTTAATAATGGGCACCCTAGAGAGCGAACCCCTACTGGAGAAAGGAAGGCAAAATGAAACGAAAGAAACCTCTGTAGCCCCTGTTAACAGCCCAAAGAACACTGAAAACCAGCGTGGAAGCAATTTTCACATGAGCGCTGTCACTGCACCTCCTCTGTGTTCTGCAGCAGAGCATGTAAAAGGTCAAGCAACAGACTTTGTTTGCAATGCACAAGTCAATGGCTTGAAAACACGTTAATCTGCCCGTGCCGAGTGATGCCTCTCCCGCCCCTCACCGCAGTGACTGCAGCACGGTTCCCATGGCTGGGCAGGCCTGTGGGGACAAACCTCCTGTTAGAGAGTCAGGGCCTGTGAAGCGGAGGCCAGATCCCAGGGAACACGATGTCATCGGCTATTAACACCAGTCACCACCCAAAGCGGGTGGCTGCAGGTACAGTAGATAAATACAGGTTTAGCTGAAGTGCAGGACTCTCAGCAACCATCTAATCACGGCAAATGGTGGCTTGAGAGCTGCCTTCTGCACACAGGGAGCCAGGCACCCACTTCAGCACAGAGCTTTGAACATCCCTCCGGCTGGTGACAGTGGAACAGCTTTACCAAGGGCTGTGCTGAATGTAACCCGCAGCAAGCAGCACACTCGGGTTTCACTGCTGCCAAACTGGCACCCAGCAGTACCAGGGGGAATGGCTGGATTTGAAGGCAACCTGGAGTCTTAGGCTGCTAAGGACATTGGGACTCCTCTTCCCTACTTCTCCCTGTGCCTACCAGGACAGCTGTAAGATCAGGTACCACGGCGCTGTACACATACCAAGGAAATACTATCCCCATTTAGCTCAGGCTTGCAGCATGGCTGTGATAAGATAGAACATGAACAGACTGAAAGAGAAGCTAACCTGGCAGAATTTATACACAAGCCAACAGCATCAGGTTGCCACTCTCTGGCCTTCTTAAGACCTATCGCTCCTATTGGACACAGAATTTAAACACTCCACCAAAATCTAGACTGGATAAATACACCTGCTTGCTCAGTCACTACCAAGAAACATTCCTCAGTTTGCTCAGACAGCAACATCAGACAACACCTTAGCATCATTCACAAAGCTATGGCAAAGATTTAATGTTATATGTGTACAGATGAGTCCAGTAAAATAAAGCAAAAGCTTAACAAGCCACCTGCTTTGTGACACCAGCTCCCAAAAATGCCATGGAATTTTACGTTCTCATAAAACAGTGCAGTGACAAAACCCCTCCATTATTTCCCTGCAAGGGGCAAGAGCCCTCATGGTGCTTGCCAGGACTACTCAGAGAGACACAAACCACAATCGTACGGTGAGGAGGGACGAGGCAGAAACAGCCCCTGGGAACTAGGCTGATGACTGAGGTTCTCCAAGGTGTCATTGTTGATGATGCCCTCATGTCACAGGTTGGGACGGCAGGATGCAGGGACACAGCCCCTGCCATGCTCCCTCCTAGTAACTGCTTGCGTGTTTTACACCTGGCCTGAGCAGAGTCACAGATCACATGTGTGAGGAGGAGATAAAACAGTGATGCAGTTCTATTGCAGACACAGGAGCTGAAGCCAAGCTGGGGCACTGTGAGAAGCAAACCCCAGCCAATAGTTCCCTGTCCTGGTACTGATTTAACACAACTGTTGACACAGACACAGCACAGAATAATCACCTTCTTCTCTATCCACATCTCTGCACATGGATGTGCACCACCCTCACAGGGAAGAACTTCTGCCTAAGAGCTCATCTCAATCTCTCCTCTGGCAGGTTAACCCATTTCCCTTGTCCTGTCGCAATGCTTTACTGAAACTGCTGTGGAGGGATCTGCTGCTGCTGGTCCCTGAGCTTCACCAGAACTAGTTCCCTGAGCGAGTGACTGAAGGATGGCCAAGGGAGCTCCCAGCCCTGCCAGGGGAGGTGGCAACATCACATGTCCCAAACCCTTCCGTGTACTTTGGACTTTAACTTCATGTGCAGCAAGTGTCCAGCCACTTTGATGCACCTGAGAAGGGGAACAGGCAAGTGGCAAATTCCCTGTGCACACACAGCTGGGAGGTGCCTCAGTTTGTACCTAAAATTTACCCAGGGTCCAGCATCCTGCATCAGCCATGACTGAACCTAGTGAAAGTCACTAAAGAACTTCCCAATCAGACTCCTAACTGAGGCTCTCTGTTTCCCATTACACTGAGGCAAATCTGAGCAGGCTCCAACGGCTCCCAGCAAACATCTGTCGAAGCAGCTCAAAATTAATGCTGAAAAAACCTAGTTCCCTTTGTGGCTGGTTCTTCCCATCTGCACCCATCCATGTGTCATCAATGCTTGTCAGCCCAAAACAAGTCTGAAGAACCTTCCCATCCTCTCACAACACCTTCCCAGAGCCTGTCAATCAAAGATGAATGTCAACTGCAGCAGCCTTGTCCCATTTGAACATGGTCACTGGCTGTTTGCAGAGAGCATTTAGCCTCCCTGCCAGCAGCACTGCGCTGAGCTGCACCACCAGTGTAGGCCATCAGGATGGGCACGTTCTGTGGGGCACCTCCTGGTGACACAGCCAAAGAGGAACACTGGAGTGTGCCCAGCTCTCTCAGCCTGGCTCCAGAGCAGAGCTGCTCAAGCCCTTGCAGCATCTCCGTGGCCTCCTCTAGACTCACTCCAGCTGCTCCAGGTTGCTCTTGTGTCCAGCTCCAGGGCTGGACACAGGATTGCTCCATCCAGTCTCCCCAGCCTGTGTTTGTGCTGGGGATTGCCCCGACCCAGGGGCAGGACCTCGCACTTGGCCTGTTCATGTCCCACTAGGTTCACACAGTCCTATCTCTCCAGTCCATGCAAGTCCCTCTGGATCCCATCCTTTCTTTCCCACATGTCGACTGCACCACAGAGCTCAGTGTCATCACAAACGTGCTGAGGGTGCTCAATTTCACAGTCCATGTTGCTTATAAGGACATTGAACAGCAACAAAGCTTTTCCTGCAGCCAGTCCAGCACACCATGTACTGCTCCCTGCACTGGCAGCATCCACTGACACCAGTGCTGGATTTTGCTCTTCCAATCATGTTTTAAATGGAAGCAGTAAAATTCCAGCACCAAACCCACAGAGGAAGTGCAGTCACCATCCACATGGCCTGCTCCAACACTAATCGGTACCCTGGAGAAATAGCTGCAGAGCACCAGCTGGGCACAGCTCACTGTGGAGCAGGGGATGCTGAGCACTGTGTGTCCCAGGCGAGGCTGCTCCATACACTCGCGTTGCTGTGGCCACACGGTGACAACTCCCAAACTGCACCCAACAGCAGCTATTTTGACAGTAAGCTATTTAAAATGGCACCAAGATCCAAGACCTGCTACAACAGCTTCCTGGCCCTGCAGACAGTGACACCAGTGATGGTCCCAGCTGGGCAGCCCTGGAAGATGAACGATCCATGTGGGAACCTACCCTGTCATCCATCACCATTGTATTTAAACACCTGACTCCAAAGGGATTTGTGGTATAAATACATGCTCACAGCCACTCGGGTGGATTTTCAGATTAGCTAGACGCCCAGCTTAAACCCAAATTGATGAAAATACTGATACTAATAAGAATTACACATTTCCAGGAAAATGAGCTTTGAGACAACCCTTGTGGGCACCGAGCTGCACTGTTTGTTAGGAGCCCATCACCTTTTAAATAGCATCTCTCAGTGACAAGACCTGTCTGCCATCATTAACACACCCAGCCAAGAGCTCAGACAGAATTCCACAGAGGGTGGTTGGGAAAAGCTGCAACCAAAGCTGAGCAGCTTCAGTGAGCACAAGCAAATGCACTTGGAAGGTCACCGGCACCTCTCGGCTGCCAGCCCACAGCCGGGGTTGGATGTGAGGAGCCCAGGCCCCATGCACAGGGCAGCCCACGAGCACTGGCCAGAGCTCCTGCCACTGAATGAGATGGATTTATTGCGCACATAGATCGGGAAATCGCGAATCTTATGGCTGGTTATTGCTGAACCAAGGTCATCCGAATCTCCTGTCTATTACAGAATTCTGACATTTGCATTTTAATAACAGTTCTCACCTCCCTGTCATGTTTCACACATGCAGATGGGTCTGACACATGCTACCAAATGCTTTTTTTGTGAATCTAGGTTTTTGGGGTTTGTCTTTTTTCCTTTTCAAACGAGGAACCTAATGCACGAGTCATCTGTTCTCCAACTTCACCAGTGCCAAGTTTCCAAGCAGAGGCATCAGGAAGCTTTCAACCATGTACATTCAAGACAGAGCTTTTACATATGAAATGCAACTGAACTGCCAGGGATGCCCTGGAGCCAGCGGGCAGAGGTGAGCTTGCAGGCATGGCCAAGGGCACCTGCAGCACCTCTCTGGTGTGACAGGGAGCAGGAGGAGCTGAGAGGCAGGAGAGCACACTCTGTGCTTCTTTTAATTGTGTGCCCTTGAGTAGCTCAGCAGCAAAGACATTAATTATACTGGTGAGCTGCAGCCCAGTGGTCCTTCTCAAACCATGGATTTCACATCAGAGACATCCCAGTGAAAGGAACCTTCTACCACCATGGCACCTGAACCTAGAGATCACTCCTTCCAGTGAATTGTCTCACCTCAACAAAACCAGCAATCCACAGAGGATGAGAGGACCTGCAAACCCACCATCAGCTCTTACAAACTGAACAATCCATAGCGAGAAAGTCCTCAGCAGTCTCGTCCCAATGTGTGTACAGCAGAGCAGTAACAGAGGTTTTGACCCCTTGCAGCCATCCCATTGGAATGCAATGGGCAGCTGTGATGTACCTGGACCCAATGCTTTTGATGGCTAAAAAACGTCTCTTAGAACTTCTGAAACCATGAGGCATCCCATTTCTCACATATGATCTGTGCAGTGTCTGAACTGGCCTCCCGAGGGTCATCCTCCCAGTAAATTAATCTTCGTAATGTCAGCCTTAAATTATGGGCAGTGGCACCATGACCACAGTGTCAGCAGCAGCACTGGCCTCGCTGCAGACAGGCGTGCTGGGGACACTGATGACAGCAAGCCTGACAACATAAAATATTAGCTTACAATTAAAACAACTCCAATGACAGCAAAGGCAATGGAGGCTCATTCAGACCCTGGCCACGCCACCTCCGGCCACAGGCTTTGGTGCTTCATTTCTCCCATCAGGAATGAGCTGCAGATGGGCACCCCACTGGCTGACACATCCCTGCAGGACATGCACTGGTCATGTTGGCCTCGAGTCACTCAGGCATGGAGGAGATGGGCCTTAATGATCATCAAGCTGCTATTGTCAAACAAGATCTTCTTTAGCTTGCCTCCAAGCACCCAGTATTCCAGCAGAAGCTCCTGAGCTGTGTTCACTTGTGAAATCCCAGGGAGTCACAATGTGCACTGGGAGGCAGGTAAATAAAATACAGCAAGTAACTGTTCTAACTGGTCACCAGCCCTTGCTCAGAGACCACCCTTGTCTTTTACAGACCTTTAAGCCCTTCACTGAATACATCCTGGAAGCAATTTTGCTTGCTGCCTGTTTGCAAGCAAGTCAGATCTATTTCAGGTTTTTCTTGGCAGGATGAAGCTGAAATTGGGCCCCAGCAAACAGACTCTGGGATCTAAACCCTCATTTCATGCCATCAAAATTCTACATTTGACCAAAATTTTGTTTTTTGGCAAGCTCTCCTGCCAGGAATTTCACCAGCCAGGACTTGCAGGAAGTGAAGGGAGCAAATCAATATTAGCACAGGCAGAGCAAACTCATTTGCTGATTAATGCAGGTATTGCCTGTATTTCTTGTACAGTCTCAGTTATCATTGGCAGTACACAGGATGCAGCAACTGCTCCACTGCACAGCCTTCAGCACCACTTACAAACCAGCTTAACTCATGGCCAGAGAGTCAGTTTGCTGCCAAATCCAATAGTAACACTCATTAACAAACCATGACAGTTACAACAAGATGTGTAACTTTTCATTCTGCATCCCCCCATGAGTGGCAGGCTGGATTCCCCCTTCCACCTCAGCACCCACTGTTCCTCATGGCACCAGCACTGGATCCCTTTGGCTTACATGTGCTGTGCCTTGGCCAGGGAGGTGACCCAGCTTCTCCTGAGCTCATCCACCTGGGGTCACCCATCCATCATCATGGGCACGGAGCCCACAGCCCTGCTTTAGCACCATGTCCCAGGGAGGGGCGATGCTCCTCTCAGCCTGTAAGCATGGCATTACAGACACAGCAACTGAGTCAAGTACAGAGTAGAGGAAGATGTCAGGGGGTTGGAGGCAGCAGATCCAACCAGTTCCCCTGCCTTCAGCAACCACCCCTCAGTAATTACAAGAAAAACCACACACAATACATGACTTTGGTCATTCGTTATTGTTTCACTGCCCCGCATGTGAGCCGAAAATTGTGAATTGGGGACTCTATTAAAAACTACAGAAGCACATTGGATCCTGCATTGAGAGAGTGGTTTTACTCAGCTGCAGTCAGTGTCTGCAGACTGGGTGGATGGAAGTGGCAATGCAGGATGCCAAGAGGTAGCTACACTGGTAGATAACATACAGAAACAGAAACCAGTTATCAGGAAATTATTATCATGGTTGCAGTGTGTTTATGCCATGGGATCCATCCCAAGCTCCACCTCAGCTATCAGGGGAGCAGCCTTGAGACATCCCCAGCATGGCGTATCCCCTCTCTGAAGGCACAGAAGTACCTGGAGCAAGGGCAGGAGGAGCACAGAACGGGTGCTTGCAGTGGGAGATCCATCCTCTGCATGGGCACCAGGGCCAGGATCCCCCAGCACCTGCAAAGGAGAACATGAGCACAGGGAAGGTGAACACAGGGACAAAAACCTGGCATGCCAGCAGGATGGAAGCTGGGCTGGTTCAGCCTGGAGAAGAGAAGGCTCCTTAAGGGGAGACCTCAGAGCAGCTCCAGTGCCTAAAGGGGCTACAGGAAACCTCAAGAGGGGCTTTGAACAAGGGCCTGTAGGGACAGGACAAGGGAATGGCTTTAACCTGCCAGAGGGGAGACTGAGATGAGCTCTTAGGCAGAAGCTCTTCCCTGTGAGGGTGCTGAGGTGCTGGCACAGGGTGCCCAGAGAAGCTGTGGCTGCCCCATCCCTGGCAGTGTTCAAGGCCAGGTTGGACACAGGGGCTTGGAGCAAGCTGCTCCAGTGGAAGGTGTCCCTGCCCGTGGCAGGAGCTGGAGATGGATGAGCTTTAAGGTCCCTTCCAACACAAACCAGGCTGGGGTTCTGTGATTCTCTGCTGGGCCTGAAGAGAGCAGTACAAGCTGTAGCCATGAAATCAGCCAGGGAAGCAGTGACAGAGGAACTGCCTGTCTGAAACAAACAGCTCAGTGGCTTCAACATTTTCGGTTTATTAAGGTTTGTTCTTTACAATGGGCTCTGCTTCAGGGTGATCTTGCATTGTAATTGTGGATTACTCTCACCTCCTCAGTCCTGCCCAGCACAAATCCCTGTTTACGAATCACTGAGCTCTGGTTGCTGAGCACTCTCTGGGTATCAGCCAGCCTGGGTGTTAAGAGGACAACCTGACGATTATCCAATTTTCATGTGCTTTATCAACACGGCACATCAAGTGTACACACAGCAACAGCACACTGAAAAAAGCCTCTTTGCTTTAGACTCAGATATCATGCAAAGCAAAGACATTACTACAAAAAGGGCTCCCCCCCATTTGGTAGCAGGTTCAATTACTGTGCCACTTAACCTGACTATTTTAATGTTCATCTCATTCTTACTCCAAATGAAAGCTTTATAACCAGCACTGTGATCATTGAGAGCTGAAGCCTTAGACTGCTGAAGAGTTTTGGTGTTAGAGCTGAAGTAGAGGTGCAGGGCAAGAATTACTGATCCAGAAAGAAGTTGGCTTGTGTTGTGCCTGCTGCTGGATCCATCTCCAGCACCACTGCAGGAGACAAGTTAACAACCTCTGCATTTAATCAAAGGCAAAATTATTGATATAGCTCTTCTGATGCCCTCATGAATCCAAGAGGCTCAGTGGTTACCTGTGTCCCTCAGCACCAGGCAGGCAACACAGTAAGATACTGCATTTTTGTTTCTCTTTGCCTCTATCGATCATGCATATTTGAATGGGCAGTAGAAAATACGGGCAAACCTAATTTCTTTCCAGACATCAAACAGCAATTCTGTGTTATTTCCTCAGCAAGAACCTAGACTGCATTGAGGTAACGACTGCAACTGCACTGCAGCAGCAACGTGCAGCTTATGAACAACACTGAAGGTTGCACCAGGCACGCACTACCTGCCTCAGGGTGTCCACGGAGCCTGATTGATCAGGGGTTATGCTTTTACCATCACATATAGTGTGATAACTAAACAAATCAGCTACCAGCTTTGGTGGCACTGGCTCGGAATGGCCACCACAACGTGGTTCTACATCAAACAACTGCACACAGAAACTGCCTGAAACTCACTGTGTAAGCAGGGTGCCCAGAGAAGCTGTGGCTGTCCCATCCCTGGCAGTGTTCAAGGCCAGCTTGGACACAAGGGCTTGGAGCAAGCTGCTCTAGTGGAAGGCGTCCCTGCCCGTGGCAGGGGTTTGGAACTGGATGAGCTTTAACGTCCCTTCCAACACAAACCATTCCATGATTCATTAAAGTAGCATCCAAATTTCAATCCAACTTGGTGCTTCCTTGTTGTTCCATGATTTTCCTACAGACCATATTCTTCCAAACAGTTCAACAGGTGTTTAACAAAGTGCACTCAAGGAAAACAATCATGAGGGTACTGAAGGATGTGACTGATGCTCGACATACAGAAACCCCACTGACATACACAGGACTGCTTCTGCATGGAATGCTAATTGTGCGTGCAGGATTCCCGCAGGATCGGAGTGCTGCGCTGTGAATCCAGCTGTATGGATTAACTCTGTTCCTACCAATGCTCCTGCAAAAGGATGTGCTGTGGGAACTGCCTGCATCTGATAGGTTCTTTGCCAAAATAAGGCCCATGTAGAGTGGATGAAAACTTCTTTCTGAATTTGAAAGGGGAATGTATTTAACAAGACATGTAAAGATGCCAACTGGAGTTAGTAAAACTACTCATATAAAATATTCAGTATACCTACTCAACCACACTCTGTCATTTAGCTGTCTTTACGTATATAGAAAAGCAAGATCTACTTCTATTTGGTAGATGCTTAGATTTTGACAGAGTAACACAAGAAGTGAATTGATAAGCAATGAAAGCAATAACTGTCATGTAAAGATTACAACTCTGGTGCTCAGCAGTGCAATTAAATTTAATGTTTGTTTCTGTGGCTCTGTGAATAATGATAAGATTTCCCTTGTGAGCATCTCAGCAGCTGACTGATAACATCGAGACAACTGGCCTGGGTAGCCAACACAGCTCATTACCAACTGTGTCATTAAAACTAGTTCTGCAATTACCTTAAGTGAGCCTAAGTGCAAAGCAAGAAGGTAATATATAGGTGTGATTAACTACACCACAAGGGTGACTATCCCCAAACCAGGTACCCATTAAAAAAAGAAAATAAGAGCTCATTTGAGTACTACTGAGTTGTAAAGATGCCTTTGTTCTGTTTGGATTTCTGTGATGGGCCTGTAATGCACGTGTGATCACATGAAGAGATAGGAATTTATAGCTCTTGTTTCTGGATCAAACAGCCAGGAAGGCATTAATAACAACTGGAGATCAATCAAAGTCAGAAATGCACTCTGAAAAAAAGGTCATTGAGAAACAGAGAACCTGACACCTGCAACAAATGGTTCTTGAGGGAGAGGCAGCATTTCTGAAATACGTTGTCTGTTATCTGATTAAATAGAAGAAAACATCCTGGTGGCTGGGCTCCCACCACACTTGCTCTTCAGCAGTGTCTATCAGTAAGAATAGTAAGTTACTCCTTTAGAGTAACGTGCACGTTTTTGCAGAGGAGCTCAATAGTACCCAATAAAATTCACCCCTTAGGTGACAAGAAGTGTCTCAGTGCAGAGCAGGGTATGAAGACTTCAGGGCTGCAGAACTGGCCAAATTATTGAATCACAGGGTGGTTTTGGTTGGAAGGGACCTTAAAGCCCCTCCAGTTCCAACTCACTGCCATGGGCAGGGACACCTTCCACTAGAGCAGCTTGCTCCAAGCCCCTGTGTCCAACCTGGCCTTGAGCACTGCCAGGGATGGGGCAGCCACAGCTTCTCTGGGCACCCTGTGCCAGCGCCTCAGCACCCTCTTAGGGGAGAACTTATGCCTTATATATAACTTAAGATATCATAGAATCATAGACCTTCAAAACTCGTCTAGTCCAACACCCCTGCAATGAGCATGGACATCTTCTACCAGATCAGGAACCTCGGGGGGGAATATATTCCTCACTGTTTCCTCCATTTTCTTGACCAGCCTCAGTGGTGCCTTAGAGGCCTACATGAAACACTCAGTCCTCAGTAACGACAGTGATGCTCACCCTGTGCTCTGCTCATCCAAACCAAGCTTCTCCATCTCACACAACTCTGTCAGGACAGCCCTGGCTGCAGCTTGCACTAGTGAGACATTAATGATGTCCTAACAAAAGGCAGGACCTGAATGAGTTTAGGTCAGCTCTAGTTACACTGGTTAGTCTCTGGGTTGTCCACCCAGCAAAGGTGGGTTCTATCCATTCCTGCACCCAGGCATTCCATGCCAGGCAGCCACAACGCTATTCCTGTCTGTCTTTCCAAGTCCAGGATTCTCGTGTACCTCTCCCTTCATTTTCACCACTATGTACATCCCCGTTTAACCAGGTTCAAAGCACTGCTCAGCACCTGAATACCTGTTGAATTTATTGAATGCTTCCTTGATCACCGAAATTCCTGGTGATCTGAACTTAACACGCCTGGGAGACACGGGTAGTCAGGCTGGTACGGAATGTGATATACAGGATGTGACTGATGATAAATTGACTACAAGATAATGAGATGCTAATGTCACCTTTGTGTCAGGATGACACAAATGTCACTGTCTAACATACCTGTGTGATTCCTGAGTGACTGTGGTGTCACCTTGAAGCTTGTCTAAGGAACCTGATGACATGACTGCAGCATTGCCCCACACGTAGGTGTGCTGTTTGGGTGCAGGCAGGCACCACCATCGCTGCAATGGTATAACACCGTTCCACCTACAGACATCAAAAATCCAGCAAGCAAAGAAAACCCAACAACAAAAATCACAAAATCTCAGCCTGTTTTGGGTTGGGAGGAACCTTCAAAGCTCCTCCAGTTCCAACCCTTGCCATGGGCAGGGACACCTTCCACTAGAGGAGGTTGCTCTACGCCCTGTCCAACCTGGCCTTGAACACCGCCAGGGATGGGGCAACACAGTGCTAAAAGCCTTCTAGTGGCCCCTGCAGTGTCAGCACCCAGCACCGCCTTCCCCTCCAGGTGATGGAATGGAGGTGAATGAGAGCCCAGTACCCACCACACACACATCCCTCCTGCTTTTATAAGATCTCATAAGTAAAAACTGTTCTCTTCTGTACCACAAAACTGAATTAATTTCAGTCTCAGTTGGATCCTATCAGACAGGTTGTTCCTATAAGCTCTCTGAAACAAGAATCAAGGAAAACACTCAAAAGGAGATGGGCATGAAGTGAAAAAGGAAGAGGGCATCTGTAAAAATATGATGAACTTTAAATGCACAAAGATATTGCAGAACCCCCATTTTTTTCAACTAGCTGTTGCAGCCAGATGTCTAATTCAGAAGAAAGAGCACGAGGAGCAGTCCCATTGCCTACAGCAAAGCCCTTCTTACCTGTCATAGCCCTGAATTCAAATGAGAAATCAATGTTGAGCTTTGCCAATATGAAAACTTGCCTACATGGAGGCATGCAAAAGGGCAGACAGCAACGTGTGCCTCTGGCACATTAAGATCCAGACATGTATATCTGAAGCTCAAATGCCTTGTACTGGGAATCCATGGAAACCCCAGTGTTGAAGATTCAGCACAGGAGGCATCAAATCACTGAGTACCACCCAAAAGCACTGCTGCATCATCCACATCTGTCAGCTCCTGCTTCAACATTACAGCCCCACGGGACATGTCCTGTGCCACCAAACAGGGTTTAGACATGTAAGTGACCAGTATGGGGTATAACTGCTCCTTCATACTCACTCTCAGTTGAAGCTTTTGAGTGCTGGGCTTGTTCAGAGGCTTGACACTAAAACATGCAGAGCAGTGCATTAAGGCATCAAAAAGGGTAACTTAAAAGTCATTGCCATGGCTACGTGACAACTTATTTTGCAGTATAATATGATCTATGAAATATGTATGATGCTGTTTGATACACACCATTTGTTTTTAGCATTTCATTTCTGAAAATAGCCCTTTAATGATAACCATGGTCTTCTAATGATTGTAATAGACTCTGATAAATCAACATGGTTTATGTTAAATATGCTGAAAATCTTTAAAAACATTTCTTTTTCCCCACACTTCAGAAGCTGCTTTGCTCTTTTGCAGTGTCTGGAATCTCTTTAGAGATGCATTCAAGAGTCTTCTGGGACCTCATTTCCCTCCCTGGCTGTGACAGGCACCTCACACCTCTTCCTTCTTCGCTTAAAGATATGCTAGAGAGGGCAGAATCAAGCATGCATTGTTTGCATCTAAGAAGCCATCAATAACATTCTTTATCCTTTTACTATCCAGCAACCATCACAGGACTAAATCTTAGCAATGAACTTGCAAACAAAGGGCTGGGAGCAACAACAACAACACACACTTAAGATGTACTGTGTCCAGTTAGCCAAGGACATCTCCTGGGCTCAGGCATCAATACAGCCAAGAACAGGTCTTTATAGACCTCTTCTTTTCCCTTTCAGAGCTAATATTGAACAGCTACTGAGCTTACAACTTCCCCCTTCTTTGAAAAACCCACATCTTCCCAGTCTTTCTTGTTAAGAGCTATTGACAGCTTTCAGAAAGGTAATATATCCAGAAGGGAAATCTCGTAATTCATTTGATCCTGCAGTGCCCCATATTACACAGGAAGGTTTAATTATACATCTAACAGTTACTCACCCATTTTGACACAGTTTCATTAGACTTTTATTAAAGACAGAGCTAGGAAAAGAGAATTATTTGTAACTCCTTTTACTTATTTCTCAGTTTGAAGGGAAGAGTAGCTGCCGTGAGAGTGTCCAATGGCCACTGGCACAGAATAGGCACACAAAGGGGGGGGGTGATTCTTTAATCAAATTAAGAGGACAGTCACAAGAGTTGAAATGGGCTTCAGTGAGCCTGGGCACGTGTTTGGATCACAGTCAGCGTCTAGTTTCACCAGGAGCTAAACACCCCAGCACTGGCCGAGCGGAGGTCATGTCCCACCCAGCCAGCTTCCCACCTGCAGCTGAACACAGGCACCTGGTTATCTCACACATTTACATCCTTCCTTCAGGGTTACTTTGGCTTGGCCAAGAGCTTCCAAAGATCTCGGAGGAAAACTGGGACGAGCAGAGCATATCACTGTTTAAATCTTATTTCCTCAGAGTCCACTTTACAGATGTGAATGCACAGAGTCGTCCTGCTAAACCCTAGGTGCTCAAAGCTGCAGCTGCAAAGGCTGCTGAGCTGCAACGCAGACTGTGTCTCAGCAAGTCTCAGATCAACAGGTCCCACATCTGCCCTGGCTGCTGGGCCTTTCTCTGCTCCAGCCCTCCTTCTGCAGCCTCCTCAGATCAGTGATCTGACCGCCTTAACAGCATCACCTTCTCTCTACTGCTGCCTCCCACTCCCAGCTGTGTTTCCTGACCCCATCCACAACTGCTCATGGCATTCCAGCTGGCACAGGAGCTGACATAAGCCCTGTCCAGGCTGGCAGCGAGCTAACACAGTTTTAAGGACAGTTGTATTTAAGCCAGACAGTAGTAAAACAGTCTGAAAGCTGATAGCACTACTGATAGCATTGTGTCAGCCGGGCCTGAGATGAACAAACCTCGCATGCATCAGAGCTGAGCTGTAGCCCTATACAGCACTGAAACAACTGCCCATGACGTGTTCTGACTGTCAGCAGTTTAAATCCCATGATGCCAACAAGCACAAGCTCTGGGACAGCTTTATCCAGGTGATGGCTCAGTCACTGAGCAGTGTCCTGGGTTCATTTGGGATAGAGTTATTTTCCTTCCCAATATCTGGTGCAGGGCTGGGTTCGGGCTTTATTTTGAGAACACTGGTAACACACCAATGTTTTAGTTGCTGCTCAGTAGCTCTTACCCTGATCAAGGACTTTCCAGTCTCATGCTCTGCAGTGAAGAGGGGCACAAGAAGCCATGAGAAAGCAGAGACAAGACACCTGACCTGAACTAGCCAAAGTGGTATTCCATCCCACAGCACATCATGCCCAGTATAGAAACTGGGGGGAGTCACCCAGAAGGGACTGATCGCTGCTTGGGTGGGTCTGGAGATTGGTCAGCAGGTGGTGAGCAATAGTATTGGGCATCACTTGGGTTTTCTGAGCTTTCACTGCTTCTTTTTTTGTTGTTTCCTATCATTATTGTTATCAGTATTGTTATTGCTGGTACTATTTCTATGATCATTATAGTGTATTTTAGTTATTAAACTATTCTTATCTCAATGGATGGAACATCACTGCCTGGCCTGAAAATGGCACATGAGGCGGATGTGTGAATCCACCATCACACATCCTCAGATATTTTAACATTTTCTATGAAGAAAAACTCAATTTAAGCAATAATTATAGCAGATTCCCTCTCTGCAGTAACAATGGAGAGAGAACATTATCACCACTGCTTGTGGCAACAACTTGAACAACAATGGGTTAGAGGGCAAAAAAATAATTAGGCTGAGCCATGCATGCCTGGCTCTAAAGAAAGACTGTTTGTGTCTAATGCATTAGAGAAATTGCTCAGGAAGAGTTCAACAAGAACCTGGCTTATCTGCTGTGTCCAGCACACTGCTGCACAGGCTGAGGCAGCCCCAGGGCTCGGAGCCAGCGCTGACAGCACAGGAGACATCCCCAGGGACAGGGATGTAACACACACCACAGCGAGGCTCTTGGGAAAAACAGAGCTGGAGAGGAGCAGGAGCAGCATCCAGCTCCCACCTCCCTCAGGATGGCTGCTCCATGCTGCGCCCTGTTGTAAACAGCCCTGGCTGGCAGTGTGGGTACCAAAGCCCAGCCACGAGTCCTGCCCCTCAGCGCTGCCTCTGGGCACATCAAATCCCTTAGCACAGGTATTACAGCAACAAACCAGACCTCTCCTTTCATTCTGCTCACACAGAGGCAAAGGGGCAGAACACACTGCAATGCCTGGGCTCCTTCCAAGTAGTGGGACATTGGCATCCCATCAGGAGAACCTCAAACAAGCGGGAGGCAGATACAGTGTGTGTGCACACAGAGGCATGAATACCTACATATGTGTGTATGCAATATATTACCTATGTGTTTAGAATCATCATAGAATCACAGGCTGATTTTGCTTGGAAGGGACCTTAAAGCTCACTCAGTTCCAACCCCTGCCACGGGCAGGGACACCTTCCACTAGAGCAGCTTGCTCCAAGCCCCTGTGTCCAACCTGGCCTTGAACACTGCCAGGGATGGGGCAGCCACAGCTTCTCTGGGCACCCTGTGCCAGCGCCTCAGCACCCTCACAGGGAACAGCTTCTGCCCAAGAGCTCATCTCAGTCTCCCCTCTGGCAGCTTAAAGCCATTCCCCTTGTCCTGTCCCTACATCCCTTGTCCACAGCCCCTCTCCAGCTTTCCTGCAGCCCCTTTAGGCACTGGAGCTGCTCTAAGGTCTCCCCTTCAGGAGCCTTCTCTTCTCCAGGCTGCCCCAGCCCAGCTCTCTCAGCCTGGCTCCAGGGCAGAGCTGCTCCAGCCCTTGCAGCATCTTCGTGGCCTCCTCTGGACTCACTCCAACAGCTCCACGTCTCTCTGGTGCTGTTGCCCCACAGCTGGATCAGAACTGCAGTAAGGTGTGCACTGCCATGTTTCACACACACACAGTATTTCCCAAAGGCCCCCAGACCACAGGGACCCCTCTGCCCCTAAGCACAGATGGATATGGAAACAGTAAACATTGCTGTCATGGTGACATCTGTGGTACCCACACTGTGACCATGCTGGCTTCCAGCAGGGAGGAACTGGCACCTCAATGGCACAGTTCACTGTCACCTCCCTTCAAGCCTCTTGGTCTAAAAGTCTGCTGTGGGAGTCCTGAATTCAATCCGTGGATTAAAATAAGTTAAGAATACCAGACTTCTCTGCTTTACTTACAACAGCCACACGCCTCTAGAGCTCAGCTGGGGCAGACACCTGACACTGTCCATTACAAACCCAACACTGTAGACGTTTACTGGTCTAAAGGCACGTGAGAAGCTGTAACTGAGAAACGTCATGACAATGTTGAGATTATCTGGGCTGCCACGGAATCCTGGTGGTTTATGAAGGAATGCAAGTTCATGGAAACAGGATACAGAGATGCCAGTTACACCATGCAAAACCACTCATCTCGTGCAGGGTGCATCGGCTGTGTCTGCCCACTGTGCTCTCCAATTCCATAACAAACACACCGGGGAGATGGTCATGGATAACAAACCGGACTGAGACAGGGATGCTGACCCCCTGGGAAGTTTCTTTGACTCATGCTCCACAGGCACAGCCCATTGTCTCCAGGGGGAAGCACAAGAACCAGAACACCTGAGGGTTTGGCCCAACTGATACACAGGGGACAGCAGCACCTCTGGGAGAAGGGCACACCATTCCCACAGGCACAGCCCTGTGGCAGGAGTGTTCTCCATGCCTGCATGCTCCGTGGTGCTCGGCATCGTGCTGTGGGGTTGGGTTTGTAACAGGATTAAAACAGGGACTCGTGCTCTGAGTATCTGCCAAGAGCTATAAACCAAAACCAAGCAATAAAGACACAAGCTGCTCCCAGGTCCCCAGGCCAGGTATTAACCAGCCACAGTATATCAGCCCTAACCACCGCGTCCTGCCAACACAGGCATTTGTCCCTGTCTTGTTCCTCCATCCTCTCCAATTCCAGCAGCCTCACATGCCCTGCAAGTGCATCTCCAGGGCAGGAAGAGCAAGATGTGGAGCATGGAGCACAGGCAGGGCTCTAAGGCACAGGAGGAGAACAGGGTGCAGTGATCACACAACTCCATGTGAAAGCTCCACAGGGCAGAAGAGCTGCTGCTGCACCCCTTTGGCTGCTGCTGCACTCCTTTGCCTGCCACCACGCTCCTTTGTCTGCCACCACCCCGGTGGGACATGCTGGGCAGCTGGGAAGTGCAGGGATGAACTTACATACAGAGGATCTGTCAGGTGAAGCAGGGACCTTTCTCCAAGCACTGTGCCACCACCTGCGAGTACATCACACCTTGCACATCCCCAGCCGACACCAGCGACCAACTGTACCAGCATGGGCTTACGTCAAAGGAAGAACCCACCTGGGTCTGCAGGGAGCCTTCCTCTAGCCCCAGAAGTCAGTCACTGCAAGGCCGCAGTATGAACCGTGGGGTTCTTGAAGGAGCCCCTCAAAAACTGCCGCCAATCAGCCCATTCTATGGGCAGCAGTGGCCAGACCCAAGATGAGGAGAAAAACTCTTCTCTTTCCCTCTTTCCTTCCCTGTCTTTGAAGAGAAAAGTCCCCAAAAGACTGTTGCAACATTATTGCAACCAGGAGCAGAATAACCACAGAATTCCAGACTGGTTTGGGTTGGAAGGAACCTTAAAGCTCATCCAGGTCCAACCTCCCGCCACAGGCAGGGACACCTTCCAGTACAGCAGCTTGCTCCAAGCCCCATCCAACCTGGCCTTGAATACTGCCAGGGATGGGGCATAATGTATTTATAATAAATAAGTGCAATAGAAACAAACCCGAGTACAGTACTGAAAGGGGAAAAGAAAAGTGCTGGCAATAAAGAGAAAATAAGAATATTGAAACTCCTGCCAAGAGCAATACAACATAATCATTCGTGTCTTCCTGCATTAGGATCACTTTGCAGGGCTACAGCTACAGAATGCAAAGCACACGAGGTGTGGTTACAAACCCCCTCACTCCCATACAGCATGGGGTCAGGAATGCACAGTGCTTGTGCAAAACTAATCCACAAAACCAAACAACAACAGATCCCAAAGCAAGCCAGAACCAATTCCTTTCTGTACCATTACTGGGAGACTAAAGCCTGGGCAACAGGCTTTTGTTTTCCCGCAGGAAAATCCAGCCCCTCTCTGTATCATTTGTGTATCAGGCCCTAAACATACTCCGCAGTCAGAAACAGACACTCACTCTCCTTGCTGCATTTGCAGAATGGAGCTCTGCATACAGCCACTGCATTGGCTGCATGGAGCTCTGCACATGGAGCTCTGCACACAGCCACTGCATTGGCTGCATGGAGCTCTGCACATGGAGCTCTGCACACAGCCACTGCATTGGCTGCATGGAGCTCTGCACATGGAGCTCTGCACACAGCCACTGCATTGGCTGCATGGAGCTCTGCACATGGGGCTCTGCATACAGCCACTTTGTTTGCTGTGTGGAGCTCCCCATGTGCTGCCCCTCAACATCAGTTTCTAAAAAGGTCAATCGAGACCAATGGTTATCAAATATTCGGTGATTATATTAAATATAGATACTGGTAAACAACGTGGCAGGGGTCATATTTTGGACTTCTGTGAGCATTTCCTTCGTGCTTCTGAAGGTCCGACTTTCTTTGGGGTTTTGGTCAGTTTTTAAGCCAAGCTTGGATGGATGCTGCCATCTACTGACAAGTAGAACTTGAGCGAGCAAAATTGAGGGGTTTTTCCCCCAAAACCTTGAGGGGATCGACGTTCCTTCCCTACAGTTGCTTCATTCAAAAGGACTAACATGGTTGCTTGGCATTGGGCATATACAGAAAGAACAGATTTAAACTAGTGAAAAATAAGCTAAAACAGCAAAAGAGAAATGACCTGACAGCCTCAGGGTGTGTTCACAACATAAAAGAAGCAGAGCTACAGCAGTGGCTCCTGCTCGCTGCACCTCCTGCACGTCCTCACTTGTTGCTACTGAGGACAATGGTTGGAACTGGATGAGCTTTAAGCTTCCTTCCAACACAAACCACGCTGGGTTCTGCGATTATATGACTATTTCTGCAGGGTTTGGTAGGGCACATCCCAAGCATCCCTTGTCCTCTGAAAGTGAAACCTCCAACACTCCTACCTGGCATTCCTCATTACAGTCTCTAAAGTGTGCCCTGGTGGCTCAGGAGACTCACACAGTTGTTCTGCAGTTCCAGTTACTGCCATTTGAGTGTCATAGTGAGAAACGGTTGTTTCTCCATTTTATCCCTTGGTTTTTTTTCCCCAGCTTAGCAAAGGCTGTAGCTGCCAACACACAACAGGATGCCAGACAGGAGTGGTGAAGCGAATCAGACTAGCTTTGGTTGCAAGGGACCTTAAAGCTCATCCATCACAGAGGACTCTTTCTGTTGTTGGGTATTTTTAATTTACAACAGGCATTACTGTACATTTAATGAAAAGATGCTGCCCCGTGGGACTCAGGTTAACAAAGCACCTCAGTAAAAAGCATATAAAAAGACAGAGTATCCTGTGGCTGCACAAAAACCCTCAGTGAATGATGGGGGGCGTCAGGGACGGGCTCGGCCACGTCACACAGGGACAACACTCTTGGAGATGGGCTGTTTAAATATTAAATCAATACCAGAATTTCTGTAAATGCTGAAGAGGGGATATGATGGAAAGTTATTTTTCTGATCTATTCACACTGCAGTTACGGCCTCTCTGCTCCAGCTAAACACATCATCTGTCTCACGCTGTATTTCATTATATTATTCAGTGTATTTCAGTCTAAAGAGTATTTCAATTGCCTTTTCTCCAATAGATCACTGGTGTTACATTCCACTGGTAACTGAGCATAGCAAGGAAGTTCAGGCACAGCCGACATGCTTGTAAAACATTTCACATTAGTCTAACAACACTTTCATGGAACATTTTGTCTATTTTCATGAAATCTTTTTCTAACCAAATGATGTATTGCTAAAAAAATAATAGCTTCTACCCACGAAGACTAATCTGGGGGGGAAGGCTATTCAGAAGCCTTTCTGAACTCCATTCCCTTTGCTCTAATGCAACCAGTGGTGTTAATACCAATACCAATAGATAGAATCAATTTCTCCACACCCTGGCCTGGGGCTGGAGGAGGGTTTCTGCAGCACATCAGGTGCATTTCCCCAGTGACACAGATACACAAATGGTTCCTGCAAACAAAGAGCTTAAGCAATTTCATAATACCTGTATGAAAGCAGGGAAACTGATCCAGCAGGATGTGTTCCAAACCACAGCGACACGCTGCATTCCTTTGGTTTTGCACCCAAAAGAGCTTAGCTTAAAGAACACAGTTTTACATCACTAATTTCAGCTCAGCATGCAAGCCAACAGTGCACTGTGCAACACATAGAGATTCAAGTGCTCGTGTCCAGCCTGAGCAAAGTATCGCTAAGCAAGCGCTTCTGGCAGCAGCATGGCAGGCTAAAAACATCCACTGTTAGCTCCTGCTAACCAAGGAGCCAAGGCAAGAGTGAGCCTCTGCGTTATGTTCAGGCAAAGCCCCAGCCCTGCAGTGTCCCCTACAGTGAGGGCAGAAGGTGAAGGACCCGTCAAGCACACAAATACATTTAAGTCTACAAAAATCATCTCCTTTCGTGCAACACATTCACATTCAGAGCATGGAGTGTTGAGACAAACCTCTCATACAGACAGCTTGGGATCAACTGTGAATACTTCTCCATTCGTTCTCTGCTTTCCTCAGCAGTACTCAGGGTGTTCTTTGTGGCATCTTCATGTTTCCTCCAACCACCAAGCCATAACCAAGCCCATGTCCAAGCAACACACCACGCACTGAAGTCTTCACCTAATGAACACTGGGTTTTGTTTCTCGCTCCCCAAGAGCCCAGTCTGCCCTTGCCTTACATCTCCAGTAATCCTGAAGGTTCCATTTGATGCTGTTGTAAAGTACTTTCAGCTGTCAGACCTCTTCTTCCTGTTTTCTGGATTCCACATTGTTCCTCACTGCGGGAGCAGCCTGGCACTGGTGGAAAGAACAATTCCATTCTGTTCATTGCTCCCTATCAATTTCTATTTTCAGGGGACCCATGAAGAAAACAGTCCAGCATCAAATCAGTCTCGGAATAGAAATTGGTGAGATTACAAAAAATCTCAGTTTTTAGTAGAATTTAGTATTTGCTGACAACAGATTTACTCCGTTAAGACAAGTCACTGACTGCTGTGTTGGGCTAAATATCACAGCCCTTTGAAATGCCCCATTCCTCGCAGTGTTCAAGGCCAAGTTGGACAAGGCTTGGAGCAAGCTGCTGTAGTGGAAGGTGTCCCTGCCCATGGCAGGGGGTTGGAACTGGATGAGCTTTAAGGTACCTTCCAACACAAACCAGGCTGGGACTCAGTGATTCTAGGAAACAGGACTTAAGCAGGTTGCCCTCTACACCTATGCCACCACCTCCCAGAATTGCCCATTCCAGCACACTGGTGAGTCCCTGCCATGGCCCAAAGTCTGGAGCCAAGATGAGTTTCCCTGGAGGCAGTACAGTGCTCCCTGGGATGCCAAGACCGAGCTCATCACGGCTCTCCCCGAAGTCAGACCAAGCCCTCTCAGAAACCATTGCTGGACCCTAAACTGTATAACCAAATTCAAATGAGTGATTCCTGACAGTCTCACAGCTTCCTACAGCAGCTGCTTCTTAAAATAGATTTAAAACCCAAAACTTCTGACAATGCAAAAATCACTGCATTAAACTGTAAAAGTAGGAGATAACAACAGAACTTATATCTCTGCATGTCCCTATTTGAAATGTATTCCTGTCTCCTACCAGCAGTTCTGGTATTTCCCTGAAAATCATGCATCAGATTTATGTGAAATCATATATTTCATCTACTACTTCATAATTAAAAACCAATTTTCCTGCTTGTATAATCCAAATATAAACCAGATTGAAATAGCATCTCTGTCACTTTATTGATGAGGAGAATTTCAACAGCATGGCCATGTGCAAGACTAGGAATTGTTTTTGCAGGGATTTGTTTGCAAAACAAATGTTGTTTTAACACAGCTGTAAGGCCTTGGCTCTTCTTGTGTGTCATAACAAAAAGCAATGCAAATAAAACCCAGAGCTCCAAAAGTTACAACACATCCTTCCTCTGCCAAACTTCTTGTAGTTTCACTGACGGCACATTGGAGATAGTGTGAACCAGGGCTCCATCAAACAGGGTGAGCATTTCCCCTCTCAGCACAGGATCCCTGCTGGGATCCCTTCTCTGGGCACCCTGTGCCAGCGCCTCAGCATCCTCACAGGGAACAGCTTCTGCCTAAGAGCTCATCTCAGTCTCCTCTCTGGCAGCTTAAAGCCATTCCCCTTGGCCTGTCCCTATAGGCCCTTGGCCACAGCCCCTCTCCAGCTTTCCTGCAGCCCCTTTAGGCACTGGAGCTGCTCTAAGGTCTCCGCTTAAGGAGCCTTCTCTTCTCCAGGCTGACCCAGCCCAGCTCCCTCAGCCTGGAAGATCGCTGAGTGAAGGACTAGCTGGCACTAGTACAGAATCATTAACTCCTGACTGCTGCACACGCATCCTCACCAGCCTAGTTTCACTAACTGGCACTTGCAGTATATGACCAAGTGCCACCCCAGTACAGAATGAGTTTTATATCACCCTGGAAGATGATGCATGATGCGACACACATCGGGCATGAACATGAGGATGGGTGTTAAGAAGAACTGAACAATTAGAAAGCCATTTTTTTGCAACTGAAAGGCCAATCATTGCCAGCATGTGTGTGACTGGAGCTGCTTGTTTTACAGCCCAACTGTCATTTCTGTATTCAAATGTTCGCCTTTTCACTAATGGAACACAAAAGAACACTCAAGTGCAGCTGGGAAGCCTCAGGCACACACTCAGAGCCTCTGCTGCAGCCAGTGACCAAACTGGTAAGAACAATGCACAGACCTGCTCCGCTCATCACACACTTGTTAAAATACATGATATGAATCCATGGGGAAAAGAGCACAGTCCTAATAAAAAGCTTCTTATACTCAAACCAGATATTTCATAAGTTACCAAAGATTCAGAAGAAATGCTCTATGGACTTCTCTGCTCTTCTTGGAGCACTGGAAAGCAATGGAACTTTCTTTCGAAAGACACATGACAAGAAAACCCCCAAACTTTAAGGACCACATAAATGGTTACTTCATTATGCCTGTGACTGAACACTCGCTTCCCAGTAAGAGAAATGAGGCTAAACCCACCTGCACAGCAAGGTTTGCTTTTCAGGTCCAAATCAGCAGCATTGATAGCCCAAAATTAATCATCTCACTCCCCATTATGGCAGGAACCTTTCACAGAAAGTCATTATGAAATTAAAATTGTTAAGTATGAACCCATTTAAAGGCAGCAGAGAGTGATGCTGGAGATAAATCACCTGCAGAAAAGGACCACATCCAACAATCCCACCAGTCCTCTTCCTCTGAGCATCCCTTTATCTCTCACCTCCTTTTCCTGCCATCTGGCCTGAAGGGTATAATTTGTTATTTTTAAACTTAAAAAGACAAAATCCCACTTCTGTTCTCTGAGGTGGAAATTATCATTAACTGAGAAGAGTGGGACAAGATCATCCTACCTTGAAACTGTAAAGGGCAAAAAGGTGCTGGAAAGGCAGAAAAGCAGGAAAGTTAGATCTGAAAAGGAGGCAAACTTTTTTCTTCTATTTACAAAAGTGGTTTTTCTAATGCTCTTTACACCTGATTGCACTCAGACAGAGGAGCGGTTCTTATTTAAGCACCACGAAAGACAGCGTATCTGAACACGTGCCTTGAGCTTGGTGTCAGGGAGCTCACGTAGCAACACACCAGACGCACGGACACAATCTCGAGGTGACTGCCGTAAACACGTAGGGCAGGTACCACATGGCTGCACTTCAGCTGCAGCACCGGTGGGATCAGACTGTAAGAACAGCACAACAGAAACTGCACCAAAACCACCCCTGCAGCACCCCCCTGCGGCCCATCCCTCTGCCTCCAATCCCCTCTGCTCTCAGCTAGCTCCAGGACACTTAAAGGCCAGTTAATTCTCAAGGCCTTGATAATTATGTATGTATTTATACATACATAAATAGAGTATTTAAACCAAGAGGTCTACCTGCACCTTGTCGTTGTGCTGTATGTATGGGTAGGAACATCTAGTGGCATCCCGGTTTATACCAGGAAGTGGAGGCCAGCAGGTGGAGGTGGTCCCTTTCCTTCACCCAGAACTGGAGCACAGGATCTGGTTCCCCAGCACAAGGGAGATGTGGGCATGCTGCAGAGAGCCACCAAGGTGCTGCAGGACCTGGAGCATCTATGCTATGAGAAGAGGCTGGGGGAGCTGGGGCTGCTCAGCTGGAACAGAGCAGGCTCAGGGGGATGGAATCCACATCCAAATCCCTGCAGGGAGGGAAGGAGAAGGATTCCAGAGGTGCTTCCAGAGTGCCCAAGGACAGGACCAAAGGCACACATTGATGCACAGGAGGGTCTCTCTGGACATCAGGAGACACTTTGTCACTGCAAGGGTGACCAAGCACAACCAGGGGGGTGGTGGAGACTCCATCCCTGGAGACATCCAGAACGAATCAGGACACAGCTCTGGGTGGCCCTGCCTGAGCAGGGGGCTTTACCAGGTGATGTAGATGTCTCTTCCAACCCCAGCCAGTCTGTGATTCTGTGACAATTCCCTATATGCAGCCTCTGTTTCATCAGACTAAGCCAGAATTCTTGGATTGGTGCTTTCCTTGGCTGCAGAGTTCATCTTTCTTAGACAAAAACATTGTGACCAGTGGCAGGGACTCATTTCCCAGCCAAACTCTTTCCACCCCAAATGTGCTGCTCCTGGTTAGTGATGGGGTACATGAGGTTTTCCCGATCACACACTGAGGATGTGCTTTGACTTGCAATTGATTTATCTTCATCTCTGACATGATGTCTCTGCAGTGGAAGTTCAGGCAAAACAATTCTACTGTAAAAACAACCAAACCACCTTAGTGACTCCTTCACAGTGCACAAAGAAGCAGGTGGTGCTCAGGATTGGAATAAAGCAGAGTTAATTCTTTTGATGCAGCTGAAATTCAGTGAGCCACCACACAAAAACATTCATTTAATGAAATATCTAGTCTGAAATTTTAGACAAAGCTAAGAAAATGTGTACTTCAACCCCTCAGTGCTTGTTTAACACACCCTCAGTGGATGACTAATGAGAGGGATTTCACAGGCAGCATGCAGGGAGTTATGCAGAGCCAATACAAACACAAGTGCCTTCAGGCCCTTTGGACATGAACGCTGCAAACCGGGGAGGGGGGGGCACTGACTGGGGGGCACTGATTGCCTGCTAGCAGGAACAAGGAAAACAGGCTACAGGAAGCTCTGCTTGGGTCAGTCAGAGCCAGACCCATTCAGTGTAGGACATGTGCAGCTCTTGTATGGTGAACCTGAGACAGGGAACACATCCCAGTGTTACTGCTTGCCTGCTCCTACAGTTTACCTCCATTCCATAGATGTTAACAAGAGTAATGCAGCATTCTGTAAGCATGACTGAGCCTTCCCTCTGTTGAGCTATTTAAAGACAAGAGTCCTACCTGGGTTTCATGAGTTATGTATTTATTCTCCCTTGAACAGCATTAGACATGACCAGTCTCTCATACAGCCCAAGCAGCGGTGGCAGTGATAACCAGAACCGAATCCATGACATACCACCAACAGGAGCAGGTTTTCCTCATTAGGTATTAGGAGAAGATTGATTTTTCAGGTTAGATGTTAGGAGAACCAGATGAGGTCTTAGGCAGGAGCTGTTCCCTGGGAGGTGCTGAGGCCCTGCCACAGGTTCTTACATCTACAACATTAAACATGGGTTTCCATATGTCTCATGTTCATAATGTTCCATACGTTCAGCATAAGAAAATGAGTTCAATTCTAAAATTACCAGTTTCTGTGACTCCCTTTACTCCTCACACAGCTGCACTTCAAAACTAAAACCACACGGTACAGGTTCACCTGCTGCTTAATTTAAATGTGGGGCTGCTACTGAAGGAGCATCAGTCATTCTCAATTCATTGACACAGCTATCCCCTGCTTACATGTAAGGACTGATTTCAATGTACCAGAAATAAGAAATAGGATGGTTTTCATAAAACACATTTTCTGTCCTGAAAGCTTTGACTTTGTTACAAAAACAAGAGTTTAATCAAATGAAACATGGTCTGGAAGAGATGTTCAATTTCCAAGGAAGCCCCGGCCAGGCATGGTTACTGCTCTGGAAGTATAAAGAATAAGTGTATGGTTCTTTGAATGCGATGTACAATACTTCAAAAAAAAGGACAAAACATTATCTGCAAAGGACTTGATATTAACATAATAATGAACAGGGTTTGAGCCTTTATGGAGACACGGAGGGTTTTATGGTAATGTGGAAGACGGAAATAAAACACTGCAAAATGCACAAGCATGAAGAACAAAAATGCTAAAGGTTCCTGCGCTGAGTAGACTTGCTCCAAGTACAGCTGTGGTGAGGAACTTCAGCTACTTCCCTCAGCCAGAAAGTGACTGGGGCAGCGGCACCATTCCCCTGCTCACCCAGAACAGGAACATAAGACTGGGATAGAACATAGAGGGCAACCCGCTTTAGTCCTATTTCACAGGATCATAGAACCATGGAATGGTTTGGGTTCGAAGGGACCTTAAAGCTCACTCAGTTCCAACCCCCTGCCACGGGCAGGGACACCTTCCACTACAGCAGCTTGCTCCAAGCCCCTGTATCCAGCCTGGCCTTGAACACTGCCAGGGATGGGGCAGCCACAGCTTCTCTGAGCACCCCGTGCCAATGCCTCAGTACCCTCCCAGGGAAGAGCTTCTGCCTAAGAGCTCATCTCAGTCTCCTCTCTGGCAGGTTAAAGCCACTTCCCTTGTCCTGTCCCTGCAGGCCCTTGTCCAAAGCCCCTCTCCAGGTTTCTTCTTTGTACCTTCCTAAATAAGTTTTTCCTAATGTCTAATCTAAATCTACCCTCTCATTATACAAACTAATGAGCAAAATCCAGCAGCCCACTACAGAGGAACGGAATGTTCCAGAGATGTCATTTGTCCATTTTAACCCTTTTCTCCTCAGACACCCAGAAGGCACATTTAAGAGTTGTAGTGGCCCATGCTCTGGTGAAGTGTTCACCACTACAAGGCTCTTCAGACACCACCCACCAAACAGCAAGATCCATCATTTCCAACACAGCTTTTGAGACACTGAAGGCACCTTTGGGTCCTTGAGGCTCCCCACACCACATCCCACCATGACATGGTATTCAACAACCTGCCCCACCAGCCTCCTCCAACCTCCCCATTGGAGACACACAATGTTCCTGTTCTGAGGCTTTAATTGTGTATCCAGAGTGAAAAATGGCACTCCCCCAGTGGAAAAACCTGAGCTTCAAAATCGCACCAATGCCGTCACTCTTCAGGCTCAGTGGTTCAAGGACACTGTCACTGGGACCAATTGCTCTAATCTTTATTTATCCACTAAGGAAAAGAGAGGAAAACATCACTGCAGCAAATGGAAATCAGAAGGATCAATTAGCAGAAAAGTAGTGCCATGATCCACTGTCTGTCCTGATGAAAACTGATGGACAGAACACACATAAAAATGATCCTTAAGACAGGAATGTGAGCTGAGGGAATACAAGAATCCCAGAAGCTCACTGCCCTGGACTTCAAAAGAGCAGACTTTGGCCTCTTCAGGAACCTGCTTAGAAAGGTTCCAGGGGATATATCCCTAGAGGGCAGAGGGACCCAAGACTTTTGGTTGATATTCAAGGATCACCTGCTGCAAACTCAGTAGTGATGCATCCCAACTAGAAGGAAGTGCAGCAGGAGGGCCAGGAGACCTCCTTGGATGGATAAGGAGCTGCTGAGGAAAATTCAAGGGGAAAAAGGAGGTTTATAAAAGTTGGAAGCAAGGACAGGCAGCCTGGGAAGAATACAGGGATGCTGTCCGGGAAACTACGGACCAGGTTAGGAAAGCTAAGGCCCACTTAGAATTAAACTTGGCTAGGGATGTGAAAGATAGCAGGAAGGGATTCTATAGGTATGTAGCAAATAAAAGACAGACTATGGACAATGTGGGCCCTCTCCAGAAGCTATCAGCAGAACTGGCTGCAGTGGACTTGGAGAAGGCTGAAGTTCTTAATGACTTCTTTGCCCCAGTCTTCAATGGCAAATGCTCTGACCACACCACCCAAGTCTTGGAAGGCAGACTCAGGGACAGTGAGAATGAAGACCCTGGGCCCACTGTAGGAGAGGATCTGGTTCGAGATCTTAAGAACCTGAACATGCACAAGTCCATGGGACCTGATAAAATCCATCTGCGGGTCCTGAAGGAGCTGGAAAATGAAGTTGCTATGCCACTGTCCATCATATTTGAAAAATCATGGCCGTCAGGTGAAGTTCCCAGTGTCTGGAAAAAGGGAAACATAACCCCCATTTTCAAGAAGGGGAAAATGGATGAGCCGGGGAACTACAGACCAGTCAGTCTCACCTCTGTGCCTGGCAAAACCTTGGAGCAGATTCTCCTGGAAGGCATGCTGAGGCACATGAAAAACAACAAGGTGGTTGGTGACAGCCAGCATGGCTTCACTAAGGGGAAATCCTGCCTGACCAATGTGGTGGCCTTCTAGGATGGGGCTACGGAACTGATGGACAGGGGTAGAGCAGTTGATGTCATCTACCTGGACTTGTGCAAAGCGTTCGACACTGTCCCACACGACATCCTTGTCTCTAAGTCGGAGAGACATCAATTTGATAGGTGGACCACTCAGTGGATAAAGAACTGGTTGGATGGCCACATGCAAAGAGTTGTGCTCAATGGCTCAATGTCCAGCTGGAGACCAGTAACGAGTGGTGTCCCTCAGGGATCGGTGTTGGGACCGGTCTTGTTCAACATCTCTGTCGGTGACATGGACAGTGGGATTGAGTGCACCCTCAGCAAGTTTGCCGATGACACCAAGCTGTGTGGTTCGGTTGATATGCTGGAGGGAAGGAATGCCATCCAGAGGGACCTTGACACGCCTGTGAGGTGGGCTGATGCCAACCTGATGAAGTTTAACTATGACAAGTGCAAGGTCCTACACCTGGGTTGGAGCAATCCCAGGCACAGCTACAGGATGGGCAGAGAAGAGATTCAGAGCAGTCCTGCAGAGAAGGACTTGGGGTGTTGGTCAATGACAAAATGAACATGAGCCAGCTTCAGTGTGCCCTTGCAGCCCAGAAAGCCAACCGTATCCTGGGCTGCATCAAAAGGAGCGTGACCAGCAGGTCGAGGGAGGTGATCCTGCCCCTCTACTCTGCTCTTGTGAGACCTCACTTGGAGTATTGTGTGCAGTTCTGGTGTCCTCAACATAAAAAGGACATGGAACTGTTGGAACAAGTCCAGAGGAGGGCCACGAGGATGATCAGGGGACTGGAGCACCTCCCGTATGAGGATAGGATGAGAAAGTTGGGGCTGTTCAGCCTGGAGAAGAGAAGACTGCGTGGAGACCTCAGAGCAGCCTTCCAGTATCTGAAGGGGGGTATAGGGATGCTGGGGAGGGACTCTTCATTAGGGACTGTAGTGAGAGGACAAGGGGTAACAGGTTCAAACTTAAACAGGGGAAGTTTTGATTGGATATAAGGAAGAAATTCTTTACTGTAAGGGTGGTGAGGCACTGGAATGGGTTGCCCAGGGAAGCTGTGAATGCTCCATCGCTGGTGGTATTCAAGGCCAGGTTGGAGAGAGCCTTGGGTGACATGGTTTAGTGTGAGGTGTCCCTGCCCATGGCAGGAGGGTTGGAACTGGATGATCTTAAGGTCCTTTCCAACCCTAACTATTCTATGATTCTATGATTTTATAACAATCCAATTGCAGCACCAACAGGAAATGTGTCACAAGACCACCCAAATGGCGAGTCTTGCCCTGGAAAAAACAGCCCTGAGAGCTTCTCACCAGATACCATCTGAAGACAGGACAGCCCCTCCACAGGGCAAAGTCCATGGACCTTGGCTGTCACTGTGAGAAGGACAGGGCCAGAACTGTCTCTGCTGTACTTGAAAATACTGTTCTGCAAGCATTGGGTACCCAAAGCTGAGGCTGCACCTAAACTACCACCTATTTTGGGAAGGGAAGGAGTAATCTAATCTCAAACCCAACCTTTTATTGTCTGTGGTGCACAATGCTGAGTGATTGTATGTTCCATCTCCTCCACTTGAGGCCTTGTAACAGTCTTCCAGTGCTGGAGAGGGGCTTTGGACGACACCTGTATGTTCAAACGTCAAACTGCAGAGGTCCTCCAGGCCCAGGACACTGCTCCAGTCCAAGTGCAACAGTGATGGCAGGGAATCAGTATCTGGTAAAAGCACAGTTAAACACACAAGCTGGCAAGAAAAGCATACCAAATAAACCATGTCACCCAGAGATCCCAGATGCACTACACTGAGTGATCAGAAGAGGCTCCAATGAGGAAATGTTTTGACCAGAGCTGTAGTTATAACATCCATTGGCTTCCAACAGTAAAACCACATGAAGTGGGGTAACACCTGTGAACAGCTCCAGCCCTGACAAAACACTAAAATCCTCATGTACAAACTTTCTGATACAGTTACCCAATGGAATAAAGACAGATATCACATGCTTCCTGCTTTTTAATACTATTACTGCAGTGATTGCTCCTGTAGTCACAAAGTACGCGCAGGTTTACATGCAAATGAAGTTATTCCACATCTTCCCCAAGAAACAGAATCAAGTTCTTAACAATGTGAGGCAATGAAAAGGCAGTAATGATTTCATGTGCAGCAGAGATGCTCTTTGCAGCGCTTGTTTTCTGCCATTCACCTGACTTTAACAAATTAAACTCATCATTTTAGTACACAACTGCTGAGACTCCACAAGTTCACCCTCAGTGGCAAAGGAAGTATCTTGTTGAAGGCAGCATGCGCATCATTCCCATACCTACAGCTCCAATGTCCTTGAATGCATCAGCATGAAAGACACCGAGCCCAGAGCTGTGCAGATCCAATGTTCTGCCTCACAGCACAGTCACTGAGTATTCCTGCTTTGAGCTGCTTTCTCATGTCTTTTGAGAAAAGCAAATAACACAGATTTACATATCTCATAACACTGGTGGATTCACGTAGCCTATAAATCACGTTATGCTGTGTTAAGATGCTCTGCTCTATGCACAGCATTTTTCATACAACTTTTTTTACTTCTAAAAGTATTTTTTTAAATGAATAGCACGTTTCAAACTATAGATTAAACAAGGACTGGCTATCAACAGGCCCTCGTAATTATCTCCATAAGCAAGAGCTCTGTTCCATCAAAAGGGATCTGGGTGAAGCTGAGTGATCATTCACCAAAGCAGGGTCAGAAATTTCAGAAGACAGTTTCAGTGTTTCTGGCGGTGGCTTTGCTGTCCTCAGCCACCACCCAGTTACAAATAGCCTATGGAAAAATACTGTCCTGGCCAGTCAGTCAGATGAGAGCCTGTCTGTATTTAAGTCATGGCTTCTGATGAACATTGGTAACAAAACCCAACTTTACCAAGAAATGCCTCCGGGCAGCCAGTTCTGATGAAAGATTTATCATATGCCCACTGGCCTGGCACATGCAAAACATTCCACAGTTACTACAGGCTTAGAGAATGGTCAGAAGCAGGAGAAGGAGCTGCTCCCTATCTGCTTTCAGGTAAAGGACGTGGGTTCCCAAAGACAAAAGTAACAGAAATGATAATGCAAATGTTCAAATGGACTCACATAAAGAATAAACGGGGAGGTTTTGGAAAGCCCAAGGCAAAGCCTGGAGTAAAAGCAGAGGTAAGCATTAAATAAGATTTCTTCTGTGCGTGCCACCACAGAGAGCCAAGGAAGAGCCAGTTCCTGGCATGTAGAGAGGACCTCATACTGGAACCCAATGTGAGTTCTGTAAATGCTCTGTATCCCAAACTGGGAAGCTCAATGGGTCGAACATGTACAGAGGGGTCACACATGATCTTCTCTGTGTTCAGCCACAGGATGCACCCAGAGGTGCTGACAAATACGAAATACGAAAGGCAAGAGAATTCAGAACTCGGTGTGAGCCAAGTGGGCTGCACCTTTTCAGTGAAGCATTGTTCTTAATGCTTCATATTCTGAAAGACACCACACAGCTCCACTACATCACCTCAGAAACATTGTCATGCAGCCACAATAAACACCCATTTTCAGCAGCCACAATAAACACCCACTTTCAGCAACAGACCCCTAGTCCTATCAGACAGAACACAGTTCCATCAAATATTGTTACTAATGACTAGTCAAAGCCAGGCAACTAGAAAAACCACTCATGACCAATCCCATCAGATAACAGCATGCCATGAGCTGGCCACCTCTCTAGCACCAGCAGAGACCTCAAGAAGATAACAATGGCAGAAACATTTCTATTTGTCAGATAGTTTCCACCTCCCAACAATTCCCTCATCAGAAACACCCAGTGCTTGGAGGGAGCAGATGCTGCCCCCCACAATGTGCCTACAGGCTGCCTGAAGGCTCAGTGCAGCATCAGACGCATGGTCTGCCACACTGGGACTGAAAGATGAATGCACAAGTTATGTCCCTTATTTCATTATCACAAGGATACAGTAGACTGAATTCCTTCATGCTTCCCAACACACTGGACTTTGAAAGTGCCTTATCTGAAATAATGATGAAAATTCATCCTCTGGGAAAATACAACTTATTAACACCTAAGATTATAAACCACCCCATAGGCCAGCTCAATACTGGAATAATGTATCAACCAGATGACTGCTGAGCCTGGCTTTCAGGATGGTCACACCAACTCAAGACAGGCATTCTTGGAGCCATTCAGTGCAGCGCCATTGTTTTACACATCTAACAGATCTGGACCTGGTGCAATCCACCCACAAAACTGGAGATTTCTGGAGCAGGTTGTGCCAAGCAGTGCTGCAGCAGTTTTCTGTTTCTGGCTTGTTCTGTCTCATTCCCTCCCCAGCACATACAGAGCTCAGAAGGGCTAATGTGAAACTGCTGATTAAAGTTCACCTTCCACTCCCAGAACTGAAGGACTAAATAGTAGATCAACAGGAGACGAAAACTGAGAACTGGAGAACATAAATACCTGTGGAAAATCCTTCCCAGCACATGTGGGACAGGGGAAGCAGCAGATGCCATCCTGGTTTAACCATTTGCAGAGACAGATGAAGCATTTCATCAGCAGTAGGAACAATAAGCCATCACCCTGCACCATGCAAGCTGTCATACCACCCATCTACTGCTTATTTATTCCATTTAAAACATGCACAAGACACTCACAGGCAGCTGAGTCACCATTTTCTCTGTACAGCAAATATTTGTTTTTTTTTTCAAGCTACAGCCCTTAAGCCAAATCCATTTCAATGCCAAACCTCTGGAATTAACATGTAAGAAACCACATTGTTATCATCATCATCCTCTCCACTCCTTCATAAAGGAGGGGAGACTCCAAGCATTCAGCTGGCCAGTTACAGCTTCAAAGGCTTGCTGCAGTTACAAAGAAATTAGTATTATTGTCAGTAAACGTCAACTACTTTGTACCTCGAGTAGCTCCCTACGTGACTTCTAAATTAGTACAGATTTTTGATCCCACTATGAAAATTGTTTCACTGTTGAAGAGAGCATGTGAGTTATAACATATCTCTCCCAAACTGTATTTATTATATACATTGACTCAGAGAGACAAGCTGTATACATTATGTACACAACTCAGAGACAGATCAAGGCACACAAAGTCAATAAGGGGGAACCCACCGTTGCACCATTAAAGGATTTCCCAATCTCAGTTCCTCTTTTTCAAGTCAGAAAGCTAGCAGTTCTCCCTTTGCAAATAAATCACTCGTAAGGGCTAGGACAGGGGAAAACATGCTGGCCAAGATGTGAGGGCTCCCAGCTCTGCTAGAAAACCCTCATTCTTCTGACTCAAAACAGAAGACATTTGCTTAATACCTAGTGCCCTTTTTAAGGTGGTGGTTGATGCATATTCTCATCAGATTCATGAAACCCAGCCAACTGATGGGATTCACCACTCACACTAATCAACCAGAAGGTAAAAAAGGAAACACAGAAGCGTTACAAACCTTACATCTCTAAAGCTGGGCTTGGGAGCCAGAAGCTTTTCTCATCCAGGTCAGAGTTGTTGTCAACAATGAACACTCAAGGCAAAAACAGCAAACCTACAGCTCCAACCACAGAGACCATGTCCCTCCCTGAGTAAGCTGAGAACATGTGATAGGATCAAACACACCTGTGGTGGGCACTGACCCGACTACAGCAGTTATCACCTGCACCATAGGGAAGCCTCAAACCTGAAGCAGTGAAGTATTCACCTTTTTTCTTTAGTCTCCCGTCAGTGGTTTACAACCATGAAAAACTATTTTGTGACTTTTTAACTTCCTGAATTCTCTTTTTCAGTAGCTCCTGTGCTGCTTTGACAGCTACTTTTTATTGTGAGATTTATGCATAGTAAAACTGTATCAAGACAAACCCTCCTCATTTCCATCTGTATTAGGTATCTGCAGTCTCAGCAGATTCTCAGTTCAGGAAGACAGATGAAGCCCACAGATCAGAAATCACCATGCCCACGGCAAAGAACTACAGCGGGAATGACTCTCAGCAGGGTGAATACTGCCAGCAGACCATAGGCAGTGACACATAGTGAAAGAGCTGCTGTGAGCCCATGCAGGATGGGTTCACTACACCAAACCCTGCTGGGCTCAGTGACTGAACCCCAGGTACAGCCAGGGGTGCAAACACAAACGGGTCAGGTACAGACAAGAAAGACTTAAGCGGGCTAATTCATGTGCAATGAGGATGCTGCTCCTAATTAGATTACCAAGCCAGCAATTTAACTTGTCCTGCTCTCTCCGGTGACCACCATGGAGTCGAGATGAGCCCCAGGTCTCAAAACGCTGGTCTATTCCACAAACACAGCCCAGAGGCATCAGCAGACCCTGCATTCCACGTGGGACCACTGTTTTGAGGCAGCAAAGTACTCCCAGACAGAGCCTACACACAATTTGTGCAGGTTGAGATACAGAGAATAGGGAAGAAGCTTCTTTAACTCCCGTTTGCAGTACGCGACCTCTTGGGCACATGTGAAGACACACCGACAAGCACGATCGGAGCCCCGTGTCCTCTGCCCGAGCAAAACACCACTTGAAATAGCTTTAACCCAGGAGCTCAAAGCACAGAGACTATTGCAAATAACAGAGAATGGAGAAAGGGAAGAAAGCAAAGCACAGCGCACAGGCAACATCAGTGCCAGGGCGGGATAGCCCTTTCCCCAGACCAGAAAGAGACCCGGGTGCAGCATCACCCCACGAGGCAGCCAGGCCACAGAAAACTCCCAATAGACAGAAAAGGAGCAAGCACCTGCTGGTACCCACAGCCGGAGCCCACGGCGCCTCCTAAGGCGGTACAGGACTAAGACCTCCCCAGCACATCCAAGCACCAAGCTTTGCGCCGGCGCCGACCCGGGTTAAGAGCTCCCGACGGCGCGCCCCGCCTCTCCCCGCCCGGCTCTTCCGGGTCGGGCGCGCCGGGACCGCCTCGGGCTCTCGCTATAGCAGGAGCATCAGCACTACCAGCAGCACTACCAGCAGCACTACCAGGTCCCGGTCCCCGCTCCGCCCCGCCCAGGCAGTGCGGCCATGCTGGCGGCGGGCAAGCGGAGCGAGGCGCGGCGGGAGGCCACGGAGCGACGGCTGGCGCGGTTCGCGGCGCTCCGAGGTGGGAAGCGGCGGGGGCAGGGGCCTGGCCCGCTGCGGGGTGCCGCGGGCCGGTGCTCCCCGGGTCGGTGCTCCTGGCACGGCCGCGCTGAGGCGCTGCCGCTCTGCCCGCAGGGAAGCCCGCCCGCCCCGGCGAGTTCTGGGACGTGGTGGCGCTGACGGCCGCGGACGTGGGGCAGGCGCTCGCCTACCGGCAGCAGCTGGACGCGAAGCTGCGCAGGAAGGAGCTGCCGCTCGGGCCGCGGTACCTCGTGTTCGCCGACCCGCCCGGACACAAGGCCGGTGGGTACCGGCCGCTGCCGTGGGAACGGCGGGGCGAGCCGCGGGGTGAGCCCGGCGGGCACCAACGCCGGTGCGGGGCATGGGGAGGCGCGGCCGAGGGATCCGTCTGCACAGCGCAGCGTCTTGTGAGGCTCCTGCGCGGGTTTGCAATTGCTCGATGCACTGGTCTAATGCTCTAGTACCTATATAATACAATGCTATGCTTTCGGTCAGGTGGAAGCAGGCTTAGTGTTGATGTCCTATGTCAGCTCCTTCCTGCAGAGAAAAGGCTCCAAAGTGCCGCACAAGTATTCATTAAATCATAAGTGTAGAGTCTAACACCATTAAATACGGTGTAGCTTTAATTCAGCTGTGCAGCTGCTGTCACCAGGGGTGGCTGTGTTTGTCCCTTTCATTTTGGCCATGGCACTTCCCACTGTAATACATGGGGCCCTGTCAGGTTGATGTACTGTGTGGCTCATATGGAATACAATCAACACTAATTCATGCTTTTTATAAATTAGCACTACTTACTTTAACCTCACTGCTTAAATAATTTCAATATTGTAGAATCCCAGACTGGTTTGGGTTGGAAGGGACCTTAAAGCTCCTCCAGCTCCAACCCCCTGCTATGGGCAGAGACACCTTCCATTAGAGCAGATTGCTCCAAGCCCCTGTGTCCCACCTGGCCTTGAGCACTGCCAGGGATGAGGCAGCCACAGCTTCTCTGGGCACCCTGTGCCAGTGCCTCAGCATCCTCACAGGGAAGAACATGTTTTAGTATTTTACCTGATGTGCAGCAAAAGCCTAGTATCCTGAGTGTCCATAACATCACCTGATAGTTCTTCATTCCTGCTCACTTTGCTGTAGAAAGTAATTGATCTCAGCAGTCTTTCCATGGTGTAGAGTAGCAGGCAGAGATTGATTTGCAGAAATCTAGCAATTTTAAGTTCTAAGAAGACATAAAAATCTCCCAAGCCATTTCCTTGTATCCGAAGCATATTTCCGCATATCCATATTGCAAAAGTCAGCAGTGCTGGAGTTGTAGTTGGGTTGTGCCCAATGCTGGGGGAGCTCAGAGGATGGCTGGCAGGGGAAGCATCGAGCTTGCCTGAGAATCACTTTCTGGCAGATACTATAAACTATTTTTTCTTTAGGAAATGGTGGATCAACTCTTCATGTTCTTCAGTGCCTGGAAGACCTGTGTGGTGACAGCTGGACATCCTTTATTGTGCTGCTTATTCACTCTGGTAAATTCTGGTTTACATTTCTCACTACAATGGTACGCTGTTTGGTTGCTATATTAACATATGCTCTTCCCTGTGAGGGTGCTGAGGCGCTGGCACAGGGTGCCCAGAGAAGCTGTAGTTGCTCCATCCCTGGCAGTGTTCAAGGCCAGGTTGGATGTGGCTTGGAGCAAGCTGCTCTAGTGGAAGGTGTCCCTGCCCATGGCAGGGGGTTGGGACTGGATGAGCTTTAAGCTCCCTTCCAACACAAACCAGTCTGGGATTCTGTGATCTGGTTATTTGAGTTTAGATTGGTAGTTGGGAGATACTGCTGTCACTTGAGCATTTCTTCTTAGCATTTGCGTTGTTCTATCAAACCGTGGAGGAGGGAGCATAATTCTGAGTGTCTGAATTCAGCTGCTGCCCTGAAATACCCCGTGAGGGACATGTGGCCCCCTTGGGAGGGACCTAGAGGCCCTTGGTGCTATGGGCAGGTGGAGCACTCACCGCCTTATCCAACTAGAACACTTCCAAAAGGGGCATCAGTTTTGCGGAGTGGAAAGGAGCCAGGTAACAATGTGTACCCTGCCCAAACTGCTGCTGCTTTCCTCAGCTCTGGCTTAAAATTCCCAGTGGGTGTGGGGGTCCTCCTTATTCTCAAGCTAAAATTAGGCGTCTGCTTGCTTCACTTGAGGTACAGACAAGGGGTCTGTGTTCCAAAGTAAAGGCAAAATGGAACACACCACCATTTTAACATAAGTTATCTAAGGCATGTGGGCATTAGGACACAGCTGCTTTGAGAAATGCTTGAAGAATGACTGATATATTTGTACATCTGTCATTTTTTGGCACATACTCAGTATATGACCAGGCTGGGTTTTGAACCTTTGTGCACTCATAAAATAGCTGCAGAGGTTTAGGTTTTGCTCACATACACAGTGTCTCTGTATAACTAAAACTGTGCTTTTCCTCAAGGCGGTTACAGTCAGCGTTTGCCCAATGCAAGTGCCCTGGGAAAGGTATTCACAGCTCTGCCGCTGGGTGATCCCATGTACCAGATGCTGGACCTGAAGCTGGCCATGTACATCGATTTCCCCAGCCACATGAAGCCAGGCATCCTCATTACATGTGCAGATGACATCGAGCTGTACAGCACTGGAGTTTCGGAGACAGTCACATTTGATAAGCCTGGATTCACTGCCTTGGCTCACCCTTCGGACCTGCTGGTGGGGACCACTCATGGAGTGTTTGTTTTAGATCCAGCCAGTTTCTCAGGAACAGGAGGACTTGAATATGCGTCTTGCCATCGCTTCCTGCACAAACCTACAGTTGAGACCATGTGGCAGTGTGGGGCCGTGTGCGTGAGAGGGAATGGTTCTCTGCCAACTGCCCCTGGAGACCATGGGGACTTGGAAATGGGCTCTGAGTGTGTGTACACAGACAGTATATTTTACATGGACCATAGCACTGCAAAGCGACTGCTGGCATTTTATAAGCAGATGGGCACTCTTTGCTGTGAAGTAGATGCTTATGGTGACTTCCTCCAGGCCCTGGGACCTGGAGCCACACAAGACTACACAACAAACACAGGTAGCATCACAAAAGAGGGATCACAGTTGGTAAAGGTGCGGCAGAAGCTGTACTCTCTCCTCAAAGGAACTGCACTTAATGTTGTAGTCTTGAACAACTCCAAGTTCTACCACATTGGAACAACTGAGGAGTATTTGTTCCATTTTACATCTGACAGCAAACTGAAGTCTGAGCTTGGCTTGCTGCCTGTGGCCTTCAGCATCTTTTCTGACAGGGCCTTGGCTGAATCAGCAAGTGTCATGCACAGCATTCTGGAGCCAGGGTGTCTTATAGGACCTGGATCCATCATTGAGTACTCCAGGATTGGGCCTGAGGTCTCTGTAGGGGAGGGCAGCATTATCAGTGGGTCGGACATAAGTGGGAAAGTAGATGTTCCTTCACGCTGCTTTCTGAGCTCACTGAGTGTAAAAGCTGACGGTGAGGTGCAGTATGTGAGCATGGTGTTTGGTGTGGAAGACAACTTGAAGAAGAGCGTGAAGGTGCTGTCCGACATCGGTGCGCTGCGGTTTTTTGGAGTCAGCTTGCCGGAGTGCCTGGAGCGCTGGGGTGTGCAGGTGTCAGAGCAGCTCTTCTCCAGTGAGAGCACAGGCTTGAGCTTGTGGACTGCACGGCTTTTCCCTGTCTGCTCCACGCTGGGGGAATCGGTCCGCATGACACTGCAGATGGTGCATTCCATGCAGCACACATCACCTCTCGCATTGCACGGCCTCAGGTGCTTGTCTGTGCAGGAAATGCTCAGGTGCAAAGAGGTAGGGGACATGATGAAGTTCAGGAAGCAAATTTATGATGAAATCCATCTACGAAGGCAGAAAGAGGAGTCTGATCTGTAGAACAAACAGTGCTTGAACAAATGCCCTGTGTCGGTTTGAGGGTGGTTGGTACTGCCCAGCTTGTGAAAATCATAAGAGATCACAGATCTTGTCTGTGATTTCTGTAGAGGAGGAGTAATGAAATTGCATTAGCAGCTTTGTAGCGTGACACGAGTGATGCAGCAAATGCAGATGAACTGTTCTCTTGATGAGAGAAGTACTGAACTATTTCAGATCTCTGCAAATTCTGATTGGTGGCTTTTCCTGGTTACTGTGTTCTGTGGCCTTTGCCAGGAGGGATGTGATACATGACAGATTCATGGAGATTTGACTGGCAACTGCTGTAGAAATTTTTCAGCGTAGACGGTCAGCTGCAGCAGCACAGCGTGATGTAGCAATAACTCAGGTTTCTCTCCTTTCACCTGCCTTTTTACAGTGATGTGTCAAACAGGTACAGATACACTTATTAAAAGTACTTTTTAAATCCAGACATCCTGTCTTTAGCATTAATCATTTTCTTTCTCTGTTTTTTAACTGTTTTATACTTCTTTGGTTTCATAGAGGAAAAAGCTTTGCATGGGGGATGGTTCTTTCCTTTGGGACTGGTAATATTGGGGTTAAAACTGTTGGAGTCCTTGGAGAAGAGCTTCCATGAATTTCCATGGAGCCACAGGTAGCACAGGTTTGCCCTTTGATGCTCAGTGCTCACGCAGACCAGTGGAGCAGAGGACAGAGGCTCAATGGTGTGATGATACCACAACACACCTCCAGAGAGCACAGGGGGTCTGTTCTCTCATCTGCTTCTCCACCCTTCACTAATGAAATGTCCTCTTGCTCCTGGTTGAGGTGCCAGAGATCCAGCTCCAGACCCATGAGTGTGGTTTTTGTGCTTGCTGTTCTGGCCATTTCATGGTGGGTTTTAGGACGTGCTGTGTATTCCATTGATGCAATTTGACTGCAAACACAGCAGACCTTTCTCTTGCGTTCATGTGTGGGCTTTCATGTTTTACTGAATGTTTCAGTGTAACAGCGGTTGTCTCCCTGCTGACTGAATTCCGTAATGGCACCTTTCATATGCCACCTGCAAGGTAGCAGTGTAGGATCTACTGAATCTCACACAAGCTGATTTAGGCTTCATCAGGTTCCTTCCTCACTAATAAAGAGAGGAAGACATAGGATTTTTCCTGAGGATCTCCTGAGCAAGAAGGAGCACAAAGGAGTGAGTTGTGGAGGCTGGGAATTGCTGAAGTTCACCTCAAAGGGATAAAGAGAGTTTCTGAGAAAATAGAGGTTTTAGAAGTCCTTCTAAAGTACTAGTTTAACAATGGAAAGAGCTGCAGGTTTGAGAACACTAACGTTCAAGGCAAATGACTAAAGTCACAAAGTAAAAACAGCCATAGAACTTGGAGCATGAAACTGTGGTTTGTTTGTTATCCCATCTGCAGAACCTATGTTAACGCATGCAGAACATCTTGGGACAATAAACTTTTGGTACAGACTTTGCATCTTCAGCCAGGGACCAGACTGTTCTGAGAGCACTTCCCTGGCGATGCTCTGCTGCCAGGGAAGCTTTCTGGATGTTCAGTGCCAATGCATTCTTTTAGCGTGATTATTCACTTTAACTGTTATAGTTACATTTACTCTGCATTCCCCAAGTCCCACCTGTGGGTTTCAGAGCTGCAGGCGGTCTGGTGTAAGGAGAAAATGGGTTTGCTTCTGAGACCGAAGTAATGGGGAAAAAGGATGAAGAAAAGCAGGCTGGCTGAACAACCTGTGGAAGGGGTTTTTGCTAGATGCGATTGAATGGCAGTGGCTGTGGTCTTGGAAGTAGTGTTCCTTCCAGGAAGAGGAAGGATCAGGAGTGGAGTCCTGGTCTTGGGAGGCTGCCCCGGGCTCTATCAGTCCATGGCGGGCACAAGGAGAGGGAACGGGTATGTCTGGAGTGCTTCAGAGTTCCTGGTGTGCTGCTCCCCTGCCTGTCCTGCTTAGGGCTGCTTCAACCTGCAAACCCAGCTGCATCTGGGAGGGGTCAGAAACAGGGACTCGTGCCCCTGCAGAAAGTGGTGTCCTCTGGGATGTTCTGTTCTTTGTGTCATTCCTTAGCCCTGCCCTGGTGTTGGAATGACCGAAGTTCCTGTGAAGCGGTGAATGTTGCACCAGCAGTCTTCCCTGTGGGGGTGCTGAAGAGCTGGCACGGGGTGCCCAGAGAAGCTGCGGCTGCCTCATCCCTGGCAGTGTTCAAGGCCAGGCTGGATGGGGCTTGGAGCAATCTGCTCTAGTGGAAGGTGTCCCTGCCCGTGGCAGGGGGTTGGACTGGATGGGCATTAAGGTCCCTTCCAACCCAAACCAGGCTGGGATTCTGTGATCTGTATGTATCCTTGATGACACATTTGAAAAACAATGTCTATTTAGGCACTGGGTAATTGTTTTGCAGTGATTTATGAAGCGTGTGTGGTTTTCAGCTATAATAAATATAGCACTTGCAAGAAAGGCTGTGTTACAGTGTGATCAAATCTTACTAAAACCAGAAAGACTTCAGTCTGGACACTTCCTGACAGCGATGATCTCAGTTGATGTACACAGTATCTGTATGTATTCTATTCATGTACACTGTATAAGCTTCAGCTCATCTTTTTCACAGTGTGCTGTAAAGGTAGGTGATAACAAATTTCTCGTGCAACCAGCTGGGATAAACATGTTCCAGGGGAGTTGAGAGACTTGTGCAGGGCCACGCAGTGAAATCTAACAGCAAGATAATAGTAATTACACAACTACTGGTTTCTGGTATCAGATTCTGATTCATGGCATTCTGGTCCAGGGGTTCCCTCCAGTCTGAGCAATAAAGGATGCAGCGTTCAAAGTGCCTGTCAGGTCGGAGCAGGAGGAAAGAGCATCGGTTGAAATCTGGAGCTAGGGCTCCCGAGTTTCCTGGCTGGACACAGTTCCCTTAGAGGCCTCTAGATCACTGCCTGACTCCGTCTCTCCTGAAATGCGTCTCAGGCTGGTACAATCTCAAATAAACCAAGATGAGTGTTTAATGATTTTATTCATGTCAGCTTGCTTTATGTAATTAGGTTTGCTGTGTAGTGGAATAACGGGCCTCATAATGAACGTTGTCAAATGATTTCCCTGAATGCTTTGGGAGCATGCTCTAAAGAACAGAGACATAGCCCTTCTGTGCGTGTTACACTGTGCGGCTGGGGAGGAGGATTCTTTTGTCACCTTTTGGGCCGGAAACTGAAATCTGAGAATATAGGCCCTTAAAGAAGAGCAGGAGGGAGGTGTCTGGGATCAGAGCAAGCAGCTGGGAGCATCTGTGCCAGCAGGACCTGGGGAACTGGTGGAGGAAGGTAAGCACCAACAACCACCCGGATCTGCCTGGGAGCATCCTTGTCCTGCCTGGGCTGAGCTCCTTGGTTCAGCCTCTGCTTGTTCCTAAATCCCTGGTGCAGCAGCATCACACTCTGCTCCCTGCACATGTGGAACATGAGTCCCTGTGCAAATGCCCCTGCAGCGTTGTGAGAGCAGAACCAGCAGTACTGCCCCGTACACTCTTTTTAACGCTCTCTCAGAGAAGCTATGGAACTGCTCCTTATCTGGGGTACAGAATTCCTCAAACTTCATTTCCATAAAGGTGCATTTTCTTTTAATGCCTTTTTCATTTTATGTGACAGTCAGAATGTCACCAGGATGACATGGAAATGTAAAGGAGCAGCTTCCAGCCTCCCAGAGGCAATGTCAGGTATGGATGTCTTCTAACCAACCTGACATAAAGACCATTGCAAAAGTCTCGATCCTGTTAAGCCTTCCTGTAGAGGATGCTGGAAAACAGAGGTGGAAAGGAGCCCTTCACACGTTTCTCTTGCAGAGTTGGATGTGTCAGCAGCACAAGCCAGGCACTTGTACAGCGCATGTTGTGTGACCACTGCAGCTGAGGCTCTGCTCACTGAGGAGCACTGCTCTGACGCTGTAGTGCTGCTGGTGCAGGTGTGAACTACAACTGGCCCAACAGAGCAGTTGCTCTGTTCCTCTCTGTTTGCAAATACTCTGCAAATAGGCTCTGCAATTGCTCCTTTTGTCCTCTTTTCCCTCTGATCTCAGTTATTCCACAGCTGCCTCACAGCTGGGATGTGGATGTGCAGAATTCACCTGGAAGCTGCTTTCATGGTGTTGCATTAGCTCTGGTGACTGACCGTATAATCCTCCTGTGCTATAGCTTCCAGAGCTCTCCCTGAGTGTCCATAGGAATGAATCTTCACCCACACAAATGCATGCAAAGAGTGAGAAAAATACAGCATAAAACTGATGACTTCTTTTTGATGTTCATGAAGTAGATGCTACTAGAATATAAGTAATATGCAAGGTATTTGCTGCTTTTAAAGCATATCATTTTATCTCTATCTCATGGAAACTTAATGCACTTATGTTATAAAGTTGCTGTATTAAAATGTGTTTTCTGTGCAAAAGTGAACAGAACTTTTCCTGGGGTTTGGAGTCTGTCCTGTCCCTGTCAATATTGGCTTGGTCTGAATGGAAGAAAATCCTGTTCCTCAGGCATCCAGGAGCACCAGAAACTGTTTTGTCACTTCCACGTTGGTTTTTTCCTGGCATTTCACAGAATCCCAGACTTGTTTTGGTTGGAAGGGACCTTAAAGCCCGTCCAGCTCCAGCCCCTGCCACGGGCAGGGACACCTTCCACTAGAGCAGCTTGCTCCAAGCCCCTGTGTCCAACCTGGCCTTGAACACTGCCAGGGATGGGGCAGCCACAGCTTCTCTGGGCACCCTGTGCCAGCGCCTCAGCACCCTCACAGGGAAGAGCTTCTGCCTAAGAGCTTATCTCAATCTCCCCTCTGGCAGGTTAAAGCTATTCCCCTTGTCCTGTCCCTGCAGGCCCTTGTCCAAAGCCTCTCTCCAGGTTTCCTGTAGCCCCTTTAGGCACCAGAAAGAAAACGAGCAGCGTTTGGCTAATGACAGCAGTGGGAGACGAGATAGCTGCCTGGGTGCTGCATTCATTGCTTGGGTGCGCATCACCAGCGCAGTTGGTTGCTTGGCAACTGAACATGCAGGATCCACCACCAGGCTGGTTCCTTCTTGCAAATATTTGGTTGAATATCACAGGGTGCATTGTCAAAGCAGGTCAAAGTCTTCTGAAACGCATCCTGGCTTAATGTGCAGATCAGTGCAAATAAAGGGATGAGCTCGTGCTGTGCCAGGAGCTCTCGGGGTGCAGGTTTGTTTGCAGAGGGATGCAGCATGGTGAGGATGTGTGTGTGTGTATGAGTTATATTGAGTTGGCTTCTTGCCTGAAATCCTTCACTGAGAAAACTACCAACTTGAACACAGAGCAGCTGCCAAGGTCAGTTAACACAGGTTAAATATAGAATAGATATATGCACAAATACAAATATATCGATATTTACAAATCTATGAATCTATTTCTGTGTCTATTTGTACATGCGTGTGTGTATGAAATAAGTTTTTAAAAGCAATAGAAGGAGGAAAAGCGGCACCTACAGAGACCAGCGTGCACCCCACAGCTGGCTGGGACAGTAGGTGTGAGGTAGTTATTCCATTTGGTAGAAAAGGGAAGGAAATGGATGCTAGGAGGTCAGGCTGTGGCTGAGCAGACCTGTGCTGACCACGTTACTGAGGACATTCGGTTTGTGTGGGTGACACGCAGGTTATTTCACTATTAAGCAGTCTTTCACTATTCTGAAGCACAGACTTTTGATGTTAGGAGTTGAGATCCTCTCTGGCCTCCCCAGAGTGGGGACCCCAGCACCCCTTGGATATCCTGAAAGCACCCTTGGGAGTCAGCTTCCCAAATTCCTCTTCCTCTTCAAAGCTGGTAGCAAGCTGCTGAATTACCCACCTGCACCAGCACTGGGTGCTGAGCAGATGGGAGGAGATGGTTGTTTCTGTTGAAACAGGCATGGGCTGTGAAGGAAGCTGAGCAGGTACCAGCATTGTTCTGTGCAGCTGACCGCACAGGCTGTTTCTCTCCCTGTCATTGTTGCATGACATTCCAGTTGACACAGGGTTTATTTTTAGCCAGAGACTATCAAAAGCATTTTTCAGGAGGACTGTTCTGCTCCTGACCAAGGAATCACGTTACTGCGGGAGCTTTGCTGAAAGAAAGAAGATATATTGGACAAATGGGAAATTACAAGTCCAGACCAACCCAAACTTGCACTGGTAACGAATGCTGCTTTTTTAATGCCATTTACCAAACACCCATCTGACAGAAGGAAGTGGTATTTCAGGAAATACCTTTTACTCTTGGGTTCAAGGCTGCGGTTTTGTATTGTTCTTGGTTTACAAGAGAAAAGCTTAACCCAAACCGCATATACAGCCTGGGAAGGAAGGCAGAAAGCCAGTAAAGCAGATTTCCTTATGGAGAGATCATATTAACATAGATTGTTCTGTTGCTTTAGCTTGTACTTCATCAGAAAGCTTTTAAACTTCCAGTTTTTTTATGCGGTGTGTCTATGCTGAGATTTAGGAACTAAGAACTAACAAATGCAGCCTAAGGTTTAAGTTTGCTCTCACTCCAGTCAGAATATTCCTGGTAAGGATTCAGATGTAGTACTTGTCAGTGAAATCAGTGTATGTGTGTCTATATTGGTGCAGCAAGAACAGCTTACTAACTGCAGTATTTAAACTTCCATACTTGAATAGAAAACTGTATGAAACAGTGTGCAACTGGATGTTTAAACACCAAGTGCTTTGGTTACTGGGACATTATGCTTCATGGTTTTGATGTGTTTTGAAGTGTTTTTTGAATTAGGGTTTTTTTTTGTTGGCAGATGAATGGAAGAAAAAGGTGAGTGAATCCTATGCTATCATCATAGAGCGGTTAGAGGATGACCTGCAAATCAAAGAGAAGGAGCTGGTGGAACTGAAGCACGTTTTTAGGTATAATAGCCTGTAAACCTGCTTATTAATTTCTGTCAAAGAAGTATCTGCCATTAAACAGCCATTTCAGTTTCAGGTGTTTGCTTGTGGAAGGACTTTGTCATGTACAAACGCATGTTCTTTAATGTCTATTTCTGGGACTGTGTCACAGCTCTGGGCCAGAGTCTCGCATCACAGTGCCAGAGGTAGTGCCTGTTCATTACTGATGCCAGTATCTCACAGCAAATGCCTATATACTTGTGTAAGTTAGTCATCTCTAACAAGCTGTCCAACTGTCCTGGGTACTTCCCTGCTCTGCTGATGTGTTTCTTCAGGAAGGAATGTTGCTGAAGTCACAGATTTTCAACAAACACAAGCAGGTTATCTTCTGAAAGTGCATTTCAAGTTCATGTTTATAATTGCTTTCTCAGGGCAGCACTTGCCACCAACCAAGGTCACCTAAAGAGGTAATATATATTTATATGCTCATTATCAGAAAAGCTCAAATGCAGAAACCACGCAGTTCAGTGACTGTGAGGACGTGAAGAGCAGGTGAATAATTCCAGACATCAAACCCCCTTGGAAAACTGGGGGGTTCTAATCAGAAATTAATCACAAGCTCAAAAAAGCCCAACTGGTCTCATAAATCATTCACCATGCCCACTGCCAGCACAGTTGGCACTGATTGAGCGTGGGAAGTGAAAGAGGACATTGGGCTTTCATGGACCACTTTGGCTGTGATCCACTAAAGTACTTCACTACTTGCCTCATTTTAAGCCTGTGTAGTAGTAAAGCTAATATCTTAACAAAGTGGAGCCAGAGTTCTATTTATTTTAGATAAGCAAAACAACTGAGTGTGTGGTTACAGAGCTCAGCTCCTGCATTAGGCATAGGGATAAAGAAAACCCAAATTTTGAGGTTAGCAGTCTTTGGCAGCTCAGCTTATCAGTTTGTCATAGGGCTCATCTAAGTCTCAGCAAGATGCCAGCCAAAATCTGCTTCTTAGATAAAGAGCGCTGCTACTTCCCACAGAAGGGGTGAGAATTCATGATACTGGTTAACACTGCATTGGAAACACTTAGTTTTGTAGTCAGGTTTGAGGAATCGGGCAGTGATCTACTTTCAAAGTGCCTTTACTCATGGATATGAAATCAGGGCTTGTGGGTATTTGACATCCAAACATGGCCAGTGTTAAAAATCAATCCTGACTGTATGAAACCTGTTCTGCAGCAGCAGTGGCTATTTCGGGAGCACTGCCCATCACTGAAGCAGCAGAGGAATTCATAGATTTTCCCTGTTATTAAACCAAATTTGTTTATTTAAAAGATTGAGGACTGAGAACCTGGGTGGTTGTTGCAGTGAAGGCAAAGCAGGGAGTTCACCTGGGGGAGATGAAATCAGAAGCTGCTCAAGTCCCTGCTCTGGAAGGTTTAGAACATAAGCAGGGTAAAAGTGACCCAGCCTGGCAGAGAGCTGCCAGCATCCCCCATCATCCTCACTGCACTCAAAGGGCATCTGTCCAGTGCCAGAGAAAACCCAACAGTTGCAGTAGAGAGAAGCGCGTGTGTAAGTAGCACAGCATGTGTCAGAGCCTGGGTAAAAGCTGTCCCTGTTCTGTTCCTGGAGCTCAGAGCTCTGAGTGCAATGGTTTAACTAAAAATACACCCTAAAAATGAAACATCAGGATTTTGTTTCCCTGAATCATGCAATTAACTCTTAAGGGAATGAACTAGGAGGGCACTGAGGTAAAAGCAGCCCTGTGTGGAGTCATTTGAGCTAGTTTTCATTTTCAATATGGGCCTTTTAACCACTGTTTCTAATATATAAAACTGTCCTTGCAATATTTTCCCACAAAACCATTATCATTTTACCTGCTTGTGAGAACTCAAATTCAAATTGTACAGCATTAAGAAAGCAAACTGAAACTTTTCTTTACATTTTAATCCAGGAGAAGAGGAAGATTTCAGTATCCAGCTTAAGGAACTTTCACGTTCTAGCAGTTAAAACTGCTTCTTTCAACATCAACCCCAGAAAAATGAGGTGGTTTAACATTTCCAAATCAACCTTATCATACTTCATGCAGAAGAATAGGAAAACGCAGGGTTTATTCCTAGTTGAGAATGACCACATACATTGAACAATCAAGATTTCCTTTAGGATGGACTTAACTAAGAGACGTAAAGGGAAGTATCTGGCTTTGTCTGCACTTTAAATCCTGTTTAAAGAATAAATTATTTAGATATTTGTTGCAATTCCCTTGGCTGCTGGGTCTTCTACCTTTATTCTATGAAACACTTCATTTCTGAGCTGTGGCAAGTGTTGTATGACAGGACTTTGATTTGATAAAGGTCTGTAGGCTTTAACCTGCCAGAGTGGAGATTGAGATGAGCTCTTAAAGCAGAAGCTCTTCCCTGTGAGGGTGCTGAGGCGCTGGCACAGGGTGCCCAGAGAAGCTGTGGCTGCCCCATCCCTGGCAGTGTTCAAGGCCAGGTTGGACACAGGGGCTTGAAGCAAGCTGCTCTAGTGGAAGGTGCCCCTGCCCGTGGCAGGAGCTGGAGCTGGATGAGCTTTAAGGTTCCTGCAACCCAAACCAGGCTGGGATTCCATGACAAGAAGCATGGAAATTGATGAACTATAAAATCAGAAGTTTTAACATTTATGTATGTTTTGGGGTTTTTTTTTGTAAAAAAGAACAGAGCATCGAATACAAAACTGAGTGCCTTTTCCAGTGAGTCAGGCTTGACATGGATCTTGTTTAAGAGTTATTTTATTGGAAATGTATTAATGACAATGACTTCATTTTAACTATTCAACTTTCTGTGGCCTGGAAAACACTATGAAATCATGAAGCTGTATTCAAATGTAACACTTTACCAAGAATGTGGAAGAAAATAAAACAATAAAGGGAGCTTCACTTTGTCAGTGTCACAAGATGTGATGTTCAGCTGTCTGAGAACTGTAAATGCAGAGCTGCCTTTCCATAGTCCCCACGGGTCTCAGACACTTGTGGATCTCCTTAGGAGCTGGTGTGCCACTGGAACTGCAAATCCTCCACCAGAAATGTGGCTCTGGAAAGACTCCTTCATTCCTTTTGCCTTTAATCATTGCCAAGTTTTGGTCTGAGCTTGGCCTACCCTCGTTCCATGTACATGCTCCCGGAGTGTTCCCATAGAACAGTTTCCATGTGTTGATGGTGTTTCTGTGACCTCACTTGGGGAACATCAACTTACTGTCTGAGGGGCCTTTCTGAGTGTTCTCGTTACTCATCTCTTTTGCCTCCAGCTCTTTCTTTGCCTAGCGCGTCGCTTCAGACCAAACACACAGCTTTTAAACTATTCCTTGTTTATTATTGCATCAATACAGAAGCTGGCCCTGCACAGATCATTGATATTGCTAAGGAGTCTTTCCTCTTTTTTCTCTAATTGGGCTGAATCCAGGTACCGCTGTGACTGAATTGCAGGGTTGTTCAGAAAACAGTAAATCTGGACTCTCGCTTGATGTCTGTCAAGTGTTACCAGACTTACTGAGTGCACACAGGGTACAAATTGAGCCCAGGTCTTAGAAGTTGTGCTGAGATTTCCGTTTGAAAGCTTTTCCAAATGACAGGAGATGTGCGAGAGATGAAAACTGTGATCATCTGTATACCCTCTTTTTGCAGCTCTGATGAAGCCTTCTGCAAAGTCAATCTGAATTACCGCACAGAAAATGGGCTCTCTCTGCTCCATTTATGCTGCATCTGTGGGGGTAGGTATTTGAAATCCAATGTTCTTTACACAGCTCCTGGTTTGGGGTCTCGTAACTGCCAGGAAGAGGGTGCTTTCAGGCAGCTTCCTTCCATGCTGTGCTTGCTGACAGCTGGGTAAGCACCTCACAGCACCATTCTAAACCCCATTGCCAAAAGGGGTGAATCAAGCTACACTGAGCCACATCTCGGCTGATGCTTCAGTCCAGCAAAAGTTTTGGTTACTAATGTAGTGTGTTTTGCTGCAAGTGTTCAACTGGTTCACAACTTGCTGTACTCACTGGTTCCTCAATCCACTCTCGTTCAGTATTGCTCTACAGTGCTGTGTTCTGCACATGGCACAGACGCCAGGATAGGCACCTAGTTTAGCAATCCTTTGCCATACCTACAATACTTATTTTTCCACAGCAATGAAAATATCTGTATTTCATTTCACAGTGGTTAAAAGAAGAACAACCCAAATGCTTTAGTGACAAGTACCACCTGATAGGATTTTTGCAGACAGCAGCTGAGGGTACATGAGGAAAGAGTGCAGGATGTCTGCTGGGATGGTCATAAAAACACACTGATGGTGGAATTTTCCACTCCTATCCGCACTGCTGCTCTGTTACGCATAGTGGATCATTTGTTCATGCACACACTTTGCTGTTGTTATGCAAGAACCAAAATCAGCTGAGAGGCAAAGAGAATTTTACCCTCAGGTTTCAGCTCTGCAGACACTAATAACACACATAAAGGATGTGCTCCATCTCAGTTAGATGCCATCATGAAGGAGGACCTGATCCCGCACTGCTGAAAACCCCGTGGATCTTTACTCTCAGAGTGCAAGGTGACAGACATGACACCAGTGGCTAGTAACATTAGAGCCATTGGGGATTGCTGAGAGGACATGTAAGAAAGCAGGCACTGTTCATTAATTCCATATGGTGTGTGAGCACTGGAAGGAAGGAAAGAATATAACAGGACTGACTTTGTCCTTGATTACTGTCAATAGAAGGCAGGTATGTGTTTTGAGGTCACCACTGTGCATCAGGAAGGTCAGAGGAAGGCCAATGCACATACGACATTCAGCACCGTCCCCACACTGACTGTCCCTGTGACAATGTTATGTGGAGGGGGAGAATGATGCTTCAGTTCCGAAGGGACAAAGGAGGGCAGTGGCTGAGAGGCCAGGGTCTGGCAGCATCTGCTGCTCTGTGCAGCGCAGCGTGGTCAGGATGTGACACAGGGCTTTACTCCTGTAGAGATTCAGCTGTCCTTGACAAACCCCCATTGAAGTGTGAGCAAATGGCCAGGTCATGACCAGGTCTGCAGCTGCCCCTGTGGGGGGCAGGACGTGGTGCCCAATGCCATTGGGAGGTATCAGGAGATCTACTTCATGACTTGCCTCAGGTCAGCAGCTGAGCCACTCCTGCTCTTTGCTTCAGGCTCACACAGAAGTTTCCTACTTTATCTGCACATTCTTCCCTGTACATGACTTTGTTTCCCTTTTTCTTTCTGAAGGTAACAAGTCCCACATTAGAACTCTCATGCTGAAAGGACTGCGCCCGTCCAGATTAACCAGAAATGGGTTTACAGCTCTGCACTTGGCAGCTTATAAGGTAAATTGAACTGATGAAAAGAACTCAGAACGGAGCAGTTCACTTGTGTGAACCACCCCATTGGAGCCTCTAATTGCTCTTTCTGGTGAAAATACAGACTTCACATTTACAGTGCATGAGAAAATGCCCTGTAAAGAGCCCAGCACAGGGAATCAGCAGGTGGTTTTGCAGTGTCATCCATGAGGGTATGATCCTGCTTTGGAAATACGGATTAAATCATGCAATGCAACTCAAGATAGAGCACTGTTCTTTTATTATCATAGCTGGTAATCGAAGTAGTCCCAAAAGCATTCATTTTGCAATTTTTCTTGTTTGCTGCTTCTTTGTTGTTCCCCCTCAGATTCCTCATTCAGCTTCAGTATTAATTTTCTTCACTATTATATTTATCTTTTGAGACTCAGCAATAACAGCAGTGAGGAATAAAGTGGACAAAGAGAGCATTTTCTGAAAGAATTGTTATGATCCTTATTTTGAGATGGAGCCTCTCAGAAACTGAATCCATGTATAGACCAGCCCCAAAAGCACCTGGCTTTTTAGGGGGAACTCTGATCAAATTCAGGAGCTTCTCTGAACTGTAATAGCCACACTTAGATGTCCCATAGGTGCCGTAAACTCATACAGTCTCTTTCCTCTGCAGCTCTCATGGCAGATGCAGGTCCCATTTGCTGTGTGTTCAAAGCTGGTTAAGCAGGATGGCACCTATGTGCCACTCCCAATCCATAAGTGGTGTTGCCAGAGGACATGGAAGTGATAGATGGTCTTTAATCCAAACACTCGATTCCAGAGGCAACAGGAAAAATCGCAGTCTCTATCATTCCTCTCCAAAAGCTCACCTGTGGAGGAGGAGATGTTTTGCCTTCTATTGGGAGATAATCTGGTGATTAGAACAGATAATCTGGTGATTTGTCCAGAAAGAAGACAACTGAAGTCTCTCCTGGAGAGAATTCAGCTCATATTGCCAGTCAGCACCTATGGCTGTCCCAGCTTGAGCATGCAGTCAGCTTCCCCATGGGGAGAGTGAAGGGAAAGCCTGACACAGGTTGTGTAGGGACAGTGTTGCCTACAGGGCAACATGCAGGGGCACAAGGCACACAGTCCTCAGTATTATCTGTGCAAGGCAGACACTGGACCCCCAATGCAGCAATGGTTTTGCTGTTTAGAGGCCAGTAGGAAGGGAAGGGAAGAAGAGATGCAAGTAGCAGCATTTGTGTCTGAAGGTGGGAAGAAAGACACTGCCCTATCATCTCCAGTGTTTGTTGTGGACCAGCTGAGCCCATTTCCTACTCCAGTTGCTGGATTTCATGAATCCCATCCTGGAACAATAACCTTGCCCTGGTGTGTTCAGAGAGGTGGTCATTAAATAGGCTGAAGACTTCATCATGGAGCTGGACACCTGAAACTCACAATGTGCTGTGGATGCTGAGGATGCTGTGGATGCTCTGCAGCTCTATATTTAACTTTGTATATTTGTCCATGAGCCACCTTCTCTCCTAGTTACTGTGCTATGAGCACCTCCTGTATCTTGCATTATGTCTTGGAATTCCTATGTTAATTTTACAGTCGCTGGTACCCATTAGCAATGCAAGCTATAAACCAATGACAATCATCCAGTCTTATACATCATGGGATGAGGTGTTTTAGAGCAGCCATAAAAGAAACTTCCCCCATGCTCAGTGTTGCATTATTAGCCAACTGCCTAGAAGAATTTCTCTGCTTTCTTTAATGCCAGTCTCAGTGAATGGTTTCCAATCAATAATTTAGCTGAAAAGCCATTCTTTTGTTTAAAAGGAATTTTATATCAGATTTCCCAGGTGGTTTTATTACTCAGGAATAGTTTTGATTTTGCTATCAAATCTTGTTTTGTGTGGTTGCCCCGCACTGTAGAGTTGATAAATCTCTTCTATCCACTTAGGCACAAAACTATATCAGAAAGTCATTTGGTGTAATATAATATCCAATATCTTTTGCAGGTACCATGAAGCTAAGCAAACTAGTGTGAATTTGGGGATGTAAAGTAGAATGCAATATAACATTCCTCCCAAAAGTGACATTTTGAGACTTTAAATGACAAGATTTTGTTGTATTCTAGTTCTTTCCTAAGTAAAGTATAAAGGAGCCGACAGATACCTCATAATAGCAGTGATGTGCACTGAGGCAGGGCGACTTCTTGTGAACTCCTTGCCTGCTGCTTTCCTGCATTCTGGGTGTTTTTGTGTCATTTCCTCTGGGTAAAACAGAATTGGGGAAACTGGGATCAGTCACTAACCAGAACAGAACATTCCAAGGTAATTCAGACTCAGGCTGTCTTCCCAGGCTGCACAATATCCCACCCATTAGCCACCCAAGCACCATGTTTTGAGGTCTAAAACTATTTGATAGGGAAAATGATGTAAACTTTAACTGTCCATTGTTATCAAAGAGAAATTGCAGATATTTCCTGGAAGCAGGAAAACCATTTCACTATGAACAAATGCTTTTACAGATGTATTTCAACTGCTGCTTGTCTGGCATTGGTTCCTTCTTGCCCTTCTTCTAGTGACTACTTCAAAGCGGTAGAGAACAATGAAGAAGTTTGGAGCCTTTAGCACCTCTTTCACTCTTGAGCTGTGTGTGTTTGCTCTCATGAGGCAATGAAAACGGATTGGAAAAGGCTCATCCCTGGGCAGATTTCCAAGAAGGTGGAATTATTGTAGCTGTAGTTGGTGCAGTTAGAACAAGTGATGGTGAGCAAGATGATCTGGTTTCTCCTGCCAGTTCTGTCACTGCCCCCCATCATTTCACTTCTCTGTGTTTAGTGTCACTGTTTGTGAAGCAGAATTTATTGTTGGTCACGTTGCCTGTGCATTGTGACTCTCTATGTGTTTCTCAGGTTGATTTTTATTACTACCATTTGATTGTGCCCATTGCTGCTGTTCTACCTTCAAGAAGTCCTGGCTAAAACTGTGCATGACAGGAGAGGAGTGAAATAGTATGAAAAACAAGCTTGCAGTTGAGAATGTGGCACTCATGCTATCCTGGGAGCTCCTCAGGTGCCCTTCTGCCATGTTAATTGCTGTAACGTCCCAAACCCAGGACAAACATGGACAACAGTTTGTGTCAGCACCTAATAATGGCTTGGAGACAGTGATCTTTAATGACATCATGTAATCAGAATAAAGACTTTAGATGCAGACTTTATTTTATCAAAGGAGAGGCTTTTGGTGCCCAGGACAAATTCTCCCTCCACCCTTTCCATGCACCCCATGCTTCTGGCATCACAGGCAGTCCCTTTGCTTGAAACAGAATCACAGCCTGGTTTCGGTTGGAAGGAATCTTAAAGCTCATCTAGTTCCAACCCCCTGAAATGAGCAGGGGTATCTTCAACTAGACCAGGCTGCCCAGAACCACATCCAGCCTGGCCCTGAATGTCATCCACCACCACTCTGGGCAACCTGTGCCACTGTTTTACCACCCTCATTGTAAGGATATTTTTCCTTGTGTCCAACCTGAATCTCCCTCTTTTAATTTAAACCCATCACCCCTCGTCCTGTCACAACAGGCTAAAAAGTCTCTCCCCATCCTTCTTATAGACCCCTTTTAAGTACTGAAAGACCGCAGTAAGGTCTCCAGGGGTCTTGGAGGTCTCGACATACACCTACAGCTCCTGGGGCTCCCTGCAACAGCCATGCCCAGCACTAACGTGTTGGACTCGCTGCATTTCAGGACAACACAGAGCTGCTGACAGCGCTGCTCCACGGTGGAGCTGACATCCAGCAGGTCGGGTACGGAGCACTGACAGCCCTGCACATCGCCACCATCGCTGGCCACCACAAGGTATGCTGCTCCTCTGCTACTGGAAGCCGCCTCTGTGAGTGCAGATAGCAGCAGGTCGCTGTGTTTCAGGTTGATACTGTTCCAGACAAAACTCAAACTGGTTGAGTACAGCTGAGCTGCGTTGAATGTTCTGTACCTCTGGGGAAAACCAGCCCTGTGCGTGTGCTTTTATATTGAACAAATATGCACAGAGGGCTCAGGTCTGTTTGTACACCTCTTACCTTTATATAAGTGCTTTAAAGTCTTGGTGATAAATGGCACTGATTTCTAAATATCAGAAGTGTTAACCAACAGACAGATGATGAAATGCACTCACTCATACATCGGGATTTCTGAACCTGGATATGGAGCGAGGCTTCCAAATGATGCCTCTGAGTGTGAAGGAAGCACAGTAAAAAACGGTCTCATTTCCTCTTCTAGGTGTCATGGGCTCTTCTGCAGAGCCCTGTGATTTTCACTTCAGAAGGGGACAGAGGCTCTCTGTGCAGAGCTATTTTATACTTCGGATTAGTGCAGAGAAAGCTGTTGTCAGGGCAGGTCTAGTGTGAATCTCAAACATCCATGGTGATAAGTCTCCAAAGGAGGCTTATCACTATGGGAAGCAGAGGGAGGAAAAGAGATGAGATTCCCTAGATACTTATAATCAGGCCCTTCCCTTTCTAGACCTGCTGTCAGTCATGCATCTGTTTCCTTATCACTCACCACCCCAGTTCAGTCATTTCACACTTCATCTCATTTCTGTCACCCTGGCAACAGCTCACTTGGTGTAATTTATTTATTACTTTAATCTCTTCAAGTACTGGGTGCGCACAATTACCTTGGTGCTGGGAGGTTCATGGCTGTAAATGGGCGCACCAGTTCAGGTACTTCAGTTTTTATCTCCTTTGGTTCCATTAAGCAAGCAAAGATTTTGTCTTCTGCTTCAGTAAAAGTTTAAACTTACACAGGGGCTGGGCTAATGTTTGCAGACAGAGACAGCAAGTTCTTTAAAGAGAGAGAAGCAGCAAGAGAAGAATAACTAAGGACAAGGAAGGAAATGCAGGTGACCCTAATACCTGCCTTTACACTGCGAATCTGATTGTGAGTTTTTGACTTAGACATTCCCTTCAAGTAGAAGAGTTTGTCTGGGCTGGAACAAAATGTGTGTGCATTTGTAGCAGAGAAGAACCACCTCTATCTATGTGCATGGCAAGAAAGAAAACATATCTTAGGAGCTCCCAAGTTACAGCAGTCACTGTGCTCACTGATATAAAGAAAGCCAGCTCTGCTGCTGCTGCGCTCTCGGTCACCCATGCTGTTTACTGTGCATATATACATATAGAAATAGTTCCACAGTACATGTGGAAAGAGAGAAAAGGTATTTCTCTTCAAAGAGGCACTTTTGTTGGGGAATTGGTGACATCTAGAAATTCTCTGTGCTATCTCAGAAATCTGCTACCAGTCACATACCTGCTCTGAGGACTGATGAGGCCGGACACTGAGGTTCAGCTGAGGCAAGGTGACAGTTCCTCATTTATGCTGTCCAGATTGTCTTTAACTCCCTGCTTCTGATTAGTCTGAGGCTCTGTCAGATCTGCACAAGCAGCAATATGATACATTTCCTATTTTATTTAGGCTTTCAAAGAAGCCGATAGATCTCTGCTGGAATTTGCAGCCGTTTTTTTTTTTTTCCAGTGAAGATAACCCCATAACTGATTCACTCTGAAGACTTTGGAAATGGCACCAGGCGCCCGTTGCAACTTTTTGAACTGAATACCTCTGAGTATTGCACCCTGTGCACTAACTGCATGTGTATGTGCATAGGGACATAAGTATGTGCATAGAGACAGCACCTTGAGCCACTGCAGGGCTCAGAACGCCCTGGAGTCTGCGGACAGTGATGAAACAACAATACCAGCAAACAGCAGAGTGGTCACTGTGAGACGGAAGCTGTGATTTGCAAACACAGCTCAGGACAGCCGCATCCCAGCACTTTTGCGAGCACCAGTAAGAGCTGCTTGCCCTTAGTAAATGTTTTGTCAGTGAAAAGTTCCCCTATTTCCAATGGAAATACACATGATGCGGTTCCACCCTCCTCAGGTTTTCACTCTTCGTAAGGGCTGTATATGTTGTCTATATGTATATGATTGTGAATATGTATATATGCGTGTGTATGTTCACTTTGCTGAGGACCTTCCCAGGTTTGTGGCCACCAGCAAGGCTACCAGTCAATTTGGCTTTACATTGCAGCCTCCAGAATGGTTTCAAAGTAATTTAACTCCAACAGGATTGTTTGCTCTTTTTGCTAAAGACAGAGTGCATCAAGACACAGTTGATGACAACCTCACGTTACCTGAGAGGCTGTGTGTGTGCAGAAGGTTAAGCTGGAGGAAGGTTAAAACAATTTTCAGGTGGTCACATCAAGGAATTCAATTAAAAAGCTGTCAACCTTCAGTGTTTCAGTCAGCAGCTCCAGCAGTGGCCAGGGGACAAATCAGTCTGGCGCATCTGCTGTAGTGGTGAGTGAGTTGAAGCGTCAGCAGCACAAGCCAAAGCCTTTCTTTGCGAAGGTCAGATCTCTGGGTGGAAGCACGAGGTGTGAGCGGGGGTGGGGGCCTTGGTGTTGCAGCATTACCTCCCTGAGCTGGTAGGACATCATGTCATCCCCTGCAAACACACATACAGCTCTTCTTACTAGTGGTGGAAATCTTTCCTTGAGTATCCTGTCACCAAAAACCAGCTCAGGAACCACCACATCTAATTGTTCTGTGCAGGAGTTACAATGGAGATGTTAATCAGAGTCGTAGCACATTAATGATCCTTATCACTTTTATGGGGTGTGTATTTAATGTTTCCTCTCTGGGAAGTACAAAGTACTTTTCTCTGCACTGGGGCTTTTTAAAGTCCCTGGGCCTTGTCCTGCAAATTCCAAGGCAGCCACCGCTCTTTGTCTCATGTCTCTTAATGTCTCAATCTCCCCTCTGGCAGGTTAAAGCCATTCCCCTTGGCCAGTCCCTACAGGCCCTTGTCCAAAGCCCCTCTCCAGATTTCTTGTAGTCCCTTTAGGCACTGGAGCTGCTCTAAGATCTGCCCTTAAGGAGCCTTCTCCAGGTTGAACAAGGAGCATGTTCAAATGATTTTAAAAGCCTTGAACACTAGAATTCATGTGAGCCTGTTTTGAAGGGTTCACGAAGTCCCCATTTCCTACCTCCATTCCCTGCACTTTATGCCCATGCTGCATCCTCCCAGCCTGCTCTTTCATCTGACACCGATTTTTCAGACCTTTTCAGAACCATTCTAGACCCAGGAACACAGAAATGACATTCTACCAGCACCACTGTATGTGACTGCACAAGCTGCAAGGTATGGGGACTCAAAGACACAGTAATAGTGCCCAAAGCCATGTAAGAGATTCTGTGTCTAGCAAATACCTCTATCAGCAAAGTACATTCAAAATCCCATTCTTTGCCCACCCTGTGGCAAAAGCAGTCCTGGGGAGACCTTCCTGTTTCCAGGCACCAGTACCTGCATCTTGCATTAGCAATCTCTGTGACCTGTGTTTCATCTGATGGGAATAGCCAAGATAAAAGGACACACACAGGCTCGTCACTGGGCTGATGTCTGAGCCTGTGTCTGACAGAAGAGCATGCATTAAGTATTAAATCTTTCTTGTCCTAAGACAGGCAATTAATTGTGCATTCATCAACAAGTTGTATTTAAAGAGTTCAGAACCCCCTTCAGCAGTTTCCTTATTCAGTCTGGTAGGGTTTGCTCTAACATGCTTACAATACATTGAGTGTTAGGAGTTGTCATTATTTAATGCAAAGCCCCTTTGCAAGACGTGACTGATCACAGCTACATTCCTCACTTGGAGAGAATTAGGCAAATGCTTGCCACTAATCATGTTTTGTTATAACAGCTTTATTAATAAAGAGAGAAGCTCATGACAGATCCTTTAGCTGTTCAGTTAGTTTAAGGCTGTGCAGAGACTACTGCTGGAGCAAAGGCCTTAACTGTTGAAATTGTCTTCTCATTTAAATTTTACCTGCTAAAGAGACAATAATCTCTGATCTTGTATTTTAGAGGATTTCTTACCCCTTGCCCTTGTCCAAGAGGCAGAGTCCTTATATAGTCCGTCTTAGGTTTTATTTTGTTGACTCTTCCTAACCTTCAGAGCAGTGTAATTATCTTTGAAGTGAACATAATGGACTTGAATGTTCAAAGAGCTTCTGAATAAGCTTTTCCTAAGAGAGTTTTGAGAAAGCTCACAAAGTGAGTGTTGTTCAGAGTGCTCAAAGCATCTGTTTGAATGAGAAACAGCCATACCCCACCACATCGAGGCACTGAGAGCTGCTGTCTCTGCAGATTGAGAACATCTCCTAGGCTCTGAGCGGCACTGTGAGTCACCAACCGCATCCTGAAGAAAAAATCATCTTTTTCTGGTCTTTCAATAACAGCTCAAAGCTCTTTTCACATCAGAAATTTCCCCCTTATTTCATGCAGTCATTTTATCCATACCCACCCACCTGTACTAGCTATGCCAACTTGCAGTGTTTTCTAAGGTTCCTCAATCCTCTCTTAGAAAGAAAGCTTGTCTGTGAAACTGTGGCGATTGTCTCTGTACCCCTCTCATCATTCACAGCTGAGTGGAGTTTGCTTAATGTGACTCACAAAATCCTTTTATCCAGAGATCACAAAATCACTTCTGTGGTTGTCATTTCTGCAGCCTGGAAACTGTCAAAATTCATCTAGTTTGATGTTCATCATCAGAGGTGGATCCACATCTCTCAGCACGGGTTTTGCAGCTCGAAGATCCATCTTGGAGCTTGTAGATGGATCTAAATTCTGAATTCCATCTTTGACTGGTCACAGCGCTGAGTGTGTTCCAGCCTCACATGCCTAAATTAAAACCAAACTGATCCAAAAAGCTCTCAATCATATTCTTGTAAAAGCTACAGGTCCAAACAGCTCTGTTCAGAGCCAACAGCTACAACTTCAGTTTTAGGATGGGAGTTTGCTGAAAAATGTCTAAGATGAATCACTTGAAAGCCACCAAGCCATTAAATCACAGAGGAACTGGCTCTGTGTTCCCCACATCTGGTCCACCAGGCTACTTGTGTACTGAAAGTTGTCCGGATGTGGGATGCAGGGATGGAGTCCAGTGCATGAACCAGTGACTGAGCATGGTCTTTATTTACTCTCTGAGCACCTTAACACTCTTCCAGTGAGTGCATGTCCAGAGGCTGCTGCTGAGCTGCTCCTCAGCTGGTAGAAGGGTAAGCTGCTTCTCTAAGGATCTCCATGGATTTGTCATTAGATTTTAATAATGGAGCCAAACTCTTTTCCTAGCTCTGTAGCAAGGGAAATTCTGACTCTATAGAAAGGGGCTAGAAAGACCAGAATGAGGGTGGTGCAGCACTGAAAGCTTTCCCGGGAGGATGCAGAACCTCCATCCTTGGAAACCATCAAAGTTCAATTGGACAAGGCTCTGAGCAACCTGATCTTTGAAATCGGCCCTTGCTTTGATCAGGAATATGTGTGTATGATCAGGAGTGCCCAGTGTGCTCCCAGGATACTTCTAGCTTTGGGAAAATAATATTGGCTGTAGAATGCCAGCATTGCCAATTATTTGTATTCAGAGAGGTGCTGAAGAACAACTCCATAGTACCATAGCAATCCTCACATCCTCCAGCCTGTCGCAAATTGATGGCTTAGTCCTTGCAACACCCATGTACCTCCATCAGGGTGCAGGACCTATTGAAGCCACTGGGCTCTGAAGAGACAGAACAGGCCCTGCAGTGCTGCTCCCAGAGAGGTTTATGGCTGGGACCATGGGGAATGGCTAAACTGATGGGAAACGGCCATGTCTGAAATATGCCAGAGAAGGGACATTACGCAGAAAGTGTATTCAGGCAGTCACGTGGAAAGAAATTATTTCAATTTAAATTGTGTAAGAACTAATCCCTGAGCACTGATGTTGCTTGGTAACAGGTTTTCATTCTCTGAGCACTGGAGGAGGGCATGGATGGGAATGGCTGGCCCTGCTCTTGCATGTTGAAATGATTTGGTGACTTCAGCTTAGGCAGCAGTTGTCAGAAATGGGCATCATCGCCACGAGTGTTAACCACGGGCATCCTCAGAGGAGGTGTCAGCAGGGAGGGCAGATACCAGTAATGCAGCTTTGAAGCTGGCCATTTGCTCTTTGATTCATGGGCCAGCACCTTTCACCATCATTAGACTCAAAAATAACATTCATCACATGTAGAAGTACTCGGGCAGTCTGTGGTACAAGCCTCTGAGTGTGCCTAAAGAGTTCCTAGTGCTTCACAAAGCTCAGCAGCCCTTCTGCTCCAGTGCATAATTCACAGTGGTTCCACTCTGACTTCTATCCAGGCAGTTACTCAAGAAGCCAGTTCTGATAACCCATCACTGCCTGGGTAAGCAGCAGCCTCCTGAAAGACCCAGAAAGTGAAAATTGGAAAGCAAATACTCAGGTTATTTATTGAAGCCAAAGGGCTGTTATCATCTAAAATACAAAGAAACCATTATCCACTGAGGGAATTGTGTGTGAGGTTTCACCTTCACACATTTACATTCCAAAGGATCTTTCATTTTGGTTCTTTTTTCTACTGCTAAAACCTGATTTGTTTACTGCTCTCTGTTCATAATGGCTAAAAGAAAATTAAAGGTTATTCTCAGAAAATACAGACATTCATTTCTGTGCCTCTTACTTCATAACTCAGGCTTTTCACTGGCAGAGATTTTCAGGCTTATTTATAAAGCATCAGTGACATTCAGTGTTCAGTGTAAGTACTGTAAGTCAATCACTTCTGCATGTTGGATGCAGTTCTTCACCTTCATGGCTTGCTGTTTTGGGGCTTCTTGTTAAGCTGGTGGTGTGAGGTTTAGAAGTCTTGTTTTAGGAGCTGCCCACATGTCTACAGTGCTTCCAGCTGGAATTTTCTGCTTGTTTCTTTCCAGGCTGTTGATATTCTTTTGCAGCATGGAGCTTATGTGAATGTCCAGGATGCAGTTTTTTTCACCCCTCTGCATATTGCTGCATATTATGGCCATGAACAGGTAACTTAAGTTATGGGTTTGGTGTTCGTTTTGCTTTACATTCCAGAGGGTCCTACCACAAAAAGGCCTCATATACAGAAGTTACACTTCTGAAGTCAATCTCTAGCTGTTCCAAGAGTATGATTATCAGCAGGAAATTTCTACACTCAGTGCTAGACCCCATTAAAAATAGGTTTGGTAACCTATGAACAAGCTTGGACCCAGAAGCATGATCGATTTGATGTTTATTCATCCCACATTTCAGAGCTTGCGTAAGAAATGTGAGGAGATATTCTTTAATCTCTCCAGGGAATAATAATTACATGGCAATTCCATTGGTTTTCCCTGGAACACACAAACTAACTTGTGGCCACTTTTTGTTAACAGAAAAGAGGATTTAGAGGGCAGGGTTTGCATGGGGTCCATGCATGTGACAAGTCCAACTGTGCTTGATTCCTTCACACAGATCATGGACTTACTGAAACATAAGCTGAAATTCTGACCAAAGCTGGCACTGGCCCTCCTAATCCTCTTTCTTTCAATAGTGTATAGTTGACATGCGGTTAATGTAGCAGTCCAGCCCTGCTATGTGAAATGTGATGATGGATCTATTTTGGGTTACACACGTCATTCCCCACACCCTTTTTTGGCTAAAAACATGGATTCTGGGGTATGTTCAAGTTTCAAAGGATGACCTCTAGGCAGAGTGCATTCTTCATTCCAGGACATGTTACTTTGAGTGCACCGAGGAGGTGTTGCAGGAAAAGCTTTTGAAAGCACAGAACTCAGATGCACAGATGAGTGAAGATGTTCCTTATCCGTGGCTGGGGGCAGCAAGAGGGCAAACCAGAAACGTCTTCCGGAGGTGCTGCTTTCCCTATACATGCACCTCACCCTCCAGTCACATTAAGGAACTCCTGGAATGCTAGTTTGAGGGAGGATTGTGTTTATTTGCCATGAGCCACTTCTGAACAAATAGTCATGGCCTTGTGAAATTGTGCTAAAAGCTCCTATGGTGCTCCTGTGAGGAGAGGCTCCGATCAGGAAGGAAGCAAAGGCTCTGGCATTTGAGAAGTTTGAGGGCATTTGCTCTATTTTGCTGACTGGTCAGTTAAACAAATACACATGTCTTGTGTTGAGCCTTTTGCCATACATAACCTTTTAGAGAGTGAATAAGTACCTGCTACTGAGAATTTAAATATTTATATAGATATATATCTCAAAAATAAGTTCTCTACTGAATCTCACCTGGTTTAGCTTTAAAGAGGTGCCACGTATAGTACCATCCAGTGAAATATTCTCTGATTTTGTTAAAAGCTTTATTTTCATGTGATAATTTAATGAACTATTCAGGTAACCCACCTCTTACTGAAGTTCGGAGCTGATGTGAATGCAAGTGGTGAAGTTGGAGACAGACCTCTCCACCTGGCTTCTGCCAAAGGCTTTCTCAACGTTACAAAACTCTTGGTGGAAGAGGGAAGCAAAGCCGACGGTAAGAAAGGGTGTTTTGAAAAACCAACTTGAACAGTGTATTTTATAGACAGAGTCAGGCCTCAAAGCCTGAATTTACCTTCCTGACACGTACTCTGTGTGTGTTTGTGTATCACCTTCAGGCAACTGAAACATACAGATAGGAGCTGGAGAGTTCTCTTCACTTGTTGGTTTGTCACCTCACATGCATTCTGTTTCCATGAGTAACTTAGAGGTGAAAAACATCAGCAGAAAACAAAGTAAAGATTAATATGCAGAGGCAGTTTACTCCTGAGATGCTCATCCAGGCAGAGGACCTGCAGCCATGTGGTGTGTGCTTGCGATCAGAATGACACAAACGTGTGGTGAAATCCCAGTGGGGAGGTACAGATGGAGAATTCCAAGTCAGAATTATAGAGCAAGTGATTCAAAATAGTTCAGATGAGAAACTGAAATGGTTCACAAACAATTCCATCGAAAATGGGATCTTCTCTCCACATGCTTTATCAAGCTTCATGGGCTGGTTTATAGCCTGATGGGGTAGTGAAGAAACGGACTCTCTGTGAACTCAGAGAGCCAGCTGGTGGCCAGGAAACAAACACTTCCTTTGCTTCACATGAGCCAACTGCTACTTTTTATTATTCTTCAAACTGCTGGTACTGGAGGTTTCTTCCAGGGACCACGTGATATAAAATACATTCTTTGTCTGTGTAATTCATATAGCCTCTTAATGAAACCTGCTGCTCACAGGAGCACTGAGCTGCCTGGACTTGCTCTTCCTCTTGTCTCAAGTGTCTTTGAAAACCACTGTCACCTCTGGCAGATACAGTCAATTTTAAATCTAAAGCCAGAGCCTGGTGCTGAGAATCCATCACATTCAGTCTGTCTCCCAATCTTAACCAGTTCCCACTCGCAAGTCTGGGTCATGGCAAGTTTCCCTTGGTTGTTTAAACCAGACCTGCAGTGCCCATTTTCCACCCTTGGAAACGTTCCACTCTCTGTGCTGTGGTTCATTTAGAAATCAAAAAGCCCTCAATTAAACAGACCCATCATCCCACGCTGAGCTGTATGTCCTTCCAGAGGAAGAGGAAATGGCTGCAAGTATTTGACATCCTTTCCAACTGCATAAACAGAGAAGATTCATGTTCCCTTCCCTGCTACACCTCATACCTCACTGTGTTGAAGAAGCTCATGGCCCTGGGACCCCTGATGTCCTTCAGGCCATCCGATGGGTACATATTCCAACACACTGACATTTATTACGATAAAACTCTGACATTTATTCCTTTCTTATTTATTGCACCTCAGAATGAATCTGAGTCTGGTTCCGCAGCATAATCAAACTCAAAGGCTAACATGTCACATGAATCTAGAAAGTGAAGAATTATTTTAGAATAGAGAAATAAAATCATTTACTTTTTTTTTACTCCCTTTAAAATACAACTGCAAGGAAGGATGGTGGAAGCAGTTAATGAAATATGGGGCCACAGGCTTAATATAACTTAAAGGAATTTCTTTTTGTTTTCTTCTTTGGCCTGAAACAGAATTCACCTTTGAATCATAGAATCATAGGATCAACCAGATTGGAAAAGACCTTTAAGATCATCAAGTCCAACCTTTACCAGTCATCTATCACTGGACACCAGTGAACACTGGAAATCTGGACGTTTGAATGAATTCTCCTCTTCCTTTCTTGCCTTTTATGTATTTGTATTTTAACAGTGACTATGAAAAACACATCCTTCTTGTATTTCCTTCAGTTTTGTTTCTGTTTTGTCACTGTATAACTACGTTGAGAAGCCTTCATCCTGCTGCTCAAGGAAGCTAACATAAATCTTAAAACCAACTGGATTCTCCTTTCTTATGAGCAATAACAAAGTACGTTTCTTAATAGTATTTGTAATCAATAACTATTGTTCCATGCATTTGGAGTAACTCAGTGAATTGCTTTCTTACACATAGTAGCTATGTATCTTACTTTTGCTTCACAACCGCTCTTTCTAAGGGCTACTTATAACTCGTGAATCATTCATGGAAAGCTGCATCAAAACATTCAATCCATCTGCTACTGGAAGAAAGCAATTACACCCCAAGTCCAAAAAACCATTCTGACAGACTACTACAGATGGCATTGAGTAATGTGGGTTTGATATATGAAAGCTCATAGAAATATCCATTTTAAAGAAATAGGACCATAAATATTTTAGCAGGAGCCTTCAAAACATATAGGTACGTATAGGCACAACAACTAAAGCATTACTAAATGCTCCAAACAAGCTATGTTAAGTGTAAAATACTTCCTTTGTTCTCTTTCTGGGTCTAATGGCAGTGAATGCTCAGGACAACGAAGACCATGTCCCTCTGCACTTCTGTTGTCGATTTGGACACCATGAAATCGTGAAGTTCTTACTGCAGAGCAGCTTTGAAGTTCAGCCCCATGTGGTGAATATCTATGGAGACACCCCTTTACACCTGTGAGCTCTGGGTTACCTGGTTTACCACTGGGGAGTTAGACTAATGGGAAAGCTGGTGGTGTTAACTGCTCTTTACTTCACCTCCAGTGCCTGCTACAACGGGAAGTTCGAGGTTGTGAAGGAAATGATTCAGCTCTCGGGAACAGAAAGTCTCACTAAAGAAAACATATTCAGTGAAACAGCTTTCCACAGGTGAGATGTTTAAATGCCATTATCAGCAGCATTCCACCTACACGTGCACGTGGTACAGCACCCAGAATTAGAACTGTCTCACCAGTAGCCGGTGAGGAGCAAAGCAAGCAGTGAGCTCAGCATGAATGATAAGATTACACCTGGAGATACAGGACAGCACATGTAGGTAGAACCAGGTAGTCCAGGTGCCCTGAATGAGAAATGAGGTGGTTGAACAATTTTATTCTTATGCTCTAAGTTTGTAAAGTGTCATTTAAGAGGCACTTTGCAAGACAGACTTTGAATAACTGTGCAAAATGAATTTATACAATAACTAGAATGTCCCTGAAATAATGGAATGAATGTACTTTGGTGTGTGAACCATGAAGGTCCTTTATTCTATTTCTACAGTTTTATCTCTGTGTACTGATTTTCTGATTTTGGGCTAGCTGAGGTATTTGTCCTTTTATGGACTACAGCATTCACATTTCCCTTATTTTACAGTGCTTGCACCTATGGGAAAAATATAGAACTTGTAAAATTTCTTCTGGACCAGAACGTTGTAAGCATCAACCACCAGGGAAGAGATGGGCACACAGGTAACATCATCATCGTTATGGGTAGGAGGGTATGTTCCAGTACCAAACAATCAGGAAGCCATACAAAGTGCGGATTTCCAGGGTAACCCCCACGGTAATTCGATGGTCAACACTCAGTTACCATTCAGACAGATCCCAGCTCTTTTGGAATACATTTGCAGGTGTGCAAAGCAGTGATTAAACTTCAGTGAGGATGTGCCAGGCTCATTAGCTTGCATACGAATAACAAACCTGATGTAAACTGATTCTCCCATAGCTGGACTTCTAAGTAGGTTCAAGAATTGGGCCCAAGCATAATTCTGCTAGAGACCAGGCATGAAGGATCTGGTGTCTGAAGGGCTTCACACCTCCATGGCCTGCCACAGGCGACAGCAAAAGAGCCACCTTTGTTTAGAATCATAGAATAGTTAGGGTTGAAAATGACCTTAAGATCATCCAGTTCCAGGGACACCTCCCACTAAACCATGTCACCCAAGGCTCTGTCCAACCTAGCCTTGAACACTACCAGGGATGGAGTATTCATAACTTCCTTGGCCAACCCATTCCAGTGCCTCACCACCCTCACAGTAAAGAACTCGTTCCTAACATCCAATCTAAACTTCCCCCACTTAAGTTTTAACCTGTTACCCCTTGTCCTATCACCACAGTCCTTAATGAATAATACCTCCCCAGCATCCTTGTAAGCCCCCTTCAGATATTGAACCCCCTTCAGATACTGCTTGCTTCTCCTCATGTACAAAGCTGTCCAGTGTGACTTGCAGGTGGAAGAGTAAATGCTGACATCTTGTGTGCAGGCAGTAGAGGGGTTCCTGCAATGTTCCTGCTCCATTTTCACCTAGAGCCTCGGGTACTTTTTTGATAATATGTTCCTTTATGTAGGGAATCAATTCATGCTTTATACTTGTTGCTGCAAGCCCTGTTTGGATGTTCTGGCAACTGTGCTTACCACAGTTCTCTGATATTCTAGGACTCCATTGTGCTTGCTACCATGGCCACATTCGACTGGTACAGTTTTTACTGGATAATGGAGCTGATATGAACCTGGTAGCTTGTGATCCCAGCAGGTCCAGTGGAGAAAAGGATGAGCAGACCTGTTTAATGTGGGCCTATGAGAAAGGTATTTTGGCTTTCTTGTTTCTGCTACAAAATCCATAGGAAGAGCGCAAGGAAGAGGGAACAGCAGAGGAAGGAACACTACAGAATAACCCCTCAGTCTCTGTAGAATAAGAGCTGCCACCATCTGCTTTCTGGTGCCTGGCATGAAGGGTTATAAAACCCAGCCCTTTTATTCACCTTCTCAGACCCTCTGTTAAGCATTAGTCTAACTCAGGACAACCTCAAGGCCAGGAGTGTGTCTGTGCTGCTAAAAGAGAAAACAGGCAGCCTGGCCAGGAGAGGCTGTGTCTCTCTCAGTCTGTGCACAAGTTCTAGTTTTGTTCCTGAAGGAGGCATTGCAAGGATTGATAAACAGAACCAGTTATCTGAAATTCTTGCAGGTACAGGTCACAGCAAGGCAGTTTCCGTGGGTCCTGTTGTACTGTCATGCGTGGGCCAGTTTTCTGTCCTGTTTTTGACTCCATGACTTCAGGACGCTCCCCCTCCTCCAAAAGCACCATGGTTTCTTATGAGAATGGCTAATAGAGAACTGTGGGTTTCAAAAGCCTTTCAAAAACCTGATACTGGCAAAATGTTTAGTCCAGTTTAGGACACCAAAACTGAAATACTTTCAGGCACTGGTTTCCTTGTAAGGCCTATTAAAGAGCATTGCCAACTTCCAGTGCAGGCTTTCTGTAGCAGGGTTTGTTCTATTCCCATACTTCACATTCTAGGATTAGGTGGACTAGCAACAATGGCACCCTTGTTTTTCTTGGCAGTTATTTCCCTGCATTTCTGTAGTTAAGGATCACAGGACAGCTCCAATGAGTGCAGCTGTATCTGTGTCTATGTGCTTTATGGACACGTTGTGCAGTATTTTAGAAATCCCCTGATTTTGTATTAATCAGTTAAAAAAAGAAGACTATTGAGTTTACCTGCACATCTTTAGACTTCCTCTTCCTTCCTCAGGTCATGATGCCATTGTGACCCTTCTGAAGCATTACAAGAGACCTCAAGATGAATCCCCCTGCAACGAATACTCACAACCTGGAGGAGGTATGGTCTGAGAAATCACTTTATTCTCTAACTGAAGGGTCTGATCCAATGATCACTGAAGTCAACCACAGAGTGGTGGGGGCTGGGAAGGACCATGGGAGATCATCCAGTCCAACCCCCTGCTAAAGCTCACTTGGAGCAGGTTTCAGAGCATCACATCCAGTGGGTTTATCTCCAGGGAAGGGGGCTCCTCAGCCTCTCTGGGCAGCCCATCCCAGTGCTCTTGCATCTCCTGAAGTAAGGAAGTTTTTCCTCCTATTCCAATGGAACTTCCTGTGTCTCAGTTTGTGCCTGTTGCTGGGCATCACTGAAAAGAGTGGACCCATCCTTTTGACACCCACCCTTGCATGCATTTGTGAGACCTTTGTCAGTTGTCTCTTCTCCAGGCCCAGCTCTCTCTCTATAAGATATAAATATTTATCTCACTATAAAATTAGTGTCACGAGAATCACCATTTCCCAGGTACTCTACGTATGTCAAAAGTCTTCCTTTATCTCAAAATAGAGCTGTCACTTCCTATCACTCACTAGAAAGAAAAGCTAAAACTGAGATGAAGATCAATCCTTTGTAATCATTAGTCCTGCATTTTCCCATCCTAATACCTTGTCTAGCCATCCTCCTTGTGGTGCTTAGCTCTGATGTTTCTGATTGCTGACACTCGGTAGATTTTTATGCTCAGTCCCCTTTGTGTTTTTTAGTATCTGTGGCTATCTAATTCCCCTTTGGGAAGAATTAATCACCCTTTTTGTTACAAAAATGTTGATTTGTATTGGCAAATGAATGACAAGTGCTAAGAAGAATGCTAAAGCAAGGAGTTAGATAAATAAACCACTGCAGAGTGTTCTGTTCCCAGCACAAATCCAAACTGGCCTCACAGCAGCTACTGTGAAGATTAACTCCATCCCAGCCCAACCCAGCACACAATCATAAGTGTCAGTCTGCTTATGTGTATGTCCACCCCTTTATTATTCACTCTTTGAGCAATCACTGCCTCATTAATATATCAGTACAGCTGCTTCTGCTGTCTTTGAGCTCCACAAAACTCATTCTGTTCTTCTGTTTCAGATGGCTCCTATGTGTCAGTTCCGTCCCCTCTAGGGAAGATTAAAAGCATGACAAAAGGTATCTTAATGGTAATGGAAAACTTGAGCTTTTATGGTCTCTTTACCCAGGATGTTTGTCAGCCTGAACACACTGCACGAGATTCACTGCTCCTGGGATTTTAATTGTTCAGAAATGTAATGATGGACATGAGCAGCAGCGGTATTTCCCCAGGGTAACTGTAGGAAAGGATGTATTCCCCATTGTTGCTCAACATCACGATAGTTCCTGTATTCATCTTATTTTCATTTACTTTAAACAACACATTTATTTTTATTTCTTTGGAGAAAAGGATGTGATTGTAATTTAGCACCAAACCAATGCACACATGTCTATGAAATATCACATTGAAATCCACTGTAAAATGCCTGGATTATCTTTACAAGAAAAATTCTATCCCAAAATAATTGGTGTTAACCTGAACCACAAATAGATAAAACGTTCAGATAAATATTTGTACTTAAAATATTTCATTTTTTGTGGTGTTTTCAATTTTCCACTTCAAATATGCACTGCGCGTATAATGAAATCCTGACATCCTTCACACAGCAGCGCTGAAATATTCCATTTACAAATGTTCTAACAAACTTTATATAATAGACCAAAAAGATCAACAAGGTACAGCGGTTTGCTAACAAAATGAAGATGCAAAATTTAGATTCTCCCTGACACTAAAGAGTCGGTCAGATCTGGAATCGCATCCGCTGCATTAGTGATGAGCTTTTACAGGAAAACAGGAGCTAAGTGTGTGTATAAAGAGTTTTACACAACCATCAGATGAGAAGGCAGAATATGCCGTGGGATAGTGATCATCAGCGATAAGGACTGAGAGCCAAGAAAGCCCCAAACAGCTGAGGTGTTGCATTGGTCTGTTCTGGTTTTGCTGTGGTTACTGAAAGAAAAGGGAATAGGATTTACAGGAGGAAAACCAGCTGTCACAGCACAGAGGTGGATGAGGGTAAATCTTCATGTTCTGCCCCTCCCCATGACCCGCACTGTGCAACAGGAAAGTGTTTTCCTTTGCAGAGAAGGCAGATGTCCTCCTCCTCCGTGCTGGTTTGCCATCACACTTCCACCTGCAGCTCTCCGAGCTAGAGTTCCATGAGATCATCGGCTCAGGTACCCGAGGAAGCATGCACCCATTAGTAATGCCTGATGCACCCATTAGTAATGCCTGATGCTCCTGTTTAAAATGCCTGGTGCTCACAATCGATAACTTTGTGCTTATTTATTTTAAACCATTTTAGGTTCTTTTGGAAAAGTGTACAAGGGACGATGCAGAAATAAAATTGTGGCAATCAAGCGGTGAGTTCATCAGTTCTCTACCTGGTGGGGCAGTGGCCCACCTTGAAGCATTGACACCCCCTGCTTTGTGCTGTTTCCACCTTATTGTGTGCCTCATGTGAATTCTCAGCTACCGAGCCAACACGTACTGCTCCAAATCGGACGTGGACATGTTCTGCCGTGAAGTTTCCATCCTCTGCCGCCTGAACCACCCGTGTGTCATCCAGTTTGTGGGAGCCTGCCTGGACGACCCCAGCCAGTTCGCTATTGTCACTCAGTACATCTCGGGGGGATCACTCTTCTCCCTGCTCCATGAACAAAAGAGGTATCTGCTCCATGCCTGCTGGGGCTCGGGGTACAGATCAGGGTGACTGGTAAACCAGTGCCCATGTAAACGTTTGTTTCAGTACAAAGCAATAGGGGAAGGAACACACACAAAAAAATGTTAGCTGTGATGCAGATTACTGACTGTACAAGGGAAATTAATAAGTCATCACAAAATCTTTATTATCATTATTTCACATTATCTACATTTACATTCCATGGTTTATGTGACATTTTTTTTTATTTAAAGCAATCATAAAGATTCCAAGATGTACAGATAAGAATAATTTACAGGTAATTTATTCATTTACAGGTCTGTTTATTCTTTTCAAGTCATTTCTTTGGTTTTGGGCTTTTTTTCAACATATAGAACTCTGGACCTGCAGTCTAAGTTAATCATTGCTGTAGACGTTGCCAAAGGCATGGAGTATCTCCACAACCTCACTCAACCCATCATACACCGCGACCTGAACAGGTAAGTGTCTTCCTTTACCCCAGCCATTCCGGGGTTGTGAAGCCTCCAGCAGCAGCAATGCTCTGCAGCCTCCCCTGTACCCCCAGGCTCCAGTACCTGAGTGGTACCTCAGTAACACTGGTGGAGCTTGGGGGAAGGTCTGCTTGCACCAGTTGGGATGGGAACTGCAACGGGAGGCTTCCACATCCAGTGGAGGCTTTAGTACACTGTAGTCAACTGAGCAGCAGCTAGCTTTGTGTGTGTAGTGGTTTCCCTGACTGGTAGCTTGTCTGAACACTACTGCTTACACCCCACCTGCATGAGGGCTCCTGTGGGATGGTTTTCCACTGTCCCTGCTGTTCAGGGAATTTCTCCAGTATGAGTCTTTGACTCCAAAACATGAATTCATTTCACCTGTCTCCATAAAATCAGAGAATAGTTTGGGCTGGAAGGGACATTCAAAGCTCATCTAATCCAACCCCCTGCAGTGAGAAGGGACATCTTCAATATATCACTTCTCTGGGCACACTGTGCCAGCGCCTCAGCACCCTCACAGGGAAGGACTTATGCCTAAGAGCTCATCTCAGTCTACCCTCTAGCAGGGTGAAGCCATTCCCCTTCTCCTGTCCTTATCACCCCTTGTAGAGCTGGTTTTCGCTTTTGCTGAGCCAAGAATTAAACTGGCTTTTGGCCTGTGCCCTGTTCTGGTGTGGAATTCTGAGGGAATATGCAGCAGCAGCAGTTTTCTAGCATGTTGCTGGCACCGCGAGGGGAACAGCACAGCCTGCAGGAGGGGAGGGAGCCCCCAGTGACAAACCGGAGAGCCAGGCACGTGTGTAATGAAATTGTGAATTCTCCTCAGTGCCCAAGATCCTTGGGTCCAAAAGGGCACTGCATGAAGGAGTCCCTGCTCTTGAAGAGATTCATTAAATGAAAGAATAACTCCATTGTGGTTACAAAAGAAAAACAAGCCCCTGCAGGCTGAGGAAGCAAATCACAGCACTGATGCAAAGCAAACGCCACCTTTTTTATTTTAGGCTGAAAAAAAATGCAGCCTGCAAACCATAATCTGGGATTTATGTGCCCCAGGTTAGTAATAGTGGCACGAATTCTGCTTTACTCTCGGACTACAGATTTTAGCACACTTTGCTGTATTTGCCTGCTCCGATGTCCAGGAGCATCCATCAGCTCACACTGAAACTGCCACCAGTAGAGGAATGGCTGCATTCAGCACTGCACTGCAGGCCCTGCTGCTGTGTTGGGCTGTGCAGCCACGTGTATGGCTGTGATCAACAGGGGGTAAGGAGGATATTGCTGGTGTGTTCCTCTTACAGTCAAGGTTCTCTCCTCCTCCTCACGCTGACTTCACGCATCCACCACTTCTCCATGGGTGTCCCCATACACCTCCAACCCTTCACAGCTACATTTCAGGCCACCAAACAGTGAGGCTCAGAGGAGTGAGATGCTTTGTTTGAAGCTGTAGTTCCTGCCTCAGTTGTGGTGCAAGACAAGAGCCCATGTCTGAGTGCTGCAGCCTGTGTAACTGGTTTAGGACAGCAAAGACCCAGATGTGCCTTGTCACTGCTGGCTGTTAGGAGAATGGTTCTGCTCTCAAGGGTTTACACCATGTTTTGCACGAAAGAAAAGGAAAAACATTCTTTCCCCAGAGAGCCGACAAGTGCATCATTGCCTCACAGAACTTTTAACAGATCCTACTTGTGGGGTCACAAGATAATTTGCTGTAGGGACATCAGTGTGGCTGATGTGATCAGTGGTGCTGGGAGTAGCTTTAACTGTTGAAGGTTTCCAATGCAAGAGCAGAAGTCGTGTTTGCAGCATGAGTCCCAGGCAGCCAAGGCGCTATTACAGGATGAAAACCTTCAGGACAATTGAAGAGAAACACCAAGAGGAAACTCTGTGTTAGGTTTTGCCAGTGGATTCACAGGAGCCTCACATTTTGTACCTTAAGTTTCATATAGCTTGTAACCGTCTCTGTGAGTTCTGAAATCCAATGCAATGCACATAATCCATTCAATAAATCTGCAGTATGGCTTGAAAGAATGGAGAGAAAATGAATCCTTCATGTCTCTGCCCTGGAAAAGGGGTTATCCTTCCATTTGAAGAATAATTGGGAGTTTTCTTTTGCTTTCTAGTTCTGACAGCTCTCAGCAACGGTGACATGCATCAGCTTATTGCTACTAACTCTGCAGTGAGGGTTGTAGCCACAATGATTATAGCACTTTCATAAAAAAGAAACCATTTTAGTAATTTAATTTAAGCCACAGCAGCTGAACATAGTTGGGCCAAACCTTTGCGTGACTCACCTTCATCTGATGGCTCCTACTGTCTGCAAAAGCTCCTGAGAGCTGGCTTAGTGAGGAAGATGAAAGCAAGGATGAAAGCCTGGCGGTAATGGGGATGGTGTCTGCAACTCCTCTTTGTTATAAAACCCCTTGTGAAACCTTAAAATAGCAGCTGCCTTTCATTAGACCCACAGCGTGCTAAAGGCAGAAGGATCTTTCAATGGCATGTTCCCTGGGAAAGGGACACGCAGCCGATGTGCTCCATGGGCTCTTGCCCCAGGATGGAGCAGCCCCTGCACATGTGAGGCCCGCAGCCCTGTGTGTGCCTGCGGCAGCCGAACGATCACACACTCCTCTTTCTTTCCTCCTGCTTTCCTTCCACAGCTTCATGAAGAGAACGCTGCTTGGTCTCACCATTGAAAACTGTGTGTGGCTTTAGCACAAGACAATTAATTTCTGATTCTGCTGAACTCACCATTAACCTTCTGTCAGCTCAGCTCAGGCTTTTCTTGCTGTATTTCTCAAAACAGAAGCTTACAAGTCCGTTTCTCATCTGTGGCTTTCAGATCTCCAAGTGCCATTGAAGCAACAACACTGTTTTGGAGCTGCCCCTCCCAGGCCTTATTTCTGAGGGTTGTATTTTTTCCTTTATATAAACAAAATCAGCAGCTGTAGTGTTCAGTGGTGGTGCCAGACTGACAAACCCTTCCAGAGGTTACTCCTGCTTTCAGCTGGGTCCATACATGCAGCACCAAGAGAAGCATTCAACACTGTTTAGGGTATAGAAAGGGTCCATGCATAGGAAGGGTCTGTTATTGATTTCTTGGCTTCTCCACAAAAACTGCCAAGTTAGGACCAGACTGCGTGCTGCCAAATTGGGTGAATTCAGTGTCTGTACTATCCCTGAGCAGGTTGAAGTTGAAGCTGGGGCTCAATACCTGTATTCACATTGAGAAATGGTGACCATTTCTGTTGCTGCTGACAGAGCTCAAATATGAAACAAGACCACAGATGACCCCCATTCTGTAGGATCCTGCTTTCAGCCCAAGGTACAGCCTTCAGGAGTCTCTACTTTAGTCTTGTACTGGATTAACTTTTTCATTTGGCACCTGGTACGGGCCTCCAAACAATTCCACCATCCCTGGCAGTGTCCAAGACCAGGCTGGACACAGAGGCTTGGAGCAAGCTGCTCTAGTGGAAGGTGTCCCTGCCCGTGGCAGGGGGCTGGAACTGGATGAGCTTTAAGGTCCCTTCAGCACAAACCAGGCTGGGATTCTAGGATTCTATGTTGCACTCTAATCACTTGAATATTTCAATGGGAAGTATCCACAGAAGCTAAAGTTAACTATGAACTGAAGGAGTTGTGGCCATGTTGTATGAATCCATTACAGTTCTATGATTTAATTAATCATCCCAAGGTTTGGTTTAGGTGAAACCAGAAACCTTGAAGGTTTGTGGGAATCCTGGTTGGGAGAGCTTAACTTTTTTCTGTCCTAAACACTGTTATCTGGTGAAATCTGTGTTCCTCACTTGGCCGTTCTTGCTTGTATCTACATCTCTAATATGGGCAAGTTAGGCTTTTTGGTCGAGGCCATCAATATTACTTTAATTTCCCCTTCATCATGCAAGCCATTGCCAAGTTTTTCATTTCTTCTTTCCCTACACTCTACACTCTGTTGAATTCACTCTGAACAGCCAGCATTTTGACAAATGCCATGTCAGCATTGGGGTGTCCACGCTCATGCACCTTCCCAGTGTAACCTGCTCAGCCTTTTCTAAAGCCATGTGCAATGAAGGCCTAGTGACTGCTGTAGGAAACCTTCACTTCCAAAGCTCCTGGAAGCTTTTGGCCTAGCCAGAGCTTCTTGTGCAGCTTTCCCACATCCCCACTTTGTGTGAAAACCAGTGTGTGAGATGTTGATTTCCAAAAGCCTTGCTCTTAGTTCTCACATGGAATCAGTGTTTTTCTGCTTTCTCCTGTGTGCTCTTTGCTAAACATTAAATCAATTGCAGTAGCTTCCTTGGATCAGTAAATCCATTTTCAATGGATTTTATGTACAAATTTTCCTGCATTTGTGTATGTGGAGGGAACCCTTCAGCCCTGGTAACTCTATGCTGTCCAATGTGTCAGCAGTGTAGTAAGATGACATTGTTTTCTGTACTCAGTATAGCATGAAGAAGAAGAGGAGCAGGAAATAAGTGCTTTTGAAAGGCATTTATGGATCCACAGAAGCAAAAGCCCGTATGTGTATAAATATGCCTATAGGTAGTTACTCAGTGCTTGGGGAATTACTGAACTACCTTAGCAAACCCTCATGTAGTTTGTTGCATGAAGAGCTGCTTGCTGCTGAGAGATTAAAGAGAGGCCACTGGAGAGCTGCAGTTAATACAATCACAGAGCAGTTAAACTGGGAGGAACCTCCGAGACCATCTGGTCCAAAACCTCCCACTTCATTTTGGCTGACTTCAAAGAAAATTCTCTATGAAACCCAGCAGTAACACACAATGCTGCTTCAGACCTTATCTCTGGCTGAATATTTCATCTCACATGGCAAACCCTACCAGCAGATTAGACTGAGCCCCTTACAAAACGCACAAGAGAGGACGTGTTGGACTAGATTCAATCTGGGTTATTTTGATGGACAGAGCCTTAGTCCTTTGCTTCTCTACCCATCCGTTAAAAAGTGCCACAGAAGTGGAAGGTCTGCTGCCAATGGCTTTCATTTCAGGTTCCACTGCCCAGCCAAAAGCCATGGAATGGGAACTGGGATTAGGAGAAAGATAGATTTTCAGATTAAGGCTTTGTACAATAGCAGAGCTGGCAAAAGGAAGGGATGATCTACTCCAACAGTTCCGTTGTGACTGTTTGCTCTTTCTCTCTATACTCTTGGCAAAGTAAATATACTATGAATCATCTCTCCAGAAGTAACCGATGCATTTAAGCTAAAACAAGTGCTGCCAAAGGGTGTAACTGACCCGTATCGCAGAGACCCACAAGGAAAGCAAAAAGCAAACACAGGAGTAGACATGCTGCAAACCGTGCATTGCTCCCCCTCTACTGACCAGTCTGTGCATGAACCTGGCAGGGAGGACTGGAAATTTCCCGTTCTCCTGTACTTGCTGTCAGGGAAGTGACAGTTTGGGTTTGGTGGCACAGGGCATGAAGGTCACCGAGATCCGCCCCGGGAATTCTTCTTTTTACATGCAGCTTTTGGACAGCTGAAGGTTGGCTCCTAGGATTTACTGCCATTACAACATAGGGCAGTTTAGCAGATTGACTCAGGGGGGACGCTTCAGGTAGGTCACTCAGTTACAAGGAAAAATATCATTTTCTTTTCACAGCACACGATGAAATGTCTGATTCCATCTTAATTCAGTGCAAAATTGGAAGTTGCAATCTTGACCGTTCCTGGCAATACCTGGGCTTACTCCCAACCTGCTCTGCTAAATGAGTTTATTGCCAAGAACCCTGGGGCTTATCTTTTCTTGGGACATTAGCCTAGTCTCTAGTTGTATATTATCCATTTTTGCATCCTCTGCCATCTCCATCCCAATGGCCTTTTTGGATCATTCCAACACTTCTGCATGTGCAACTTCTGGATAAATCTGGGCAGGAAGCCCTTGAGCTCCTGCTCATTCCTGCATGGTTGTGTTCTCAGGTAGTTGATCAAAAGTTCATTTTCCATCAGCACATACTGTTACAAACAGGAATTTCCAAGTCAACAGATGGCATTTCCAAATGCCAACCCCATGTGAAGGATTCCTAAGCTGGATGCGGGTGAGAGGGTACAGCTGGACCAAACACACACCATAGTCCTCCATGGGATCTGTCCTTCTCTTCTTCCTGTTGGCATCAATTAGGAATTATCACTATGAATTTACACTTGCAAAAGCTTTAAAAGAGAAAAGAATGTCATTTCATTTAGAGGCCATCACTGTGTTTATATTCAAATGTCACCTTTTTCACTTCATCATTAGGATTCAGTGCACACACTGAATAAAGCTGTTACACTTGATCTATGGCTAATTACAAACATTCTTTTGCTCTAGTATTGATTCAAAACTGACGTTCTCATTTATGAAGCTATTGGGTTTGCCTCCTTGGAGTTCATGTGTACTTTATTACAGCAAAAATGAGATGTAGCTCAAAGTGGTTTATCTATAGACATTTATCTACTTAAGCAGGTGATTTGAACCCTCAGGAGCTCAGCTATGAACCAAAACCTGTGATTTTTCACCACCTTTAAGACACTATTAAACATTTCTGTATTCCTCCCCAGTCACAACATTCTGCTGTATGAGGACGGCCACGCAGTTGTTGCTGATTTTGGAGGTAAGAAGTTTTTATGAAACATTTAGAAATGAACCTCAGATTCTCTCTAACTAAACACGTGGCGGCTGAGGAAATGCCAAGAAGTTTGCTCCTTGTTTTGTTATTGTGAGAGGACACAAAAGGCTCATATAGACACGAATACCCCCAGTTTTCATCTCAAATAACCTATCAGGTCTGTGGAGCACCCCACCATTTACCTGAGCAGGAAGCCTGGGTGCTGGTGAGATGATGTACTCAGTTTGAGCAGGTTCTAGTGGCAGGTTAGAGGAAGAAGCTGAGTGAAAATGCCTGTAAGAGAAGATGTGCCCTCCTCACTCTCAGCTAGTGCTCAGGATCTGAGAAGAGTGTCAGTGCCATGGGTTAGTGGTGGCCTTGACAGCACTGCGGGAATGGTTGGACTGGATGATCCTGAAGTTCTTTTCCAACCTGGCTGATTCTATGGGTCTATGAGGGTGCAGGTCTGCCTGCTGGCACCGAGCCCCTTGGCTACAGGATCGGTTTCTTTCATTCTAGTTACCAGAGCAGAATGCAGCTCATCCCTTCAGTCACAGACCCCAGTAAATTTGTGTCCAAACCCTGAGCAGGCTGCACTGTATGAACCTGTACTTTGTGCGCTGTCTTCGTGTTTGTCAGCCAAGCTCTACAGAGTGTGTTAATGCTGGTGCAAGGTGGGAGTGCAAGGAGCTGAGTTTGACTTGACTCCTCAGAACTACCTGACTTTAGCCTTGGCCATTGCCACCATGCATGTCACCACAGATGTGACCAGCAGAGATACATGAAGAGCTGCTTAACACAGGAGGATGGTGATGGCAGCATCACCATGCCTGTGATGGACCCAGTGCTAACCCAGCCCTGCCAAGGCAAGGAGGAGCTACTCATCCGGGCCAATGCTGGCAATACTCTCATCCATGTACTTGCACACTGAAGTGCAGTCTTCTGATATAGCAAAGGCTCCTAAGTCCTGCTCAGGGACTAATTCATGTATCACAACATGTGGCATGTGCCACCACCTTCACTGTGTTCATGCAGGATCTCTCAATTCCCAGTGGGAAGCTCTTCTAACACTAGATGAGATTGGCAGGCATCTGTGGGGTTCATTGTAAAGCAGGGCTCAGTGACAGTCTGTTGTCAGCCTAGGTGCGGTTACAGTAACCTACACAAATAGGCATGAGGTGACACTGAGCTGGACACTCAGCTGCTGTCAACTGCTGCTAATGTTGATGGAACTTTGATGGCAGAGCTGAATCTGGCATGCAGGTTGCAGAAGCCTCAATTGTCTGTACACAGCCTGGTTGGGGAACTGCTGTCACAGTTCTCCTGGACAAAACCCCCAGATGATTACTTAATAAAAACCCCCACTTCTTACCCAAGGCTTTTGTATGCTACATTGTGTGTCTGCGTTGGCTCGACAGTAATTTTTCTTGTTGTTGTTCTGTGTGTTTCAGAATCTAGATTTTTGCAGTCCCTGGATGAAGACAATATGACAAAGCAACCTGGGGTTTGTTTCTTGCTTTGTTCCACATCATTAGTTCAAAACATACAGGCAAACTCAGTTCAGGAGCAAATGACAGAAGCATTCGTGCTGGAAAAGATGAACCCGTATCGCATTTTATCTCTCTTAATGTTTCTTTGTGGGTTTTTTTTCATTTAAACCTCTTTAATAGCAGAGATGAGTGAATACAGAATATCTGCAAGAGAAAATCATGGTTTTTAGGTTGTCTTTGGAGCTCCATTACCCCCCAAAACCTTTAGTGAAGTGTCATCTATTATCCACCCTTGCTACTCACATACACAAGGCGCTGGCAGGCGCTTCCTATTTCTGTCATGGAATTAGCTATTTCATACTGATTCTCTCTTCTCCATTACATGCCTGTTGCTCAGAGTCAGCTTGACAAGACAGTTTGGTTGTTCTCATGAGTTTCAGTCCAGGTGCATTCCATGCATCAGCCCATGGTAATGAAGTTTGCATCATCTGAAGTCTGCATCAACTGATGCTGGAATCTGCTGGTGGTGCCAGATCAGCCAGGGAATGACAATCACCTTTCTACCACTGGTGACAGTCACTGGCCGGGTGAGGAGTGGGCATTGCTGTGGCAGTGCTGGGTGCCACCGGGGTGTGATGGAGACCACTGAGAAGGGCTCTGCTGTGAGGAGGAACCTGCACCAGCACCCTGAGTCCAGCACCCTGAGCCCATCACCCTGGTCAGAGGCTAGTTACTTGTGAGAGAGCTTCAGAATGGGGTTTCTGAAGCAAGCTGAGGGATGCCAGGGGAGAAAGCACCAGTCCAATGCAGCTGTGGCCAGTTTCTCCATCTACTATCTCCTAGCAGTTGATAGGTGCTATATGGCACTGTCAGACCTTACAATGTGGTCTCCAGGCCTTGATACTGGGTGTCCTGGTTTTAGTGCAGCACTGCTTGCATGTTTAAAGCCTGATCACTCTGGCTTTATGGTTGAGACTGCTGCTGTGCTAATGCTGTTCTGTGTGGTGTGCAGTAGTGTGCTGCCCAGACTTTGCAAGTTGGGTGAAAATGTTTCCTGGCAAATTTACCAGTTATTTTATGGAGCAATGGAGACAAGGACGTAAAGAAAGGAAAAACCCATACAAATACAGGCAAAGATGCACACATGAAGAAGTGAACTCTAACACGTTATTGATGTTTCCTGATGCACAGAACCTACGCTGGATGGCCCCTGAGGTGTTCACCCAGTGTACAAGGTACACCATAAAAGCCGATGTTTTCAGCTATGCCTTATGCCTCTGGGAGCTGTTAACAGGTGAAATCCCATTTGCTCACCTCAAACCAGGTAAGATGCTTTTCCAACCTAGGTGATTCTGTGATTTTTAGACTGGGGTCATTTTAGGAGATCTGGGTCTGATACCAGTTTACCCACAACTGGAGTACACCCATCACCCTGGCTTAATAATGAAGATACCTTTTTTTAAGGTGAGATGAACATTAACTCGTTTCACCTCCCAAAGGCCTTTTTGTGTGTGTGTGTTTCTTTCTTTTTCTCTTGGGTCTAAGCACAATCAGGTTCTCTTCACCCATGCCCAGGCTTAACAGCACCATGTATTCACCCAGGGCTGCCAGCTGCCTTATCTGTCTCTATACAGACAGTGTGGGCTGGGAAGCCTCTTTAAGCCCCAAGCCTTCCCATGCAGCCTGGTGGCTCCATGTCCCGGTGCCCACGGGTGGGGTGTTTCAGGGTTACCACTGATGGTGTGTGTCCTTGGCTGTGTGTGCTGACCCCTGTGTCTGTCGGTGACCGTGGTGTCTGTCAGTGACAGCAGTGTCTGCCTGTGACCACGGTGTCTGTCGGTGGCCGTGGTGTCCGTCAGTGACAGCAGTGTCTGTATCTGTCCGGCAGCGGCAGCGGCCGCGGACATGGCGTACCACCACATCCGCCCGCCCATCGGGTACTCCATCCCCAAGCCCATCTCCACGCTGCTGATGAGGGGCTGGAACGCCTGTCCCGAGGTGAGTGCTTGCAGGGGCAGGCACCCCTGGCTGCCCAGAGCTGGGGAGGGGCAAGGTCCATGCAGGGAGCAGGTTAGCTCTTACTGTGACAGGACGTGCTTGTTGGAACACTGGCAGCCATCACTCCGTGACCACATTGCTCTCAGCAGCATTGCTGTTGGTTTGAGATGTGGTTTGCATTGCCTGGGGAAGTGAGAGAGCACTGCTAATCCTAACCAGGGCCTCTCCTATTCCATCCATCTAAACTCTTTATGGCTCTTCCTATTATTTCAGTTTTTCCCCACATGATATTGAATTTAATTTCCAAAGGCTTAAACTAGTGAACACGAGTACTTTTCCCCAGCTGGGAATTTTCCCCTGGGACTGGGTAATGCTCCTAAAGACAAACTCAGAGATGTGCTGCAATTAATAGTCTCTCCTTTAGGATAGAAACTAACTGTTCTGTGAATGTCAAGCAGCATATTACATTGGCTGGAATTCCTGTCTTTTGGAACCCAGCAATGCCGCAGGATGGGAGTTTGAGTTAACCAGTTGTTGTTGCAGTCAGGGTGGTGTTGATGACTGGAGAATACCACCTGATTATCCCAACTAACTCAATAGCAACAGCATTAAGGAAAAAAAATACACAAGTGTTTCCTTCTGAGGTTATGAAACAGGAGTTAAAGGAAGATTGGTCTGCATTGGCTTCTGCAGCCTGTTGCTATTTCTGCACTGAAGGGAACATGAACTAACTAAAGCAAAACTGCAAAAACCTCATCATCCTCACAGTGGCCACAGCAGGAGTTAATGGCGCTTGAGAGCATCCAGGGTAAAGGTAGGTTATAAAGACCCTTAAAAGGTGTTTATATCCCTGTCCTCATAGTGAGGGCCAGATCTCCCCAAGGCAGCACTTTGCTGGTGCTGCATCCCAGCTGTACCTCCTGCCTGGCAGGGTTCTGCACAGATCTCTGTGTGTGCACATGAAAATGATGCAGATTTTGGACCCTGTGCATTACTGCTCTGGCATTTGTAGAGCACAGGAATTATGAGGTTGTCCCTAACTCCTGGGCTTTGACAGTGTTCCCTGGGAATGGAAAATAGAAAGCAGCCAGATGAATGTCATCTCTGTGAAGCATCTCTCACACAAAGGGCTATGCAGATGGGCTGGTCCTTTCTATGCTTCTATGTGCCAGCCGGGCAGGAGGCCCTGAATGGTCCATCACACCATCCTTGTGTGTGTCCCAGGCATCCCTGCACGTGGCTCTGAACTGCCTGAGAAATATCCTCCAGAGCCTGGGAACTCAGTTTGCTTAGAAAGCATTCCACAGAGTGGTTACTGCTCTAGGAAGCACACTGCAGGGAAGGCCTCAGGTTTGGAATCTTCCACTGGTTGCTTGGGTTCTGGTGCTGTTCTGGCACCAGGTTGTTAATCAGTTGTTAATTGATCACTGTGGAAGCCTCATTCCTGATGAACAGGAGCAGATTTGGGAATCTGTGTCACTTCCTGGTGTCACCGGAGGCCTTGTTTCATGTTAGAGCTTCATAGACTGAAACAGATACTTAGACTTTGCATTTCCTATTGGAAACTGAGTCCTGGAATTGGGCCCTGGAGTCCCTTGCCTAGTTAGCCTAGCATGGAAAGATGGGTTATCATGTGCCTGACCCTGCCCTTGTCTGGTACCTGAGAGCTTTCTTACCTGGTGTAGCGAACTAAAGCATGTGCTCAAGTGATCTACCAAGGCGAGAAAAGAGGGAGGTTCATCTGACTTTAGGCAACCAACTGACCACAGAGAACTTTGCCCCCTTCCTGTATTCCTTATTGGTTACATACATAACGTATCAGTGTGAGGATTGTGGACTAACTGTGTATCCTATCATAGAATCATATCTTGGACTGGTTTGGGCTGGGAGCAAGCTTAAAGCTCATCCCAACCCCCTGCCATGGGCAGGGACACCTTCCACTAGAGCAGCTTGCTCCAAGCCCCATCCAATGTACCTGCAGCTCAGGACACAGCTGGTTTGTCTCATCACTGGTTTATTTATTGTCATTAGTGTTTCCTGGGTTCTTGGATAGGCTGTTGTCTGTGCACTGAGGGAGCTCATGTTATGGCAGGGGGTGTTGGTTTGTTTTCCATAACTATAAAGTAGTTGCTAATACTCATAAGAATGTAAGTCACATTCTGTTTAAATGTATTAATAAGATGTCATATTAAATTGTTGACTTAAGCAAGTGCAATGTAATGGGTACAGTCACTGTATCTTGTTAGCATCTCCACAGATCATTTAGCCCCAGTGAAAAGAAACTCTTTTCAGAATCCTAATGTGCTTTGTTATTCATCAATATCACTCCAGCACAGCTTAATCCTGCTAATGTCTTAGAGCTGTGTGATGGAATTATAAGGCAATTGATGGTTCAGTCAGCTTGAACTTTGCACAGGATGTGGGCAAAAACTTACTAAAATGAGCTTTATTAAAGGTGGTTTGCTCCTGTTCTCAGAAACAAGGGGGCAGTTACTTCTGAGGGCCACGGAATTCAGGGAAAGGGGAGTAGGGCCTTTGTAATCTGTTTTAACACAGCTCTGCCTCCTCTTGTGTTCGCAGGGGAGACCAGAGTTCTCCGAAGTAGTCACAAAGCTAGAGGAATGTCTGTGCAACATTGAGGTGAGTCTGTGTGTGGTACAAGTGGGGATTGCAGCAGATGAGGGCAGAGCCTGCAGCCACTTCACCCCATCACTAACCAGTGTGCTGGGTGATGCAGGCACGTTGCAAGGAGCGGTTTATACAGGTGCCGGGATGAGGAGGTAAGACCCACCTATTGCTGTGAGCACCGGGAGATGCTCAGGGAAGCACAATAAAGGGACAGCCCACAGTGCTGGGGCCATGCAGGATTTTGTGGTCCCATTCATCCCATCCCAGACTGCTCGGGTTAAAAAGAGTCAAAGACAAACTGGCCAAAACCCTTGGGAGAAAGGTGAAAATTGGACAACGTAAGAGGGAATGCAAAGGCAATTCCTGCTCTGGGTTGTGGCTATGACACAGATGAATGTATCAGTCTTCAGCCTGGTGTAAGATGAGTGGTCAAAGTGGATGACTCAGGGCTGCAGTTCCTAAAGTGGTGTTTTCTGCGTATATTTGTGCATGTCAGTCCTAAAGAACAAACCAAATCAAAGAACCCCTTGTAAAATGGATCCCTGCTCTTGAGCTTAGGGGTCAGAGAAGACACATGTAACCTACTGCATTCCTTCATGCTCTGACTGCAACAGGGTACTCCAGGTGAGATGGAAGCTTTTCAGTGCAGAAAAGCAGGTGAAGCACTATCACAAGAAGCCACGTCACCTCATGGGAGACTGGGTTGCTGTGGGGCAGCAGCGTGTGCTGGAAGATACCTGGGGCAAGAGCTTATACATGAAAAGAGAAAGAGAAAGCATTACTTAGCTGGGGAGTTAGACCTGAGCTGTGCTACAGCCAGGGCACAGCCTTGTTTGAGGGGAGCCTAAAGGAACAAGACCTCTGGTAAATTAAGCACTGCAGCTGATAGCGAGTTTTCTCCCTCCACCTCCTCTGTTTCCTCCCTTTTTTCCTCTCCTCAGCTGGTCAAAGCCAGGAGTTTTTCTGTGCACCAAACTTTGAAGGAAATGCAGGGACACGACAAGGGGAATGGCTTTAACCTGCCAGAGGGGAAATTGAGATGAGTTCTCAGGCTGAAGCTGTTCCCTGTGAGGGTGCTGAAGTGCTGGCACAGGGTGCCCAGAGAAGCTGTGGCTGCCCCATCCCTGGCAGTGTTCAAGGCCAGGTTGGACACAGGGGCTTGGAGCAAGCTGCTCTAGTGGAAGGTGTCCCTGCCCATGGCAGGGGTTGGAGCTGGATGAGCTTTAAGGTCCCTTCCAACCCAAACCAGTCTGGGATTCTGTGAAATGCAGGACACAATAAAGAGAAGGGAAGGTTTGTAAATACGTCACAACAATGCCTGGTTTTGTCTTTAAACCCAGCTGATGTCTCCAGCCTCCAGCAACAGCAGTGGCTCCCTGTCTCCCTCCTCATCCTCAGACTGCCTCGCTGCTCGGGGAGGTCCGGGCCGCAGCCACGTCGCAGCGCTGCGGAGCCGCTTTGAGCTGGAGTATGCCTTGAATGCACGGGCATACACGGTGTGGTCACAGGGGTACGTACTGCCCATGCCTGGAACAGTGTACGTCCAGCTCTGGTCTGAGGAGAAGTGGTAGGGGACAGTCCTGCACGTGACAGCTACTTGGTATCAGGGATACGCAGCCTCTTGGCAGGACAGTGGGTTTTGTCAGGGACTGGAAGACAACTCAATGAACTTAATTGCAGGGATCTGTTAGCAGTGATGCATAAAACACACTACACTGATCTCGAATTGATGCCTACAACTGCTTCTGGAATAGCAACATACGAACAGTTGTAAAGCCCCAAACAGTCTATTTGAGGGACATTATGCTGAGAGTGGATGCAGTGTGAACATGCGAGACATGTTCTTGCTTCATAACTTCTTCTTGCTTTTTGGTTACTGCAAATGGCAGTGGCTGGGCACCAGGCTGAGGAACTTCATGTTAGTATTTTCCTTCCATCTCTGTAGAAGAAGTTCTGATGATCTGAGATGTGACCTGATCACTTATCTAACCTGACCCCTCCTGCTTCACTTGCAGCGCAGGGCAACACCCTTCTCAGGGCCTGTCTTTGGATGACATGAGACGAAACTTCCAGTACCCCCCAATCGACAAGAACGGTGAGTTGGTGCAGAACAGCCCGTGGCATGGTTAACCCCCAATGCTGCCCCTCTGGAGGCACCAGAACACCTCCTGAGAGAGCAGTGCAGGGGCTGGATGGGGTCAACCGGGGCTGGGGAGGTCACTCACTGGAGCACTGACACACAGGGGTCCATCCACTGCACCTCCTGCTCTTGCTGAGCCAAATAGCAGCACCACAGACCCACCTTGTGCCTGCCCCATGCAGCGTGCTAGAGCTCAGGGGGAAGGTGGGCAGCCTGCAGACAGCAGTGCAAAAGACGTCTTCTGAAGCCACTGCTGGAGGCACCACCATACAGAGCACTGCAGTTCACCAATGCAAAACCAGGCTCTGATGCCCCCTTACAAAAGCACCACAGAGCAGGCAGGAGCCGGGGCTTTGGCACTGCCTGTGCCACCCACCTCTGTTCTGACAGCTGGGTACACGTCTTGTCATAAATCCTTGCATCAGACTTTGGGATGTGATGGACAAAGGAGGCAAACAGTGGCAGGAGCCATGAGCCTTATGTGGCAGAGAACAGCAGCAGCATCTTCAGCATCGAGAGCAAGGCTGGGCTCTGGCAGGCAGCACGCACATGCAGGGACATGCACACCACGGGAGCAGCAGCAGGAAGGTGCCAGTGTTGCTGCAGGCAGAGGGGATGTGCAACATCTGCTCCTCCCAGGCACTGCTGCTGAGCACGTACATGGAGACACCTTTCCCTGTGTGTTCCAATGGCAGCTGTGTGGAGTGATTCCACCATCCTCATTGAGAGTTTGCTGCCATCCGCTGCCCTGGGGCCTCCTCACTTCCTCTCCTGGCATCCGCTCCCTTTTCTGCCACTTCCCAACCTGTTCTGTCACCAGAATTCAGTGGTTTGCTCTGCCTGAAGCATCTATCTGACGCTTGGCATCTTTGCAGCTTTGCAGGGGCCCCAGCAAGGCTCTTGCACTCCCTCCCTTCCTCTAATAGAGCACATGGGGTGAGAAGAAGAGAAAACCTCCCCATGTGCTGTGTACACCAGGAGCAGCGCTGCTGTCACGAGTGATGAGGTGCTGACCTCTGAAACTGACACAGAACAGAAGCTCTGTTGTTATTACTCTGTACATGACTGCAGAGCTGCAGGCAGCATGCAGGGAGCAGCTCCTAGGGCACAACTTTCATCAGGTACCCGGCACCTGGGAAACTCGGGGAGGAAGAAAACAAGAAACAGGAATGTTCAGTGAACCCCCCCCCCCCCGGTGAGAGCATCCAGGCAAGGCTGGAGTGGGGTTCTTGGGTCTGTGTTAGAGAGGAACTAAAGGGAACGAAGGGCTGAGGGAGAAGAGACTCTCCATGTTAGTCCAGTAAAATCAGAGGAGCGGGAGCAGGTGGCACTGTGGAAAGGCAGAACTGGCTTTTTCCACACTGTCAGAGTGTGCGCTGGAGATACAGGGCTGGCATGAGCGGTCGCTTTCTGTTTGGCAGTGTCAGGAATTACAATACTCTGCAAACACCTCTATCAGAACGCTTCAGCGCAGCTCCAGCTGAAAGGACAGAAGGTAATTTCCAATGGCAAACTTCCACTGTGCCATTAAAACATCGAGATTGGTGTTTTTATGTTGGCACCCAAAACTGCTTTGTGTTGCTCATTGTGAATTCTTCACACGAGTGACAGGGTCCATTTACCTCCAATTTAAACTTCTCCTCAGCAGAGGATATCGAAGGGAAGTTAGCAGCCAGGGAGAAAGTATCGGCATGATCCTGCTCACTCCAAACGGAAATGAACGTTACCTGATTGAGGCTCTCATTGCAGGGAAGGCTGGGGGGAACTGCTGTGGTGCTGAGCCCCACCAAACCTCTCTCTGTGTCCCGCAGGCTATGTGTCGGACCCCATGAGCACCATGAGGTTTCATTCCTGCAGCAGCAGTGGCAGCTTTGAAGAAAGCAGCTGAGAGCATGAACCGTCTCTCTGCTGAGAGACCCATCACCATGTCAGCATTGACCCAGGCTCCCAGTGCTGCAGTGAGGATCCTCAACAGCACCATGTGCTGGTGGCAACTGTCCCTGTCACAAATCCTGCTTTAGCATCTTTCTCTGCTTATCTACTTGAGGGTTAGGGGGTTTTGGTGGTGTACATCTCTTCTTTAAGAAATGAATGTTAATGTTAAATGAGGGATTTAAAAGACATATAGGTGTGGCACTGAGGGACATGGTTAATGGTGGACTTGCAGTGCTGGGTTAACGGTTGGCCTTGATGATCTTGAAGGTCTTTTGCCACCTAAACGATTTGTTCTGTGATTCTAATGTCCACAAGGAATGCTGCACTTTCATCTTGAGCTTCAATAATACGATAAGGTGAAAGTAAAAATGCATCTGTTGTAGTTTCAGAGCTGTAAAGCAAGATGTTCTTAGCTGGGACTGCCCAAAGGTGAGGGGCTACTGGCCCTGTGCTGACTGGAAGGAGCTGGGAGCTGCTGGTCTGCCCTGGTCAGGAAGAGCAGCAGTCTGTTTCTCCCCACCACCATCCAGACCATGTACAGCTGAAGATTTTCCTGCTTCCAGCTCCTGAACCAGGTCAATCACAGAATCTCAGATTGGTTTGAGTTGAAGTGACCTTAAAGCTCATCCAGTTCCAACCCCTGCCACAGGCAGGGACATCTTCCACTACAGCAGCCTGCTTCAAGCCCCCGTGTCCAACCTGGCCTTGAACACTGCCAGGGATGGGGCAGCCACAGCTTCTCTGGGCACCCTGTGCCAGCGCCTCAGCACCCTCCCAGGGAAGAGCTTCTGCCTAAGAGCTCATCTCAGTCTCCCCTCTGGCAGGTTAAAGCCATTCCCTTTGTCCTGTTACTTTTTGAGACCCATTTTCTGTTTGAGCTCCCTCAGTACCAGACACATCCTGTGTCTCATGTTCCACACCATGAGCTCACATAGCCCCAGCACAGCAGTCCCCAGCTGCAGTTCACCAAAGCCTGGTCCTTGAGTGCTTTGTGCTTGCTGAGAATAAAGATATTTGGGTGGCCACATTAACTGCTCTCTTACAGCCATCTGTGTTTTCTTACCCACCTGCTTGTTTTGGTTGGAGTGATTGTTTTTGACAGCACAGTAATCTTCCAGGCCTTTGCTTACATGAAGCAAGAGGAACTCACAACAAACTTTGAACCACAAGTGAAATATTTAGGACTGTGTCACAAACGACCTCAACACAGGGAACAGTGCAGTTTGGCCTCAAAGCAATGCTGATGCAGGATGCTCTCTGGAGCCTGCTGAGCATCACACACGTGCTGGGCCACAGCACCTCTGGTCACTGGACGTTCAACATAACTAAACAAACCAAAGACATCCCAAACAGATTGGGGGGGGGGGGGGGGGGGGCGGGGGAGGGAGCTGACCGCTGCTTCTAGAGGCAGTGACAAAGTTCACTGCAGTGGGGCCTTTTGTCAATAGCAAGGTTTAGCTGGAGGCGCTCCTGCTGTCCTGTATTCCCTGTCTGGAACACACCGGTGTCCGACAGCCAAGTGCTGCACTGCAGCAGAGCCGAGCCCGGTGTCCTGAGCACGGACCTGGCCTGAGGGAGCCCTCCCGGAGCGGGTTCCCTGCAGGGTGGCCCCCACCGACCCCGGGAATCGCATGGAGCCGCAGCCAGCGCGGCCATGCAGGGACAGGGGTCGGGCGCGCTCCGTTTCACGGCTGAGCCCACGGGACACGGCGGGAAGTCCACAGCCCGAGCAACCCCTCGGCAGCACCGCTCCCGTGCGGGAGGGAAGCAGCGCCCCAGTACGGGGCCGCCGCGCTCACCCCAGGGGCAGCGCCGGCAACCGCTGCACGTCCCCGCTGGCGCTGCCTCCGGCGGCCGCCGCTTTCCCGAGCCGGATGCTCAGGCAGCGGCCGCAGCGCGCCGCCGGGACCCGTGCCTCGCGCTGCCCCTCAGCCTGCGTGCAGCGGGTGCCGTGTCCAGGGCTCACACACCCGCGGCCAGCGAGGAGCTGCGGGAGCCGCTGAGCGCCAGGGCAGCTCCAGCGCCGCACTGCCGAGCCGAGCCCCGGAGCGCCAGGGCAGCTCCAGCGCCGCACTGCCGAGCCGAGCCCCGGAGCGCGCTTGTGTCCTCACCCGTGGTCGGTGTCGTGAACGCTTGGGGGCTGGGGAACATCCTGACGTTCCCCAAGCGCCACCTACGTCTCTTCACGCTGACGTTAATCAGTGACTACCAAGGAGCAGAACCACCACGTGTAGCAGATCGAAAAGCTATGGGTTTAGACCTTTCAGCTGGGTCTAAAAGTTCGATGGCTTTGCTTCTTACCACAGTTCCGCCCTCTCTGATGACAGGCGTTCTCCTATTTAAAAGCAGACAAATGGCCCGTCTTTAACAGCCAGCCCAGCAGCAGCAGGGCCGGTCACTGAAATTGCCAAATTCAGCTCAATTCTGTAGCTGGTTCCAGCCCTCTGACCATGTTAGAAATCAGCTCCATTGAAGGACCTGGACACATGAACATGCCCCAGCACAGCTCCAGTTCATGTCCCTCAGTGACCTGCAAGTGGCTTCACCAGCACGGAACAGGGGAGGAAGAAGGTGAGCATGAGAGCAGGGGAATCGCCTCGTCCATGTCAGGGGAAAAGGTGTGATGTGGCAAGAACTGCTTTGTACCACAGATCAAAGCTCACCCACACCTGCCCTGTATGTGAGAGAAGAGAAAGAAGCACGACAGAGAAGAGCTCATCCCTTCAATATGAGCTCAGAAATCGTGGCTTGTTCTTGGGAAAGCTGATTTTTTCTCTCCCAGTCTATAAAACCAGAGTATTTGCAGGGTGGGAGTTTAGAGCAGTACAAGAAGTTGTACAATTGGCATGTTCCAAACCAAAGTGTTCATTCCCATAATGATTAAAATCACACACACAAGTGTCAGTTATAAATAAGTCAAGTATTTTAAATAATGAATTGTCAGCTTCCTTCCCCAGTCACTGCAGCACCATTTGCCTTGGGCTTCCCTGATGCCTACCACCACCAAATCACACCTCTTGTGTTTCATCCTGCACTCAGTAAAGCAGCTCAATGTCAAATAGACCAGCATGAGTCACAATGTGCCCAAGTACAGCCTTGGTTTTAGTCCTGACCCTTTCAGGCAACCCCCGCAAAGGCAAATCCCTGCCCTTCTCCTTCTGCCCTTGCTCAGCTCCAACACTTGAATTGCAACCATGTGTACAAATGTGCAGTTGTAAATGGCGCTGGTGCAGTCATGCTTACAAGCCACAGGCATTTGCTCTGCATGAGTGCATGCATGATGTAGCTATAGCATTCAACTCAGCATTAGTCATTTCGTTAGAAAGATCAGTATTGAAGACCAGGCCCTACTTGACTGGCACTCTTGAACAAGATTCAAGATACATCATTCTATGAAATCATTTGCAAAGAACAAAGAAGCTGCACAGACTGGCCCAGGGGCTTTGATACCCCAGGTGGATGTGCACTGCCCACCCCTGGAGAAGGTCTTTAGCATGACTTTCCATTCTACGCCCTTCATACACCAGGAGACACAGCGGAGCTGGAATGGAGAGTCCAGCAGTGCAGATCTGCAGCCAGCTTCACTTTGCTGACCACCCAGCACAGCCCCATGGGCCAGTGAATCACTCCTGACCGGCACCAGCAGAAGCAAAAGGCTTTATTCATTCACAGACACATTAGAGCTGCTCTGATCCAATGATCTTCAACATTGCCAAGTGCCAAGAACACCCTGAAGTGTGGCCAGCAGCATGCCTGGACCCCAAGGACAGAGACACCACCCCCCTCACAGCAGCGCAGCACCCCCCAAACAAACACCCCATCCCGTGACCCTGCCGAGCACCCCCAGCTGCTCTATGGGAATCAGAGCATCAGCGGGTACCCATGGCCACGGCAGGGACACAGCCCCGGCTCACAGTGAAGAGCCTGCATCTCAGAACAGGAAATGGCACTCAGGGAAGAGCAGTCAGGACATGGACACAGCCACCCCCTCGGGCAGTGGGTGCAGACACCTCCTGTCCTGTGAGCACACACAGCACAGCCACCGTCAGCCTGCAGCAGCAGTGCTGGGGGTGGAGGTTCAGCCGATCGAGTATTTCCCTGTGTTTGGGGAAAAACAAGCAATGGAACAACACTTGTGATTGTCCTCTTCGTCATTCTGAGTATGTGCTGCTCCCTGGGCTGGCGGGTTCAGGCTTGCTTTGGGTGTCTGCTGCACGCGGAGAAGCTGCTCTGGTAAAATGTGACAGACAATTGTGGTACTCGTGGAGTGAAATAAAGGAGGGAACATTCCAATCAGCACAAATGTACGGTGACTTGTGTCAGTGTTGCAGAAAGGGGCTGCAGAAAAAGCTTAGAGGCAGCTTTCTTTCCCAAGCTGGGGCTGTACTGGGGGCACGACAGTGGTGTCTGGAACTGCAGGATCCTATGGAACAGAGAGAAAAATGTCAGCTTACAGAAAACATGCTGAACTTTGAGCTACTGAGATGCTGCTGCAACAGGTTCCTACAAGCTGATGCTGGAGTAACCAGAAAAGTCAAGTGCTGCTGCTGCGGCAGAGGAGCCAGGCAGGGGAGCGGGATGCTGGGCACTGGGAGCTGCTCCACATGGCAATGGCTGGGGGGCTGCAAGTGTTAGTGCCAGAGCAAATATGCTTGCTATGAGATTTTGTGAGCAAGGAAGAATGCAGAAGCTGACACCCAAAAGGATTCATCATCCTACGGAGACAGGCTGAGAGAGCTGGGATTGTCAAGCCTTGAGAAGTCACTGGGGAGACCTTTAGGCAGCTCCAGTGCCTAAAGGGGCTACAGGAAATCTGGAGAGGGGCTTTGGACAAGGGCCTGTAGGGACCGGCCAAGGGGAATGGCTTTAAGCTGCCCGAGAGGAGACTGAGATGAGCTCTTAGGCAGAAGCTCTTCCCTGTGAGGATGCTGAGGTGCTGGCACAGGGTGCCCAGAGAAGCTGTGGCTGCCCCATCCGTGGCAGTGTTCAAGGCCAGGTTGGACGCAGGGGCTTGGAGCAAGCTGCTCTAGTGGAAGGTGTCCCTGCCTGTGGCGGGGGTTGGAGCTGGATGACCTTTAAGGTCCATTCCAACACAAACCCTTCCATGATTCTGCGGCTCTGACCCCTCACCCCAGCTACCAGCTGCTGACATTCCACTATAACAAACGGGATGAAGTGGCACACCCTCTGCTCGTGACAGCAACAGCGTGGGGACAGTGTGTGGGACAGGGGCTGACCCACACAGGATTCACCTCACAGGGACTGTGGCTCCTCTCCCCGCAATCAGCAGCTCCTGGGGTGTCCGGGCTCCCTCCGACGGGACTGTCTGTCCCCTGCTCCCCGGCCCCAGCAGGGCTCTGCGCACTCGCCGGGACAGGGGCTACTGCTCCCTCTGCAGTGCCCCCATGGAGGCCGCTCCGCTCCCGTTGTGCTCCCCCCGCCGCCTGCTCTGTCCCGTCCTTGCTGCCCGCTGCCCCCGTGCCGGGATGTCCCCGCTGCTGCCGTGGGGAGCTCTGCGCCTCGGCCCCGGCGGCTCCAACCTCGGTCCCCGCCTGCCGCGCTGCCCCCGCTGTGCTCACACCCCGCCCCGGAGCAGACGGCGCTGCCCCCTCCCCTGCCCCGTCGCCGGCAGGCTGCGCCTTCCCTGTCCCCCCAGCGCACCCCGGGGGTCCCCCCATCCCATCTGCCCGCTCCCCCGGACCTGCTGTTCGCCCCTTGCTCTCTTCTCCAGCCCCTGGCTCTGCTCTGGCCACCTGCACACATGCGCTCCCCACCCCTCCATCCGCTTTCCCTTCCACTGCTTCCTCTGTCTTCGCCTTGCTGCCTGGAGATGGGTTTCCACACAAGACTGCTTCTGCTGAGCCATTCTCCTCTTCTGCTGCTGAGGTCTCCTCCAGCCTAAGTGATCCTTCACTTACGGGATCCCCTCCAGCACCCACCAGTGCCTCCAGTGCAGGTGCCTCTTGCAGCAGGGGACCCTTGCCAGGCTCCACAGACTCCTCCACTGTGTCTTCTACTCTCAGGAAAGAACTCCCCTCCACATCCAATGCCTCGCCAACCTGAGGTGTTCTTGCTTTCCCCTTCTGCGCCAACTCTTCCCCTGACGCTTTCAGCTGGGAAAACACATTTGGCTTTACAAAGTCTTCTCCAGGCAAAGCCTCTCCTGTGCACACATCCCAATTCCCCGAGGACTCCAGGAGAGACCCAGGCTTCTCCACAGCCTCCACCCATCCAGAAATGGTTTCCCTAAGGGCCTCTTCCCCATAAGGGTCAGCTGCCCCAGCAAACCCTGCATCTCCCAAACAGGCTTCCACAACAGCCTCCTCTGCCTCACACACACCTCCTACCACAACACCCTGACCTGCACAGACTCCCTCCTGCACAGCATCAGAAACCATATCACTCACAACACCCTGACCTGCAGAACCCGCCCCCTGCAAAGCCTCAGACACCATTTCACCCACATCCACAACACCCTGACCCGCAGAACCTCCCTCCTGCACAGGATCAGAAACCATCTCACTCACAACAACACCCTGACCTGCAGAACCTCCCTCCTGCACAGGATCAGAAACCATCTCACTCACAACAACACCCTGACCTGCAGAACCTCCCTCCTGAACAGGCTCAGAAACCATCTCACTCACAACAACACCCTGACCTGTAGAACCTCCCTCCTGCACAGGATCAGAAACCATCTCACTCACAACAACACCTTGACCTGCAGAACCTCCCTCCTGAACAGGCTCAGAAACCATATCACTCACAACAACACCCTGACCTGCAGAACCTCCCTCCAGCACAGGCTCAGAAACCATCTCTCTCACAACAACACCCTGACCTGCAGAACCTCCCTCCTGCACAGGATCAGAAACCATCTCTCTCACAACAACACCCTGACCTGCAGAACCTCCCTCCTGCACAGGATCAGAAACCATCTCACTCACAACAACACCCTGACCCGCAGAACCTCCCTCCTGCACAGGATCAGAAACCATCTCACTCACAACAACACCCTGACCCGCAGAACCTCCCTCCTGCACAGGATCAGAAACCATCTCACTCACAACAACACCCTGACCTGCAGAACCTCCCTCCTGCACAGGATCAGAAACCATCTCTCTCACAACAACACCCTGACCTGCAGAACCTCCCTCCTGCACAGGATCAGAAACCACCTCACTCACAACAACACCCTGACCTGCAGAACCTCCCTCCTGCACAGGATCAGAAACTATCTCACTCACAACAACACCCTGACCTGCAGAACCTCCCTCCTGCACAGCATCAGAAACCATCTCTCTCACAACAACACCCTGACCTGCAGAACCTCCCTCCTGCACAGGATCAGAAACCATCTCACTCACAACAACACCCTGACCTGCAGAACCTCCCTCCAGCACAGGCTCAGAAACCATCTCACTCACAACAACACCCTGACCTGCAGAACCTCCCTCCTGCACAGGATCAGAAACCATCTCACTCACAACAACACCCTGACCCGCAGAACCTCCCTCCTGCACAGGATCAGAAACCATCTCACTCACAACAACACCCTGACCTGCAGAACCTCCCTCCTGCACAGGATCAGAAACCATCTCTCTCACAACAACACCCTGACCTGCAGAACCTCCCTCCTGCACAGGATCAGAAACCACCTCACTCACAACAACACCCTGACCTGCAGAACCTCCCTCCTGCACAGGATCAGAAACTATCTCACTCACAACAACACCCTGACCTGCAGAACCTCCCTCCTGCACAGCATCAGAAACCATCTCTCTCACAACAACACCCTGACCTGCAGAACCTCCCTCCTGCACAGGATCAGAAACCACCTCACTCACAACAACACCCTGACCTGCAGAACCTCCCTCCTGCACAGCATCAGAAACCATCTCTCTCACAACAACACCCTGACCTGCAGAACCTCCCTCCTGCACAGCCTCAGACACCATCTCACTCACAACAACACCCTGACCTGCAGAACATCCCTCCTGCACAGGATCAGAAACCATCTCACTCACAACAACACCCTGACCTGCAGAACCTCCCTCCTGAACAGGCTCAGAAACCATCTCACTCACAACAACCACCTGACCTGCAGAACCTCCCTCCTGAACAGGATCAGAAACCATCTCACTCACAACAACCACCTGACCTGCAGAACCTCCCTCCTGCACAGCCTCAGAAACCATCTCACTCACAACAACCACCTGACCTGCAGAACCTCCCTCCTGCACAGGATCAGAAACCATCTCACTCACAACACCACCTTGACCTACAGAACCTCCCTCCTGCACAGGATCAGAAACCATCTCTCTCACAACAACACCCTGACCTGCAGAACCTCCCTCCTGCACAGCATCAGAAACCATATCACTCAAAACAACACCCTGACCTGCAGAACCTCCCTCCTGCACAGGATCAGAAACCATCTCACTCACAACACCCTGACCTGCAGAACCTCCCTCCAGCACAGGCTCAGAAACCATCTCACTCACAACACCCTGACCTGCAGAACCTCCCTCCTGCACAGGATCAGAAACCATCTCACTCACAACAACACCCTGACCTGCAGAACCTCCCTCCTGCACAGCATCAGAAACCATCTCACTCACAACAACACCTTGACCTGCAGAACCTCCCTCCTGCACAGGATCAGAAACCATATCACTCACAACAACACCCTGACCTGCAGAACCTCCCTCCTGCACAGCATCAGAAACCATATCACTCACAACAACACCCTGACCTGCAGAACCTCCCTCCTGCACAGCATCAGAAACCATCTCACTCACAACAACACCCTGACCTGCAGAACCTCCCTCCTGCACAGGATCAGAAACCATCTCACTCACAACAACCACCTGACCTGCAGAACCTCCCTCCTGCACAGCATCAGAAACCATCTCACTCACAACACCCTGGACTTCAGAACCTACCTCTTGCGTGGCCTCCAACACCACCTCACTCACAACAACACCCTGACCTGCAGAACCTGCTTCCTGAAAGTCCTCAGACACCATCTCATTCACAACAACGCCCTGGACTTCAGAACCTACCTCTTGCGTGGCCTCCAACACCACCTCACTCACAACAACACCCTGACCTGCAGAACCTGCTTCCTGAAAGTCCTCAGACACCATCTCACTCACAACAACACCCTGGACTTCAGAACCTACCTCTTGCGTGGCCTCCAACACCACCTCACTCACAACAACACCCTGACCTGCAGAACCTGCTTCCTGAAAGTCCTCAGACACCATCTCACTCACAACAACACCCTGGACTTCAGAACCTACCTCTTGCGTGGCCTCCAACACCACCTCATTCACAACAACACCCTGACCTGCAGAACCTGCTTCCTGAAAGTCCTCAGACACCATCTCACTCACAACAACACCCTGGACTTCAGAACCTACCTCTTGCGTGGCCTCCAACACCACCTCATTCACAACAACACCCTGACCTGCAGAACCTGCTTCCTGAAAGTCCTCAGACACCATCTCACTCACAACAACACCCTGGACTTCAGAACCTACCTCTTGCGTGGCCTCCAACACCACCTCATTCACAACAACACCCTGACCTGCAGAACCTGCTTCCTGAAAGTCCTCAGACACCATCTCACTCACAACAACACCCTGGACTTCAGAACCTACCTCTTGCGTGGCCTCCAACACCACCTCACTCACAACAACACCCTGACCTGCAGAACCTGCTTCCTGAAAGTCCTCAGACACCATCTCACTCACAACAACACCCTGGACTTCAGAACCTACCTCTTGCGTGGCCTCCAACACCACCTCACTCACAACAACACCCTGACCTGCAGAACCTGCTTCCTGAAAGTCCTCAGACACCATCTCACTCACAACAACACCCTGGACTTCAGAACCTACCTCTTGCGTGGCCTCCAACACCACCTCACTCACAACAACACCCTGACCTGCAGAACCTGCTTCCTGAAAGTCCTCAGACACCATCTCACTCACAACAACACCCTGGACTTCAGAACCTACCTCTTGCGTGGCCTCCAACACCACCTCACTCACAACAACACCCTGACCTGCAGAACCTGCTTCCTGAAAGTCCTCAGACACCATCTCACTCACAACAACACCCTGGACTTCAGAACCTACCTCTTGCGTGGCCTCCAACACCACCTCACTCACAACAACACCCTGACCTGCAGAACCTGCTTCCTGAAAGTCCTCAGACACCATCTCACACACCTCCACGACACCCTGACCTGGTAAATCTCCCTCCTGCAGAGCCTCAGACACCATCTCAACCACCTCCACAGCACCCTGACCTCCAGAACCCACCTCCTGAATGCCATCAAACACCATCTCACTCACAACATCTTGAACTGCAGAACCTCTACCTTGCACAACCTCAGACACCCTCTCACTCATAACAAAACCCTGACACACAGAACTTCCCTCCTGCAAGGCCTCAGACAATATCTCACTCCCAACAACACCCTGACTGGCAGAACCTCCCGCCTGCACAGCCTCAGACACCATCTCACTAATAACAACACCCTGACCTGCAGAACCTCCCTCCTGCACAGGCTCAGAAACCATATCACTCACAACAACACCCTGACCTGCAGAACACACCACCTGCAAAGCCTCAGACACCGTCTCATTCACACCACCACCTTGACCTGCAGAACCTCTGTCCCACACAGCCTCAGACACCATGTCACTCACAATACCACCTTGACTTGCAGAACCTCGCTTCTCCACAGGCTCAGACACAATCTCACACACAACAACACCCTGACCTACAGAACCTCCCTCCTGTATGAGCTCAGACACAATCTCAGGCATAGCAATACCCTGACCTGGAGAACCTCCCTCCTCTACAGCCTCAGACACCATCTCACTCACATCGACAAGACCCTGACCTGCAGAACGTCCCTCCTGCAAGCCCTCAGACATCATCTCACTCACAACAGCACCCTGACTGTCAGAAGCTCCCTCCTGAACAGCCTCAGACATCATCTCACAAACAACACCCTGACCTGGAGAACCTCCTTCCTGTAAGGCCTCAGACACCATCTCATCCACCTCCAAAACACCATGACCTGCAGAACATCCCCCTTGCACAGCATCAGACACCATCTCACTCACAACAACACCCTGACTGTCGGATACTCCCTCCTGAACAGCCTCAGACACCACCTCAATCACACCACCACACTGACCTTCAGCACCTCGCTCATGCACAGCCTCGGACACCATCTCCCTCAGAAAAACACCCTGACCTGCAGAACCTCTCTCCTGCATGCCCTCAGACACTACCTCAGCTACCTCCACAACACTCTGACCTGTATAACCTCCCTCCTGCACAGCCTCAGATGCCATCTCACACACAATAACACTCTGACCTGTAGAACATCCCTCCTGAATGACATCAAACACCATTTCACTCACAACAACACCCTGACCTGCAAAAACTGCCTCCTGCCTGACCTCAGACCCCACATCACTCACAACACCCTGACCCGCAGAACCTCCCTCCCCCGTGACCTCAGACACCACCTCACTCAGAACAGCACCCAGACTTGCAGAACCTCTTTCCTGCACAGCCTCAGACACCATCTCACACACATCTACAACAGCATGACCTGCAGGACCTCCCTCCTGCACAGTCTCAGAAACCATCTCACTCACAAAAACACCCTGACCTGCAGAACCTTCCTCCTGCACAGCCTCAGACACCATCTCACCCACCTCCAAATCACCTTGACCTGCAGAAGCTCTCCCTTGAACAGCCTCAGACACCATCTCACTCACAACAACACCCTGACCTGCAGAACCTTCCTCCTGCACAGCCTCAGACACCATCTCACCCACCTCCAAATCACCTTGACCTGCAGAAGCTCTCCCTTGAACAGCCTCAGACACCATCTCACTCACAAAAACACCCTGACCTGCAGAACCTTCCTCCTGCACAGCCTCAGACACCATCTCACCCACCTCCAAATCACCTTGACCTGCAGAAGCTCTCCCTTGAACAGCCTCAGACACCATCTCACTCACAACAACACCCTGACCTGCAGAACCTTCCTCCTGCACAGCCTCAGACACCATCTCACCCACCTCCAAATCACCTTGACCTGCAGAAGCTCTCCCTTGAACAGCCTCAGACACCATCTCACTCACAACAACACCCTGACCTGCAGAACCTTCCTCCTGCACAGCCTCAGACACCATCTCACCCACCTCCAAATCACCTTGACCTGCAGAAGCTCTCCCTTGAACAGCCTCAGACACCATCTCACTCACAACAACACCCTGACCTGCAGAACCTTCCTCCTGCACAGCCTCAGACACCATCTCACCCACCTCCAAATCACCTTGACCTGCAGAAGCTCTCCCTTGAACAGCCTCAGACACCATCTCACTCACAACAACACCCTGACCTGCAGAACCTTCCTCCTGCACAGCCTCAGACACCATCTCACCCACCTCCAAATCACCTTGACCTGCAGAAGCTCTCCCTTGAACAGCCTCAGACACCATCTCACTCACAACAACACCCTGACCTGCAGAACCTTCCTCCTGCACAGCCTCAGACACCATCTCACCCACCTCCAAATCACCTTGACCTGCAGAAGCTCTCCCTTGAACAGCCTCAGACACCATTTCACTCACATCTACCACACCCTGAAGACCAGAACCTCCGTCCTGCACAGCCTCAGACACAATCTCACTCACAACAACACGCTGACCAGCAGATCCTCCCTCCTGCATGACCTCAGACAGCATCTCACCTACATCCACAACACCCTGAACTGCAGATCCTCCGTCCTGCAAGGCCTCAGACACCATCTCACTCACAAAAACACCCTGACCTGCAGAACCTGCCACCTGTGTGACCTCAGACACCATCTCACTCACAGCAGCACCCTGAACTGCAAAACCTTCCTCCTGCGTGACCTCAGACATCATCTCACTCACTGCAGCACCCTGAACTGCACAACCTTCCTCCTGCATGACCTCAGACACCATCTCACTCACTGCAGCACCCTGAACTGCACAACCTTCCTCCTGCGTGACCTCAGACACCATCTCACTCACAGCAGCACCCTGAACTGCAGTACCTTCCTCCTGCGTGACCTCAGACACCATCTCACTCACAGCAGCACCCTGAACTGCACAACCTTCCTCCTGCGTGACCTCAGACACCATCTCACTCACTGCAGCACCCTGAACTGCACAACCTTCCTCCTGCATGACCTCAGACACCATCTCACTCACTGCAGCACCCTGAACTGCACAACCTTCCTCCTGCGTGACCTCAGACACCATCTCACTCACAGCAGCACCCTGAACTGCAGTACCTTCCTCCTGTGTGACCTCAGACACCATCACACTCACAGCAGCACCCTGAACTGCACAACCTTCCTCCTGCGTGACCTCAGACACCATCTCACTCACTGCAGCACCCTGAACTGCACAACCTTCCTCCTGCGTGACCTCAGACACCATCTCACTCACAGCAGCACCCTGAACTGCAGTACCTTCCTCCTGTGTGACCTCAGACACCATCTCACTCACTGCAGCACCCTGAACTGCACAACCTTCCTCCTGTGTGACCTCAGACACCATCTCACTCACTGCAGCACCCTGAACTGCACAACCTTCCTCCTGCATGACCTCAGACACCATCTCACTCACTGCAGCACCCTGAACTGCAAAACCTTCCTCCTGTGTGACCTCAGACACCATCTCACTCACTGCAGCACCCTGAACTGCACAACCTTCCTCCTGTGTGACCTCAGACACCATCTCACTCACTGCAGCACCCTGAACTGCAAAACCTTCCTCCTGTGTGACCTCAGACACCATCTCACTCACTGCAGCACCCTGAACTGCAAAACCTTCCTCCTGTGTGACCTCAGACACCATCTCACTCACTGCAGCACCCTGAACTGCAGTACCTTCCTCCTGTGTGACCTCAGACACCATCTCACTCACTGCAGCACCCTGAACTGCAAAACCTTCCTCCTGTGTGACCTCAGACACCATCTCACTCACTGCAGCACCCTGAACTGCACAACCTTCCTCCTGCGTGACCTCAGACACCATCTCACTCACTGCAGCACCCTGAACTGCACAACCTTCCTCCTGTGTGACCTCAGACACCATTTCACCCACCTCCACAACTCCCTGACTTGCAGAAGCTCCCTCCTGCACAGCCTCAGACAATATGTCACTCACAGCAACACCCTCACCTGCAGAACCTCCCTCCTTCGTGACCTCAGAAACCACCTTACTCATATCTACAACACCCTGACCTTTAGAACCTCCCTCTTGCACAGCATCAGACACCATCTCACCCACCTCCAGTACACCTGGACCTGCAGAACCACCCTCCTGCAAGGCCTCAGACACCATCTCACTAACCTCCACAACACCCTGACATGTATAACCTCCCTCCCTCAGAGCCTCCAACACCATTTCACTCACAACACCCTGACATGTATAACCTCCCTCCCTCAGAGCCTCCAACACCATTTCACTCACAACACCCTGAGCTGGAGATTGACTCTCCTGCGTGATCTCAGACACCATCTCACTCACAACAACACCCAGACCTGCAGAACCTCCCTCCTGCATGTCCTCAGACAGCATCTCATGCACAGCAACCCCCAGACCTGCAGAACCGCCATTCTGCATTGCCTCAAACAGCATCTCACCCACCTCCACAACATCCTGACATGTATAACCTCCCTCCCTCAGTGCCTCTGTCACTATTTCATTCACAACAACACCCTGAGCTGGAGATTGTCTCTCCTGTGCGATCTCAGACACCATTTCACTCACAACAATACCCTGATCTGCAGAACTTTCCTCTTGCATATCCTCAGACACCATCTCATGCACAGCAACACCCAGACCTGCAGAACCTCCCTCCTGAACACCCTCAGACACCATCTCAAGCACAACACCCTGACCTGCAGAACCTCCCTCCTGCAAGGCCTCAGACACAATCTCACTCACAACACCCTGACCTGCAGAACCTCCCTCCTGAATACCCTCAGACACCATCTCAAGCACAACACCCTGAAGGGCAGAACCTTTCTCCTGAACACCCTCAGTCCCCATCTCACTCACAACAACACTCTGACCTGCAGAACCTCCCTCCTGAACACCCTCAGACACCATCTCAATCAAAATACCCTGACCTTCAGAACCTCCCTCCTCAAAGTCCTCAGACACCATCTCAGTCACAACAGCCTGACCTGCAGAACCTCCCTCCTGTATGACCTCATTCACAACCTCACTCACAACAACACCCTGACCTCCAGAAGCTCCCCCCTGAACACCCTCAGACTCGATCTCAATCACAACACCCTGACCTGCAGACCCTCCCTCTTCAACACTCTCAGACACCATCTCAATCACAACACTGTGACCTGCAGTACCTCCCTCCTGAACACCCTCAGACACCATCTCAATCACAACACCCTGACCTGCAGAACCTGCCTCCTGCTTGACCTCATTCACCACCTCACTCACAAGAACACCCTGACCTGCAGAACCTCCATCCTGAACGCCCTCAGACACCATCTCAATCACAACACTCTCATCTGCAGAACCTCCATCCTGCAAGGCCTCAGACACCATCTCACTCACAACAACGCCCTGACCTGCAGAATGCCCATCCTGCGTGACCTCATTCACCACCTCACTCACAACAACACCCTGACCTGCAGAACCTCCATCCTGAACACCCTCAGACACCATCTCAATCACAACACTCTCATCTGCAGAACCTCCATCCTGCAAGGCCTCAGACACCATCTCACTCACAACAACGCCCTGACCCTCAAAACCTCCCCCCTGAACAGCCTCAGATACCATCTCAACCACCTCCACAACATTCTGACCTGCCGAACCTCCCCCCTGCATGGCCTCAGGTTCCTGCCCTCCCCGTGCTGCCAGGCTCCCCATCCCCTCCATCACACCCTCCTGTTCCCCAGGTGCCACCTCTGCCCCAGACTCCGCTCCCTTCCATGTCTCCTGTCCTTTGGGATCTCCTTCTGCCCTGGTGCTCTCCTCAGGTGTAGATTCTCGCACTGCAACCAGGCTCTCCACCAGCAGCACAGCCACGGTGTCCTCCTTGGGCAGCAGATCTCCCACCAGTGCCACTTCTTCTGCCTCTTTGGATCGAGCATCTCCTCCCTCAGCCACAGCCTCTTCCTCCTCAAGTGCTTGTTTCTCCCCTTCCGTCTGCCCGTCTTGTACCACTTGTTTTGCTGCCTTCTGCACATCAAGTGTTCTTGCTCCTTCGGCCAAGGAGGCTGCATCTGGTGCTATTAGGGAACAATAAAACATTAGTTTTACTGAGAACTGTGTTAGTGTGAAGGCTGTTTACGGGGTTACCATTAAAGATGTGATCTGTCCCAAGCAATGAAGGGACAGCGGCATGGTGACAAGAAGAAAACTTGCTGTGCTGCTTCTCATCACCCACCATGCCCTGGCTGTGCTCCCAGTGCTGATCCTCTGGCATCTAGCACAACTCACTCAAGCAAAGACATCGATGCATGACTAGCCTCCAGCTCTGGTGGGCCTGCCTGTGCGCCCTTCTCCATGACCCACCTCTCTGGGACCTCAGGTGTGTGAGCTACACATACAGTGACATTCAAACATGCAGAAATAGGTGTAAACTGCTCATGTGATATAGGCACACACAGAAAGAATCCTCAGCTGCTCCTGCAGAATGGAGAACTGTCCACGGGTGCTGTAATTACACCAGGGGAATAGCACAGGATCGATTCCCACCCCCTGGGAATCCAGTGCTCCAGGATGTGTCCCTGGCCATCACCCCAGTAACCTGCACCGCTGCACCCGTGTTCCATACAAACCTGGCAGGTTCCTATTCTTTAGGAGCTGAGAAGTTTTGTGCCACTGCAAGGAGGAAGGAGCAATGTCTTTCCCAAGCTACCCTCTCTCAAACTGGGCAAAGTCCAGGAACAACATGTTCTCTGCCCTGGTCTGTACATCAGAAACATAGATCTTCAACACACAAAGACCACTGGACTTGGAAATTAAATGCTATAGACAGTTGTTTGCTGCCAGCTGAAGTAATCTCATCAGAGAAAGAATTACAGGGAGGACAACTATTACTGACAGACCAGAGATGAGAAGGAACCTCCAGACTCCTGCATATACCTCTTGGATGAAAGACAACAAACCCTAAAAGCCTGTGTGTTCTTGGACTACGTAGAGCAAGAAGATTAAAAGACTCCCAGTTGACCTGAAAAACACTTGGAACACACTGGATGAATGTACCAATGTAGAAGACAGTGCACAACCAGCACTTTAAAATGATATAGATGACCTATTCTGCCTGTTAGAGGATGGAGGAAGGTAATGGAAAAGCAACAGTCAGAGTAGACTGAAGTCAGTTTTAACCTCTGGTTTTCTGCTCTTTTCAGCCTCATTGCTACTGTGGAGTGGAATCTTACCCTGCCCTGTCCCTGTGGCTCACTGCAGCCGGGCGGCTTTAATGTACAACATGCAAGGCTCTGCTGTCTGCAGCAGTAAGCTGCCAGGGTGGCTGGACCAGAAAAGTTCTCAGAGGGAATCAGGATCAAGTGAAATTTCCTCTGTGACAATTATACCAACTGCTAAGAGGGAGGTGGGTTTGGGAGACACATAGGGAACAGCCTGGGGACCAAGTCTGTCAATCCCATCCTTCCCTTTCCCAAGGCAGCCCTGTGCCAGCTGGAAGTAAAGGGAAGCTCACTAGATTCCTGCTTCCCACAGCTGTTCCCTTGACTGGCAGCCAGTTTTTCCATGGCCTGGATTCTTTACCTAGGACCATTATATCTGCCAAAAAGGCATTAATGATACATGGGTACAGAAGGCAGCTAGGCATCACCTCATTGTACACAAGTGAGGAAAGAGCACAAGGAGGGTCTGTGGCCTAGAAAGGAAAAGGCAAACACTTCTATAAAGAGACTTCAGATGAATATGATTTAATTCATGTCCACAATGGACAGCTGACCTCACCTTCACTGGCACCATGCTCTGCACTTGTTATGTGCTCTTCTTCCTCATCCATGTCGGAATCACCAGGTTCAGGTTCGGAATTCATGTGGTGATCATTTCCAGCTGCCTTTGTCATCTCCGCCTGGGCTGGTTTGTAACCATCAAAAACTAGCACAAGGTTACAAGAGAGCAGGCAAGAGAAACCGTTAAAAATCAAGAGGAGAGTAGAAGTCACTCAGCAATCTCAGCCTGACTCCAGAGCTGGAATGCTGGGGCAGGCCCAACCAGAGCCGTATGAACATTCACTGGCAGGAAGTTAATTAAAATTAAATAAAAGATTAGACCCAAAAGGAGACAATCAGTCAGAATCCAAGGGAAGAGCCACGCAGGAGCTCCACTGAAGCACAGAGCAGCAAACTTGCACAACGCTTCACAAACAGCAAGGTTGCTTTGCTCTGAGGGGGGTCAACACTCAAGCAACAGCATTGGTTTATAGACATAAAATCATTATTGGTTTATGAACATGGTTTTAGAATTCTATATTAAGCTCCCAACTGTACTTCTGAGGATTCCCCAATCCCTCAAACATGAGTGACCAAAGACCTGTGCTACAGCTAAGTGGGAATTATTCTGCTCTGTACATGCAATGAGCCTTCACAGCCAAGTCACATGTTCAACGTTACTGTTAAGATTGCATCACTCCCACTCTTGCTTATCCCTTGCTGGAAGATTATGCAAGTGGCTTTCAAGCTAGAAAAACTGAACAAGTTCTCTATGAGCAGTGTTCCAGCTGTATACACAGTCCAACCCCTTCCAAACCTCTCCCAAGAGCTCTCCCCTCCAGCAGCCCAGGCTTCTCCCTCCAAGTTCTACCAGCTTTTTGTATCTTTCCTTTCCTGTTGCAGTTACTGGCTTAGTTTCTCACACAAATCACTTCTTAGTTTGCCACTGACATTGACTGGCAGCATAAAGCCAAACCTTGTCTTTGGTTTTACTGCCAACCGTGCCCATGAGGAACTGCAGCCCTTCAGGTGCATCTCTGCAACAGCTCCTGCCTTGGTTTGTGTTGTGACTGTCAGTGTGAGACCTGCGTAATCCCTGTTGCTGCCAGGATGGTGCCGGTGATCATATGTTCCAGATATGGAACAACCAAGTCCTTGTCCAAAAGGGATAAACTCAGTGAACTGCTTGTACTTGAGACTTCGGTCAAGCACAGCCTTCAAGTCTTAGAGCAGACAATCACAACATGTCAGATCTTATTACTGTAGGTGACATGGCGTACACTTGCCAGCTTCATCTATGGAGCAGAAGAGCTGCAGGGACACCTCTTCCACGTTCTGGTTTCTGGATGTTTCTAGAAGACAAGCTCTTCTCCAGGCTCAGTGACAACACAGACACTGTCTAGGATCTTCACCAACAATCTTCCCAGAACCAGCACTCTTCTCCTCCCACATCCCTGCCTCTCTCTTCCCATGCACACGCTGTGCTCTCACCTTTTCCCTACCTCTCAGCTTTTTCCTATGGGGCTGTTTCTTTCTACGTTGTGGATTCTGGTTTTCCACTCACCCTTGTCTATGGTATTTTTCTTCTTTTTTTCACTTTTGTGTTTATTTTCTCTTCTTCCTCCTCCTGTGGTTCCTCCTACTTCATGCTTACACCCCGTGGTGTTACCCCACCAGTACCCTGCTTGCACCACCCTTGTGAACAGAACTGTGAGCACATTTCCAAATGACCACTTCAGCCAGTGGTCCACAAGGCAGCACAAGCACCCATATGCCAGGGCCACAGCTCCCAAAGGGCAGCGGCAGCTTCACTCCCTGCTCTCACACTTCACCGGGGTGAAGCAGTAAGGAACCATGGAAGCTGAGCAGGGAGGTTCATAAGGTTCTTCTTGGGATCCTGAAGCGGTCTCTGCAGTCATGCACACCCGGCTCCAGTCATTCAGAGCAGACAAGAAGCTTTCTGCTCCAGGACACCCCTTGGCTGCCCCCCGCAGGGTACAGGCAGCACGTCCTCCCAGACGGTGCTTCGCTAAGTGCGGCGCTCATTTACTGCCCCGGCTCTAGGGCAGCCGCATGCTCTGCAGCTACTGCCTGTGCAACCTCTGCCAACAGCAGCTGACATGCCAGGGCTCAGGGCACCGGTAGGGTGACAAGCGCTGCTCACAGCATTTCTCTCTCGGGATCAGCAGTTCCTTCTCATAAGGAGCGCAGCAGGACCAGAACACACACAACAGGGGCTATCCCAGCTATGTCTGTGCTTCTGACAGAGCTGCCACACTGGGCACTGGCCCGCCCAGGAGCCACCCAGAGAAGCACTTCGAACCTTTTTCTTTCTTCACACACGCAGTTTTCTCTGCTGAACTTGTTCTGCACTTTTAATGATGGCACTGGCTGTGAGAAACCCTGTCACGAGCAGAGCACAATGGGTCTCGCAGAGGCAAAGCCAGAACAGCGCTGTACCCATCTCATCTCAATGCAGGCTGATGGGAATGACCAGTCCCACAGGGAAGTTCATGTGAAAAAATCAGGGAGGCCCAAGAACAGACTGAGAACCAGTTCTGCACTGCCAGTAAAGGGCTGAGCTCTTTTGACCTTGGTGTCTCCAGGGGCTTCTAGCCTCAGCGTGTTGCAGGGTTGGAGCAGTGGGAGGTGTAACCATCAGGCATTTCATAGCATCACAGAATCCCAGACTGGTTTGTGTTGGAAGGGACCATAAAACTCCGCCAGTTCCAACCTCTGCCACGGGCAGGGACACCTTCCACGAGAGCAGCTTGCTCCAAGCCCTGTCCAACCTGGCCTTGGACACTGCCAGGGATGGGGCAGCCACAGCTTCTCTGGGCAACCTGTGACAGTGCCTCAGCACCCTCTTCAGATCTCCTTACATTTTGCATTAGAATCTTTATCATGGCAGCAACTGTGCAAAGTGCCTGGGATAAGCCAGGATTCCAATACAGACTTTGTTACCCCACAGTATTTCTTTAGCAGGCCCATTATACCTCAAAAAGTGTGTTATCTTCTGCTTTCACTGCTCTCTACATAGTTTCTTGGCAATTCTTTATTTGCTATAAAATTTACCTAGACAACATTCATGTAGACAGGGAAAAATCTCTCTGCAACTTAGGAAGATGTTCCTGTCTGCACTTGTCATGAGTCTATGATTTTTCTTGTCCTGTCTTGATCTGCACTGTCCCTGAGTCTCAGGTAGTCTCCTGGCAGCAGAGACGATGCAGGACTTGACCAAGAAGTGAATTCTGTTACGTGCAGAGCGTTCAGACTATCTGTATATGATAGAGGATCGCTGTTCAAACCTAGAGCCATGGAACCATGTGTGCCTGATGTGAGCACACAGGAATTCATGCTACCAAAGAACAACACTATTCTCTTGGGCTAACTCAGTCCAGATTACCAGCCTGGCACATCCGATGGGTCTTTCCTTGGTTTTCTACTACAGCACAATCTCCGTCCTCCAGGTTTTTAAAGTTCTTTCTCCTTCAGCAGTCCTCACCCAACTCATCTGAGCCTAGTGGCAAAGGTGCTGAGATTGAAGTTTTTTTCCCACAATGGAAGAGAAGGGTTCCAGAAGCAAACTTCTTTGAAGACTTCAGCACTCTTCAGTGACTAGCGTGTTACTGTCACTGTCCCAGTTCTGGTTGCACAGCAAAGCAAGAGCAATGCACAAGACAAAGTAACCCAGCAGCAATGGACTTGCCAAGCATTAAGCACCAGCATTCGACCTGCTTATTCCACACACAGCTACCTTGGATGCACTGCTGTAAACAGAAAGCCATAGAAACAGAGCCAAAACCTGCTGCTGACTTAAAGGAAAAGCATTCTACATTCCACTGCAAACCCAACACACAGAAAGACAACTGGAAATGTCATCTCCCATGGCCTGTGGCTGTCCCCTATGTCAGCACCAGAGAAGAAGCTGTTCTGCCTGTTTTAACAGTATCCAAGACATTTCCCTATGACCTGGCTGACATTGCAAAGCAAGGCTCACATTTTTCCTTATTCCCCAGATATGATAATGCAAACCTTGCTCATGTGGCCAACCTTTTATTACCTGCCCATGAAGTTACCCTGGAAGGTAAGGTTGAAGCTGCACAATGCCCATTTTGTCAACAGTAGAAACGAGGTGTCACAACTGATTGATTTACTCCTTGCCAACAAGCCCATGCCAGAGTGAAGCAGCACAATCATGAATTAACTGACATAGTCTGGCCTTCATCTGCTGCACCAAGATTCCCAGGGTAATTTTTCGTATTATTTTTGAACCTAGTATTTTGACATTATGAACTGCCCTCCAGCTGGCATGCAGATTGTCCTATAGGCAAGAAATCGTGTTTGGATTTCATAGTGTTTGGATTTCATAGTGATTGCATGCTGTGTGAAACCAAATGACTGGAGTAAAAAAGAACAGCCAAAGCCTTGCATTGGCAATACTAGAAAAGAAACAATAAACCCAGGTGACATTCTGGGTGGTTATTTAGCTTACAGAAGCACAGAGCATTGTAGAAGCTTGAAAATGGTTCAGCAGTGGCATTCCCCATGCTGCACCATGACGGAGTACAAAGGCAAATACAGCAACCCTTGCATGCACCAGTCACTCACAGTTGTGCCAGGGACTGTACTCACCCCCTCCTTCGTCACTGTGAGAAGCCTCATCACTGCTGTCCTCTGCTTCTGTCACACTGCTTTCTAAAGGCACTAGAACACCTTCTTCCCCATCACCTCTCCCAGTACTGGTGTTCTTCTCATCTTCCCCTGTATCACTTTGGAGTGATGCAGCCTGGTCAAGTTGCCTGTTAACTTCAGGACTTTGATGCTGTATTGCTGTTATATTTTCATGAAAAATTCCAGTGTCTCCCCTTGCTGTTAGACCTTCTGGTTTCGCATTTTCTGCTTCATCTATTCCTTCCTTTTCCAGTACAGAAGTTTCCTGATTTTCCTCCACTCTGAGCAGTTTATTCTCCCCATTCTCATTTCTAAACTGTGCATGTGCTGTGTTATCAGATGCCCTTTCATCATTATGCTCCTCTTTGTCCTCAACATTATCTTTCATTGTTTCAGCACAAGAGTCATCTTCACTGCTGTACTGGGTGCTGACAGATGAGAGAGAGTGCACAGGCCTCCCACCTAGAAATAGCAAACAGAACTTTGGTGTAGCATTTGTCACTATATCTGCCTTCATTGGCCACTAGTTCCCTTTGCTGTGAACAAAGGGACAGACACTCATCTGGTATCAGCCTCTGAATCACACCATCTGAGGATATTGTGACAAAACTCCAGTAAGGGTAATAGAAGAACATTGCCCAGATGTATCAAAGGGTTAAACTCAAAACTATTTAACATATTTTTTCTGACAACAGAAATGAACCAGATTAGCTCCATCAATCACACAGAAATTCACTCCAAAAGAATCCCTAAAATGTAACCCAGACAGGTTTTCAAATAGGTTCTTGAGCTCCATCTGGTGAAAGACTTAATTCATAGCAATAGTCCTTTAGTGCCTTACTGTCATCTCAGTGAATATCATACAGATCTCCAAAATCACGTGCAAACCATTCAAGCTGAACTGGAGGTGAAGTTCACTGTCTCCTCTAAAAACCTACAGGTTACGAAACTCATAAATGGAAAATTTGAGGTGGGAAAAAGGAAAAAAAAATGCAGTAATTCTTCACCTAGCATTCAGCTGGAGAGTAGAGCTGCTGCCACAAGTATTGCTAGTGTCTGGAGCTCACAGGGGTTCAAGCAGAGATTGGTCCAACTCAAGAAAGAAAAGTCCAGTTAGGACTAATGAGTAAAAGGGACCACCTTTGAGTGGTGTGGGGCTGATAACAGGGGTGGGAACACACACTGGGGGAGCAGCACAGGACTCTCACCCTGCTCTTACACCTTTCCCAGGCACCCGCTGCTGGCCAAAACCAGAGGCAGAATTTGGACCCTGTTGAGCTATTCCCAGAGCACAGGATCCAGCTTGTGCCGCAGTACTTCCCCCCGCAGCCACCACCTCCCAGCAGCCTCCTCCTCCGTGGCTCCAAGGAAAGCTCTTGCCATTTGTATTTTAAATTCCTGCTCTAGTGGAAGGTGTCCCTGCTCATAGCAGGGGTTGGAACTGGATGAGCTTTAAGCTCCCTTCAACCCAAATCAGTTTGTGGTTTTATGAGAAATCTTCTCTAACTGTGGCTCCTGCCCACGCGCTCTCCATAAGCCAGACACAGCATTCCATGCGGAACAGCATGTTCAGAAAACATGCTGCACAAAGACATCTTAGAGTCACAGCTTAGAGATCCTGCTCAGAGAACCTCTCCTCCAGCAGCAGGAAACTCAGGCTGAGGAAGGCAGGTCCTGTACAGGTCTTTCTCCTAGACAATATATTCATTTCTCTGTCACAATGAGGCACATCAGGGAAGTCAATTCAGGTGAGTGGGGAACAGGTGGATGTTAGAGAGGTTTATGGATTCAGTTATAAAAGAAAAACTGTGGGATTCAGGAAAACGACAGCTCCAGCAGGGGATGTGCTGTCTTGGAGCACTCATAAGAAGGGAAAAGCATTGCTGAAGGCTGTGCAAAAAGGCAGAACCAAAATCAAAGGAGCTAAAGAAAAATCCTTTTCATGATGAATATCCAGGAAAAGCTTCCACTGTTGAGACCTATGAGGCACTTTCATATCCCCAAAAATGGAACTAGAAGTTGCTACGAAAGTTGCTTGAAACATTTCCATGTATATTATTTTCAGAGAGCAAGGGTCCTCCATCCAAACAGAAAGCTCTTCTTGTCCTCAGAATCACCAAGGAACCCTTAGTTTTTATAGATTTATTGGTACAGCTCCGCTGGGAGAAGCCCACATCTTTTTTCGCCAAACTCTCCGTCTCTTCTGAGCAGTGGCAGAAAACAGCAGGAGAAAGATTTCATTACAAAGGGGAAATATAAAAAATCAACAGATAGGAAAGAGGAATGAAAACTCTCGGGATTTGTGTTCAAGGTATCATTGCCCAGAGGAAAACAATGCAAAAAGCTTATTTTCTTTAAAGAATCTGGATAAAACCAGATGAGGACTCCATGCCACCAGGTAACAGCAAATAGACCTCTGGGGGATGACGAACCTTTCCTACACTATTCAGAAGGAAACACCCTGCACCAGTTTGGGTTCCACACTTTACTGGCTGTAACACATTTTGTGTGAGCACCAAGGAGTAGATACCAACTGGTTTCTGAATACTTCTACCCACACAGCACAGAAACCTCTTGGAACATTAATCACTTCATCCAGAACAAAAGATCATCCTGGCCTTCAAACTTGAATGCAAAGTCCCTAGAAATCCAAAGCTCTAATGATTTGAAATGTCACCCAAAGCTAGCAGTGACCTTAAACCATCCCTACCTGATGTTACAGTCTACCTTTCACCAGCTGTAAATAAGTACAGGCTTCCTGTCCTGAGAAGATAAATGTTGGAAGCACTGCTCCTCTTGTTGACAGTGTTTTACACCCATGTGGAGCAGTCACACAGCTCCAAGCACAGAACAGATCTATTCACAACGTAACATAAAGGCTCTTCCATCGGTATCCCTAGCTCCTAATCCATGCCTCTCCCATTACTTATTGTACTGGCATGTTTAGACTTCTAAAAGCCCCTCTGGCTCCCCACCCATTATTTGGTAACTGCTCCTTACACAAAATACCAAATGCCAAGTCAGAGCATTACCTGTCTCTTCCAACAGCCTCAGCAAACACAATAGAGGTAATGAGGTCATGGCAGATCCTCTGCCCCCTTTCTCCAAAAGCAACAGTGGAAGCAGAGTGCTCACTGACTGTTCATAGCTCACAAGTGATCAGTGTCTGATTATCAGAGAGAACAAAAATCAAGACTCTCTGGGACCACAGCAATGATTTTATAAACTAGGATGTTTCAAACCTCATTTCAGCCTCTGGTGGGTTTTGTACTTCCTGTCAAAAGCCTGGATCTTTCTTGCAGCTGTAACCTTGTCACAAGCAGCTGGATCATCTCTGCTTAACTCACCCACACACACAAATGTGAAAGTAGTGTGTCCATTCACCTAGAGAAACAGTGCTCACTCGCCCAAGTGCCTAGAGCTGATTTGCTGACTGGCTTCACCTTCATGTCTAACTAGCTCAGCAAAGCCTGCTGTTAGCTGGCACACATGCACCCTGCCACTGGGTTTGGCTGCATGTCAGTGACAGAAGGTAGAATTAGTAAGAGATAAAATAGTTATCTTTTACAAATTCCATAGGAATTGCATGGGTTTTCCCATCAACAGAGGTACTGGATATACATCATGTCGGCTTCTCCAAGCCTCATTATGAAAAACACTAACCTTGTTCATCATCCTCGGAGCTGCTGTCGGAATACCCATCACTTTCATCCTCCTCGCTGTCAGAGGCCTGCAGCGCATTCTGTGATGAGGTTTTGCTCTCATTTTCATAGTTTAAGTTATGGTTTTTATCATCTGAGGGTGACTTTGACATCCCATTCATTCGATCATTGGTCTGTCCCTCTTCATTAACTTCTTCATCTGCTTCAAAATCTTCATCATACTCTAAAATAAAAGAATCACAGTGTGAGACAGGAAAAGAACTTCACAACTAATAAAGTTCTTTTCAAGCAGACAGAACTTCATTAATGCCCCTTTGCCTTTGCATTTGCTCAGTCCTTTTAAGCCATGAGAAAATCTAAGACCACAGATAGGAATCGTAAGAGCATGTTATCATAAAAAAGTATCATGTTCTTCATAGGTAGAGCAGCAAAAGTGCAGTAAAGCTACTGAATGATGCACCAAGTATGATTACTACATTACACCCAAAACACACTCATTAGTCACTGGTAAGGCTGGGAAAATTAAGTGCTGGGCAAACTCAGAAATAGAATGCAAGACAGTCCCATTACAGGAGAATCAGAGAATCATAGAATAGTTAGGGTTGAAAAGGACCAGAAACTTGTGATGAAAATAGAATACAAGCACTAATAAAAACTGGAGAAGGGTAATATATTGTAGTGTCCAGGAAGATGAACATGGGTTCATGTGGTTAATTAGCAAAGAAGAGGCCTACAAACTAAATGAATTCATTAAATCCAGCCAAAGGGTGCTGCAGAGGAACAGCCTGTATCACACTGTTCTAACACTCTTCAGGTCCCAGGTGAAGTCCAAGTACAGACAAAGCTTAGGGCAGGTCTGGATTTCATCCCAGGCTACTGGCCTGGCGAGATGGAACATCTGATAGACACCTTCCCCTCGCTCAGGTCTACAGGCAAGGGCTGTCCATGCACCTGCACTGGAGAGCCCTTCCTCTCACAGGCCAGGCTGTGCTGTTGGAATGCACAGAGATGTTTGATGCCATTGAAACCCAGGATCGCCACTGTTGCTACCAGCTCACTGCAGGCAGCAGTGACCCCAACAGTGCAGGAGTGCTGCAGTGCTGCCACCGGTTGTCCCTCTGGCCACATAGCCTCACTGTGCAGAGCTTATTGTTCACTGCTCTTGTTCCATGACAGCTTTTCAGTGCTGGAGTGACAGAATGCCGAGGACAGAGATGAAGAGTATCTGATGCAGAACCAAGCAGGCAAATAAACCATTACCCAGGCAATGAGAATTACAGGAATAACATTTATTCTCTGTATTAAAAATCAATTGAGATTCCAAGCTGCACGGCTGGGAGCAAGACCTCTGCGGGTAACTGTGAGAAAGACGCCCATCTCCTGAGGGAGAAAGGCTCGATTAATGACACACATCTGCAGGGAATAACGAGGTAGCTGCACAACAGCACTGCAAGGGGAGCAGGGAAGGCGACAGGTGAGCTGCAGAGCTGGCTCACAGGGACGAGCTGCTGGAGGCTGGGGCCGGTGGCCATGGTGCCTGGGGCAGTGCAGGAGAGAAAGGGCTGGAGGAGCCCTGGTGAACAAGGCGCTGCCCTCTGCCCATGGGCAGGAGGAAGACCAAAGGGTTCCAGTGGGAGCTCCATCGCGCTGACGCTGCTGCTCTGCCCCAACACTCGACCTCCTCCCTCCACGGCCCGTCCACACCCTCAGAAGGAGGCTCTTCCACCTCCTGCCCCCGTGGCCACCGTCTCCTCTCCATTCACTGATGTCCCATCTCCCTTCAGAGCTCACCCAGCCCCACTGCTGCCCTGCCGGCACCTAGCCCCAGCCCTCCCTTCCTCTCCACATGTCCTCCACCAGCTGCCATCTCCTCCTTCACCGTGTCCCACGTTCCTTCTGCTTTCTCACACCTCAGGCTCCCGTTGCAGCCCCTCAGACCCTCCTTACCCACCTTCCTGGCTCTGCAAAACCCTCTTGTCCTGGTGTTTGGCCCAAAGGAACCCCACAAGTTCCATTGCCCAGACATGGACATCACCCCATTTCTCACACATGAGGCGTCCGAAAAGAGGACACCTCAGGCAAAGTTGGAGGCCCCCAGTTCCATGCCTTCTCCAGAGTCACCCTCTCCCATTTGTCACCTTCTGCTTGTGTTTTGGAATACTGTACCCTTTTTAATGGTGTCTTCCTGACCGTCTTTACTCTCATGATCAGCTGGCTTTTTCATTTCTTCTTTTCCATACTGCTGTTTGGTCTCCATTTCACCCTCAGCAGTTTCCACAGCTGTTTTATGACTTGGTAGGATGACTAACACTGAATTTCTTCGTGGTTTCTGCTCAACACAGCTTTTGCTTGGCTCACTGCAGGCTCCATTTCCCCAGGAACCCACATGCTTTTCCTCATGGTCCTCTTTTACCTTCCTCTTGGGAGGGGATGGCTCTTTGTCAAGACCCATTGCAATAATGCACCTATAAAAAACCAAGAAGTAGCATGCTTTTCTTTCTGTGAAGGATGGAAGGGCAGCAGATGCAGTGAACTGTTCAGCCACTATCAACAGTGAAACCTGGCACCTCTGTGCCTCTGCACTGCCCCTTACACAACAGGGGTAGTGATCCACTTGGAGAAGCACCCTGAAACCCTCAGGACCTCCACTAACACAGATGCAGCCATTCTTAAAGGAGAAGACAACTGAAGTATAAACAGATTTATGTCAAAGTATAAGTGTCCATTGATTTCAAGCTACACCAAGTGTAATGATCGAACCACTGGGAAAGGCAGACAAGCTCCGTGTCAGACATATGCTGGACCCAGATCCTGCTGTAATACCCATAAAGTGGGAACTCAGGTTTTGTGGATAAGACTGTGTTTGGGGTTTTTTATTTGTCTGCTGGGTCTAATGCCTGCAGGGGAAGAGGGAGATTGAAAATTAGTTATTTGCAGTTTCTGTTCAGTTTTGCCTACCTAACAGCAACCCAAATAGCTGGAAAACAAAGCATTTTGGATGACCTGTTGAGGCTGCTCCTCCTGTACAAAATGGAGTGACAGCCTTTGTGTCTTATGGTTAGGAGGCCCATACAAGAGACCAGAGTCCCTACCCTGATTAATGTCAACTGCAGACACCAAGAGCCACCCTGCAGCACCCATGGGTGCCAAGACATCATGCTGTATGTAGTACAGAGACTCAAATCAGCAAACAGAGGATGAAGCTGAAACTGGAACTTTCACTGTAGTTAATCAGAAGTCTCTCTGGAAAACCATATTTTCCTCGGAGACAACTGTGTCGTAAAACCTTGTTTCTTTCCTTTCCCTGCTTGCAATTCTGCTCACATTCCAGCTGTTTATGACCTGTGAAACACCCCACAGACGCCACTCCAGAAATGTTTTAGTTGTGAGTGAGGGCATTAAATGTAAACCTGACAATTTCTGGAGAGACCCACCTTGTAGTTAGTCATTCCTGGCATTTTGTTCAGGGACCTCAAAAATACTGATGGAGTTCCGCTGGACCTAGGCCAGCACAGAACTCTCAGTGCAAGGACCACAGCATCAGTGTAGAAATCACTGCAGCACCACCTCTTTGTGAACCAAAGCCTGAATACAACAGGGCAGATCAGCTGGGATCTTTGCTGAGAATCGGAGCTGATATCTAATGTGTGGATGTGGTGTCATATTTGAAGCAGAAACAAGTGCAAGTGTATTTGATCTGAAGGAGATGTGAAAATAGTTGCCACGTACAGGGAGAATCTGGTTAATGGAGGTGGGTTTTAGTCACCAGATAGGGTTGGCTGGACAAGACAAGAGACAGGAAAACAGAGATATCACAAAGAATAAGAGGGGAGGTGGGACAGAAAAAGAGGGCAACTCAGGAGGAAATTATCCAATTTTGGAGACTACATTAATTCAGAAAACTCACTTCAAATCTTTCTAGAAATCAGACAGAAACAGATTTGGGCATTTCCTGAGCTCTGGAGCCACCATGTCCGTTCTGAACTCAGGCTGTTTTCACTGCTTTGAACATACTAAGTAATACATTTACACAAATCATGTTCAGTGTTCCATCAGAACTGGAGTCAAAAATAATATGGCACAATAGAGAAGGCTTGAGGCTGTGCTGACTGACAAGCTGACAGACCCAGTGCAGCCACTGCTCTGCTGCTCTACAGGGTGACTGCACAGAGGCAGCCAGCTTTGATGGCATCCTGGGCCATGAGACCCTGAGGGATAAGCTCCATTGTGCACATTTCAAGGAGCACTGAGAAGCAGACCAGGTTCTACAGAGCTCTGAGGTGCCAAAGAAATGGAAAAAAATAGAGGAAACAAGTGATAAACTCTAAAAACTGGGCTGCTGAGTCCTTGTGAGCAAAGTGCATTCATCTCCATACCTGTAGCAAGGAGACGCTCCCTCCACATGGAGAATAGCGAAGGACCCATGTCTGCCTCCCAGCCTGGAACGCTTCTGATGCTTGTACTCACAGCAGCAGCTCAGCCTGTCCACTTGTATCCCATTGAGAAAAAAGGTGAGGCTGAATGGGAAACCACGATGCCTCTTTGAGATGAACTGAAAGGTCTCTGTAATCACAGAAAGGGTTCAGAGAAAAAGGCTGTGCTGTGCTGAGACTTACTTGGATGGGGCTTGGAGCAAGCTGCTCTAGTGGAAGGTGTCCCTGCCCATGTTAGGAGTTGGGGCTGGATGAGCTTTAAGCTCCCCTCCAACACAAACCTGTCTGGAATTCTATCATACTGTCAGCACTGCAATGGTTGTATCTCACCTGCATCATCACTAAAGTACCCAGCCCTCCGAGATCAGGTACACTGTTCTCAGCTGCATTAAGTAGTTGATAAAACACTACCACCTCCTTACACAACAGCCTTGCCTCTTCCCAACCCAGAGAACCAAGCTGGACACACCTGGGACAAGCAAATACATCCCCACTTTGGCCATTCACTGCTACAGTGGAACAGACACCAGAGCTCCCGCCTCAAAAAAGTGAACTTTTGACTTAGGAGGGTACACATCATGCACAGAATGTTCAGGCCTGATAGAACCATAAACTCATAGAATGGTTCGGGTTGGAAGGGACCTTAAAGCTCATAAGTAACCCCCTGCCATGGGCAGGGACAGCTCCCACTAGCTCTCTCTCCTGTCTCCATAGCAGAGGTGCCCTGCCGATGCACCGTCTTCCACATCCAGTGAAAGTGCAAACACAGACTCAGAGGGTTCTGGAGCTGGAATGAGGGGCACAGTCTGTGGAATCACTCTTCTCTATAAGTGAAAACCGCCCAGCCACTTCCTCTTCCCAATTTCCCAGAACATAATTCACCTTCTACTGGTGTCATGGAACTCACATAGAAGAGATGGGAATTGGGCTCCTGCTATGCACTTTTCTTTGTGGAATAATAAGCAACATCCATGGATGTATTATAGTAAATTAGAAACAGATAACCCCTCTTTAAGGACAGTTCAATACTATAATTACTCTATTAACAATATATCTTTATACAAAATTACTCTAAGCTAGAGCATTTTAAATCAGTTCTCTAAATTCCTTCCACGAGAGTTTGAAAAAGTAACCTCAGTTTCAATCATGAAACAGTAGATCCAGATGTAGTGTGAAGGTAGATGGCATAAAAACCCCTGGAAGCACAGATGTTGAGTGAGCTTAGCTGAAATCAGTTTGATACCGCATCAATATTCTAGCCCCCAAAAAAAGGGTGTTGCCAGCATCAACATAAGCAGTCTGATTGCCCATCCTTACCTCCTTCCATCAGCCTGCCTTTGTAGACACAGAGGTTCTCTCCTCCACAATGCTGCTGATAGACTTTGATTTCATCCCTGCAATCAGCATCATCGTGAGATAAATGCACGCTTTTTCCCAGGAAGATCATGGTGACGCAGGCATTGCTGCGGAGCGGGGACCTGGGGAACCCTCCAGCAGGCTGCAGCGGGAAGGACACAGAAAGTGCATCAGGCTCCAGCTCTAACACAGGTGAGCACAGAGGAGAATGTGCCGCATACATGGGAGGCTTCCTGTCTGCGTCACAGGCCTTGAGCTACTTCAACTGGAAAGTGGTTTGTGAGGTGCTGAAGGGCAGGAAAATGTTCTGAACTGAAAATCCACTGCAGTGAATTGCCCAAAATGTCAGGACCACATTTAATGACCCACGTCATCCCTCCCAGTCCTGGGTATCTACATTTGCCTTTACAGGAATCAACAGTCTGGAGATACAGTGTGTCCGATGGAGTTTTCATACATGGAAGGCATTTCCAACATTCCTCTGAAGTTCTAGTACCAGAAATGGTCAGAGCAGAAGAAGATTGACTAAAATGGAAGGGTTAAGCAAGAGTTCCTACAGGTTTTTGTTCAAGCACCGTTTTACCCCTCCACTGATGAAAACACCAAATGTTTTAGTAGAGGGAGATGGGTGGCAGTTAGATATTTTAATAGCTATTAATACTCTTCCTTTCAAAAATTCAATGAATATTTATGCAGACTAGATACACATATCTTTCAGCACTGGGCAAATACACTAACGAGGAAGGTAATATGCCTCTACATTAACAGAAAAGCAATCAGAGACAACTTACCTTCTTTGGAAGTTGCTCTGCATCACTGGGTGTACTGGCAAGATGAAATTGTCTCCCTCTGGGCATCCCATTCCTCCCTGCATTTAGGCCTCTTTTTTGGAGGCGAGGAGGTGGCACTGGCATCACATAGTTGTTGATGGCAGGGAGTTGATATGGGGATACACCAGTCACACACTTCACTGAATTCAGAAGTCTTGACCCACTCCTCTCCTGCTGCAAAACATTTACCCAGATTAAATAGGTACCAAGCACAGTGCACCACCCATGCTCTGAGTGCTCTTTACATGTAGTAACACACATGCCTTCTAGAACAATTCTTTCACTTGGTGCCTGCAGTTTTGTTCATGAAAACATTTCCAGGCTAAATCCCTTCCTTCTAATTAGCAAGGCAACAGGCAGATGGCTTGAAAATGTCACCCTCATATATATGATATATATCTAGCTGAAGATGTCCCTGCTTATTGCAGGGGGGGTGTACTAGATGAGCTTTGAAGGCCCCTTCCAACTCAAACTATTCTATGATTCTATGATTTTATATATATAGCATCATAAACAATGTACTGCTTGTAACCATGCAGAGTCCTGCCCACAAGTAGGCAGAAGACTGCACAACTCCACAGCACTGCAGTGTTCTCTCAGCACCTAAACTCCAAAGCAGCCAGAATCTTTCAGCAACATCATCTGGCATTAGTTATACAAGATGTGGTTCAAAACACCACTTTCCCATTTGTGGTGGAGGTTTAGACCTCCTTCAGGACGAAATGCAAACAGAGGACCTGAAAGGCAAGCTATCTCCAGTGCAAGTGCTGCATGCTCTATATCTGAGCTCTGCATTGCCTTCACAGTCTGTGACTGACTCAGCTGTCCTGTCAGTAGTGGGCACTAAAGAAGCTGCTTAGATCACCCATAATTTGAGTACACAGAGATAGTGACAGCAAATTCTTGGAGAAAGAATCATGATCATCACAATACAGAGGAAATGCACAGCAGAAAGGAGCTATCCATACAGCGTCTGCCAGTCAGTGGCTCCAGGTCACAGGCCCCTTCCAAAACCCTCCAGTCCCACAGAATCCCTAACACAAAGCCAACGACAGCATGTTTTTCTAGAACAAAAGACAAGGCCAAATATCAGCTGAAAGTAGCTGTGCGCACATCGAGATCACATCTGGCTACTCTACCAAGCTCCCATTCTCGGGACCCACTGGTTTCCTTAGGAGGAGGAACGGCAAAAAAAGAAAGGACTTTTTCCTACTTTGCAGCTGTAGATGAGGATGAAAACTTGTGGGACTGTGTAAAAATATTCCTGAGTCACTGGTGTTAATCAGGTGCCTCCCTCTCTACATAACACAAAGTCTATGTAGAGGGAGAAAATTCTGCATGCAGAGAGATTTTACGCTATAAGAAGATAAGAAGCTACCACGCTTTTCCCCACTGTGATCAAGCACTGGGCATTAGGCCAGTAAGACAATGCCATGAAAACTAAGGGGAGGTTAAAAAGGAGGGTTTAAATGAAAGCTGATTGCCATTGAGAAGGCATGCTGCTGGCAGTAGAACTGCAGTACCAAAGCAGTATTATAAAGCTGTCCCCACCATTAGGTCATTTTCAGAATGAAATGTGGCCTCACCCTGGTGACAAACTGCTTGACACATCTCAGCACGTGGCACTTGTGGCTGGAGCTTGAAGTCTTTGGTAGAGACCCCTCTGCAGCACCGCTGCGAAGCGGCTGGAGGCAAGGGGGTTGCTGCATGTTTCCTGGAGCTGTATTGGGTCGCCAGGAAGTCTGGGAAAGGAAAAAGGAAACAGCTGTGAAACCTCAGTGCAGAGTTTCCAGGGCAGAGCAGCAGCTGAGAGGGAAAACAAAGAAAGCACCAATCGAGATCTTGGGAAGGGATGAGTGACTCTCAAGTACCTTCAGGAAACAACTTTTCTAGGCTGTCCCCAAAGAGCCAGACCCTTCAAAAATCTCTAACTGAGCATCCAAACATTGGAGCATCCAAATTAACTCTTGGCCATAAATACAGGGTTTGTTACTGGCTCTTCACAGCGCAGCTCTGACACAAACAGAATGAACTCACAGAAGCGGTAGTGGTGTGCCTGTCTCGGTTTCTTCAGCATATGGACACTGACAGAATGCATAACACAAGCGTGCCTGGGTTTGTTCAATGTTCAGCATTTTTCTGGTTTTTTTTATTTCATCTCTTCCTTGTATACCCTCCAGAATACCGAGTTCAAATGCTATAACTGAAATCCTGTTTGGCTGCGTTAACTCACCACCCTAGAAAAGTCAGACTCCTTGGACTGGTGATGAGGAGGAGGATGTCCACCACTGTAATCACAGTGTCCAGGTACCCTCTGTGTGGAGAAGCGAAGGTCAGTCAGGACTGAAAACCTCTCTTCAGTCTGCACCAATTATCATTATTGAAAGGAGAACCAGTTAAAACTGAACTGTCTTTCACCTTTCACCTTAGACTTCAGTATCATTATATTTCAAGGGTATATCAACATTCCTTCTCTGCCTCTTAACAGACAGCAAGAGGCTTCTGAGCCAGAGCTCCAAAGCACAGCCTTCTGGAGTGAGCTTTAGTCTTACTTCACCCCTTCAGCTCTGTTTTCTGAAAGACCCCCATTGCTTTCAGGATCTTACATGATGTGTAAACTTCCCCACAGCCCAGCTTTTGTTGACAACACCTGAAGTACTGACACTGGCCTGACCTTGGGTGGCAACGCAGAAAAAAGGGAAAGATTAAAGCTGATTTATCACAAAGCAAAGCTGTTTTTTTCCAAGGTTCTGATGTGCCATTCCTGCAACATCAGCTTCTTGAGATTCCCCTTTAATGGCACAACCTTGCAAAGAGGAAATCAGCCTCAAGTGGTGAAGAACGAGGCCCTAATCTGGAACAACCAGGGCAGTCAGTGCTCTAGAAGCACAGATGCCCCAGGTATACCTGCACACTTCCAACTGCATGTACCTATAGCACATGGAGCAGTGGGAAAACTTACCAGTTGTGAGTGACTAGCTGGTTCTTCAGCCACTAAAGGATGGAGCCCACAATGATATCTTGGAGCAAGTGGTGGATGCGGGAAGTGCATAGGGTTGGCACCTTCCACTGATCTTCTGAACTGCTCCATCTAAAGAACAGAAATTTACTTCTCTGAGGTACTACATACTCTAACAGCAGTGTTTGAGCCTGCCTTCTGTCTGTCCTTCAATGGAGAGCTGTGAGATCAGCTTGTCTGGACCCGATGCAATACCTGCTTAAGGAGGGAAAGGAAATCACAGGGAGAATAAGAGAGAGACAAAGAATTGTTCCCACCTCTGATTCATTACCCTGTAGCTCTCTCCAGCTGCTGATCTCCCCAGACTCAAGTCATCTGCCTGTTTCTCCATATCTCTGAATTCTTGATTTGGCTGAAGGTCTCTTCAATGTGAGTGCATCTGCCACTACATTGCTCTGGCTGTTGCCCTTTCCTACCTTTTCTCCTCAAAAGCTCCACACTGGCCTGCCTGCCCTTCTGGAAACAGATAGCTCTGTCATCCTCCCCTGCTCAGCCCCCCGCTTTTCTCCTTTCATTTTGGATGAGCTACTCAGTCCAATTCACTGAGTGTACTAGGTAAGAATTAAGTTACACTGCTAATTCCAGCCACGCTCCTGCTCCCAGTGTGGCACTACAGCAAAGACACAGATCACGGATCTGCAGGCATCTCCCTTACACTTCTTACCAAAGGACGTTTTGGTTTATGTTCCCAAGTTATCCAAGTCCAGCACCCCTTGGTAGGGTGCCTTGACTGCTGCTTCCACTGTGGTGACTCTCTACCAGCAGCAGTGCAGTCAGTGCCTTTGCAATTACCACAGTCACCAGTGGCTTTCATCAAAATCTCCTCCTTTCTTTACCTGATGAATTGCTCAGAAATGTATTATTTAAAATTAGAAAGATTCGACATTGGTTTTCAAGTGCTCATAGCAGCAGCTCGGTTCTCCATGCATTCCTCTCAATGCATGCAGGTTCCTGATAGAGAAATAAGGTGTGTGTATTTCATCCAAGATGAGAACAAATTTTCTCATATGAGTCCGAGTGACTTCTTGGGGAGAAGAGCCATTGACCTCTGTGGCATTTCCATGCCTCTACCAACTACAGAATCAAGCCCTACCTACATGACAACAAAGTGAAGACTTCTGAAGCCATTTTTCATTATTCACATGCAGGTTCTGCTAAATACCATGTTGAGAGGCAAAGGACTGAAAACATGAGCTCAGTGCTCCTGGTGTCTAGAATTACTAGAACTGCGACACGTGTCTTGAATTATTCATCCTGGTCTGGTTCCCCATATCAAAACAGAAACAGTAGAACTAGAAAAGGTAAAAGTGACACAGTAATGAGAGGCCTGAAAGGCTCATGTATGAAAGATTCAACAGACTGAGGGTCTTCAGGTTGGAAAACTGAGAAGGAATATGAAGAAGGTATGTGAAACCACACATGCCTTGGAAAAGGAGAACAGTTATTACCTTTTTTCATAACGAGAACAGTGGAGCATCAAACAGAACTGTCAGACAGCAGATACACTAATAATTGTGACAAAGGCAAGGGAGTACCATTTCATACAACTCCTTGTGAAATTCCACAGCCAAGAACACTGCAGAACCAAATAATAAGTAGATTCAAAAGGAATTAGGTGCAAGAATGGAAGTTCCTGAACTGCTGGGTAGAGGAAGGATCATCCTCTACCTGCCCAGTTCTTGCACTCCCCTCACATCAGGGATAGAACACTTGGCGTTACAAATCTCTGGCCTGACTTGTGGCTGTTATTTACCACAGGACAAGAACACCATGTCCCATCAGCATTCAGGAGCACTCAAGTCTTACCTTGACTTTCTGCACCCTCTCCCTCCTCACAGAACTTTCAAGTTTCTGCTTTATTTCCAGCTGATGATGACGCTATCAATGTAAGAGAAAGAGAAATCTCATTAATGGGTATTACAAGATGAAAATGAAGGTAGAAACACTTGCTTCTGTTCTGCTTATCACCTGCCTGCTCCCTGGTCATCACACTCATTGAGCCCTACTATAAAACTACTACTGATTCAGTGCATTTGCATTACACCTGGGTATATTAACATTGGCAAGGGATCAACTGAGCATTTGTAAAGTTGTAGGGACCAACTCCATTCTTGACACATAACAGGAATGTGCTGAATTTCGTACTTGGTTAATATATGTAACTGTCTTATCCAGGATAACTCTTATCCAACTATTTAATTTTGACTAGAATTTTTTAAGTGAACAATCCCTGTGAATATCATCCCATAATGTGATGACTGCCAATGAACACTAAGTGAGCCAGGACAGTATATGATCTAATGTCACTATGGTTTAATAGTTACAGGCTGGTGAAGGTTTCATGTGAGGGACATCAAGCACAAACACTGTCCTTATTCCCAGCAGGAAAGAGCCTTTCAGGGGAGCACGAGGACCCAGCTATGGCAAACAGTCCAGTACGAGTTAACAGCCACTGGCTGTCAGCAGGGAAGCAGGTGGAGGCTGACACATCCCTGCAAACACAGACCTCTATGTCAAGGACCTTGTGAAATATGGCGCGAGCCAGGCACTCCTGTACGTATCTCTGGTGATCCCTCCTCAGAGCATTTAGCCGGTACTCCTTCTCAGGTATTATTCTTCCACTCCTTGAGATCTGCCACAAACAAATTTAATGTAACTAAAAGGCAGAGGATAGAATAAAGTATGTTTTTAACACAGTGCAATTCCCCACAAAGATGGCTTTCTCTTCCCAGGTAGACACCACCTCTGCTTCTGCAGCAGGCTGGAACTCACCTCCCAGCACAGAGCTGGGCCCTTCCTCACCCCATGGACCCCGGCAGGCACATGAAGAGCGGCAGCAGCAGGTACATTTCCTGGCAGTGGAGGGCTCAGCCTTACTTTTCATGGGCCATTGCCCAAGTCAGTGGAGGGAAACTGAATGCTTGTCTTCCTGCTGTGCAGGAGTTGCACTGCCTGTGCTGAACCGTCACACCCAGGAGTGCACAACTATTGTTAGAAATGGTTCACCTTTACCAAGCCCTTCAGCTTTCCATTAAGCACTTCTGGAAAGTAACACTGAAGCTCTTTAAAGAGCTAATAGAGTCAAAGGTGCTTAGATAGATTCCACGGTGTGACAAACCTGAAAGAATCAAGACAATTCTGCGTATCCGCAAATTGAAAGGTGTTGCAGAGGCAAACTCCAATGAGCAGAAAGAAATAAGGAGCAAAGCCATAAAAACATTCTGAATTTATCAAAAACTCTCAATGAAATACCTTCTTCTGCCTGGATGTGCAATACAAGATTACCACATCGCCACAACCGTGCAGCAGTACAGTGCTTTATGTCATGACCTACAGAAGCTGCTTTGCTGAGCAGAAGCTGGAGGCTCTCCAGCATTTAAATACATCTTCAGTCCATTGCAGCTGCTGCTACCAGCTTCCCACAGATAAGCACTATGGCTGTTGCATTGCAGAAGGTGCAGTGGAAGCCTAGTGTGATATTCTATGGAGCATGGCCTCCAAACTGACTGTTAGCACATCACTTCCAGTGTGCAACCATCATCCCCCAGCACCCATGTGCCAGCAGCTTCACAGTCCCAGGTGGCCCTTGGACCCTGGTGTCCTGGCAACCTTGTGCACCACTGTCCTGGCCAGCAGTGGGTGATGATGCACTGGGAAATGCTTTGATTGAACAAACCCAGCCGCAGTCCCAGTGTGATCATGTGGCTTTGGTCTGGCACAGCATAATGCCATGTGTTTGGCTGGCTGGTCAAACTGCCACCAGTGACAACACATCCATCTAATAAACCAACAACAGAACCACCCATGGTCTGACCGGTGCAGTGGCAAAAGAAACAGAGTAAGCTTTTACTGATTCTATTCTTTTTTTTCCCCTCAGAAAAGGGAACTTTTCAATCTCACCAGTCCTGATCTCTGAAGATGCCGTCTTATCCTGGGGTTGTTGAAATACCCAACCAGGTGTTTGTCTGTAAGGCTGTTGTAGGTTGCAAGATATCTGAAATGAAATCAATACAGATGCATATAAAGCCCTTGACAGCCAAATTACAACCGCTTAAGCTATAAAGAGCTACCCAAAAGTGTGCTGCACAAAATGCTGCCTTGATGAATCACAGTGTTTTGTCAGATAAATGTCCATTGCATTATGTAAAAACAACATCTTATGCATCTGGAAGCTTCATATCAGAAACAAGTCATTTCTACATAAGATACAGGAGCTCAGCATCAAACAGCAGCTGAGGCACAGGGTCCATAAAGCGCAGCCGTGGAGGTCGCCTCCAAGACTGGCAATAAGCTGACCCTTGGCAGGTCTCCATTGTGCCACATGGGTCCTGGAGCGCGATTCCTGGCTGAGTCCAGCAGCACAGAGCAGCTCCCCAGCACGAGCCCTGCCGGGTACCCAAGTGTGCTGCACACCACCAGAGCAGTGTCCCTGCACACCAGCACCCTGTCCCAGCAGACAGCCTGTGCTCCCTCCTGTCCTTCCGCACCGGTGACAGACACAGAGGCTCCTGCAGGGACCTGTAGGAATAACTTGGGCTGGGAGGCACTTCCAGAGACCAGAGAACCAGAGTCATGGAATAGTTTGGCTTGAAGAGACCTTAAAGCTCATCCAGTCCCTACCCCCTGCCACGGGCAGGGACACCTTCCACTAGAGCAGATTCCAACCTGGCCTTGAACACTTAGTGTTGACCTAAAGTGTCCAGAAGTGGCAGTAAGTGAGGTCAAGTTTTTGATACTCTAAATCCATTCACATCTGTGAAACGTATGCACCCAGATACATGGTGCCTGACACATTCAGCTGAGCCTCAGGCTCTCCAGGCATGAGGTTTTAATCACACGACGAGGGGCTGATCTCTTGTTTCCTTTGACTTTACATTCAGTGCTATTGTACCTCTGTTACCTACCTTCCAATGGGGTAATTCAAAAAGCGTGCTCAAGGAAAGAAAGAACAATTAAAAATAAATAGCAGGGATCACGGATTTGCAGGAATTCTGCCTGGGGCTCCACAGTAATCTCACAGGTTGCCTACCAGCACTAAATTAAACCTTACACAAACAGTCCAGCTCACCCCGTTGCACATGTTGATTAAACACTGGTGCTGTAGCAACTGTTCTACGTCACTTTTCTAACCCACTCTTTGCATTTGCATTTGAAACAACCAGATTACATCAACTGTGCAAGTATTGGCTTATGGTATCACTGTCAATCACATATGGAGGCAAAGGAGAAACTCAACCCAGTTCCTCTTCATTTACTGCCTTCCATCTAATACTTCACGGACCATATAACTAGTTAAAATGCAGCTTCCACTGAGCACAGCAATGCAGCAACTTTAGATTCAAAGATGCCTTTTTACATGCATTGTTTTCATGTGAATTATGAACAGGCTGGTTCTCAAAAACGCTGAGCTATATTCAAAGTTCAGATGGGTATTGGAGGAAACAAGGAAATGTTCTGGGCCTGAACTAAGACCATTAAACCATTGGAAAGAACTCTGGGAGTGGGTCATATTGGCACTACACATGGGGTTGTCCCACATCCCTCCGGAGCATTTTGGCCCTCTGCTCTGGTGAGACCCCCCCTTGGCGTACCACATCCAGCTCTGGAGTCCTCGGTACAGAAAAGACATGGACCTGTTGGACAGGGTCCAGGGTAGGCCACAGAAATGATCAGAGGGCTGGAGCACCCCTCCTGTGAGGAAAAGCTGAGAGAGTGGGGCTTGTTCAGCCTGGAGAACCCAAATCTCCCCTCTGGCAGGTTAAAGCCATTCCCCTTGTCCTGTCCCTACAGGCCCTTGTCCAAAGCCCCTCTCCAGCTTTCCCGCAGCCCCTTTAGGCACTGGAGCTGCTCTAAGGTCTCCCCTTCAGGAGCCTTCTCTTCTCCAGGCTGCCCCAGCCCAGCTCTCTCAGCCTGGCTCCAGAGCAGAGCTGCTCCAGCCCTCACAGCATCTCCATGGCCTCCTCTGGACTCGCTTCAGCAGCTCCATGTCCCTCTTGTACTGGGGGCCAGAGAAACCTCGCATGGTTCATGACAGGGACGTGAACCAGGGGGACTCATCTGCCTTCAGCAGAGCAGACGTAAGCACAGGCTGCCCAGCACCAACAGTGAGTCCTGCACCCACCAGGCAGAGCCCTGCTCTGGCACCAAAGACCCCACATAGAGCCTTGCCAGTCACCTGGCACCTGACTGCCATTGCCACCAGAGGGAAGCTCTTCAGCCACCATGAACCATAGCCCATGTTCAAATAAGCTCCTGTCAGGGTCCCCAGAGGGGTACACACAGGTGGGAATAGTAGTTTTCTGCAGAACTGGGACTTGGCATTAAAACCTGATGGTAAGGATTTTGTGAATCCTGGCTGGGAATGGCCCAGCATGGGCCAAGGAATGAAGGGATGGCTCAATTCCATCACTGAGAATGGGATCGTGTCACCCACTCACCAGCACAGGCATTCAGAGGACTGCTGCTGTCTTCACTGCACCCTTCAGCACAAGTCCTGCACCACCTCTGGACTTCACAGTTCCAGCTTCCACGTGTATTAACCTCAACAACTGCCACCATGCTTGTGAGGAGCCACTCCAGAACACAGCTGGTGAGCCAAACACTGATGTCCACAGAAGACTTGGAATCTAGACGGGGCTTTGGAGTTTAACAATAAGGAATTGGCTCATTCCAAACCCACAGGACCCTAATCACATGTACAGTTTTACTCCGTGATAACTAAGGAAGGGAGAGGCCATGGTTTCCTGAAACCACGTTGTCTGTCTGCTTGAACATGTGCAGGAAGGAGCCCTTCAGCCCTGGCTGGCTGCAGTGAGACCACTGCAAGGCCCTTGTTAGCTTGTCACTGTGACTGTCTTCTGTGCCTGTGCAGGTTGGAGCATTCCTGGAATATCTGTGCAGTGCATCCCATCAGCCACAGCACACATGTCTCCCGAAAAACGGATTAACACCATGCAGTGTCCATAAGTGCTTTACATGGTGACTACAGTAAAACCATCTTCCAAGAGCAAGCTTGGATTTTGTTTGGAGTTCTACAGATTTCTTCACAAAAAAGGCTTCCGTAGCTCTTCATAGAAGAGATTTTCGAGCACATTTTCAAACCTTTTTAAACAATCGACTCATGCTGCAGGTTCGAGTCCTGAAACTGCTCACACACGGGGCTGGAGGCCTCCTGCGCTGCTGCTGCTGTGCTCCAGGGCCACGGGCGGGCTCCAGCACCGCTTCAGCACTCGCAGCACCGCCCGTTGAAGGGGCTGTGTCACGGACATGGAGCTCTGCGGATGCTCGGCGCCCGTGTCTCCCATCTCTGGATGCTCTGGAACTCATCCCCGCGGACCCGGGGCGGGACCAGAGCCGCGGCACAGCCGCGGTCGGTCCCTGCGGGTCCCTCCGCGGTGCCCCCGCTCCCGCGAAGGCCGCGGTCAGGGCGCCCGGGCCCCGCAGCGCCGGGCGGCGGGACCCGCCGCTCCCGCAGCACACGGACAGCCCGCCCCACGGTCACCGGTGACCACCCCCGCCATCCCCCGCACTGGAGCCCCGCGCCCAGCCCCGGGCCCGTCCCGCCGCACTCACCCGGGCTGCGGGCCGCTCATGGCGGCGGCACCGGCGGCTCGAGGGGGCCGTGGCTCGCGGCAGGAGAGGGTCCCGCAGCCGCCGCGTCCCCGTCGCTAGGACACGGGGGGCGGGGCTCCCCCGCCGGGGCGGCTGCGCGGGGCGGCGCCTGCGGGTCCGTCCCAACCGCGCTCCCCCCCCGTCACGGCTGTGCGTGCGCCGACGGGCGCGCCCGGACGCGGCCACCGGAGCGCGGGCAAGCGGAGCCCGCGCCCTCAGCACCACGGCAGTGACAGGGCCTCACACGGCCCCCCCATCCCTGCAGCAGTACCGGCCACGTCACCCCGGGCTCCTGCCGCAGCCCCCTCGCGCCTCCCGCACCTTGTGTCCAGCGCTGGGTTCATTAAAACAACCCCTGCCGTTTATATGCACATCAAAGCCGGGCGTTAAATGTCACACTGCACAACGCGGCCCGAGTCCTGCTGCCCTATCGCTCCGGTTACCGCTGTAGAGAAGCTGCGATGCAACCACACCAGAAGAACGACCCTGACACCTTCTGGTGAGAAACCCTCCGCTAACAAACACCCCCGGTGCACAGACAAGCTGCTTGCTCTGGGCTCCAGCGCTGAGCAGCCACAAGGCAGAGGTAGTACCGAGCAGGAAAGGAGCTACTGGACAGCGCAAGCCTCTTCCCCATAAAATACCCCTGACCTAAGGCCAAATTCAAGTGATTAAATATTTTATACATTCTATATCTTAAAGAAAATCTGTGCTTTTATATGCACATCGTCACCTTCATGGTCATACCCACTGTTAACCACTGCTCTTGACCTGCAATTTTGTACCTCATTCATATTAGAAGTTTTGTTTTTCCTCTCAGCGTTCCCAAGTGGAATGGCAGATTCCACACACCACACCAGCCTCAGCCCATGCTCTGCCTGAGCGAACGGGAGCAATCACACCTTCACCTGAACCACCAGCCAAGGCATTCCCAACCCACACCCCTACTCCGGGTGAACCGTTCCCCAGCCTTCCACAGAAGCGCAGCTTCCTGCTCTTATGGAAAGGGCAGCTATGAGGACACCAGCTGCCCTCCACTGGGGCATCGCACAGCCTGTCCCACATAGTCCTGTGTTCAGTAATGAGAATAAAGGCTTAGTATCTCAATACCATCCACCCCCAGCAGAAATACAAATACTTAGACCGTAGAAGATTAATAGCAATGGAAAAAATGTGTATATATATATCTCATCAAGAAAAGTATCTCTCTATATATATAGATATCTATGTAAGATGTGTCTCTATGATATATTAAAAGAAATGTTTACCTGTAAGTTTCAGTTACCGCCTGAGCAGCAGTCCCAGCTAAACGAACATGGTACCAAGAAAGAACTTCCCACCCCTGAAAGAGCCTGATGTTGCAAACCTGAATCTAGAACTTGGTGTGGCCTTCCAAGAAGCTCATTTCAAACGCAGGAGATGCACTGCCACAGGGATCATACATTACTCAACCTTGCATTAGAAAAATAATCCCTTCTTTGTTTGACACCAAGACCTTGCTCTTTCATCCTAAGTATGAACTGAATCCATTTCACAAGCCTCACTGTAAAGACCTCCTTTCCTCTCTTGTGATACCTGCCCGGTTATTGCTCACAATTTCATACTCTTGAAATCCACACTCATTTCCTCCCCAGCACACTAGAAGTTGCACAACATTTGCCTCCAGGACGCCACCTGTCCTGGGCCTCAGTCCCAGTTCCCAACTTAAAGAAGTGATGAAACCTTACGAGACCTTGGTAGTGCCTTTAATAAAACCAAAACACTGATCTAGGTGTAACAGAAGGACAGATGCCAGAAACAGGTCTGACACCACCCTTTCCAAGGGTGGGTGCGAGCATTAGGATTCATTTTAAAATGTAGGAAGAGATCAATATCTACACTTAGTTATTAATAAAAAAATCAATGTTTATTATTTATCTCACATTCTCTCAAATCAGAAAATAAAACCATGAAACCGGGCCAAGAACAGCCCCAGGGAAGAATGTGGGGATGCCACCCTGATGTGTAGGGATGGATTAGAAAAGCTAAGGCACAACTGGAGCTGAATCTGGAGAAGGATGCAAAGAATGGCAAGAGCCTTTACAGATATGTTGGCCAGAGAAGGAAGATTAAAGACTATGTACCACCACCCATAAATAAGACAGGAGAGCTGGTGACAATCAACATGGGGAAAACTGATGTACTCAACAGCCACCTCTGCTCTGGAGCCAGGCTGCAAGAGCTGGGCTGGGTCAGCCTGGAGAAGAGAAGGCTCCTGAAGGGGAGACCTTAGAGCAGCTCCAGTGCCTAAAGGGGTTGCAAGAAACCCTCCAGCCTCCTAAAGCCAGCCTCCTCTGGACAAGGAGGAATGGCTTTAACCTGACAGAGTAGAGGCTGAGATGAGATCTTAAGTAACCATCAATATAGCAAAGAAGTTGCCCTTCCTTAATCAGTTTGTATTTGGAACAAGTCAACCATGTAAACACATTCATTTATGAAGCAACATGACTTCTGAGAACCCTGTGCAGCCTCTGCCTCCTCATTGCAGCCAGGGATTCAGGGCACTTTAAATTTGACAAAGGTCAAATCAGAGCTGGACAGCTACTGCAGGGTAGCAGCTATTAGCATGCAGTTCTGAAGTCACCATCCCTTTGGGTTACCTGGGACGCTTTGACTTTGGATACAAAGTCAGGTGCAACAACATGAAACTGCTTCTGCTCCCAGAGAGTTCATATTTGAGAGATTCTTTTCCCATCTTTCGAGATGAAAAGTGAACCATTTTGGCAGTAAAAGCTTTTATTCCATGTAAATTATGTGACAAAAAATTAGTAAGACAACAAATTTTGTGGCTAAGGAATTTTCAGAGTCACAGCTATATGTATAGAGTTAATTATGTACATTCGTTTATCTGCTTGATCCACAGACAGCAGGATATCAAATCCTGCCTTAGATGTGAGGCTCTCCTGCCCCACAAGGCCACACCACTGGAGAAAGTCCATTATCTCCACATCAGCCAAAAAAAAATCTACAAAAATTACTTTAAAGTATAGGAAACTCTGCTTATTACATGAAGAAAATAGACTTATCATTAATGTCATTAATTGAAGTTAGCATTTGCTGTTACTGGCAAACCTGATCAAAAGTATGCCTTGTAATATATCATGAATGAATCAGGTAACCAAAGCTGCAGCTGGAACAAAGGGCTATGGAAGGAGCACCATCTTCCCCCGAGCACCATCACCATGAATAATGTCTTCGTGGGCCTTCACCACTTTCTCCAGTGGATATTCAGAGCCTACAACAGGTTTCAACCAGCCAGCTTCTATGCCATCAAGGAGTGCTGTTGCACACTCATGCTTCTCCTCCTGTGTGCAACAAAACAGTGTTTACCACAAGTTCTTTACTTTTCAGGAAAGTATTGACTATTTATGCAAGTGTTAAACCATATTTCACAACCCAAAAGTATTTTGTGATGTTCTGAGATTAATTCTAGATGTAAAGGAATTAACAAACCACTTACAGTGACTCTGCTTTCATCCCTACACATGATTCAACTGGAATCAGGTGTTAGAATAAGCCAACAAAACATGCTGTGGAACAAAAGTGTTCCTTACCTCTGTTGCAAGGAAAAGACTAACTCCAGTTATGCTGGATTCCTTACTCATAGTGTCTCTTGGATTTATCTCAATGGGACCTCTACAGCCCACAACCTGTTACAAATGAGTTAAAAGATGGTTCAAGCTGTAACTGCTGAACTGTGATGCACAAACTGAAGTCAGGGATGAAACCCACTCACCATCACCCTTCCTCCGTAGTTCAGCAGTTGCAGGTCAGTGGCAAGATTGATGTTGGAGAGCATTTCTATAATTATATCAACTCCTCCCATCCCTGTGTACGCCTGCAAGACATCAGATGTTATTTAAATCACCCCAGTTATTGTTGGGTGCCACTGTTTATCTCGTATGCTACAGATAACACACACTTCATGGGTTAGTGTCTGAATTGTGAATACAGCCTTTGTACTAAAGCTGACAGCTAAATTTAATTTCAGCATACTCTGCTATGCCGAGTTATGCCATGCTACCACACTGGAATGTGCTGGAATGCAAGTTTCTGAGTGCTACTGCCTGGGAAGAAAGCTCAGCTCTACCAGCCTGGAAAAGTTGTGCAGGAATGAAGGAGGCAGCACACTATTGTGTGTGTATGTAGAACCCATAGAGACCTACTTTAAAAAAAAATTCTGCCAGCAACTGTTCCCATTTTGTTGGTAAGAAGCACACACGCTGCACCACCTAGCCCTGGTATAAGCTTACCTTAATCTTATCAATGTAATTGACTTCTCTGTGATTAAATGCCTGGTGAGCACCATTCCTCAGGACCATGTTCACACCTTCCTCGGTTCCTGCTGTACCCAAAACCTTTAAACCACAAGCTCTGGCAATCTGACATGCTGCTACTCCCACCTGAGGCACGGCAAAAGAGAATCATTTCAAAAAAATCAGTCTTTTTTTCTTAGAATCTATAAAATTTAATATGCTAACAGCAATTTGGAACTTACCATTTATGAAGTTGGCCTACTAACAGGTTTTTAGCCACAGTAAGCGATTTGGATATTAAAAATAGCCAGTCTTTAAAAAAAAAAATGTATATTTACAGAGACATAGCAAAGCTCTGAGGTTTTTTAGTAGCTATCAGCATTTGCTATAAATCCATGTGGAACATTGTCTGTCTGTTACAGCTGGGCCACATACACTTGATACAAAGCCAAGGAATCACCTGCTACAACACCAGCATTACACATTGCACAGGAAACCTGAAACTTGCACAGATGTTAAAATAACAGCTTCCTGCTCTTTGTTTCACCTGAGCACGACTTGTCACCAAGCTTCCAGACCAAATTCTGACTGCATCAATGTGCTTCCTGTGTGCCCTCTGTGCCAGGGACCTTACACAACCACTCCTGCACTTTCATACTTCTTTGGAATAACAGGGCTTGCTCTAAGAAAAATGTAGCTAGTGTATCTGAGAGAAAATCCTGATTTTGCTAATCCATTTCTTGATATAAATGTGACCATACATGGTACCAGAGGCAAAAGCAGATTCAAGACAGAAAGCAGCACTTCTTATAACTTGCCTTCTCAAAATACTTACTCCCCCACTTGCACCATGCACTAGCACACTTTCCCCCGCTTTGGCACAGCCTCTGCATGGAAAAGAGAAAATATTGGCACTGTGACTGCAGCATGGGACCAGCATTATCAGACTGCACATACTGACATCAAATCCCACCTTGCACACAGCATTATTTCCAATATATGTTATGGCTAAACAGGTCTCATCAGCCTCTTTGGGAAAATGAGGAGGCAAAATAAGCTGCATCATTTATGAATGTAGGTAATAACGTCAACATGCAGGGAACAGGCTGGTGCTGAACACCAGTGCAAGATCTTCACCTGTTACAGATCTTAAACCAAACCCCACTAATTCTAATCATCTGTTCTGTCAAACCAAACCAGGTTTCCAGTCCTAAGCTCTCACCGAGCAGACACCGAAGGCTTTCACTCCTTATACTAGTCTAGGGCTGTGCAGCGTCTCTGGTGAAGGGTAGATGTGGCTCTGCCCTACAGCACACTGTTCAATTAAGAAATTGGAACTGTTCCTGTTTATCTTCCCTAGCTAAAAAACCAATGAGCGTTGAAAAAGTTACATGATACTTGTCAAAGAAGCCTTTCCAGGTCTGCTCTCTCAAGAATAAATACTTAACAGGAAAATACAGCTTCTAGGTAACGGTTACCTGACCGCTCCACCAGGATAACAAATGGAAATGGCGTTTTAAACATCTTCCACTCATTGATCTCCCCCATTTCATAGGGCAACAAAAATATGAATTTTAATATTTTAAACACTCCAAAGTAAAACACGCAAAAGTAGATCTGACACCTTACTTTTGGAAAAGAGCACGGTAAGCAGTGAAGTAGGGTATTCCAATCGCTGCCCCTTGCCTGAAGTCCAGTTTATCCGACAAGGGAAAGACTTTATTAGCCGCAGCAACTGCATAGTCTGCATATCCTCCTGAGATTGTAGCAATGGCAAAAACCCTGTCACCTTTCTAGAAACAAGGGCAGAAAAAACAGAAATCAATAATTTCTTATTTTTTCCTTAATACACATTAAGAATCAGTTCACAGAAGTTTAGGCTAATTCTAACAGCTCCCCTATTAAAAATAACCAATTATATTTGTCACAGAGAAGATTTTTAGAAGCGTTGATACCTACAATCAATGCAACACAAACCATATCATTTCATATACTTATATTTAAGTGTCATAATTATAACCCACTCTACAGCGTAACACAAAAACCTACTGTCTCATTAACTTTAATGAAGTTGAACATTAAAAAATTCCATCCATAGATGCCAAATGCAAAACCTTGAAAGCTTTTACAAACATAACAGAGTCATTTCTCAATTCGCTTTTGTTTAAACATGGAAAGAGAGACATACTCTTAATATACTCTGAGGAAACTCAGTATTGCTGCTCTTCTCACGTCAGCATTCTCCCCCTGAGCTCTGATTTCTCTCCTGTTTGGACTCTGATCTCGGTGACAGGCAGCATGTGAAGGGTATGAGTTTGGTTTGTGCACACTTGGTATTTATTAACTACCTGCAGAGGGGTGCAAGAAGCTCAGATGGCTCCCAAGCATTGGGAGCACGCACAGAGTGAGTGTGGTCATCAACGCCTCCAGGGGGTCTGCCTGGGGCACATACTGATCAGAATGTAGCAGTTCCATTTGCAATCATTACCTCAAACACAAGCATACTTCAGAAGAAAACACAGGCATTATCAGGATTACAACTGTGGATTCCATCAGGATAACAAAGTGAACCAAAGTGTTTTAATCATTTCCCACTCATTGGTCTCCTCCATTTTACAGGACAATGAAAATGTGAACTCCTGCAATGCCACAGAACAGTCCTGAACCACAGCTTTTGTGCACCTGACATTACTGCTGCCAGCAGACAAACTGCAGAGGAAAGGCTCTTCTGAGGCCTTTCAACTCTGGGGGGTTACAGCATTCAAGACTTCCCTCCAGTTCCCCCTGCAGGCTAGACCACCAGCATGACCTCGCTGCTCGCTTTTACCAGCCCACGAAGGTGATTTTCCCCCTCAGTAGACTGCATGATCATACACAATAAAACAGGAGCAAGCACACCAAGAGGATACACAAAACAACAGAGAGTTGGACCTCGATGGGTAAATACCTTGAACGCAGTCACATGCTCCCCAATACCTTCCACCACCCCAGCCACATCTGAGCCAGGAGTGTAGGGCAGAGCTGGTTTTCTGGCATAATTACCAGAACGAATATATGTCTCAACAGGATTTACCCCACAGGCATGGACTTTAATTAACACCTGAAAGAAAAGATGTATCTTGAGTAACCACTGAAAGGATTCAGGATGTCAATTCACAGCACAGTATCATGGCATTTTAAGTGAATTCTTGAACAGAGTCAGCAAAAATCTAGTGCTGAACTGAGGCTATTTTCAGGAATTCCTTTATGTGGAATACATAGCCCATATACCAGCAAACCCCCACATTTGTTAAACATGATGTCCCAGGTAGTACAAATACACTGATCAAACCATACATATTCAAGACGAAAAGTTGTATGTTGTTCATTCTCTTCTGAGTGTACCCATTATCATCCCATATCATTGCTTCAGTTCACAGAACTCTTATTACCTGATTTTCTTTTGGATCAGGAATTAGAACATCTGACTGGAGCTTAAGCACTTCAGGGCCACCAAACTCAAGAACTCTGACAGCTCTCATCACATTCCTTGTGGCTGCCATAGTGATCCGAGTACCTGGGGAAAAAACAAAACACACAATAGTATTGTATTGCTTTCATAATCCATTCTGCATCTTCAAAACAAAGAAATCCAACCCCCACCTGCTAAGCACCTGGTTGAACAGGCCCTCACTGCTGAACTCAATGGGGGTAGGTGGGGTAGCGTTTGCTTGGTTGGCTTTTTTCCCCCAGAACGTTGCAAAAGGCAGAAAACAACCCCTACCATTTGCAGGACTTTGTGGATGTGAAGAAAATCACACGCAAATAATTTATCCACGTAAGGCTTCCTACAGCAGCTCCTGTGACCACTGCATTGATATCACATGGGCAGAGATGCACAGCGCTTTGGGGAAAAACTGTGACACTTTACTGTTCCATGCTGGCACAACAGACTGTTGCACACTGGATGACAGGGTCAGCAGCTCAGGGATGTGCCAGTTGCTGATCCTGCTTCCTATTAAACTTACATGTAATAAAAGGGCAACACAAAGCACTCCTCATCAGCTGTCAGAAACAGAAGGTACCACAAGACATTAAAACAAGCCAGGAAAAAACAAATAAGAGACAGCTGAGATCCCAGTCCTTAACTCCAGCCAGATTTTGCCACAGTGCAGCTCACAGCCTCGCCTGCCCCAGTGGAGCAGTGCCATGTATCAACACGCGAAGCTGTGTCTTCCAATTGCACACATGAAGCGTTCTCACAAAACACCACGAGCAAGTTACTCCTGCTACAGGAGAAGTTACACACAATTCCTCCAGCAATTCGATCCTACAGGGTACACAGTAGATGATCACAAGGCACGCAGGAACCTCAAAGACACCAAGAGATCATACTTTTGGCCAACTCCAGCTAAAGAACTGGCTGTAGCCAGAGGGAGGCTTTATCCCAGCGATGATTACAGCTTTTAAAAGCACCTGACTTAATCACTGTTGGCTTTCTCCTGACTGTTACAGTCTTCTGTAAAGCTTCTCATTTGTGGTTACCTCTTCAAGTCAGGGAGGGTATCAGTCACAAGGATACACACTACACTTCCCTGAGGACATGACACAAACCTGCCCTGTGAGGTAACTCCTGAAGCTGAGGTCACTTCTGTACGTAGTAACAAACCAAAGGAAAGGGCTCCTATTCTCCTGGGCCAACAACTGGACCTGTAGGCCTTGCTAAGTGACCCTGCACGATGACTGATGAGTAAGGCCACAGCCCTGGGAGCAAGCCGGTGCCCGTCGGAGGGGCAGCAGCAGCACAAGCGTCCCGGAGGCTCCCGAGTGCCTCGGCAGCACATCCCAGCACGGGCGATCCAGGACCGGGGGAAGAGAAGAGGAGCCCTCGCACTCCGGAGCTGGGAAGGACGGGAGCGGGGCAAAGGCTGCCGCGACCGGCAGAGCCCGGGAGGAGGGAGCGGGCGAGCAACACGGCCACGGGCCGGGGCTGGAGCTTGTCGAGAGCCGCCGACGCCTCTCCCCGGGCTCCGCGCTCCTCGGGACGCGCAGCACCAGGCGGGGCCCCAGCAGGAACCCGGCGCGCAGCTGGAGAGCGGGAGGCACCTCCGGGACAGGGAGGGCCACGGGCAGCTGCGTCTGAAGCGCAGCGAACACAGACGGGCGCCCGCGAGCGCCTGGCAGCAGGGGCGGGGCAAGAGAGCGCGGCCGCGGCGGCCCGGAGCTGCCCGGGGCCTCCCCACCTCAGACCCGCGCCCGGGGCGGTCCGGAAGCGGAACCCGGTCCTCCTCGAGCAGGGGCAGCGCCGGGCACGACGCGCCCCACGCAGCTCCCGGCGCGCACCCGCGGCTCTGCGGGGAGCGAGCACGGAGCGACGTCAGCGCGCGGCCCCGCCCCAGGCCCCGCCCCGCGCGCGTTCGTCATCACCAGGGCTCGCTTCTGATACGTCACCGTATGAAGGCCCCGCCCCACCGCCGCCAGACCCCGCCCCCTAACGCGCCCGGTCAGCTGCAGGCCCCGCCCCCCTCTTCGCCGCGTGATGCGGCTTGACCCCAGCGGGCTCCCGTCGGCATTGCGGAGCGGGGGCTGTTCTGGTCTCCAGTCCCGTCCCGTCCCCGTCCCCGTCCCCGTCCCCGTCCCCGTCCCGTCCCCGTCCCCCTCCCGTCCCCGTCCCCGTCCCCGTCCCCGTCCCGTCCCCGCCGATGGCGGCGTTCGTGCAGCGGAAGGCGCAGTGCCTGGCGCGGGCGGACGCCAGCAGGAAGGGCGGCCTGGACGAGTGCGCCGCCGCCGTCGTGCAGCTGCTGAACGGGCGGTCGCGGTTCTGCACCACCAGCTCCTGTTCGGGCCGCCTGGTCCTGGCACAGGGCGGCGCCGCGGTGAGCTCGGCGTCCCGCGGCGGGGGGCAGACACGGGCGGGTCTGAGCCGCTGCTGTAAATGCGCTGGGCACGCTGACAGAAGGATGTTTGACACCGGTGTTGTTTGCTGTGAAGGAGCCGGTCTGTGCAGCGCGGGAGCCCGACGCAGCTCCCCGCGGGTCAGCTCGGTCACTTCTCTGCATCCCCAGGTCACGCAGAGCTGCGGGATCCAGAAGACAAACTGCACGTGGCTGCTGGTGACACACGAGACGTGCGCGAAGGACGATGTGGTGAGAGGACACGCGTTTGTGTTTATTCAGTGCAATGTTCCTGGTGCCGTGGAAAACACGTGGGGAAACAATGTCATGGGAAATAGAAACTTACATTTGTTGCTGCTGTTCCTGAGGTGAATTTGCGCTGTCGTCTCAAAATAAGCTTTTCTCCAGGTGTTCTACTCAAAACCTGCTTTGAACAGAATGCTTGTAAACGCAACACCAAATTCTTGGCGTAGTTATAAATGCAGCTAATAGGAAACTTTGATACTTTCTTACTGTCTGGAGCCACATAATCTCCCCATCACTTGCTCAATAAGAAATCAGGGTTACTGTAGCTCCTGTAGCAGGAGACTGCCTTTCCAAAAACAGTTCTAATCTAGTGGGTCTTATTTTTCCAAGCCCTTATTCAGAATAAGCAGGAATAACACTTTTCTAAGTGTGTTCTTCCTTTCCTGGAGGATTACTGTTAGTATAATGCTGTACTTTTCACTTCTGATCTTTTTATCTGCTCTTTGTTTTCCCTCCTTGCTGGATTGCCAGCAAGGTATCAACAGCACACTAGGTTTGATTTAAAAGCCTTCCTATCCTAAAGTAAAACAAGCTTAATTTTTGTAGCATGCTTGCTGGACTTTGGGCAGTGCTGACAGTGCAAACCATGCTGGGCTAAATGTATTTATTCCCTGTTAATAACCAGGTAATTAGCAGTCACTGTATGGAGCCGAGTGTTTGCATGGCACGTGTTCTGTGTTGAGCAGCATCTGGGATGAATTTTACTCAAGCAGCAACATTCCTGCAGGACAGAGACAGGATAGTGTGCCGTTTATCCCATTCTCCAGCAGTTTGAACCTCCAGGAATTGCAATACCTCTTTCAGAATGGGTCAGTTGTGATTAACAAATATTTAGTGTTGTCCTCTCTAACTGTCCCTAAGTGAGGGACACTTGCTTTGCTGTTCTGCTCAGCAGTTCCAGAAGAACCAAGTTCCTTTGTTTCCGTTAAAGGTAGATGTGCACAGGTGAGCATGCCAGGGAGCATGTTCGTTGTGTATGGAATAACTAACTCCTTCAAGCCATCAAAACTGACTTGAATTTAAACCTGTCTGCCGCCCAGCCTGCTGTGTTGATGGCCTTTAAGTTACAGACACCTGAAACTACAGTAACTGTGACTCTTACACTGCATTTTAAATTTAGTATCTTTGAATTCCCCCCGCAAAAAAAAAATGTATATATACATCTACATATATAGTGGGTTTTTTCAGTGTGCTTTCAGAATGATCCTCTCTCTGCAAACATCTCTGAGCTTAGTCCCAAAAAGCAGCAGTTACAAGGTCAGAATTCTCTCTTAATGCAGAGCTCACCTTGCATATGCATGCATTCTCAGACGTGCACAGAGAAATCTGCTCTGAGTATTTGCCTTCGTTAGTGTTTCTCGTAGCAGAGCAGAGCTTGGTGAAATTGCCATCAGCAGAGCTCAGGCTGGGGAGGACACAGTCAGTTGCTGCTGACTCTTATGCGAAGAAACACTCTGGGTTTTTCTGCCCCCCTTAGCAGAAAGAGAGGATTTTTGGTTTTAATGCATGAATTGCAAGTGTAAGAAAAATGCCTTTGTTTAATTTTGAAGCTACACAGTAGCTTCAAAAGTAAATACATCATTTACTTTTCATGTCTGGTAAAGCTTTGCTAGTGCAGTGTTCAGGAAGTGAGAAGGGAAGTCAGGATGCTGTGTGCTGTGCATTGTGTTTTTTGGCTGTCAGCTTGTTTGACCTCACTGCCCATATTAACCTTAACAATATGAATATGGGATATTTGGGATTTTTTTTATCCCATTATCCTCCCCCTGCTTAGAAAAAGCCTCATATTTGGCAAAGTACCTCTGTGAGGTAATTGCTTTCAGTGGTTCCCTATTAAATTTTTTTTGCAGGAAACTAATGATTTAGACACAATAAGATGATGAAAAATATTTACCGAAAATACTGATGAGCCTTTTGAGGAAACGAGTGCTGTACAGCTGCAGCTCAGGGGCAGTGCCGCATGCAGAGATCCCAGTCAGTGTGATTTAGTTGTGTTCTTGCTGAAAAGCTGCCCCTGGAGTATCTGCTGAATTACTCCAGAGACAGAAGCCCTCAAGAACCCCCTCACCCCAACACACACGCTGCTCATAGTGTATCCTCTGGTACAACATGTGTCTCTGGGACAAGCCTCTGACTGGGCTGTAGCTGCAGCAGCTGGCAGTGGTGCTAAGGCAGGGCACTGTTGCTCAGGGGCTGGAACAGAGTTCTCGGACATGAGGAAAAAGGGATCATGGAACACGCAGGCAGGGATTGCAATGCCCATGGCAGGTCCCAGCCGTGCTGGGCACCATCACCACTGCGTGTGCCCATGTCCTGCTGCCTTGTGCCATGGGGAGGCACCTCACGGCCCCTGCAAGCCCAGCTCTGTGTGAGCAAGTGTCTGACCATGTTCCTCCATGGAGCATTGTGTCAACACAGCTCGCTGCCAGGCACAGGCAGGCGCTACAGGGGCTGGCTCAGGTATTCCTGCGCAGCGCTCATCGTGGGATGTAGACTGTTCCTGGTTCCCATCAGCTCCAGCACAGCTGTGGTTACTGGAGTGTTTTTTAAATCTGGCACACGAATGACAAACTTGGCCATTCAGAGACTTGCTTTCCACTTAAAACGAGAACATTTATGGAGGAGATGCTGCCTAAATACCTTTAAATGCTTTTCCATGTTTGAAGAAGAGACTGTTACCTCAGCAGTTTTATGCCATCATGTCTTAAAAAAGCATATAAATTTGATTATATTTCTTGAGGATTTGTTTGCATATTTTCATTTTACAAGAGAGATGAGAGAGGCAGTTCAAAACAGCAAAGTAGGAGAAAACTGAAATGAGAAGCTGGAATTCCTCAGGTTAACTTAGCAAATGTTTCAATGCTGTGAATTAAGCAAGTGAAGGCAAACAAGAAGGAGGGGGGGCAAATAGTGCTTATGATTAAAGAATCATGCAATGAAATAAGTAATATAACTCCCTCAAAGTGACCTTTCTGAGGGGAAGAAAGGAATATCAGCCTAAGATTTCTCTGCATAAAGATGGCATTGAACAGTAGAGAAATTGTGATAGTAACCTGTGTGGGATGTCACCCAGCTGCCTGCACACTCTCAAACCCAGGAAGAATTGCCACTAGCAGCTCAGTGTTCCCGGGAGCTAAGGGCTCTGAAGGGGATCTCTTCAATGTTACAGTTATGAAGTTACTTCTTTTATTTGTTTCCTTGTCTGGTGAGTTTCTTCTTCTAATTTCAACCTCTGATTCATTTTTTATCCTTGTAACTCTTACAGAGCAGGCTGTGCATTGCTATTTAAACTAGGAATAAAATGTGATCCAGTAAGTTAGGCCATGAGTTTCATCTGCTGACCCCGAGGAAGCTTTCTGAAGCTGAGGAATGTACCAGAAGCTCAATGTCTCTGAGTTTAAAGAACAGTTTAAAAAAATAATCTATAAAAGCCCACAATAACCCCTGCTTAGGTTTCCCCTGGTTGCAGTAAGGCTCTGCTCTTCCCACACTGGACTGACTAAATCCATTTGTTTGAATGTACAAAGAAATAAACAGGGAAACATGCTTTTCCAAGTTTTTAGAGTCTATCTTGTGATAAGTCTATCAAACCTGATCAGTTTAGCAAAGAGCATCCTGGAAATCCATGACATTTCTGTTTATTACAAACAATGAGAAATCAAAAGCAGCTGAACAAACCTGGTCTCTTGGACTCGTTTGCTGCATTTTCAATGCTTGTTTCACACACTGACTAGCTGTTATTTTCTTCTTTGCTCTGTAGTAACAGCACACACTTGCAGTATTAATATAAACATTCTGGTGTCTTTTCCAGATGACAGCCCTAGAGAAAGCCACTGGTGATGTTGTGCTCAAGTTTGAACCATTTGTTCTTCACGTGCTGTGTCAAGAGCTGCAAGATGCTCAGCTTCTGGTAAAACTACATCAATAACAACCTTGCACTGTTGTTCTGTGCTATTCCTGGCCGTTAACGTAAAAGTATTGCTCCTGAGTAAGCTTCAGCACTCAAGAGTAGCCCCAGATGTGCTGTGTGTTTCATAACTAGGGTATGAAAAGCAAGCTGATGAAGAAAACAGCTTTAAACTTAGCAGAGATTTTGCTGGACTTTTAGAAAACAAAATTACTCCAAAATTTTCCCCAGTGAGCCTGGGTTGCTTTGGCTGGCTGAAAGTGATGGGCTTCTACGTGCATTTTGGCTCCAGTGTTTCAACTAATTGAGCAGTACCTTTGCCTTCTGCTCCCCCCGAATGACTCTGGAGAGTGGTGCTTAATGGGATTGTTCCTTCATTAATGTAGAAGGGAGCTGATTAGCTTCTTTTACAGTGCTGCTGCACTTCTAGCTATAAAAGTGTTGCACCAATGTCTGTGTGGTTGCTAGCTCTTCATGTGCTGAAACGGTGGAGCTCCTTAGAGAAATTCATGTGCCATCTGCACTGATGGATTAAGATTAGACACTCTGGAGTGACTGTGGTTCTTGGAGGACCAGCCACGATTTGTGTGGGTTTGATCTTAAAAACATGTCAGTGTAACTGTTATTGCACGGATGGGGAGATGGCATTGAATAAGTTTTCTTGCAATGCTGAGATAGCAAGTTGCATTGCAACCAATCATAATTATTCCTTGCTGTGAAAGTGTGCAAGACCTGTTTAAAGCATTTATTTGTTCTGCAGCATTCAGTGGCAGTCAATTCGGGGTTCAGGAACTCTGGTATTACAGTTGGCAGAGGAGGAAAAATCATGATGGTAAGGACTTTTCTACTTCCTTGTAAGGAGTGTAACCAAATCATATCATTACTGTTAACCTGGATTTATACAAGGCAAGATGTGAACTGGGCAGTGGCAGACAGCTGTCACAGGGTGTGCTGTAACAAAGAAATACCTTTCTGCTTTGGTTGTCAGCAGACTAACTAATCCTGTGAGTGAGTGGGCTCTTCCCTGTAATCAACTCCCCATATTATTTAAATGACCTTCATAAAATAGAACCCTTTACTCTACATAACTCCTTCTGTGTGTGTATTTAGGCTGTCCGGAGCACTCACTGCTTGGAAGTTCCCTTGAGCCACAAGGGGAAATTGATGGTCTCTGAGGAATACATGGAATTTCTGATCGATGTTGCTAATCAGAAGATGGAAGAAAACACCCGGAGGATTGGCAGGTTTGTGAGATTACACTGATCCTGTCTGTCATGTGTGAAAAGACAAAACCAACCACCAAACCAGTCAGCTTCCCAAAGTCTCAAATACAACGTCCGCTGTTTTTTTGTGCTCCGACTAAACCACTTAAGCAAAAACCCATAAAGACTTGTTTGCTGGCTGTTTGTTACTGAGTAGTAGTAGTTTAAGTTACTTTGTCTAATGATAAGGGCCTCTGTTACCCTGACACAGTAACTGTTTCAGAAGCACTCAGATTGCAACACACGGTTCAATCCACCAAACCCTCTGTATAGTTTCCAACCTGGTGATTCAGGATGGGAGTGAAAGGTTGCAGGTGCTTTGTCTCTTTGCATTTGTCTTCAGCTGAGGAACAGAACAAGCTGAAGAGCCAAAGAGCATGAGGACCCAAAGGAGAGATACCTACATGAACTAAGAGCAGCTTCTTTTTGTATGGCCTTGATACCACATTAAACAAGTGCTTCATTGTGTATGGGTTTGAGATCTCTCTAGTTGTTGAAGTTAAAAGGAATTGCTAATAATAGCAGTCCATCTGATCATTAATGCCATCATTCATCAGACTTTTATCCTGGTCCCAGTGTATGGTTTCTGTAAGATTAACAGGGACTTAACGGCACATGAGCACATTCACTGGCTAATTTCTAACACCACATTACAAAGAGCGTACACAAGACGTGTGCTGATAGTTCTGATTTTTCTTCCAGTGTTGGCTGGAACATTGCAATTCAAGATTTTCTTCTTGCGGCATGTTTTGATTATAGCAAAGAAGCACCAGGTTCTCAGAGCAGATCCTGAGCAAACCTACAAAAATAACAGCTACACAGTTGTTTGTTTCTAGATTCTACAAGTGCTTGGAGTTGGCTTTGGAAGCTCCCACTAGTGCAGACACCTCACCTGAGGAGACGGGGAAGAACCATGCCGTGTACACTCGCAGGAGAAAGAGGAAGACCATTCAGGAACAAGAAGCACACACCTCCCCAAAGGACCACAGTGAAGAACCAGGGCCTGCAGATGATGCAGAAACCAATCTTGGTATTTTTGCTGAACTGATGATATAGACTAAGGCATTTGAAAGCAAATGGCAAACTGAATAATCATTGTAATGCTCTTTGTAAGAGATGCAAACTGCTCTGTTCTAAGTAGTAACACCCTTGTGGACATTTACTGGGAAGAAAGGTAATTGTGAATAGGATTAATACCACAGAAGCACAGAGAGCAAAACCTTAGACTGTTGTGGGGTTTTTAACAGCACTGTTGAACTAACAATTGCTTACTGTGTTGGTTGTCACAGAAATAACCGGTTTGCTGCCACCTTTGGCCATGTTCTCTGTGGAAGCATTTCACTTCCAAATCCTGGGTTTAGGTCATCTGACAGAGCAGAGAAACTCTGAAAAATGGGTGGTTGTCCTTGAAGGCTTTTAATCTCTGCAGGACCACTGCAGAGCAGCACGTGCAAATACAGGTGGCCCTCTCAGACGACACCAAGCCTCATGTCAGTCAGCAGAAGAGCAGTACGTGCTATGGAGGTGAGGAGAGCAGAAGCTGTGTGCTGTTCTGTGCTGGCTGTGGTGGGTGCATCCAGGATCCTTCCTGAGCAGTGCACCGGGCAGCACAGTTGATGCTATTCTCCTGCCCCTCACTGCTTCAGGCCCCAGCCCCACTGTGTTTGTGTTCTGCTTCCCTTGGCCAGTGACCGTTGTTATTTTTCTTTGCTCCATGTGCTGACAGTTCCTGACCTCACTTACATGGATCCTATGTGGCCAGCACTCAGCTTCAGCTCCAGCCCTTGGGTAGAAAGTCGGGTGTTCAGCAGTGTGCTTTGGTACCACTGTGAGCCGCTAACATGCAGTGTTAGGTATGAAACAGTGCAATACTCTGTATTCCTGTATGGGACCGCTGGAAAAGGCACTCCCTACTCATAGGGTGTTTTTTGGGGGAAACGGTGAACTTGTAAACCTTAGAACAAGGAATTCTGAGCCCAGCCTTGTATGGCAGAGTGATGGCTAATGCTGCAGAGCAAGGCCCTGCCTGAAAGAAATGGTCTCTGGTGCAGCAGTCCCCAGTTCACAGGTGGAGAGAACTGTCATTGTTTCCATTACATGAGCCCACATCTTGGGGGCATTTTAACTCCGCTGTGAAAGCTTGGCACATGAGCTGGCAGGCAAAGGGAAAAGTAATTGGGGGCTTTAAGCAGATTTTGGAAGACCTGTTGGCCTGCGTGTCCAGTAGCAGGCATACTAGAAACAATAAACCTGAGCCCCTTGTGTTCTTGCCTGTGTTAGTGACTTGCAGCTTAAACAGCCCCGTGCACTTGCTTTCACCCTCTTTCTGGTGGCTTGAAAGGGCTCAGGACATGGCTGGGGCATGGGAAAGTGAGCGGCCAGCACATTTCCACCCAGCAGGCAGCTCCATGCAGAGGTGGCTGCTGTTGCTTTTAAAGGCAGGGGCTGGATTTCAGAGACCTTGCTGAGAACAGCCTGACCTGTCTCCTGCATTTAAAGCAGCCCTAGAAAGTTCTGGTACCAAGCAGCAAACCACTGGCTGTAGAACAGTTGGAGCTTGCTGTGGTGTCAAGTGAAGGGCTGGGTAGTTGATGCTGTGAGGCTCTGCTCTGTTAGACATGACTGCGAGAGGCTGTAGATGCTGTCAGTGAATGTGAGCAGTTGCCACACTCTTCGCAATGCTCTCTGCTCTTCCATCACACACTGGGAAGGTAAAATTCAGCACAGAAAAGGCTGAGATGTGAAGGAACTTCATCAGACATCAGCCCCAGCTCAAAGAGTCCGTATTCTTGAGCCCAGCAGCCTGTATCAGAGTTTAGACTGAGATAATGCCCAGGTCCATACAGTCATGAATGCACCCGTGTGGGGGGAGAGGGATCACAGACACCGGTTCTGTGTAGAAACCAGGACTTCAGGGTGCTTTCAAGGGGCCATGTGTTGGGAGGGGAAGGGTATTCAATGCAACTACTTCATTTCTGCGGGAAGCTGCTTTTTTCTTTTTTAATGCAATCCAAGCACTACAATAACATCCCAAACCCTTACAGTGTGTAACAGCATGTACAGGATTTGTGTCCTCTAGAAATAGGGTTTGTCAGGAACTGGCGTGTGATACAATCCCACATTCCTCTTAAAAATGATGCCAAATTCAGGGAGATTTTTTGACAGTATTGACCCAGAAGGGTGACCCAGAGCACTGTACCTCATTACTTCGTAGCTGCTAACTTCAATTACTGAACACTGCTGCGGACCTCATACAGGAAAGCAAAACAAGACCCTACAGCAAGAACAAGCAGCCTGTGATTCTCCGTGATCAAGGAATCGTGTTACCGCAGTCATTAAAATACAGAACAGTTTTGCAAGGTTCTCCTGATTTTTCACCCCCCCCACCCCCCCCCCCGAAGGCCCAGCTCCTATTCCAGCCCCTGTAACTAATTCTGTTACACTTCCAACACAGCTCTTGGCTTCAGGTGCCCCCGAGACAGAAAAGGCTTCATGCAACAGGCGGCTGCAGCCCTGGAAAAGCAACTCTGGGGTTCACAGCAGGGAAAGAAGTACGGATAAGCAACAAGATTCCTAAAACTGGCAAAGCTTTTCATTTCGTAAATGTGTTTGGGCACAAAAGGATATTTTCAGCACTATTTTCATACTTGCTTTTGATGTCTGATGATCTTAAATGTCTTCCAACACAGTTGATTCTATGTTAAAATACTGGAAAGCTTAAAATCACAATTTCATTCCCTTTGCATTCATTCACTCCAGTGATGATGGTCTTTCCCACCCATAACATTTACCATCGTACCAGAAGGTCACTCGATGTTCTTACCCATTGGACTACAGCACAAGCATCAGCGGCCATGCTCTAAACAGCGCACAGCAGCCCCGCAGCAGGACGGGCCCTGAGCAGGGGCACCGAGACAAGTCTCTACATATAAATCACAGTGTGTGCCACAAGCACGAGCACTTACTTGGAACAGCTTCTTCCCCTGAGCCTGGAGCACTTCACTTAGTTCATGAGAACAGAACACTAATGCCATCAGGCTGTGGTGGGAACTGCGGGAGTCAAAAGCCTCCCTAAGATAGGGAGAGCTCATCAGTCCCCACCACTGCTCCTGTGCGTGCTGCACCTCATTGTGCCCCAGTCTGGGTGTTTGACAATGTGAAACTGTATGAAATTGAGTCTTACTTTTATAAATACCTTTGTACTGTTAACCAGGCCATGCATGTGAGTTTTAGAAGGGGTCTGGTACTTTTGGTTCCTGAAAATACACAATTACTTTGCGATATTATGTCGATTTGATTTTACATACTGTGATATCAAGAATGTTTAACTCCTGATGTACCAGCAGATGAAACTAATGTCTGTGCAGCACATGGTGTGTTTTCTAAGAGAACCCATGACAGCAGCTTTGAGCCTTTAAAACAAAAGGATGATATTCACATGCCAGATTCCCCCGGCTGCCCGAGCAATTTCTTCACCACCAGGAATGTGCAGCCTGTGGGAATCGTTGCCTCACACCCGCTGCTCTGGTGTGGCAGCAGCTATTCAGACACCAGGGTCGGAGCATCTTCAGCTCCACTTTAAAACTGGAGAGCAACGTCCACATTCCATGCAGAAATTACACACGAGCTTAAAAGCTTTCTGCATGCGGTTTATTTGTGTAACTGAGCAGAAACGGTGCTTTGGTCAATTTTATACTGGGAGAAAAAAACAGATCTTATTTTCCTTTCCTGCGCGGCCCCGTAGGAAAAGAAGCGTTGCTGTCAAAACCAACTGAGTTCTTATCAGAAGGAGCACTGTTCCTCCCCTCAGGCGCGGCAGGACCCGGGTTGCGCGTTGCTGTCATGAGGTTTCCGAAGGAGAGAGTCCGGAGCTCGCAGCCGCTCCTGCAGCGGCCGAGCCCTTCTCCCGGCCGGGCCTCGCCGCTCCCGCCGCGGGCTCGGGGACCTTCGTTCCGTGCCGCGGCCGCCGGCGGAGCGCTCCAGGCCTCGCAGAGCGAGCACCCGCCGCGGGGCTCCTTCGGCTGCCTCACGCCGGTTGCCGGCCCCGCCGCAGGCCTCCGGCGGGAGCTCTCCGCCCATCCCCGGCCGGGGGTAACAGCGCCGCGGTACCCCGCGAGGGTCGCAGCTCTGCGGCGGCTGCAGCGCGTGCGTGACAAACGGTACCGGTAACGCGACGGCGGCTTCCCACGGAGCCGTGGCGCTTGAGGGGCTCATTTCTGTACCGAACGTGCCCGCGACGTTTCTCCGTTGAGCAGGCTCAGGGGTGGCGCTGGAGCCGCACGCGGAGGCTCCCGGGGTTCGTAACTCACCGAGATCTAAGCAAGCGGCGCAGCTGCGCCTGGCGCATCCCCCTGAACCGCTGCTGTGCCCGGCGGGATGCGGAGCCCCATGTCCTGTGGCAGGGCCCAGCCGCCCCGCTGACCCCGGGCAGGGCGCTGAGCCGGGCTCCCGTGCGGCACCGGGCTAGGGAGGGGAGCACCCAGCACGACGGGGCCACCCAATCCCAAGCACGCAGCTTCCCGGCCGCCGTCTCGGGCAGCCCCACCTTCACCCGATGTCCATTCCGGCGGCTTTCACCCGCACAATCATCTCCGACCCGAAAAGTCGGTGCTTGCGTTTGGTCTCACACACGCTGCTCCCACAGTGGGAGCCATCTGAACTCCTGAAATACCAAACAGCTGGACTGGGAAAACCTGTTTTCGTTGGAATGACCACACTAATAGACATGTAAATGGATGCCTTTGCTTTCTAAGGAGTATTCCTTTAAGAAGCGGTCAGTTCTGGATCTGTGTTAAACTGGCAGTACTCTTTCATAAATAAATACTGTAAATTTTATAAATAAATGCCGTTTTATAAATGAATCTTTTGTTAACACTTCTATAATCTGCTGAAGTAAGTGTCTGTGCACAACATTGCTGACAAAGCCTGAAAGGCACCCTGAGTTTGCGCCCATCATCGTATGTTCGCCTTACTTTGCATCCCTATTTTAGACAGAATTATCTTTGATTCCACTGAGGCTGACCCTGGTTTTTCTTCACTGAACGCACGCTCACCTCAGAAACAAATAGAGCAGTGACAGAAGAGCAGAACACAGCAGTGTTATGTAGAGCCCTGTGCAGGATCCGCTGTTCTCCCCTCACCATCTGCACCTCGGAACGACAGGCAGCAACCAGGAACACGCCATGTTCAGAAAAAACCTGCAGGAACACCATGGGCAGCTCTATGGGGATCAGAACTTGCCCTCAAATGTGCACTATTACAACAGGGTTTCCCTCATTCCTAGGGAGATAGGAAAGGTCAAACTTAAGAATGTGCTTTCAAATCCACAGCACTCCAGGGTAACATTAAATGAACTCAATTTAATAAAACACATTCCAAGTTGTTGCTCCAATTGAACATCATTCTTTTTGTCGTGCAATGAGTAGTTCAGGTTTCACGGGGTCATTGGAAATTTCTGAATCAGTCTGTCTTCCCATTGCATTTAAAATACTGATTTAAATAACCGCGGCGCTGGATACTCCACAGCACACCCGGGAGCAGGGGAGATCACACCACACTGAAGCTGCCACTGCGCTTATCTCCTGAGGCAGAGAATGGAATTTTGCTGTCCTCCAAAACATACTGATCGTCCCCTTCACAGCACACAGCACATCCCCCTGGGGAAGTGATGGCATCCCATCTTATCCTCAATTCACTAAGATAAGAGGTATTTTGATCCCAGTGCCTGGTATTATGAAAACACTGTCATGATTTCAGCAGGATTAGCTAAGCTGGTAAAGCTGCACATGGTCCCCCCCTTGGTTATTTTGCTCTGCATCTGGTTTTAAATGCTTTGTCATTTGGAACAGACACTTCAGGCAAAATCCCATATTCTGACCAAGGGCAGCTGTGGCTCTCCCAGTTCCCAGTGGGAAGGGATGTTGTCTGAGCCCTCCCTTTCAGTGTTTTCTCCCTAGAAAACACTGTGAAAATCACAACAGACTTGCATAAGACATTGGAATAAATATTTATATATAGATTGAAATATTTACATGTGCAGTTCTCCATGCTTGGGGCATGAAAGTGAGCACAAATAACTGCAGTCAAGGTTCGGGGTTCTAGATTAACACATTTCCCATCATGATGACCTGGGGGTTAAACCATTAATCATGGAAACCCAGACTGGTTTGGGCTGGAAGGAGCTTAAAGTTCCTCCAGTTCCAACCCCCTGCAACGGGGCAGGGACACCTTCCTCTAGAGCAGGCTGCTCCAAGCTCCGTCCAGCCTGGCCTTGGACACTTGATGTTGTCTCTCATGTTGCTGTTTGCAGCGAGGCAGCAGAGGTAGGGTGAGGACAGCAGAGCACCGGTTCTGCCATGGGTTCACCTCTCTGTGGTGAACCCCTCACCGCCCCAGCACCTCGGAGCAGCACCAAACACCCCTAACCCTCCTGTTCCAGAAGTTTCTAGGGCAGGAATGTTCCCACTGGAGGCAATTCATGTAGGAGCTCCCAGGGAGGTAACAGCATCCCTGCTCATCACAGGCACCTATCCTGACACTGGGCTCTGGGCAAAGCAGCAAAGGGAAGAGCATTTCCATCCCTCTGCTCGTGCTTCCATATTAATTTCTATCACACCAAAGCCCCATGATCAGAGCATCACTCTGGGCTTTTCTTTCCAACACCTTTCCACTGTGCATTGCTTCCCTTCTGGAATGACATCAGTGAGAATCAGTGTGGTGGAAGTGGCAGAGCAGCAGCAGGAAAAAAAAACCTCTGACAAACAGCAACAGCCTCCCCAGACCCCTTTAAAATAATGACGATTTACCAAATGGCTGGGAAGTTGTTATAATTCCTTTTCCAAATTATTACTCGCCCTTTAGATTAGAAATGAGGCCAGGGTTAGCAATCAGCCATAAATGGTCGGATTTCTGAAGTAGAAGCACTTGTCTGATTGTGAAGTGGAGCCATTATTGCCTTGATTGAGTCTTTTTTTTCCCTTCCCCTGTTTTTTAAGCCTGCTTGATTTGTGCCTCAGCCACATTCACGCCGGCACCGTGCAATCACAGCGCTCCTGGCTCCTTTACTCAGCGATTCAGGGTCCACTACTTTGGCACAGCTGCCACCTTTTAGCCTCCATCAAGCAGAGATATTTTAAGTGAGCTGCACTTTGTTTGTCGTCCCCCCCCCCCCCCCGGTTCCTTCCTCACTTTTTCCTTTTCTCATTTTTTTTCTTTCCATACTTTTTTTGGGGGGTTGGAAGAAACTGTGTGTGAACTTTAATTCCAAACTGAAGTTGGAAGGACACAGCTGAAGCTGGGTGTCATCCAGACAGGACAAACCTGCAGTTACATCAGGAATGGGGATGAAGTGACTTGCTCCAATGATTGAAGTCAACCCAAAGCACTGACTAGCGTCTGGGTGCTTGAGGCTTGAGCTTTGTTTGCTTTGTTTGCAGATTCAAGCCAGTAACTTGTATTTATAGAATCATAAAATCACAGGATGGTTTGGGTTGGAAGGGAACTTAAAGTTCATCTGGTTCCAACCCCTTGCCATGGTTTTTGTACATTTGCAGGCAGAAATGTCAACTGATCAACTAAAACATACTTCCATGGTCCACTGGTATATCCCCAAACCCAGCAGTTTAGCACTGAAATGATCTCAAATCCTCAACTACAATGGTGAGACAAGCCCTGGCAGAGCAGTACCCAGACTGTGCTGTGTAGTGTAATGCTGCGTTAGAAAGGTGTACTTGCTACTGTGTGTAGAGGCAAGAAGAGCCAAAACAGCGGAACTAACATCTCCTGGTGCTAGAGGCTGCAAATGCGGCAGAGCTGGCGTTTTAGCCCAGGTCTGTAACTCCCTGTTTAGCAGTTGTTTGTTTTCCAAAGCCATCATTTTGGAGGGTCCAGGATATCAAGGGAAAGTTAGCTGCACAAACAGCTGATGTCTCAGCCCAATTAGCAACTGAAGTGAATTAAGTAATGGAAGACTCAAAGTAAGGAATTACTTCAGAAAAGGGAAGAATCTATTTCAGCATTATCCAGGGAAAAAAACCATGTTAGACTCAGAGGGAATGGCCAGCAAAGCCAAAATGCAGTGACAGAAATTATTGGCTTCCTTAAAGCTGTGTTTACAGCTTGTTCTTGCAGAGCACCAACAGGCTTCTTCCCCAAAAGCAGTGCCAGGACAGTGGTAGGGAGAGGGTCCGTATGTGACCTGCACAGGCCTGCCCTGTGAAAATACTAAAGTAGGACAAAGGCAGAAGACAGCCTTTAGCCCATCCTTCGTTTGGCTATATAACACTGTCATAACTCTCCAGGTGAGAACTGCTTTGTTCCCCTTCAACCCCAGTGCCTTAGCAAACCAAACCCATCCACCCGCTTCCCTTCTCCTTAGATGAATGGGCCCAGTTGCAGATGCCCAGGTGAGCAGCTCACCTGGTCTGTAACCCAGCATATGCATAATTCAGTACATGAATTCTGAAGTCCTCCAGCTCCTAGGGGGATGTGAGTAACCGGGAGGAGAGAGGGGTTCGACCTAGTCCCCATGCCAACCCTTAATGGAGAGATGCTTGTATCCACTGAGCTGATAGAGCAGCTCTGGGGATGGAGACCCGGACCCTGCACTGCAAAGTTGAGCCTTGAGCACTGCCAGGCTCCTGACCTGGTCTTTGGCTTGAGCAAGGGCTCAGGAAACCAGCAGTGAGCTTGGTCCTCTCATTGCTAGGTTTACAAATTGCGCTAATACATCCATTGCAGCCAGGGCAACAGAGCTGGAGAGGAAAAAATGACGCAAAAATGATAGAATCACAGCATGGTTTGGGTTGAAGGGACCTTAAAGCTCATCCAGCTCCAGACCCTGCCACAAGCAGAGACACCTTCCACTACAGCAGCTTGCTCCAAGGCCCTGTGTCCAACCTGGCCTTGAGCACTGCCAAGGATGGGGCAGCCACAGCTTCTCTGGGCACCCTGTGCCAGCACCTCAGCACCCTCACAGGGAAGAGCTTCTGCCTTATATCCACCCTAATTCTCCCTTGTTTCAGTTGGAACCCATCACCCTTGTCCTGTCACTGCAGTCCCCAGGTAGGGGATAACGTAGTGACAGTTTCTGCCGTACATTGGTCAGGTTTATGACTTGAAGGCTGTTGCTCTGAAAGGGCTACAGGAGGGGAAGGAAATGACCCGATTCATATATGCGCAGCCACTCTCCTTGACTACAACCCCCCGTAACTTCCAGCAAGGCTCTGTGGCTCCAGTTACCCCAATGAGCCGGTTGGCGGAGGATGGGCAAAGCTCTCTTGATCAGCCATGAGGTCCATAGCATTAGGGAGGAATGCATGTTTCCTTTCCTCCCTGAAGCCTCCAGCTGAACACATTTGAGCAGGGCAGTTCAGAACTGTCACTTAATATTATCAGCTACATCTACTGTATGGCCGAGGAGCTCCCCCGGGATACAGGGGGAGCACGCTGCAGGGTGGCAGCATGTCACCGGTGCTCTGATGGGGAGGGATAACCATCTCTGCACAAACTTGACATCTCTAAATTGATTACATCAGCGGGCAGTGGTGGTCCTTTCAAGTACGCTCCTTTTGTTTCAGATTTACAGTAAAATTACCAGCAGCAGTTTACAATTAAGGGAAATAATAATAACTGCATATGCTTTCATCTGCACATACAATTACAATAAACTGCATGCTTTAATAGGATTGTGAAAAATCTGTGTTTGACCCATACAAAAAAGTAAACATTCTAGTTCTGGGTACTATATCATTATCACAACAAAGGGAAACTCCTGAAATCCGATGATTTAAACATCTGGAGAATGTTAATCACTTCAAAATGACGGATGTTTTTTATTTTAGCTTTTGACAGACACACTCCTTTCATAGATAGATGATTATTTACATAAATTACATCACCAACGTGAAAAAAAGTCCAAAATAACTTCAAAGGATAAAGAGCTTAATTAAAGGGAGACTTTTCTATTTCTCCTCTCGTAGAACACAGAATAAATAGAAGGATTTCCAGAGGGAAAAGGTAACTCCATTGTATTAAATATGACGCAGTTGTGTTTTAGGTTCCCCCACACACAAAGGAGCTTTGGATGTCCACTTTAAATAGAGCCAAGGTGCAATAACAAGCAAAACAGCAGTGAAACAGGCTCACCCACCATCTTGATGAGCAGAATGTCATGGGGCAGGCACGGAGTGAAGCTTCAGCTCAGTTTTTAGGTGCATATGCAAGACGCCCGGGTTTCAGTGCCTAATTGTTCCCTTACTGTAAGTTTCATACAAGATAAAACTCTAATTTACTTGGTTTTATATATATGCAAACCAAATAATTCTTATATATATAAACAATACAAATATATATAAAATATCTATCAGCTATAATATATATTATATATTTAGAATATTTTATATATATACATAAACCATACAAATAATGTGTTCTGTATGGCACAATGTGCTCTGTAAAGCATACAAACACATATGGAACAGCATCAGGGTCAGCAAGAGCAGGACTATGGGATCTGATTCAGGTCCTTTAGCCCCGTCCCCTTATGTTACACATCAGGAAGCAAATTCAAATTCATAGCTGCTGTGCTACCACGAAAGCAGGCTCAGCCGAAAGGCTTCAGCTCCCAGCTATTTGTAAGACAAAGATTCCAAAGGCGGTTTCAGGAATGAGCAGGAAGGAAGGTGCAGGTAAGTTGCACCACGGAACAGCCTCAGGGAAACGTGACTACTGTGGACATGGATGGGTAATAGCCAGGTTTAACACCAGGGGCTGGGGGAGCACAGAACACACCAACACGAAGCTGAAGGGATGGCTGCTCTGGTGAGATTCCCTGTCAGCGCACCGGTTTGATTGCTCATGCTCAGGAGCAGAGCAGAGCACACCAACCCGAGCGCCGCAGGGCTCTGGCCATGCTCTGTCTGGCTGCCCCTCGCAATTGCCTGGATCCACTCCAATTTCCTCCCACACTCAGAGCTGGTCTGCACGCTGACCCTGCACAGTTCGTCCGCTCTCCGGCAGAAATGTCACTCAAAAGGAAGCTATTAAGTCAAGAAGGTAATTCTGCAGGAGCAGCCTGCTGCATAAACAGAGCTTGACCTGCAGTAATTCATTTCTAGTCCTGCACAAAGAGACTTAACAGATAGAATCAACCCGTTTCAGGATCTAAACACTGCAGTGAAGGCAAGAACTCAAGAACTTGAGGCGATATTTGTGAGGGGTTGTCTTTAATACTAGAAACTGAGAAACAAGTGTAAACCACAGTCTTTAAAACCTGAATAGGTTTGGCATCCGCATTTCACAGGCTAAACAGCTGCGGAGAGTAGAGCTAGATCTGAAGGTCTGCTGACCAACTATCGGTCATTTAATTTCTCCCCCAAATACTTTAAACTGCTGATGTTCCCAACACTGACCACAATTACTAGTGGAGACCATCTAATGCCTTAACTCTTTACCAACTTTAGAGGCTGCTTAAAGTCAGAAAACATTCTGAAAAGAAGACAAAACAGTGAAAATATTATGAATTCCTGTTTTACAGTGTTGAAAGAAGTGAATCTGGAGCACAGGAGGAGGCCCGTCATCCTTATTTATACTGTACTAATATTTTGCTTTGCCCAAACCGATTTGCACATCCAAGACCAGTTCTCATGAGCACAAACCGTCAGCTTTTTCTTACAGGGAGGCTATTGGGTGCTCCACACCAAACCCCAGCGCCTGGCCAAGACAAACCGTCCCAAGCTCAGCCCTTGTGTGATTCCATGTCCTGCTCCCTGCTGCATCCGGGTCTGCCCAGACACAGCACCCAGGGTCCCTGAGAGGACCCCCCAGCCAGACCCAGTTCAAACATAGGTTTGGTAAAGCTACAGACAGGCAATGTTGTCCCAGTTAGAGGTATCAGTATTGTAGAGATGAATAAGGACACAGGTTCTACATCGCTAAAAGCCTCTTCTTGTGTGCAAAGGGTATGAAATGGTTAATGGTATTTATTGCTGAGAAAGTGGATAACTTCACAAACTATAAAAAACAGTTCCCTTTCTTGCCTCGTATTTACACTTACATTGAATAACACACTTTCTAGAAGTACCAGAGTTTGAAGTTGAAGGAACTTCACAGTATCAAATGTTTCCTTAATGACTGCACCTGGATCTCCATGAGCTCATTGTATACACCTACAGCCCAGTTCAAAGGAACTGCCCGTTCTGCTTGTTTTCACCAGTGAAACATGAATTTTTGTGCCTGACAAACTTCGAATCTGCTTTTTGTTCTCGCTCTTGTCACCCAAAAGGGATTTTTTAACTGTTGGGTCCTCAAATCTACTTGAGAATCGCGCATGCTGACTGGAACAAGAAGATAACTCAGTTCACTGATTTCTGACCCATGCATTGCTCTTGGGTCCCCACCACCAGCTGGAAAGACTCCTCCATATTTTGTGCCAGAGAAGTGAGTCTGTTTCTTGGCATTATTTGTACATTCTTCCCTCGTTCCACATTTTCCACTTGAAATTGCAAATTCTTTTCACAAGGGGTTCACTTTGTCTGCTGAAGCCAAAAAATTGTCTGTTTCCTGTCCAAACTTTACTCCTGACACAGTGCAATGAGCTTTTGGTTGTTCAGGGTCTATTTCTGGGGGAATGACTCACGTCACGCAGATACTTTTGCAATCTGGCAGAGTACAAACCTTCATTTAACCAAACCCATCTTGCTGATATGTTCTCTGGAGCCAGCCCAAGGTAATGGCAGGGCAGGTTCTGCAGCTCTGACTTCTGCAACACCGGGAGTAGACCCCAGGGCTGCCAAACCCTCTTTTCCATAGGATCCCAGCATAGTTTGAGTTGGAAGGGACCTTAAAACTCATCCAATTCCAAACAACTGCCATGGGCAGGGACACCTTCCATTAGAATAGCTTGCTCCAAGCTCAGTCCAGCAAGGCCTTGAACACTACCAGGGATGGGGCAGCCACAGCTTCTCTGGGTACCCTGTGCCAGTGCCTCACTTTGAATATATAATATTCAATAAAAATAATATGAAAGTATATGGAAATATATGAAAATACACTCCTAGAGTGTATTTTTTTCCTTTAACATGATCATTTTACTTTGGCGTTACACATAGTGGGCAAAGCATGAGACTGTTTGCTCTGACCTCCAAATACCCTAACTCTTCTGGTAGCATCCGCAATCCCTGGTGAAAAACAGGGAATAACTGGCAAAGTGTCAGTCTGGAGAATAGGTGAAGCAATGAGCTCTGAGGATCAACCTGTCACCACGTATTTGTGTGGAGTTAAGCAAACTTCCAACATAATATGGCTGCTGGAGTTAACTTGTTAACTTGAGCTTAAAAAAGGGAACTAGCAGCCCTAAATCAGAGAGGGAAAGGGATTCAACAGGAAGGTTCAGGGTATCAGGTGAACAAAAGTTACTAATCTCAACAAACAGACCAAGCCACATGGAGTTAGAACATAAGAAAACACAAATCTTGGCTTTTGAGACTTTGGAAGATCCATTCTCTCACCTTTTAATGGTCACATATTGTCCTAGTGAGTCCATGGCTACGATGCTAACAAACACATTGCTTGAGTGCCTTTACAGCCGCTGCCTACACAGGGCTGAGAAAGTAACATAAACAGGAGCATGTGTGCCTCAGACAGCCAGGTAACATCTGTGATGTTCTTAACCACATCTGTCTGTGATTGTGTGTCATATCCTTGTTCATTTGGCTTCCTCCAGACTCAGGTAATTACTGGTGTCACTGAAAGCCAGTTGCTGAAATTCCACTATTGGTGGAAAAGAATGAATGGAGGCATCTTGCTACCAGAATGTACCAATGTCAAAGGTCCCAGAAGTGTTTTGATTTATTATCATCTGATGTAATGTAAAACACTTGCAGAAGTGCTGGAGAGCCTGTTGTGACATTGCAGTCTTACAGAAAAGCACAAATGTGACCGGAAACAAAGCCCTTACAACTCTGCCGTTGCCAGGAGAGTTGCACAGAGGCTGCAGTATGTGAAGAGCCATTCTGGGTAAGTCACCTTTGATGTTCAGTCTTCACTGGCACTTGAAGGACTGAACCCTGTGGTACTGCCAGGCATTTAAATCACAAATACTGTTTTACATAAATCAGCACCAGGTTTAATTGCTGACTGCACCAGGAGCTTTGTGTCACTGGGAACCACACAACCTGATTGTTTCCTCTGAGTTGCTGACGTCTGATCACAAGCATTCCAGGGTCACATTCTCCTTTATGAGCTGTGATAAAATCGTTGTGATTACACCCCCACCACAGGAACCCTGCCCCCACTCTTTAAGCACCCAGCACTCAGCACTTAGTAATGAACCCTCAGTCAATAATTTGGGCTTTACTAATGTAGCTCACTTCCCTTGAATGTGTGCTTTCCTCCTGTATTCCCCTTCTTTTCCCATTTCGCTAATTTGCAAGGGTCTGCAGCATATCATTGTGGAGTTCTCCAGCCTCACTGCAGAGTCAAGCATGGAACATTTGTCATGCAGAGTTGTTTAGGAATGGGATGTACAGCTACTCCATAGCAGGAGCGCTCAGAGTCACACCAATGGCTTGGCCTGTTTTAGAGCTGGAACCAATAAACAAATCAGGGTAGACCTTTTAGACAGCCTGAAGCACCAGACATATTCTCATGTATCTCTGTAGATCTCTCACTACGGTTATCATTCACTGGAGTTAACCTAAATAGCACAGCTTCTTCAGGTGAGTAAGTCCATAGCAGACTCATTTCAGCCTAGTTCCCCTAAACATCTTCCCTCATCCTTTACTGTTTTAATCTAATTAGAGTCTTACACAGCCCAGGAATTTGGGAGATCCTGACACTTCCATACTATCTAATTGTTCATTGCCATGGATTTAACTACTCTGGAAAAGAAGATGAAGGTGTTCAGGCCCCTGACTCTGGAATTACCTCCTGCTATTGACTGATGGGGACTGATGGGAAGAAATCTTTGTACTGACTTCAGACTTTCTGTCCTGGAACAGTTCCGGCTCGTGTGTTTTCAGTGCTCAAAAAATAGCGAGGTGAAACATTTAAAACAAAATCAGGAGGCAAACAATAAAGGTAAATCAATCAAAGTGGCTGTCGTGGTTTAAGCCCAGCTGTAACTCAGAACCACACAGTTGCTCTCTCACTCCCCCCCTCTTCCTTCCCCTCTCTCCCAGAGGGATGGGGAGGAGAATTGAAAGAATGTAACTCCCACGGATTGAGATAAGAACAGTCCAGTAACTAAGGTATAACACAAACCACTGCTGCTACCACCAATAATAATAATGATAAGGGAAACAACAAGGGAAGAGAATACAACCACTCGCCACCCACCGACCGATACCCAGCCCAACCGAGCAGTGATCTAACCCTTCCGGGTAACTGCCCCCAGTTTATATAGTGGGCATGATGTGCTGTGGTATGGAATACCTCTTTGGTCAGTTTGGGTCAGGTGTCCTGTCTCTGCTTCCTCCCGGCTTCCCCTCCTCCCTGGCAGAGCATGATCCTCAGAGAGTCCTTGGTCAGAGTAAACATTACTGAGCAGCAACAGAAAACATGGGTGTTATCAGCACTGTTCCCAGACTGAAAGTCAAAAACACAGCACTGCACCAGCTACTAAGAAGGAGAAAAATGACTGCTACTGCTGAACCCAGGACAGTGGCATATGTAGATATAAAATCTACCACTAAAACTGAGCTAAAACCCCCACAAACACCCTCACTGTATCCTAGTTCTAACACTGCACAGCAAAGCTGTCTCAGTGTCAAGTCCCAGATCCTTAATATTCACAGAGAGAAATGGCTGGAAAGAAAGAAAACTGGCTTGGTGATCACCATTATTTGTCTCCACTGTCTGCAGCTTATATCATTTGGCTGTAATTAGTAAGCAGAGCAGTTGTGTGAGCATCCTCAGTCCGCAGTAGCTTCAGGAACGGGCTCTAAGGAAACATGGTAAGGACAGTGGATTCATTTTCAAGAAAGGCAGCACAGGAGAGAGCTGAGCAGAAGCAGAAGGAGCCGTTTGGGTTCTGGTAACTACAGCTCATTCGCAGCAGTGAGCCAGCTGGAGCTGTTGACACTGTAATCCAAACACCTGAGTCGCCCCGTGCACTGAGAGCACTGGTAGTAGTTTAAAACAAAACAACACGGTATTATTAACTTTGAGCAGGAATGATGTCCAGGAAGGCAGTGGTCCTGGCAGCAGCGCTGTGCTGTGACTCTGGGAAGTAACTATTCCATGTGAAAAACGGAGTGGAGAGGCAGAGATCTGCCCAAGGCTCACGGCTGCCTTCCTGATGTTTATCCCAGCTGTGCTGGAGAAGAAGCCAGTGCAGAGCCTCCAGGAACTGCGGCAGCAGAGGGCTGCAGTGATGATAACTGAACCACTTCCTACAGCTCTAACTTTCCATTTGGTTTAAAGTGCACTGAACTGTCACCGTGCCCTGAGGATCAGTGTGCTCCCACGCCAGCAGCCTAACAGGAGGAAACTCCAGCCTGCACCCATGATCACACTGATAGAACTGTGTCAGTGGTTTTACCTTTCCAGTATTACACCTGAATGTGATTCTCCTCCAGAAATTAGCTGCAATTCCTCCTTTGAGCAGTAACAACTGTTCAGTTGCGCACTGTAAAGTAAGGCACAGCCAAGTAACCTCACAGACAGTCAAGTTCCACAGTGATTTCTTCTGGAATGGCTGGTCAGCCCACTATCCCCTTCGCATGCCCCTCCTCAAATGCCTGGTTCTGAACTTAGGCTCCCTCCTTGTCCTTACCATCATAAGCAGTTTATTGGTTATGTTCTGCAGTCACATCAGCCCTTTAGTCACTTCACAGAAGGCTACATCAGGTGTCCACAGCAGCAGATGGTCCCCTGCTCACGGGATTTAGCCCCAAAGGCAGCTCTAGCAGCTTTCACAGACGCACCTGCGTTGGCTTAGCACTGGCAGCACTGCAGTTCAGAGGGAGGTGCCCTTGTGATGCGGTTCTGTTTGCGCTTGCTATTCTGCTCCTGTGCAGCTATGTGTTTCCCTGTCCTGCTGCTCCTGGCCCTAAGACTGCTTGTTGGAAGCCAGTACCAAGATGAGGCATAGGAGAAAACTATTTCTTCCCTTTCTATAAAGGAATTCAATGAGGATAATTAATTTCCTTAAGATGAAATTATGACACAGTCTGACCAACAGATGCACAGGATGCCAGACAGTCCCTGGGGAGGCAGCCGCGCCAGGTACAGATTATCATCTGGAAATGAGCATCAGATGAAAGGACACCAGAGTGAGCTTGGGCCAGGAAGAAAACAGCACCAGGCATCAACCACCAGGTGAAAGCAACGCTTGTGCTCTCTGTAGAATTAGCTCCCCCTGCCCCTGAACACAGGTCACCCGCTGTTAGCAATGAACATGAACATGAACATGAACTTGAACATGAATTTGAACTTGAACATGAACATGAACATGAATTTGAACATGAAAATGAATTTAAACATGAACATGAATTTGGACTTGGACATGAATATGAACATGAAAGCTATGGCTGAAATAATTAAAAAGCAACAAAATCTTTGCTGAGTCTTTCGGGCTCCACAGACTGGAGCAGCCCTGGACTGATCCCTGGGTTTGTGGTAACTACTTGGGAGAGCCAAGCAGCTCGTCCAGTCTCCTCTGAGCTTACAAATGGTTGTGAGAAAACAGGAGACCTCCTATATAGCTCTTAAGCAGAAAGATCATGAAGACGCAGCCCCCACACTAGGACTCCCCGTTATCTGAGCAAGGGGTCCTTCTGAAGGGACAAACACCATTTCCTGCATAACCAGAAAAAGGATTAAGGACAAAACCAAGAGATGGGATTTCACAAACATAAACATTTCTTTTTGTTCCACCGATCTCACTGACGCTGACAAGGAGATCTCTGAATTCTTCCACCACCTTCAATCCATGTGCCACAAATAACACCACAAACCATAACCAAGCGCTCCTGTCCAGCTTCCCAGATCCCAGTACTAAAATCCCCAGTAAAGCCAGCCCAGAGCACTGTCAGGGTTGGAGCAAGATGCACTTCCACGGAGACGGAGCTCAGTGTTTGAACCTAAACGCTCCTTGTGCTGAGGTCATTCTTTGAGTAAACTGAGGATAGATGGTGGTTTCCAGTGGGACATCAAGGTTTAGCTATTTGACTGAGAATGTACGACTGGAGCGAGCAAAAGTAAACTGTAAAAAAGAGTTTCCTAGGTATATAAATAAACACCAGTGCTAACACAAACATTTAGATCAGATCATGGCCAGTGCAGTAGACAATAATTCATTGCATTGTCTCATTCTTACTATAGGGAGCACTGTGACCCTTAGGGATTTTAATAAATCAGTTCCTGATGACAATACAAGCAAATGAGAGTAAACCAGGTTTGTGATTATAGCTGAGGCACAGGACTTGGAGGTTTCATTCCTGCTTTTCACTTCCCTGTAGATTCTCTGTGTGACTTTAAATTCATTCCCATTTTTTGGTGCTGTATCTTGCCCATCTTCCAACACAGTTTCCCTTTTAATGCAAGTCCTTATGTTAATCATAGAATCATCACAGAATCCCAGACTGGTTTGGGTTGAAAGTGACCTTAAAGCTCCTCCAGCTCCAACCCCTGCCATGGGCAGGGACACCTTCCACTAGAACAGCTTGCTCCAAGCCCCTGGGTCCAACCTGGCCTTGAACACTGCCAGGGATGGGGCAGCCACAGCTTCTCTGGGCACCCTGTGCCAGTGCCTCAGCACCCTCACAGGAAAGAGCTTCTGCCTAAGAGCTCATCTTAATTTCCCTTCTGGCAGGTTAAAGCCATTCCCCTTGGCCTGTCCCTACAGGCTCTTGACAAAATGATGTTCATAATCTCAGAGGGTGACTGTGATACACACAAAGCTTAGGGTGAAACACATGCTAACAACAGACATGGGACCAGATATCTCATCCCTATCCTCTTCTCCAAGCTCACTCGGTGCCTACTTGTGCATCCACAGACAACACCTAACCCAGAAACACCCACAGTCAGACATTTACAATTGTGTGGTTTGAGCTGCAAAAGGCAACTAATACTCAGATGTAACAAACCTGGCACTGCAGTCCATTATCATCAGCTGTTCACTGCAGATGTAAATAGTAGGAGCTTACACTTTTCACACTATATTTTTACTCAATACCTGCCAAAGGCTGGAACCAAAACTCTGTCCAGAGTCTGTCCTTTTCAGCTTTGATTCCTTGAGAAAGAATCCAAGGGAAAAACATGACTTAGACTCCCTTAAACAAACTGAAAAATTATGTACCCTTACTAATGAATGGACGAGAAATAGACAGTAAAAGGAAATGCCATCAAACTCCGGAATGCCAGCAGTCTCAGAGATGTGAATAACCCTCTGGTAACCCTAGTGCTGCATCAAAAGCAGGCGAGCAAGCCGCAGGCAGCATTCACTGAAGTGACTGCTCCATTCCTCTTGGAAGATTGCATCCAATTCACATCTTACATGTCCCCTTGCACCATGTTCCGCAGCAGGTAAAAGAAAACTGAGCCATGTGTTCCCATTCTAATTACAAACCCAGCCCTTACAACTCATTCCTGGATGACTTAATCATGCTGGGAGACAGGGTGAAGATGACAGATGAATGTGAGCATAAGGAATACACAGTTGTTAATCTGAACCTTTCCTCTGTACTGACTGAGTGTGGACTCCTGCTGGCATCAGCAGCAGCAAACAGCCGGGGACCCAGGGCAGGCTGGATCGTGGTGCCAGGACTCCTGCAGCACCTCACATTCCCTGAGAAGCTTCACAGCTCACTGTATTTGCTGCATTTTTCCCTGTAAAAGCCCTAAGAAGTGAGGCTGTGGCAGCATCCTGCAGAACAGGAACTGAGGCACAGCAAGTGACTGAACTGCCTTCCTGAGAGCACAGGAAAGTGGTGCCACAGCAGGAGACTGAACATCTTTGGCTTGTTGGCCACACAAGAGCCTGTTCTGCCCACCTAATCTGAGTCCAAAGCATGTGCATCCAGCAAGAAACAGCAAAGAAGCAGGGGCACAGCAATGTGTAAAGGTACCTTCCTGCTGTAACCACCCATGGACAGGTCACCTTTCTCTGACACATGATGTGGTGGCTTCCTGGCTAACAGACAGAGCTCCTTCTACAGGAGGACCATGACAAGAAAAGCAAAGGGTGATTTTGACCCTATTCATAACACCCCATCAACATCCATTATTGCCTCCACCACTGCAGTATGAAATCAAGATCTCCTGGCTGGTTGGCAATGGAATGCCCCAGGCCCTTCTCCTTGGGCTGATAGAAGATGGCTCTCTGCTTCATCACTCAGACCAAAGCCCATGGGTTCAAAAGCATGCAGGCTCTCTGCACTGTGTCTGAGCTTCTTCTTTACCAATCATGACTATTCAATAAAACTTTATAACTACAACTTCATATCCACAAAATAAATCAATTTTAACTGCACAGTCTAAGTATGTGAGCATTCTGGCAACCAACCGAAAACACATAGGTTCCTCCTTATAGCTCCATGGCAGTGAAAACCATGACAAACTGAGGGAGATATGTTCAGAAAGGAAAATCTCACACCAATACTCATATGGAAATGATTTTTTCAAAATACTGTGGTATTGCAAACCCAGCCCAACAAACAGCAGGTCACGACAGAGCTGTTCATCATGGCATCGCCTGGAAAATTCAGTTTACACAGCATTTTTGACTGCCAAGCCCCTATTTGCTTTTCAGTGTTAAAAGTTAATGTTAACAGCTGAAGAGGAGAGTCATCCTCAATCACCACTTTTTCTACTGGCTCTAAACCCCAGGAATTAAGCTCCTGGGTGCTCAAACTTACCCATAGAACAGTTGCCTAAATACCACCATGGAACATTGCATACCTTCTAATTACAATAACAAAAAAGAGTGATTTTGTAGATTACTGTTAGTTTGTTAGTTAGCTCTGAGAGGTTTTGTCTGTGTGCTTCTTTCTCAGGGCAAACATAACAGCTTCTCTTTGCTACAGGATACTCTGAAGAAAACAATGGCATCAACAGTGGGAAAGAACGTAAGTCTGGGTGGTGCTGTTTCTTACAGTAGTGCACACACAGTGTTACAAACCCACACACAGAAGGGACAGTGAACACCTGAACCCAGCAGAGATGAGTTCCAGGACTCGGCACAGCCTCTTCCACCTTCCCTGCTGAAGAACAGAGGGGTCCTAGAGAAGTGCTGAGTGCTTCTCAGAAGAGGACCCCTCTCACAGCCAGACCGTCATTGCAGACTATCCTGTCACTGGGAGGGGAATGCGGCCGGGTCAACAGTGCTATCCAGGGGTTCAGTCTTTAACACAAACTTGGCTCCTCATTCCCTGTCTTTAAAGGTTCTCCACAAGCAAAACTGATAAAAGATGCCTTTTGTGCACGTAAAGCATGTTGCAGAGTTAAACAAGGGTTAAATAAACCCAAGAATTAAGTAATGCCTTGCTTAGATAGTGCTTTTCTGCAGTGATGTGCTGCATTACAATCTATCTTCCACTGAAATCAACACCCGAAGTAAAATATTGCTGTTACTGGAACTAGCTCCTCAGGGAAGTGGTCATGGCCCCAGGCCTGTCAGTGTTTAAGAAAACTTTGGACACACTCTTAGATAAAGGGTTTAACTTTTAGGCTGCTGGAGTGAGAAGTTGTACTCAATGGTCCCCACAGGCCCCTTCCAGCTCAGGACATTCCATGATTCTGCGCACGTTGTTGGGCAAAGACAAAGGTGCCCACAACAGTTATGTTTAATAAGCACACAAACTTGTCAGTTCGGAATGACAGACAGTGGTCTTCTTGAGAACCTGCTGGAGGTGCACTGGGTATTTCTCTGGCTAGAGACAAAGATAAGATCAAATGCATACAATTAACTTCATAGGCAGGAAAATTTACACAAAAACATCCTTAGTTAAGGGATACACCAGAGTCTACCTCCCTCAGCAGAAAAACTCCACCAATAAAATAGGTTTGGTCCACTTGGAGGTTGCATCAATACAATGTAGTGATGGGCAAATGTGACTGAAAAAAAAGATGCTCTGACATCTGTACCCATTCATCCAACACTGTGCAGGGTGTGCAAGCTCACCACCTTCAAATCTAGAGGCTGGCTGAGCATGCCTGAAGCTATCAGCTGGACAGCGAGGTTGGAAGCAGCATTCCTCTCCTCACTACACTCTAGCTTCTTGCACTGGGAGAATCTTTCAGCTGTTGTCTTGCAAACCATCCTGTTGGCTTGTATACCTTTATACCAGACATTTCATCTGTTTTCAATGGTTCCTAACCCAGGAAAGGGTCCAAGGATGTGCTTAACCTTAAACACATACTAAAGTCCCATTGAAGTAAAGAGGAAAGCCTATGCCCTGGCTTAAGAATCGATGCCAAAGCTAGGACAGCGATTTGAGTGGCTTGGGAAACAACTGCATGGTTTTGACCTTCTCTTGCTGCACCGGGACACGATCACTGTCTGTCTCCCAGCAGGGAAAGAAGAGTGTTGCAAGCTCTCTGCCATCATCCCAGGGGCTGCAGTGGTAACACTGAGCCACCCTGCTGTGCCAGCAAGGGTACACACCACTGCCCATGCACAGAGGAGGCTAAACCAACCCTGCAGCCATAGAACCACAGAGTCATGGAATGGTTTGGGTTGGATTGGACTTTAAAGCTCATTCACTTCCAGCCCCCTGCCACAGGCAGGCACACCTTCCACTAGAGCAGGATGCTCCAAGCAGCAGTGTCACTTAAACACCTTGTTACTTTCATTGTGCTCCTATCACAAACTTCAGTGGCCCAGAATTCCTTGAGCAAGGGAATGGTGCCACACAGGGAGAGGCAAAGGAAAGACCCAGGAGCAAGAGGAGCTGTGTCTGGTGACAGGAGACACCAGCTTCATCTGCAGCAAAAAGAGGTATTTTTTGCTACAGATGAAGTATTGCTTCTCCTGAAAAGTATTGCTGCTCCTGAACAATACATATGTGTGGCTGAGCAAAGGGCAGAAGACATCTCAGATGTCTGGGCAGCCTTACAATGAGGCTGTAGTGACTGGTAGTTCTCAGACTGCCTTCCACAGCTGTGCCAGCTCATCACAGCCATAGCAGAATTCAGCTCATCACAGCCCTGGTGTCAATGGGGTCCTGGATGTGCATTGTTTCCTCAAAGGTATCTCTGCCATCTAATTCACTGGCAAATCATTATCCTACATTTGGCACCTCTTCAAGTCGTTGCAGCATTCTGTAGCAGGTAAGGCTTCCTAAAACTCGCTGCTGTCCTCTCACTGAAATGCATAGTAAAACATGGGCAGACAAGGATTAAATGAGGGATGTGGCAGCACTGCGGGGCTGAGCACCCTTCAGAGACCCACCCACTGGTGCGGACAGTCAGGGATCAATCAGCTCTTCCCCATACATCGTGGCAAACACTTACACACCCCACAAGGGGCCTTGTTCTCTGATAAATACCAGATTGCCTCAACATGGCTGTTTGGGTCTTAAATTTCCCGAGAAATGCAGCTTTTCTTGAAGATAATGAAGCATTGTTTTCCTCTGGTGAGTCTCTTGCTGCAGTGTGTGCTGCTTTCCCATTCCGCAAGGTTAGAATGATGATACTGGGGAAATATAATCATTTTGGTTACCACAGCAAGATCAGCAAGCTCTGATCTTAAATTTCACAATGAACATCTATTATTACTCCCATATTGACCAAGCTGAGCCCTGAACATGTTCTTTTGTTACTCAGGGCTCCTCAGGAATATTGGAATAACCATTGTTCCACCCCACTTGCTAGATACTGCAGCTTTACAGTTCACCAGTTCAAGACAAATTCATATTGACTGCAGGAAACCATTAGGATATTTTAACCAGTTGCCTTGTAGCAAAAAGTAATCACTTCGAACAGCCAGGATTAAACTCTATCTTCAGTGAAGTCTAAGCATCTTTTTAGGCACTTTTTCAGGAGCACCACACTGGAGAAGCCGAGATTCAGAAGCAGTCTTGTAAAAGAAGCTTTTGCATCCCCAGTAACAGTCTGCTGAAATTAACAAGCACTTTGGTGCCATTTATTCAGTGAAGCCAAATCCTCATCACCTTTTCAGCAGCAAGGGCAGGATTCACCTCCAGCCATTCAGGAAGAGACACTGCTCATTTAGGCCACATCAAACACAAAGGCAGTTCTCCAGGATTTAGTCCACATCTGAAATGCTTCTGCAAAAGTGATGTGGAGTTGCCAAGGAAGGAGACACTGGAATGGGCTGCCCAGGGAAGTTGTGAATGCTCCATCCCTGGAGGTGTTCAAGGCCGGGTTGGACAGAGCTTTGGGTGGCATGGTTTAGTGGGAGGTGTCCCTGCCCATGGCAGGCGGGTTGGAACTAGATGATCTTTGGGTCCTTTCCAACCCTAACTATTCTATGATTCTACGATTTCAGTGAAGACTGCTGCCTAATTTGCTGGCATAGGTAGGTGCCCTGGGTTATAGATACACCAGAGTCCACCTCCCTCAGCTCAAAACCTCCACCATTGAAATAAGCTGACTGACAGCATCTGAACATCTGGCTCTCCATTTCTCAGTTCTGTCTTTAGTTTTACTTGGTTGAATTTTGATTTGGTGCCTATTGCAAAGCAAAAAATCTGCCCATTAACAGAAAATGAAAGTGTTGAAATGATCAAGACTCTCATTCTGGATTGCAGCACATAGAGAAGCTCACAGTGGTACAAAGTCTCTGAGCCTGTTTGTTTCCAGCTGAGGAAGCTGTTGTAGGATTGAAGTGGGAAGCTTGATTCTTAGTTCCTTCTGGTCTGCTTCGATTTCAGAGGACTTTACATGTCCTGGTGATGACTGACTGATTGCTTTTTCTTCTTTAAGATTGCTAGAAAATTGAGACTGGAAGACAGAAGAACCTTCTAGAAAAGTAATTGTAGTTGTTCTTACTGATTCTAAAAAGTATGAGGACATACAGAAGAGTTAGATTTCTTGTGGGAAATCATGAGTTCTCTCTAAAACTTGATCACCCACAAAATAAATCTATGTTTGTGACAAAGCTTTTCAAGTGAGCCCAATTAGTTTCCGCAAGACGAAATCACAGGAATTTCCCAAGGGGTTGGTTCCTAAGGCTAATTGCTATTCCTAATACCTGCAGTAACTTATTTTGACCATTTTCTGACTTCCAGACTGCCCGAATTATCCAAACCACACTACTGGAATGAAACGCTTTTAAGATCATCATTCTTACAGAGTACCATAGAATCATAGAATAGTTAGGGTTGGAAAGGACCTTAAGATCATCTAGCTCCAATCCCCCTGCCAGGGGCAGGGACACCTCACACTAAACCATGCCACCCAAGGCTCTGTCCAATCCAGCCTTGAACACCGCCAGCGATGGAGCATTCACAACTTCCCTGGGCAACCCATTCCAGTGCCTCACCACCCTTACAGTAAAGAATTTCTTCCTCGTATCCAATCTAAACTTCCCCTGTTTAAGTTTGAACCCATTACCCCTTGTCCTGCCACTACAGTCCCTCATGAGGAGTCCCTCCCCAGCATCCCTATAGGCCCCCTACAGATATTGGAAGGCTGCCATGAAGTCTCCATGTAGCCTTCTCTTCTCCAGGCTGAACAGCCCTTTGGTTGGTTTATTAAACTAAACTTAAACAAGGGGGGAAAAATCCCAAGGAATACTCCTGTGTGCTTTAAAGCAATATTCACGTGGTTTCAGCTCCTGCCTTTGTCTGGAGTTGAAGCTATACTCATTAACTTGAAACAATAAACTCAAATTTAACATATTTGGATTGAATTTGACTTAGAGTCCCAGCAGCATCCTTGGTAGGGTACTATCTACCACTTTACTTGGCTTTCACAGATGCACAGTGACTTGAACTTCCATAGACAATGCTAGTGCCTTTGAGGTAGCCCAGGTATTTCTGACTTTAGATAAAAGCACAAAGACTGGGTTGCCACAATGTCAGCAGCATGTCCCAGCAGCACCATCAGTCACACTGAAGCCCCACTGGAAATACTGGGAAGTCCTTCTGAGATAAAGGAATGGGCAAATGGGCCATGAATTCCTAAATAAAATGCTGGATTTCCTTGCAGGTGCATGGGTATGCAATGGACATTTATCACTAGGAGGGACTTTGTAAGAGCACTCTTCTTGTTACCATCTCATTTGAGTATGAACCTTGTAGATCTACGGTGTAGGCTATAAAGCCTCTGACTGTTGAGAAAACAAGTCCTTATCAGTGTTACCTGATTTTTCTGAACCCTTCTTTGCCTCTGCTTTCCTCCCCAGCCCCTCAACCACAAGCCATGGTTACGCTAGTGTCTCAGTGCCTGCTGTTACCTTGATCACACACAGGTCACTCTGGGAAAGAAATATTTATTCATAGTTACCCCACAGCAGTGGGATGGCCCAAGGCAGCACCATATTCTCCTGAGTTTAAAGCAGGAAACAATTTCTGCAGTGTGGTGGCATCTCAGAAAAACAATTCAGTGTTGTCAGCATTGCATATTCTATTGTATTCTCCAAACCTTGATAAGAGCTCAAATAGTTGCAGTGGAAATGCCCTGGAGTACGTCTGATAGCATGGAAATATAATTTAAATGCTGTTTGCTGATGACACATCATTTGTGAGAGAACTCCAGATTAAGTGATAGGGCATTTGCTAAATGAAAGCCAACTTCTGCCAATAATAACAAAATGTAATTGTGCAAGTGCTTAATGGAGGTCCCATAGCTAAAGAGAAAAACCAGGCTGTAACCCCATTGCACAGGCTAGGGCGAGGCACGCTGCAGCCCAGGGAGCAGAGCTACTGCAAGGATGAGGTACCATTCACAAGACACCATGTCCTGCCATTGCCAACTCATGCCAGTGAACACTGCTCCAAGCATCCCATGGGATGTGGGTTACAGTGACTGCTGGTAACCTACAAGCTGCATGGCTGTGTTCAGAAGTCCCCGAGACTGTGGATAGAAAGTTCTCTTCACCAGGCTCTCCAGAGCAGTGCTGAGTGCTCGCACCACTGCAGGTATCACAGCAACAGTGCCTTCATGCAAGCATCAGCCAGGGCTCACGCCACCCAAAGCTGACCTTGCAGACACAAAGCTCCTACTCTTTTTTGTTGATGTGGCAAGAAAGCACAGAATCAGGCAGCACACACAGAGACAAAACGAGCACCTACAGAAACGATTTCAGAATAGTTTTCACTAGTGGCAAAGCTGAAGAAAAGCCCAGCTCCCATAGAGCACATATGGAATGACAGGTTCCAGAACTAAATTCCTATCTCTGCTGACATGCTCTGCTCTGGACGCCTCTATTGCTTGCCAAGACCTTATAGAGAAATGTTTATTTAAAAAACATGCTGATCCATCAACACTGGGGCTTTATGTAGGGATAAAGGTTGGTGACAAATTGCTAGCTTCAACATCCAATTCAGATTGGATATCGAAAGATCCAGTTTCAATCCAATTTCAATTGTCAAAACGAAATGTTCCAAATTTTTATGCAAAAATTTTCCCACATGACATCCTTGTCTCTAAATTAGAGAGACATCAATTTGATAGGTGGACCACTCAGTGGATAAAGAACTGGCTGGATGGCCGCACACAAAGGGTTGTGCTCAGTGGCTCAATGTCCAGCTGGAGACCAGTAGCGAGCAGTGTCCCTCAGGGATTTGTGCTGGGACCGGTCTTGTTCAACATCTTTGTCGGTGACATGGACAGAGGGATTGAGTGTGCCCTCAGCAAGATTGCCGATGGCACCAAGCTGTGTGGTTTGGTTGATATGCTGGAGGGAAGGAATGCCATCCAGAGGGACCTTGACACGCCTGTGAGGTGGGCTGATGCCAACTTGATGAAGTTTAACCATGCCAAGTGCAAGGTCCTCCTCCTGGGTCGGAGTAATCCCAGGCACAGCTACAGGTTGGGCAGAGAAGAGATTCAGAGCAATCCTGCAGAGAAGGACTTGGGGTGTTGGTCAATGACAAAATGAACATGAGCTGGCTGCAGTGTGCGCTCACAGCCCAGAAAGCCAACTGCATCCTGGGCTGCATCAAAAGGAGCGTGACCAGCAGGTCGAGGGAGGTGATCCTGCCCCTCTACTCTGCTCTTGTGAGACCTCACTTGGAGTATTGTGTGCAGTTCTGGTGTCCTCAACATAAAAAGGACATGGAACTGTTGGAACAAGTACAGAGAAGGGCCACAAGGATGATGAGGGGACTGGAGCACCTCCCGTATGAAGGTAGGCTGAGAAAGTTGGGGCTGTTCAGCCTGGAGAAGAGAAGACTGCGTGGAGACCTCACAGCAGCCTTCCAGTATCTGAAGGGGGCCTATAGGGATGCTGGGGAGGGACTCCTCATGAGGGACTGTAGTGGCAGGACAAGGGGTAATGGGTTCAAACTTAAACAAGGGGAGTTTAGATTGGATATGAGGAAGAAGTTCTTTACTGTAAGGGTGGTGAGGCACTGGAATGGGTTACCCAGGGAAGTTGTGAATGCTCCATCGCTGGTGGTGTTCAAGGCCAGGTTGGACAGAGCCTTGGGTGGCATGGTTTAGCGTGAGGTGTCCCTGCCCCTGGCAGGGGGGTTGGAACTGGATGATCTTAAGGTCCTTTCCAACCCTAACTAGTCTATGATTCCAAAACTAGGTTTTTACTGAGAAATTGTGATCACTTTTAGTAAAAATGTGACATAAACCAAAAAATGATATTTGAAACAAAATATTAAAAAATATCCTTAGCAAGTGGCTACAAGTGACTCTACATTTCCTCATTTCAGTGGTCCCTCACGTTCTGCCCATACACCCACAAATCTGGATGGTGGTCTCAGGTCTTTTCTCATTATTTTTTCCCTGCAGCATCCTTCTAAGTACCATCAGTAGCTGTCAAAGCTTCCCAGTAGCACAATTCAGACAAACCTGTAGGGCTTATTTAGTCAAGCCAGACACGCCAAGGCAGTCACATCCCCCTGTGCAACACGTCTGAGTACTTGCACTGACAAAAATTCCCCATTACGATGCTCCTTTCATTGTCTTCTGCTAATGCTACATCCCAGCATGGTAGATGGGAGGCAGCACTCTGAAACCCCCTCTGGATGTGAAACAGAAAGGTTATTTTACCTCCCTCAAGCACTTATTTTGTTTACTGAGTAATAGCCTCATGCCATAAGACCGTTAATTAATAATCACAGAATCCCAGCCTGGGTTGGGTTGAAGGGACCTTAAAGCTCCACCAGTTCCACCCCCCTGCCACTGGCAGGGACACCTTCCACTAGAGCAGGTTGCTCCAAGCACCATATATAAAGCTCCTTCTTTTTCTGTGCTTCCTGCAGGGAGCATGGGCCATTACCTGACCCAGGGACATTTCCTCTCCTGGGGCCACCCTAAGCCCACATCAGGGCTGGGAAGGTGCTCCTCACCTCAGCTGTCCTTCCCAGGGTGAGGGCAGTGGGCACAACACAGCCCACCCCACCAGCACGGACACTTCCATAGTGCTGGAGTACTTTCCTGGCTCCCTGCAAGCAGGGGAATGGGCACCTCCAGGACATTCCAAACACTGAGGTGATTGTGAAAAGTGATTTATAGTTTCATAAGATTATGCTGTGTTATTAAACACTGTGCAGCATGTGTTCCCCAAACCAGCAGCAGCAGCAGTCCAAGGACAGAAGCCTAGACTAGGCTGTAATTTGCTTCTACATTTTAATCAAGATGTAGGAACTGATCAGTCTTTCTTGTAACTACCCGTTAAAAGAGCCTCATGGAGTCTCTAACAGCATTTGACAGAGCTCTTTTCCACACCCTTGCTTTAAACAAAACAAAACAAAAACCGAGGAAAGGAGGCATGGAAAATGCGTGCAGGTTTTCAAGGCAATTAAACTCCTACATTAAAATCCCCTCTTTCTCTGCTGAGAAGGGAAGTTCCCTTTGTTCCCAGGGAACACAGCAACTGGGATTTAGATATTTGTTCTCACCGTGTGCGCAGCACCCCACGCCACAGCACACCCAAGACATGCATGCAGGGAGGGCTCTGCCACATGGAGCACACCCTTCTCTCCCCACCACGATCAGCACAATGTTAGATCAAAAACACATGAAGGAATTACCTTAGGAAAAGGCAGTAGGACAGAAGGGGTTTCTGGTCCACAGGGTTTTCTTTCACACTCCTAACAAATATTTCACTTCTCAAGGACAGCGATCTGGGAAGCTCAGAACATTATGTAAGGGGCACAGCCAACAGAAGGATCGTAAAGTTAAAAAGTCTCTGTTAATCAATGACAAATTCAGTACTTGTTGCTACAATTACAAAGATAATAGTTCCTTTATGTCAGTGCCTTTGGTTTTGCAGCTGTAAAATAGCTTTGAAATTCAGCATTTCAAGTAACAGAAATTAATAGGAGGTCATTTCTACCAGAGAAATTTTAGGGGCCCATCCTCTCTAATCATCATTAAAAACTAAATCCACAGGAGAAGAGGCACTTTACTGATTGTCAAGTGGAAGCTATTATTCATTTGATGAAGCTCTTGGCACAGTGCCATTTATTCTGCTGTAGAGCCTGCTGGTTGCTCTACTTCATCTCATGCAATCAAGGTTGTTTCTGCCTGCCAAGAGTTATTTATAGAGTGGGGAAAAAAAACCGCAGTACGTTCTCTTGCTTCAAAAACAAGTTTCAAACTTTCAAACTGAACAACTGCTTCCTGCTCCCCAGTGACATCCCTTTGTTTGAGCCCCACTTGTACAAAAACAAAAGCACATTCCTAGATTTCGTCTCCCCCAAAACAGGGAAACAGTCCCTGTGCCATGCACATTCTCACTGAGAAATCATCTGATTGTCTTGAGATAAGACTCTGCACAGTCCCTCTGTCCCCCGCTGGTGTCAAGGGTACTTCCTTTGGGGGTCACCTTCATTGATGCAACTCACCTAAATGCAAAGTGTGGGGGAATCCTGTTAGTGATGGGGATGCTTTGCCTGTCCTCACTGAGCTGCCAGGATGAGGAGGTGAACGAGGCATTTGGCTTGATGGATTTCCATTCCAAAGCTTGATTCTCTGGTCTCCAGATCATGCACAATCCATACGCCCCACACAGGGTTTGCCACTGTGTTGTGGAAGGGCTCTATATCCCCTGTGATGCCCAAATGACCATATATTCCTATGCAAAAGCTTAAGCCTCTTTTTGATCTCAAGGCCAGTTTAGATTGACAATCCTGACATTCTTGAAAGAAATGTGTGAAACCAGAAACAGTCTTTAAAGTGAATGCAGTAAAACACCACTGGTGTCCAGTTTGTGCATGAGCCCAGAACCACCCCTTGAAAGGTTCTGTAATTTTTAAGAGCAGTCCAATATAAAGCTCAGACTAAACATCTTAAAAAGGGAGAAAGTGACTTTCACACACAGTAAGAACACAATTTTCACAAATGCTCCAGAAACAGAACTATCAGCATGCCACTGAGTCATTTGACAGCTGAATTCTGGTTTACTTGGCTCCATGAAACAGAAAGCAAACCATGGTAGTTTTTGCTGGAAAATACTGTTAATCCTCCGTTTCCAGAACTGTTAACAAGTCCCTGTAAACAAGCAGGGTTGTTCAAGTTTGCTCATTGCAGTTCTGATACTTTTACTCCCATGGAATAACACTTCATTCCATGGGTGTTTTCCCTGATGTCACACAATTATGCCCTGAACAAGCTATCCATCACGGTGTGCCCTTCCCTCTTCACCTTAGGACTTCACACACAATAAACAAAGCACAACCCCTGTACAAGTCTCCTTCACCCCTAAAGCAAAACCCTGATTGTCCCCTGATCCTCTGCACATCAAGTCCATGCACTGCCTGATGTACTGATTTCACAGCGAGTGACATTTCTCAGAGTGGGCACCACATCTACACATTTCCTAAATCCCTCCAGAGACTGGGACTCCACCACTGCCCTGGGTCCACAGATGTCTTGTTTAGCTTGCAAACTTCATGTAGGGACTAACAAAGATGATTAAACTGGCCCTATTTCTAAGCTATTTTTAATATCATTTAATGAACCTCATAGACAAAAGCAGAGATTTGATTCCAGATCATAATTTCTAAAACAATATGAACAAAATACATAAATGCTGTTTTCTAATGGGTTCTATCCCTTTCCCTTTTGACTAATATAAGGTTTGATGTATTTTAGTGGATCTTCAGTTAAGCAAATTCATAAGACAAACAAAGAGCTACTAATAACCAACCACTATGTCCAGACTGCCAGAAAATCCCTTCAGTAAGGAAAATGTTGAGCAACTGTTAGCCAATTTCCTAGGGATTTTATACATAATAAGCAAAGTACATTAGAAGCTCTTGATTTGACGAACACCCCTGAATTATGCATTTGTGTAATGACAAGTACTGTAGGCAACATTTACACAAGTATGCAAATTTCATGTAGGATCTAGTTTGCATATGGTGAAATGCCCATCCCCCATATAAACCACGGGATAATGCCAGGGAAGAGTTTTCAGCACAGTAAGCACCACACAGCTTGATCGAGAACACAGAGGCTTCTAAAATAACCAGCAAACCTATTGTTCTAACTGGTATGTGAAAAAAAGAGATGTATAAATCCCTGGAAAATCATGTGTGCTTTGAGGATTATGTCTCCGAGCTGGTTTTCCCATTGGGTGACATGCTGAACCCCGGACACCAAAATGAGTTATGCTATAGAGCAAATACCAGTCATTAACTTTCCTGTGGTTTAATAATTACACCTCTTCCTGGGGATGTGATTAAACCACACACAGCATTAGAAAACAGAGGGAATTAAGTCAATATGCCTCAGAGCTGAAGAGTAAGTGAATGTGTATAGTAAAAAAAAAAGCTGGATCAGATGGCTGGATGTATATGTTCAAGGTCTGCACAGCAGTGCAACACACGAATGCAATAAGAATAACATCATTACCAGATGTAACAGCATTTTCCCCCTCCACAAGGGAAGTGCAGCATTGCATTACAGAAAGACATGAGGGGCACCAAGGCCAGCAGAGACCTGGCCCCCCACCATGAGCCCTGGCTCTCTGGATAGAAGGGTGACTCCTTGCCAGAACACTTTGGTCTGCTGTTTGCTTCAGCACCGGCTCTGTGGGTTTATATTCCTTCCTGGAACACAGGGAAAAAGCACCTGAAATGCCTGGCAGGGTACTGATGCTTCTTAAAGTGCCTAAAGACAGACAGACTGAATCCTGTAGGAAGAAACATTGGGCTCAAAGACAAACACCCTCACCTCACACCTGCGCCTGGCTGCAGACAAGTTGAGTGTTCAGCCGTTTGTATTCTCTTCCACTTTACTTTGACTTCAACATTAGAAACACTTCCAATCAATACAGTATTACTACATTACATGATGATTCATGTGGCACTGGAAGGTGACATAAGCCACAAGAAACGGCATTTCTGAAGAACTGCATTAAACAAAGACTCTCCTATTTCTCCAGTTTTCAACTGGAGCAAGTCCAGGAAATTCACTTGAGTTACTTGTGGGTGGGAAGCAGGAACAGCGGGAAAGAACAGTTTCTCTGCCTCTCTCCCTGCCTGGAAGACAAAGCTGTACAGCACCCTCTCAGTGGGACGCTGATACTTACCCAAGCATCTACAATGGACACATAACACTGAAAGTGTGATGCTGGCAGGAAGAGCTTTCCAACCCCACTCTGACGCTTGCCTAATCCTCCCCAGGTTTCTCTCAGCCCACTTGTTTCCCAACCCATGGCCTTGCCTCTGAGACTGAAGATTATCTAAGCAGCAGGGGAGGTTGTAAGTGGGGGTTCCACTCATCTCATCTTCTGCAGCACTTGGCTCTCACAGGTATCACACCACATACTCCAGAGAGAGCAGCTGGTGACCATTGCTCTGGTCTGGACCTGAACCAGCGACTGGGAGAGGAGAGACCCTGTTGGGCTGTCCCTTGCCCAGCCGCCCAGTGCTGCTTCATCTCAGCCGCAGTTTTGCTGCCGAACGTTTGTGAGCCTCAGAGGGTGTGACTGAACTGCTTAAAACACCCATATCACTGAAAGATACATGTTCAGCTGCAAATTTTCTTAAGAAAAAAAAATCAAACAAACCAAGAAGAGACAGTGGTGTCAGCATCACTTCCCTATCTCTGAAGAAAGCATTCGGGGCAGCTGGCAGAACTTGATGCAAGCAGAAAGGAGCGAATTCAAGTTGCTAAAAATTGGTATTTGTCTCTAGAAACCTTCCAGCTTTACCAGACCCACTGGTAAAACAGAATAATAAATACCTTCAGGTTGAGAGAAAATTTCTAGGTGGGGACATCTCATTCCCTGCTAACAAGCCTCTGCCTGCAGGCCATACTCGCTGAGCACATGTCTGGAGGGGATGGGAACAGGGCTTGTTCTAAAACCATTTGCAAACAACAGTAACAAGCCAAAGAGGTTTGGCAAAGTTTAGGAGGATGCTGGCTCAGGAGGCCAAATTAATTGGCTTTGATGGAGTAACATCAGGGAGGAATTTAAGACTAAAGCATTTCAGTTGTGAGTCATTTAGGCTCCAATGCCACCATCTGGTTCTGGACAATACTGTAACTGTTGCTGCGCAGGGCAGAGTGTGGCAGCCCTGCGCCAGGCAGGCAGCAGCAGAACCCTGCGCTGGCCAAGGCTCCTTTCCCTTACTGGCACAAGGAAATGACAAAAAAGACAAAGTTTTCATTTTATTTGGACATTTTTCTTCAATAGTTCCATCGTTTTCTCCAAAAAAATCCCATGGAGAAGATGTCTCATTTTTCGAACACTTGAGAATTCAATTTCCATTCAGTGGTAACACCCCCAGAACTGAACTGTGTCTATTCCCTGTGTAAACTTGCACTTTAACAGAGTTAAAAATTGGAAGAAAGATGCTCCCCCCATAAAATAATACTTTTAACAAATAATTTCAAGTGATTTTTAGCTAATTCTTTGCTCCACTTTCACAAAATTGCCCCAGTACAGACTTGGGATATGAATGCACTTGGGATATGATCAGCACGTCCAGCCCAATCACTCTCTAGCCCTGAGCACACTTCTCCTCACAGAACCACAGACTCGCTGGGGTTTGAGGGGACCTCTGGAGATCATCTGGTCTCACCCCCTCCTCAAGCAGGGCCACCCAGAGCCACAGCCAGCTGCTCAGCCCCATCACCAGTTGGACTTTTAGTGTCTCCAAGGATGGAAACTCCACAAAGAAGAACCAGAATTCTTTAAGCAGAAGATGGTTAGTCTGGGATGGCCTGACTCTGCTAAATTCATGCTGTATTTTATCTCATTGGTCATTTACCTCCACACCTTTCGTCACCCTTCCCACAGCAAAGCTACGTCTGCTCTGCTGATCTGGTTGAGAAGCCAGCAGCCACCAACCACCTCTTCTGCACAGCTCCTCTTCCTGCCTGGGGATTACAGAGCCACACAGTACAGCACTGACCAAGCAGCTTCACTAAAGCACATGGCACCAATCAGCTGGAGGAAGCGGTCAGTGAGCGATTGCCTTTGCATCACTTCATTTTTCATTTTGTTTGGATGTTTTTTTCCTTCCTTCACTTATCTATGCCCTCTGATTTTAATGGCTTTTGCCCTCCTGATTCTCCCTCCATCCCGCTGTGGGGTGGGGAGTAAGCAAGAGGCAGGGAGGTGCTTAGTTCCTGGCTGGGGTCAACCCACCACAGTCTGTCCCTAATGCAGATCTTTTTCCCTTTCGTTTTGTCTCATCAGCCACACAGCATGTCCCCATGAAGCTGAAAGAATATTTATGGGAATCTTGGACAACGCGTTAGTTTATGATGGGATCAGTTTATGATCAATATATTTAAAATATAAAATATGATATTATAAATATATATAAATATACATGATTTATATTATCTTTTAAATTACCTTTTACTTCTTTTTCCAGCCTAAGTCCAGGCTTCATTGAAGAGGCTTTGACTTTGCTTCATAAAAATATAGCTCACATAGTTCCATGGGAATCTCCACTTTATTTTGCACTTTTTATCTCTAAGGCACAGCTTTTCTGTTCAGTTAATATTTTTTCTTCACATTATAGGATCTTTACTCATTCATTGTGCCCTTTTGAGGCATTTATCCAGTTCAGTCTGGAGTCATTCCCCACAGCATTTTGTCTCTGTCTACCATGCAGATTCTGGATGGTTTTCACACCTTAGGTTCAAAAAAAGGCCAAAGCTCTTCCACACACAAAGAAACCTGGAGACCAACACAAGCAGAAATATCTGGATCCTGTCACATCTGCTCTCAAATCTGTATCTGGAAGGTTAAGAGTCTCCCATCACGTTACAATCACTGGTAGTACTTACCTCCCTAATAACATTGCAGAGATCTCTGCATTTCCAAGCCCAGCCCTGAGGGCATACAGCAGACACTGCACTACCCCAGCAAAGCCTTATCTCATCCCTTCCTAAAACTGTTCTGTCCCACAGTGTGGTTTCTACCCACATTACCCTTCTTTGTTCTTTCTAGTTACTGAGTCCCTGGTGTGCAGGTGAACATACTGGATCCCCAGGGGATGAGAATTTGCTACCACACCAGTCCAAGCCAGTGGCGCCTGTTGCTGCTCCAAGGCTCCTGCTGTGAACCTGCTGGCTCTCCTGGCCTTTGGGAACCACTGACCCAAGACCAGGTTCTAGGAGAGGTGGCAGTGGGTGGGAGAATGCAGGGTCTCACTGCCTGGGCGAGTGCGTCCACCAGCCAACGTTGCTACTGCACCTCAGGCAGGTGCAGGTTGCACACAGGACACATGGCCCAGGTCCAGGGAGCTGCTTCCTGGCAGGGTTACTTCTGTTTGCAGAGTTCCCCTATTGAGGAAATACCTCATTGTGTCTTGATGCTTGCAGACATCACTGTGAAAGAATCATAGTACAGGCATGGAAGAACACACTGAGGGAAAGCACTGTAGATATGCATTACCAGGGAAAGCACTGCAGATATGCACTGATTCAGTGGTGGGAAACAGAAATAATTTGGGCCAGATGCATCTGTTGTATCATTTATTTAAATTGCAGGGCTCGCTCCACGAGTGAAATGGGTCCTATCCCAAGGTCACTGATGTATATTTTACATTACAAGACCCAGAGGCTCATCAGTCTATTGGATAGGTTGGGCTACTTTAAATAAATATAAATTACAAATATAATAGGAATAAATATTAATTTTAGAATATAAAGAAATATAAATAATGAAAATAAATTCTGAAACAAATTACACATTAATAGATGTCTATTTGGTAGAAACTTAATAAATGCATCCTTCTTAATGAAAGTAATAGAAGTTCCTCTGACCACCGAAGCAGAAATGCAATCTATCCCATTGTGAGACCCTATCCAGGAGACTTTATAAAAACACCAAAACACAGCCAAACAACTATTTCCCTGAAAACAAGAGTCTTCCACACCCCTTATTTTCTAAATCATATGGACGTAAGGGATAAGCAAAGGCATTACCGACTGTAAGTGAGCCGCACTTTGTATTGTCTTAACGAGAAAGAGACTGAAGAATTACATTAAAGGCACATTTCATGTTTTAAGTTTCCTGCGAGAATCAGACTCCTCTCAAGTTTAGATGCCTTCTCTGCTGTCAGTATCTCCCCAACTCTACCTGGACTGCCCTCACTGTCCCTTTCATTTGCAAGATACCACTAATTGTAGCTAATGAGACCATTCAGGTAACTTTCATCTTTAGCCAGCCATCAGACCACACCAGCACTTCTACACCCTGGAATTCACCCTGCCTGACAGCAAGATGAATTAGCAGCCACTATCCTAGAAGGGGAAGTACACACAATTACTGCTGGAAAAGTCACCCACCATATGACCCACACTGACTGATCAGACACATCTGCAGACATGACCAGTGCCTGAAAACACATGAGAACTTGCAGTGATACCCCAGAAGTGAAACACACTGTTGTGTTTCCTCCAATACAGTCTCTACAGGGCTGCCTCTTGGGTTTGGTGTGATAATCAGCTCTTCTTAACTCAGCCTGCAAAGAGCAGCAAGAGCATAAGGAGACAAGATCATCAGCTTCTGAAAGACTGCATTTCTGTTCTGGTTCTCCACCACTTATTTGCCTTCTTCCTCCCATATTCTGCTTTCCTTGGCACAAACCTGTCCCCCAGGCAGCAGAGCCCTGCTCACAGGAGCACAGCCCAGGAGCTTGTGTGGTTCCCTGCCTGGAGGAACCAGCCCTGGGGAGCACCACGACGAGGGGCCCTGTGCCTGCTCCGAGCTCCTGAGCTCCACAGCCAGGGGAGGTTAGAATGGACCTAAACGTGTACATGTCTAAAACAAGGAAATCACTCGCAAGGCAGACATTTCATCAGCTTGGAAAGTTCTGATTGTTCTTGTGCAGCAGCCTGAAGTTATTCCTGTTCTGCATGCAATGTCAGGAAACCCACTTACTCTGCTGCTTTCTGTCCTAGAGTAAAGCATAAAGAAATGTCTTACAAAGGAGTTTTTTTGGCTACTTCCACAGTTACACTTAACCACATGTATTGCGCATACTCATTTTCTCCTGAGGTTTAAGGAATATGCTGCTTGTGTGCATGGATACTCTCATTTTGAGTGAAGCCACACTATTCACACAGACCCATGAATGCAAAGTTTAAATGTTGAATTTGACCAAGTTCAAACCTGAACCCTATTTAAATGAAGTAGGATTTAAAAAGGATAGTCTGCAAGAAGAGATTTTTCTAGCAGATTCTGGAATTAGCCCGGCGGAAGTGTGAGACAATAGATTTTAACATTTTAATAAACAAGTGATTCTCTGGGGAATTTAGAAATTAAAAGAGAGATCAACCAGTTGTGCTCTGTGTGCCAGATTGTTCCTTTTCTTCTGCCCTGTTATTCCAGCTCACTGTTCTCGCTATGATTACTGAGATAGAATCATAGAACCATATAACCACAGGCTGGTTTGGGCTGGAAGGGACCTTAAAGCTCATCCAGTTCCAATCCCTGCCACAGGCAGGGACACCTTCCACTAGAGCAGCTTGCTCCAAGCCCCTGTGTCCAACCTGGCCTTGAGCACTGCCACGGATGGGGCAGCCACAGCTTCTCTGGGCACCCTGTGCCAGCGCCTCAGCACCCTCCCAGGGAACAGCTTCTGCCTAAGAGCTCATCTCAGTCTCCCCTCTGGCAGGTTAAAGCCATTCCCCTTGTCCTGTCCCTACAGGCTCTTGTCCAAAGCCCCTCTCCAGGTTTCTGATAGCGCTTTTAGGCACTAAAAACTGCTCACAGGTCTCCAAATGGGTATAAGGTCTGCAAAATAAACCAACTCACCCCTCTTCGTCAGCTCTCTCTGTTTGTAATGCCGTGGCTCCAGCCAGCCCTTGGTGGCCAGTGGCCATGAGGGCAACCTGGGGGAACACCAGCCACTGCCCTGTCGGGACAGCCACACTCCACATCCTGCTCAGAAAAGCCAAGGTCATGGTGGCAGTGCAAGTCTGCCTCAGCAGCCCCTCTGTGGCAGGAGGAATTTGGATAATGGTGCTGGAACAGCCACTGAGACACGGAGTCAGAGCTCTGCTCCATCCGCAGCTCTTCCTCACCTCGCAGCTTATGCTGTGCTTCATCCTTAGCTTGGTACACATGCACCCTGGCTGGCCTCCTCTGGAGCCAGGCATAGGTTCAAGGACTCTTTTTCTCCTCTCTACTTCCACCGACAGGTACCTGGGGATTTCAGTTATAGAAATATTGCTGGAGAATTATACCTAACAAAAATATTTGTCACTTTCATTTCCCTCAGCCTTAGAATCTTTCTTCAGGGCACGAGGTCCCTGTTTCAGTGAATATGTTCATTAGCAGACAGCAAACAGCATTAGAAGGTAGGTTTTTAAACAGTATTGGTGATACAAGCCCTTCCATAAAAGCAGCCCCCAAACCCTGTGGACACCACGCACAAGGAGTCACTGAGCAGAATGAGGTACCTCCCAGGGATGAGCTGGGAGCAGAGCCCTGGCTCCTTGTCCCTCCATCACTAGAAGACCTGTCAGCTCCACTTACTGAATGGAGCTTGGAGAGAATGCTTAGCAGGGAAGGTGCAGGGTAACGAAGGCGTTTCAAAGTGTCTTGTTTTATGTTTAAGCAGTTTTTATTGGCCTGAGCTTCTCCTGGGAAAAACACACACTGAAGTTTGAGTCAATATGAAAATACACACAAGGATTCTCAGAATAGCACCACAGAAGCATCATTCCCAATTCCTGTTGAAGGAATTCTGTCTACTTATAACTGCTAATGCCACACAACATATGGAAGCACCAAAACGTCCATATCAGAGCAACTGGAGTTACATAGACTCCTAAGCAAGATGTCTGTCTCAGCCAAGCAGTAGGCTGCAGCTGCAGTGAGATCAAGTACACCGGTAACAGCTTTAATCCCAAATACCTGCTGCTACATCACTGCCAGATACCATTACACATCCCCAGGAAGCCGGTGAACAGGACCAGGAGCTGGGAGACAGACTGAGGTGTCCGGCTCTTGAGAGCCTGAACAGCAGCACAGTTTTACTAAGTTAGTTTTGTATCACCTGCCACAAGAAAACAAGGGGAGACGTATTTATATCAGGTGGCTCAATTCCTACATCACCGAGGCAAAACAGGAGCCTATGTTATTTCTGTCATTAGTTATAATTAGAGAACTCTAATCAACCCCCTGCCTGCCACAGTACTCAAAAGTGTTTGAATCTGCAATTTTGCTTGTGTTCTTCATTAAAGAGGCAAAAATGAAAAGAAATTCATTCATGAAATTCCTATCCATATCAAGGATTTTTATTTTAGGTTTTACCTTCAACATATGCACTTTAGATCTTTTAAATAGGAATGAGGTTCTCCTCCTGTGCCATCTCCAGTAATAATTCTCTCTATGCATAAATGTATGTAATGCCTATTAAAGACTAGACATTTCTCATTCCTCTTCAGCAGTAATTATAGGACTTGGGTGCAGATTTAGAGAAGAAATATGAGCAGAAGATAAAGGTCTTCAAGACAACCACAGGAGGTGTTCGCTGCACACACTTTGTGGTGCAGAAGGGCAAAATTACTCAAAGATCTTCAGCATCTTGAGTCTCAACTATTTCCAACAGATGGTGGTGATGACATAATTACTAGTGATTACATTTCAACTTTTATTAGAAGACGGTTTAAAGGCACAGGTAAGCAGCACCAGGCCCAGGCTGAGATCGTCGCCAGGGCTGCCCCGGGGCCATGACAAGGGATTTCTCCCCCACCCTCTCCACTGCTTGCCTTCAGCGTTCCCAGGAGGTTCCACACAGACACTGGACAACAGCCTGTTCCCATGCAGACTGCTTCAGTCTGGAGCATTACCTACCACATCCCCACATGGTGCCATGGATTTCAAAGGATACCAGATTTAAGAGGTTTATAGACATTACAGTAACAACTGATCATCCTTTTTTGCTCTATTGTACCACTACCCAAAAAGGTACCATCCACATCTGCTATAACATGAACCAAGGCTTCATGTAAGCCCAGTGTTTCACTCTTACAACCAATAATAACACATGCTAGTGACAGGGAATCAAGGAGATCATGCCACCTCTGCCTGACACTTCCACACTTGCAGGAAATCGATACAAGAGACTCACACAGCTGATTTCAGAAACAAATCGGCATACCAAGGGATGCGAATGAAAATAACAACATGCAGAAAGGTTCTGCTTTGGGAAAAACCACAGGCCGGCTGGTTGCTAGAGTCACAGGTCTGCCGCAAAAGCACTGGTCGAACACCTGAGGGGAATATCTTTATTTTCCCCAGAAACCCAACACAGTTTGCCCAGAATTGTGTCTCAGACACAGCCAATTGCCTGTGTGCTTTAAAAACCAGTGACATTTCATTAAAGTTGTGCCTGCCTTGTGAATGAGAACTCTCCCTGAGCCCAGAATGGAATAGACAGAAGCCCCATATGAGAGTAAGTTTGGCTTTCTTGATAAATAGCTACATGTGTCAAACATGTGGCCCAATTGCCAACTCTGAAATACCCCAAGCATGTGCTGAATAGAGCAGTAATCAGGCCAGGATTTAATAATGGCACTTGAATCCCATAGGCTTTGGTGTTACTGAAATATGCATGCAAGAACCTTTCTGAGAGGCTTTCCAAACTGGAATCGAGCTGTAATGAGCATTGAGCAGGACAGGCCTGTCTCAGTTTCATCAGATTTCCACATTCCTGCCTCGTAGAAAGGAGCTATGAGATAGATGCCCAGCACTGCAGTGTGGGTGCATTCCCACCAGACCACATGCCACATCCAGTGCTGTCAGGTGAGCTGCAGGAGCGAGAGAGCAAAAGGGGCAGGAATCAGTTGCAGTCTGTTTATTCAGCTATCTGGAACGGGATGTGTGGTGACTCTCATATATCCATATAATTATCTCAGAACTCAACTACTTCTTGCTGATATAAACCAAGTTAATGAACTAGGCTAACAGACGATCCCACAGACTCTAAAGATGCTGTGACACCAGCTTGCTCACAAGCCCACCATTCACGTAGCCACAGTATCAAAGATCCAGACTTTCCTCTGGGATGCAGGGGCTTCACAGCCTTAGCCATCACCCATTAGCAATCCGTGTTGGCAGGGAGGGGCCTTGGACACCGACAGCACAGCTCCAGAGGGTGAAAGAGCAATGTAGCTTGAAAACTCATAGAGGGCTTCCTGAGTGCTGGTGTCCACTTGTCAGGAAGTTAACAGGAACACATGCACCAGAGAACCAATTGAAATTTTGTGATGGCAGAAGCAAAGTTCTCTCACAGTCACCAGTTCAGCCCAATGTAGTAAAGGATATATCGATGTTCTCATGCTCTCAGAGCTGAGGACAGAAGAGGGGCACAAGCATTGCACGGTCAAAAATAAAACCAACCCAAAAAGCCAAAAATTCCCCAGCTTAGGCTCAAAACCTGCAGTACTGAATTTGCTGTAGCACTTCCATGCTTTCTACCTCCCAGCAACCTGCAAAACCTGCCCCAGAGCACACACATTCTGACCTCCTGGACAGCTCACGGGAGTCACTCCGTGCCTGAGAAATCCTTTCCCAGCATGGAAAGTCCAGGGCCCTTCTGCCTTGCCAGGTGGGATGTCACCCTTCTTGTGCCCCAGGTTGCATGGAGACCGCCACAGCTCCAGGTTGCTGACTGGTAACATGCTCCTCCCTTAGCAATCCACATGCACAGATACCTCTGCCTGTTTCAATGCCCCTGGCGCAGTATGGCTCAGTCCCAGTAGATGCCTGAGCAGTCACTTGTACTGGCTGACGAGCCTCATGGAGTTCTTTAAGTAATCACCTTGTACACACCACAGGCCTATTACATTCAGTGTTTCAGTTCTAAGTGATTTATAGAGCCCACCATGAGCAACAATCATGTTTCCAGTTAATTCAATCTGATTTCCCAGTCCAGCATTTCCCAGCAAAATTAAGAATAGAAACAATTATCAGTCAATCACCATGACAGAACTGCAAGAACATGTAACCTACCTGCCAACAACAGCTAAGGACAGTTCAAAAGGCCTGCAAGGGTACCCTGGACTGTTGCATGGATCTGCTTTTCACTGCTATCAGGCAACAAACATGCTCATGCTGGCTGCGCCAGTGCTCTCCTGGGAACATCATCCAGCCCTGTCAGCACGGCCAATTCAGACACGATGCTGCTCTCCTCTGTTTCTCAGACACATGATCCATCTCGTGAGGCCTCAACAAGCAGTTTTCCCATCTATATCAATATCCCTTTCTTCTCCATCAATACCATAGATGAGCCCTCACCCTCTCAAAGCTTTCTGTGTCCACACCTACCCCAGGTCTGTTATTTCCCTTGCATAAAGCTGTGTGCTATTTGCTTAGCTTTAGCCAGAGACACAATTCTTCCTTGAGCCCACCAACAGCCTGTTCACTTGTGTGGGAAGGCCCCTCAGGCATCAAGCACAAGCAGCAGCAGAAGCCACCCCTAAAACACTTCCCAATGTGTGACCTGTTTGTCGGAAGGCACCTGACAGGACGTGAAACACCAGGCAGGGCGCAATAGTTTTAGCACTGGCCACATCTCCCAAATCTCTTCCACTCCAGGAAATGGGAAGTCTTCCCTCTATCCCTGAGTTACCCAGGAAAATGGACCGACTCTTCAGCTCGGTTTCCTAACACATCAGGCCAACTGGCAAAGTACAGCTGTGTCTTCATGCATGCACAGTCTCTGCCAGTCCACCCCAGTCAGCCTGTGATCCTCCACCAATCTCAGCTGGCTCTGACAGAGGAATAAAAAGCCTTCTCCCAAGTTCTTGATGAAAACTGGTGGCCAAATAGCAAAAGGATCTTACTGATATTCTTTTTGGTGGAGAAAGTGTAACAGGAGTCTGCCTCCAGCATCTGAGGCTTCACATGAGGGAGAGATCAAGGAGCATCAGTGAAACCCTGTACCCAGCTAAAGCACTAGTCAGCACCATGTCCAGGAAAACTCACTCCTATAGAGAGCCTCTGGGATCTGTTGTGTGTTGAACTCTCACTGTAACTGTGGTAATGATACTAAAGATGGATTCATCACATTAGAAATTAGGGGGTTTGGACAATTTCTTGAACCTTTCCCAGGTGGCACCAGGTCCTGCTGTAGTTCCTCTGCCCACCCCCAACATCCAGCCACTAAAGACAAGGAGTTCACACCTTCACATGAGGCAACTACTAGGAGAATGATTTAGCTCCAGTCCCCATGAGTCACACCAGCCCCCAGGCCACCGCTCTCCCTGTCCCTGCTGTGCTCCAGCCCTCTCTCACCCATCCCTACCACCTGCCATGCTCTTCCCCCAGCACCTACCCAGTCCTGCCCAGACACAATCTGCAGCCATTTCTGGATGAGAGTGCTGCCTTGGGCTGTGGTTTTCCACAGACTGTACCACCCTTGGCACTGCCTCCTGAGGTGGCAACTCTGAGCTTTGCATTGCTCAACTTCTCCCCACATCCTCAGGCAGGGAGCTCAGCACACCCTGCCCAGCCTCAGGGCTTGTCAGGCACTCGTGGCTGTCCTGAGGGAAGCCCAGGTCTCCCACAGTCACTTGTTTTTTCTGTATTTCCCAGGAACCAGCCATGACCAGGGCTGCATCAGAAAGAGCGTGGCCACTGAATCCTTCTACTGCACCCCCGCTGCCATCCTGATCCAGCTCTGGGGAAACAGCACAAGAGGGACATGGAGCTGCTGGAGCAAGTCCAGAGGAGGCCATGGAGTTGCTGCGAGGGCTGGAGCAGCTCTGCTCTGGAGCCAGGCTGAGAGAGCTGGGCTGGGGCAGCCTGGAGAAGAGAAGGCTCCTGAAGGGGAGACCTTAGAGCAGCTCCAGTGCCTAAAGGGGCTGCAGGAAAGCTGGAGAGGGGCTTTGGACAAGGGATGGAGGGACAGGCCAAGGGGAATGGCTTTAACCTGCCAGAGGGGAGACTGAGATGAGCTCTTAGGCAGAAGCTCTTCCCCGTGAGAGGTGAAGGTGAGGGTGCTGAGGCGCTGGCACAGGGTGCCCAGAGAAGCTGTGGCTGCCCCATCCGTGGCAGTGCTCAAGGCCAGGTTGGACACAGGGGCTGGGAGCAAGCTGCTCTAGTGGAAGGTGTCCCTGCCTGTGGCAGGGATTGGAAGTGGATGAGCTTTAAGGTCCCTTCCAACACAAACCAGTCTGGGATGTTGTGATGTCCCCAGATGTGGCCACCTCAGCCAGTCCCTGCCTGCCTTTCCATCTCTCCAGGCTGACTTCCCAGCTGTGGCACAAGGAGAAGCAGGTGCAGGGCAGAGTTGGCAGGAGCAGGGCTGTCCCATGCTCTTGGACTTGTAACCAAGCAAAGCCCAGGCCCAGCAATGAAAAACCCTTGAGAAGTGGCTGTGGCTAGCTTAGTGCTTGCAGAGGCAGGCAGGACCTCAGGAGGAGGCTTCAGAGACCCAGAGCAGGATCAGCAGCAGAAAGAAATTACTGGAGAATTACAGAAAACTGCTGGAAATCACAGAAAACTGTTGGAGAATTACTGCCAGAATAGCTGCAGTTCACCAAAAACACTACAGATTGCAGGACTTCGGAGACAATATTCCTCTGTGTGTATGATAAGATGGTATTTTATGATACACTGTATCTGGAATGTATCAATCAGTACAAAGGAGAAGCAGAAGGAGCAGTTATACCAACCTTACCTGGGTTCTTACATTGTCAGTGTTTTTATCCAGCCTTACTTGGGCAGACCCCAAATTACATCACTACCTGGATCATGAGCAGGCCTGCGAAAAGGGCTGTGAGGGTAACATTGCACCCCCAAACCAAGAAGCCCTTTTGCCCTTCCTGGCAGGAGCAGAGGAGTCACTTTACAGGATAAGCAATAATTGCTCTGAGGCTATGGGGGGGTTATGCAGAAGCTTCCCCGTTGCCTCTCATGAGCTGTCAGACACCGCAAGCCAGGGGGAATCATAAGAATAACTCTTGAGTAGCTTCTAAAAATAAAGCTTGCAGAACTCACAGAGAATGCCAAGGTGACTGCCGCAGCCACAAGCACGGGCTGCGTTCAGCGGTGCAGATCACAGAGAATAGAAGAGTAACGTGTTCCCACAGCCTGCATGCTGCAAACTCTGTGGATGTGATAAATGACTGGAGGTTAGAGCAGATAAAAGGGTTAATGAGGAATTATCTGATTACAAATGTAACTAATGTAAGAAGTGCAACAGAGTACAGCAGAGGAAAGCTGGAAACTGTCAGCCAGTGACATGCTTTGATTTTAACATTGCTGATTTCAGCAGACAAACTTCACCTGGTTCAGTCACCCAAGGGGGAAAAAAGCATTGATTTCCCAAGAAATCCTTGGCATTGCCGAATGACTGAAACGTGAGCACAGACTGATTATGAACCGTTTATCTGAAGAAGATTTTGTAGTGAGAGGGGCTGCAGCGCTTAAGCCTCAGTAGTCCAGTATTAACACTAAAAGTATGTCCTTAAATACTGTTACTATCCTCAAATTCTTTAAACTGCTGGAATTTATCATGTTCTTAAATGCAGTAATGGAAAGAACATTTTCCTGTGCGAGTAGGTTTGGACAGAGTGCAGAAAATGCTGGACAGATTTTTTCTCTAGGACTGGGCTTAAGGTTAAAGCTGAAGTCAAAAAAATATGTTAAAAAAACTTTCTTATTTGATTCAAAACAGCCAAGACATGTGAAAAGAGAATCCAATAGCCTGAACAATAACAATAATAATGAAATAGAGCTGTGTATTTGAAGACAGTGGAAATATACACTGGGGGAAAAAAGCATGTCACACGAGGGGACTGCTGTTTCCTTACAGCATTCCTTCAGAGAATTTTCCTTTGTTTTTCATGCAGTCTATCACTTTCATCCAGGAAAGGCAGATGAACTAATGAAGCATCAGAGCTAGCAATGCTGTTGCACTTCTGCTGCACACACAGCATGGCTCGGGCCAGCCAGCACAGGAAGGGGCATGTGGAGGTGTAGGGAATTCCAGGTAGGAAGTTTCAAAGGGCAGTGGTGGCGGCTGGCACATCTTTTCCATACTCTTCCCAAACTCCTCCCCAGACTGCTGCTTGCAACAATTTCCCCAAGATGCCATTTTTTGTACCAAGGAGACACCACCGACCATTGCTCGTTTAGGGAAAAATCATCTGCCTGTTTGTGGAGGAAGCATAGAAGTACAATAAGAAAACCTGAGTAGTCACGGACCATGCCTGATTCAGAACCTCAGTCAATTGCAGCCACCTGACTGGAGCCATCTCCCACCTCCAGGCGCTTCCAGCATAGCATCACAGCTCCTGGGAAGCCAGTGCCTTTGCTAAGGGTGCCCGGTGCCAGCAGGAGCTCTGAGCATGGCAACAGAGTGAGCCTAGCCGAGGCAGCGACCATGCACCAGCCTTGCCATGGCACAGCTGCAGCAGGGCCCGGCTCTGCCCGGGAGGCACATGTGAACAAAGAGGCCCAAGAGGTCCATGCATCCGAGAAGAACCTCTGTGCACAGCAGGGTGAGGATCCCACCCCACCAGCCAGCACCTCACCGTGACCGAGCCTGCTGTGGGCTCCCCATGCGAGGGATGGGATGTGGCCACCTGGAAAAAGAAAGGATGCAGAGTTGTAGCTTTGGATTAGGGAAGACCTTTGCCATCACCAGTTAGCCCCATGCTCCCAGTTGCTGCTGCGTTCGTTAGTGTTTGGTCTGCCTGGCTAATTGTGGCATGCGAACGGCAGGCTGCACAGATGTCAGATGTCACGCTCTATCTGATGAAGAGGTCTCTGCCTCAGGCTGTTTATATATGACCTACCAGAATTTCCTGCTGCATGATGAAATAATTAGGGGGCCCTCATGCAGGGAATAATGTTGCAAGTAGGTTGCAAAGGCATTACACATACAAAAAGAAAATCCTAAGCATTTTCCTTATCTGTGATATAATCTTCCAAGACTCCTTATACACATCCAACTTGTTTGTATTATTTCTTTTAAAGTTCTTCATGAAAATGCTAAATGAAGGCTTCAGAAAGTTTAGCAGCATGCTTTCCTTTATGCTCAGATTACATAGTAGAAATAGTGGCATAAGCAAACAGGAAAAAAGGGAGATTTATTGGTTTGTTTTAAATCAAGATTCCTTTTTGCCTCTGAAGACAGCAAACTCTAAACTGGGGATGGTTTAATAGAAGTTGATCCTGTCATCAGAAACAATCTCATTTTTGTGGCTCTTCTTTTTTCTAATCAGTTTTAATTCACAACTGGTTTTATACATAAAGGGAATGTCCCTGTGCCCACAGATGCTCCATGAACTGATTGCTCTCAGCCCTCTGCCCCCCAGCTCACTACAACAGAGCAACAACTGGATCACATCCTGGATTAAGTCTGGAACACCTTATCCATGACCGTCACACTTCCAGGTAAAACCTGGAAAGCTGAGGTAGGGCTGTGGCCTTGCATGTCCTGAATTCACCTAAGGCAACAAGCTGGGTGACTGCTGCTGGCAACGCTGGGTGAGAAGCATTGGGAACTGGTTTCCTAGGCTGGAAAATGAGGACAGCCTGAGATAGCTGGGACTTCTCAGTCAAGAGAAAAGAGGGCTCGGAGTGTCTTCTCCATGTGTATGGACACCTGATGGAATAGGAGGAAGAAGAGGCAGCCCACTGACAAGAGAAGAAGCAATGAGCACACACAGAAACATGGGAAGCTAGTGGATGGTGTCCCTGCCTATGGCAGGGGGTTGGAACTGGATAAACTTTAAGGTTCCTTCAACACAAACCAGTCTGGGATTCTATGATTCTAAGCTCTGTCTGAACATGAAGATGGAGTTTTTTCACCCTAAGGGTGGTCAAACACTGTCAGATGTTGCCCAGAGAGGCTGCGGACCCTCCATCTGTGGAGACAGTCACAGCTTAGCCAGGGGCAGCTGACCCTGCTAAGCGGTGGGGTTGCACTGGGCAATATCCAGAAGCCTCTCCCAAACACATGATCCTGTGAAAATAGCAATGAGATGATTTGTTAGCATGAAAAAACTGCTGGGCCAAAAAAAGTGTTCCTGGGAGCCTGTTTCACTTGCACTTGCTCTATTAACTGCTTGCAGTGCAGTGAAAAACCTTGTGCCATATTCCTACTGCTTGTGTGACTTGATGGGCTGCTGTCAGCTCAGGACATTCCCTCTGCCCTTCTCACAGCGATTACCTGCTTAGATGGATATTTTGTTTAGAAATGTAAATGTTTTCATTCTGTTTTTCCTGTTTCCAGAGCACATTTCCATCATTCTGCTATGAGAGGTTGGAAATGGCATTCTCATTGGTCTTGAGAAGACAAAAATATGGGATAAATCCTGCAGTTCAGATTAAGAAAATAAATAAAAATGACTTTTCAGATGGGGTGCGTAACTCATAGCTGGCAAGCCTGGAGCCTGACTCACTCATCTGGAGGGAGCATGAATTAGTCATAAGCATACCATTAAATAATCAGAAATCTTTCCAAGCAGTTAATCAAAATGGGGTATTCTCACAGAAATGCAGCAGCAAGCAAGGGTGCGCTGGAGAAATACCTGGAGAGGGTAAATTAATGAGACAAACTTGTTTCTGAATTCCTTATCACAAACCATAAAATCATTCTGGTTGGAAGGAACCCTAGAAGGCAGTCTGGCAACCTTTGCTCAAAGCAGAGACACTTTGAAAGCAGAGCAGGTTTGAATGTCTCCTAGGACAGCAGATGAAGACTAGCCAGCCCCTACACCATTTACCTTCACTTCTGAAGCTTTCCAGCCAAGCTACAAGAACTTCAGTAGCTGACATGCACACTAAACATCAGTAACAAACAAAGAAAAAGGCAAATGCACCTTCTCATCAGAAACTATGTATTTGCTGTTAACTGGCCAGACCCTATTTGAGGGAACCAGGGTGCAGATTGAGAACACTGCAGTCTTTCAACATGGTGTGACTGGTACTTTTGGATCAGATCACCACACATCTTTTTCCTTCTGGCATCTTGACTTCCCGTTAACTCTTCTTTTTAACTTTGAATTTTGAGCCATCATTCTACTGCCTTTGGAAGGGCTGGAGTTAGTTTTCTTCATAGTAGCTTGTACGGGGCTGTGTTATGGATTTGTGATGAAAACAGTATTGATCACACAAGGATGTGTTAGTTATCACTGAGCAGTGCTTGCGTAGCTTCAAGGCCTATTCTGCTCCTCACATCACCCCTCCAGCGAGCAGACTGGGGGAGTACAAGGAGTTGGTGGAGGGACACAACCAGGACAGTGGACGTCAACTGACCCAAGGGATATTCTGCACCATATGTTGTCATGCTCAGCAATTACAGCTGGAGGATGGAGGAGGAAAAGGGGGATGTTTGGAGTGATGATATTTGTCCTCCCAAGTCCCCATTACACCAGCATGCTGATATCACAAAAAAGCCACTGCCAACTCAATTTAAATTCCTTTTCCTTAATGATGGAGCCGTACTGCCCTGGGGATGGCTGAACACCCACCCGACGGGAAGTGGTGAATGGATTCCTCATTGTGCTTTGCTTGTGCACACAACTCTGCTTTACCTATTAAATGCTCTGTATCTCAGCCCATGCATTTTCACACTCCCCTTGACCCACTGTGTGTCCCACAGTGTGCCCACTGCGATTAAACAGCAGCAATCGTGATGGACCCCAGTGTAGAGCAAACTGGGCTTACACAGCCTCAGATAATGCACCGAGACACACTAAAATTAATTTCAAAGCCTGAACTCCAGAGGTCTTCTAAGTTGCTCGAACTGTTGCCAGAAGTGCATCACATTTCCAGGCTTCACCCAATGCAAATGACTTGAAATGACTGGAAATAAGACAACAAGTGACCAAAATAGGAAAGAGTTTTCAGTGTGTTGACCATCTCTGTTTTCATGTTTAGGAAAGCTGGATCCACACTTGCATTAAAGCACAGCATGGAAAAGAAATTCACATTTCCCAAATATCAAAAAGCATATACATCACTGCTCTACAGACATGGAATACAAATCCACTTCAAAATTATCATTGCCTTCCTGTGCCTATTTAGCATCTCAGCAGTCCTCCTTTCCCCATCTTCTCTTCTAAATGGATCCAGTCTTTCACTAACCAAAAGTTTAAGCACAATAAACAGCCATTTCTTTAAGTGTATACTGTCCCTACAGGTTGCAGTTCACATTTACACTCTTTCCAACTTAGGTTTGTACGCAGCACTGTATACATTACTCACAAGGAAGTCAGTCTCAAAGGCTGGAATAAAACTTCACATTTTCTTGATCTTAGTCCTCCATTAGGCCCACTATTTAATAGCTTCTTTAGTTACATAAAGAAGATACAGCCTCACTTGCTCATCGCCATTAAAAGCTTACATGTATTCAACATCAGCTAAGGCTCTGGGTGGGGAGAACAGCTGATGGTTTAGGGGTGCATCTCACATCAAGAGCAACAGTGTCCTTCCCTCTGAATAAGACAGAGCTGTGTTCCAGCATGTTGGTACACAAAGAAGCCACTGCCAGCTCAATTAAAGTTCCTTTTTCTTGGTGTACCAATGCATCTTCAAGAAAGAATAAAAAGACCACAAGACAAGAGAATTTCTCTTGCTCATGTATTTGAAGACTACAACCATAACAGTCATCAAGCCACCTGTCATCAAAAGCAGGACCCCCTCAACAGAAACCATTCCTTTCTGTAAGGGGAAATCAGCAATGATATGTGATGATGGAAGGCATTGCCTTCCTCAAGGACCAATTTAGCACAGCAGGGGAAAAGTAGCTAAGGCAATATGCATCTCAAAGCAGGATTAAAATTAAAGGCAAGAGGTGGAAGAGTGGATTTGGAAGGGAGAGTAAGGGATGAACGTAGCAGTAGTAACCATGGGAAAGATAATCATAAGGACAGTGGATAAAGAAGAGCAAACGCAGTCCTTGCAGTTCATTAGTGGATAAGATATCTGGACTGAGAAAACTGGGACATCATAAGCAGAGTTGGAGCCTGAAGAAGTGCAAGTTTACCAAATAGCTGCTTCTTTGTTCAACTTCTTTCTACCAAAAGAATGGCTGTAAGGGGCCCACATCTGCACACTACGTGCCATGAGTAGGATCACAGTGCTGCTGCTCTTGCTGCGGGCCAGACCTCATCACTCACCTCTGACTACTGCACCAGCATGAATGAACGTGGGAGCTGCTCTGCCCCAGTTGCCTGATCCCCAGCCCAGGCCAGTGAGCAACCAAAGGATGTCCCATTGCCTTTCTGAGCCAGTGCTGGCACTGCAACGCCCCTTCTTGCCTGACAGAGCTCAGAGTGATCCTCCTGTGATAGAGCTAACAACAGGGCAGCCTCACAGCACACACCTGTGTGCATCCACAGCAGGACATGCTCCTGGGGGACCTGTAGGGCCTTATGCAAGTCATTCATCTCCCTGCACCTCTGTTTCTGCCTCTATTAAATGTTACTGACTTGCCTCATGTAGCTGAGAATAAAAATCATTAAACTAGGAGCATATTAAAAGTTGTGGGAAATTCTCTTCACTGCTGGATGCTGACAGAGCTGTAGAACAGTCTCCAAAACACTTGACAAGCTCTAGAAGTGCCTGGTATTTGGATAAAGTATCTGTTGAATCACCCTTATCTTTTCACTTTTTATTTTTCCACAACATAAAGTCACAACTTCCACCTAAACGTGCATATTAAACCAAAACCCAGCATTAGAAGAGTGAAGAAGCAACTCCTTACACAAACTAAAACTAAACTTACACAAACTAAAACCAAACTTATGCAACTCCTTGCACCAACTAAATATGATCATTGGAAGTTGATGCATGGAATACACATTTTTCACCTGTGGTGCTCAGCCCTTCAAAACTGCCATTTAACTGGAACACAGGACTGCTTTTCAGAGTGGTTATGGATTTGGGTAGTCCATTTGGAAATGTTCTTCCACCTGTCCCATAGGTAAGGGACACCAGTCAGTTCCCAGGCTATACACACTGCTTCTGAAATGACCACGAACCCCAGACAGCATCAGCTCCATGCAAACAGACCAGTATCTGCTGAATGCGGGGAGAGCTGGGGGGCCCTTCTTGCCTGCTGGTGTTCCTTCCTGTCCCACCACAAAGTGAATGTGTGATAGCAACAGGGTTTTTAACTCTATTAATAGATACCCCACCCAAAGCTACACAAAACAGAGATAAGCATGGTCTTATTCACAGAAAATCCTGTCTTGGTGGTCCACTTGATCACAGATAGCACCAAAATGTTCTCAGTGTGAAAAGGATTCGCGTATAGGGGAAACTTGAACTCCCTTGTTGCCTGCCCTCATGATTTCTGTGATTGATTATAAATATCTTTGTCTTAGTTTTAAGCTATCCTTCATTTATTTCATTTGCAACATTTATAGGCCTTTTCTTGATAATCATTTTATTCCCTTGTCTTCATTTCATTTGGCAACAGCTGAGCTGGCAACAAGCCCGAAACATCGTAAATGACAAATCACTACCAGATGAAGCTGGGAGTTTTACATAGAGCATTTCCTCCAGCCACAGAATACTTTGAGGCTCAATAAAATTACAAAACTGACTGACAATTACACCAAGATCAAGCTTTACATGGAGGCCTCCCAGTTACAGAAAACCAAACCAATTCTCCAAGCTGTGAATCAAGTAACCGGGTTAATAAAGCCCCTGAAAAGCTGCAGAATCAGAAGCAGCGATAGCAATGCAAATCTGCAGCAGGCCCCCCAGTCAGAGTTTAATGCTTGCTGCCTCACCTGGGAGCAGGAAGAGCCCTTTGTTCCCCTAGAGAGACAGCATCCACAGAGAGAAATGCTCCACAAAGAGCAGGAATTCCCCCCTGCGTCCTCCCTTACCCACGTTAAAGCCAGGGAGCTCTGCCAAGTCACCTCCCTGCAGATGGGGCTCGGGGAGGGTGGTGTTTTTCCAACACAGCCACAGAAAGTTTCCCAGGAATCCAGCTTTTTGTCTGGAGAAACAGCAATACCAGGACCTACTGCTGCTGACAACCGCGGCCAATCCTTCTCTGCAGAGCATCCCCCCTGGACGGTGAAAGGAGCGGGGATGAAATTCTGACCAGAGGAAACAACGTTTCTCCCAGGTACACTCCAAGCAGAACAATGCTCCTTTTTCCCAGGAGCCCTCCCTGCCATCTCTGTGAATGCAACATTGAAGCCACCAGGCATGAAATGTGTCATTTGCCTGAAGCCGGTTCCACCCTCCCAGGGCTGACGCCACAGGACATCACCTCTTGCTACCCAAAATGATCAAACAGGAACTAAGACACCAACTTGTGAAAAGGCTTCCCTGTTTGCTGCTGGGTAGGCAGTTTTAACCACGGCTGTCGCATTTACGGTGCCCCTGGAGCTCATGTGCAGAGGTATATTTATCTAGTCATACAGACAGGGCTGAATTTCTGTGTACAGTTATTCTATAGGAGACACAGAATGATAAAGTGGATGTAAACCAAAACCATTCTGAGTCACATAACACAGGCTGAACAATGCCTGGCTGGGGATGTAACCAAATTATATAAACTGAAGCCAGCAGAATCCTGGACACAAAACACTCCTGAGGTGTCCAAAATGTTCAAGATCAATGATACAGCCATTCAATGAAGGTTTAAAAGTAAAATCAGGGGGAAAGGAAAAGACTGGGTAATAAAGTGGTGTTTGGCTGTAGTTCTGTGTACCCTGATGCCACACAAATTGTTTTTCATGATCACTGGAAAACCAATTCTTTTATGAAGGGTGTTGTCTGATTTTGTGGGAAAGTTTGCAAGATGTTGAAGAGCTGCACACAATAAACACACAATGCAGAGCACACATCAGGCTTACTTAGCTGCTTCCAATTTCAGCCCTCGTTCACCAAAGACTTAAATCAGCATCACACAGTATGGTTAGGACAACTTTTTGCCACCAAACAAACTAGTGCACATTTAGGCTTGCCTGAGTCTTTCTTCAAACATCTTTGGAGTTAAGCATCACCTCAGAAATAATCGCACTGCATACATCCAGCTTGAAGACCTGCACCCCATGGGCAGATCTAGCCACCTGGGGCTGGGCAGGAGAGGTTCTGGGGACCCCCTGCATGCCCCCCCCCCAGCTCCCATGGCACCCAGATGCAATAACCATGGCAGCACCCCATGGAGAGGGGCCTCAGCACTGAAATTACAGTGAGCTGGAAGTGGAGGTGAGGGAAACTTCAAAGAGCCAAGTCCAGACAATCCCTCCCTGTGTCAGGGAGTCATGCAGAGCCGGGAGAGGAGCGCAGGGGGAGGCCTGTCAACCTTCATTGGCCACAGGTAATGGCACAGGGTAATTTCTCCTGATAATGTCACCGGAAGAGGAAATCCTGCAGACTAAACTCATTATGGCCTGAGGGGTTCTTTCTGCAGGAAGGAGGACCATAGGCTGACTTTGTCTGAGTGGGGGAGCATCTCTCATGGCCCACACACTGACAGCTCTCAGGGTACACATTAGTTCTTAAAGCCTAACTTCTCACTTTCAAGGCAAAACTCACCTGTCCTTCCAAAAGCACCTCCATCCCCTGGGAAAAAACAACAAAACAAAAAGACAAAATTACACCAAAGAATGTGGCAGACTGACGCTCAAGGGCCCTTAATTTGGAGACATTTGAACAGCTTCACTGTATTAAGAAAGCTAATAAATAAGACATTTTATTTCCATAAGTGCTTGTTCCAGAAGCTGTTAAAGCTATTTCCATTGGCTTTGGATCAAGACCACTAATGCCTAAAAGTAGAGGCTTTCCAAGTACTCTGTGGGCAGTGGTGGAATAGTCCTCAACAGCTCTCTACCGAATGGCAGTACCAGTTGCCAAAAACAAACACTGTTATCCAGACAAGGCACCTGAGGTGTACAAGGATTTAGCACCCAGCTTTCCCCTCCTCATTCATCTGAAGGTCTGGAGCAAGTCCCTTATGGCACCAGGACATGGAGCTGCCGGTATGTGAGCAGTCCGTGGCACTGCCAGCCCTGTGGTCACTGCCAACCACCTCATCCCTGCTCAACCACACACATCCCGGTGCCCACCGATCCATCCCACACAGGCTCCCTGGCTGCCAGGTGCTGCAGAGCAGCTGCTTCCCTGCACGTGGGTCACAGAGCTGTAGAAAATGTGGGAGCTGTAGAATCCCAGAATAATGGAATGATTTGGGTTGGAAGGGAGCTTAAAGCTCCTTCAGTTCCAACCCTCTGCCATGGGCAGGGACACCTTCCGCTAGAGCAGGTTGCTCCAAGCCCCTTCCAACCTGACCTTGAACACTGTCAGGGATGGGGCATTCAACCAACTGATCAAAGAAACTGAGCTTCATGTTGAAACAAAAACCAATGATTACTTTACACCAGCACCAGTCAGAACACTTCTGAGGGGCATATGTATCTCAGAAAACACCATCTTGTCAGAAGAGAAACAATTTTTGGAAAAATATGTCACTTTTGAGGAATGTTAGTTTTAAAATAAAGCTGAAGAGAAAGCATTTCCAGTAAAACACAGCCTTGTATTTCTATCTACTTTTTTCCAACTTTTGAAACTGATGTTGTCCAATAAACCATAAAATGCAAGATCTGTATTTCAATGAAGTGTTTTGAGTTTGTAAATCAGACCCTTCACTTCTTATGTTCTTTATAGAATTTGAGGTCCCAGGGGATGTAGAAGAAAATAAAAATAAAAACTGTTCCAGAAGGAAAGGCTGAAATCATAAACTTCACCCCAAAATTCCAAGTCCTGTAGCTGCACTACTGCACTTGAAAGCATTTACCTGTATTTATGGATTATACTTTTTTACTCAGCATATCTAAAGTATCAGCATAACCATTCCTTTGCATACTTCCATGAGAAGCTTAGAATCCGCAAAGAGAAAACCAATCCTGTGGTCATTACTCAGGCTGAAGCAGTGAGCACTGTGACAGCGTAAGGATCACAATGTTGTTACACAAGCAGTGCTGCAATCTGATTTCTAAACACTGAGCTTCCACCTCTGTCATCACTAACTACACCAAGTAGCTTTAGTATCCAAAGCTATAACACATTACATGAACTGAACCATTTGTCTAAGGTGGCCTTTCTTAGAAATGAAAAGACAAAGTTGAGTACAAACTATCTGAAAATGCAGCAAATTGTACCACTGTAACTCAGATCTGGGAGGGATGGTTTGACTCAAAACCAGTCAGCTGTGTACAGGGCAAGTCAAAGAGCTTCAAAATATCCCAGAGGCTAAGTTCTGCCAAGCAGAGTAAAACAGGCACCGTCTCTTTGCAAAACAAGCACACTCACATGCTGTAGGAGCAGCATGCACACGCAGCTGTGCTGCCGTATCATACACCCCGTCTGTGAAAGGAGCGGGTCCATGGGCCACGGTGTGGCTCCCTGCTGCCTTAAGCACACAGGCACCACAGGAAAACCCAGCACAGGATGCTCGTGTTCCACCACAGCAGACAGCACCCTCGGCTCCAGCCACCTCCAGAACCACTTCCAGCCCATCCTGGCACAGCTCCTGTGCACCACGGGACACTATGTAGCTCCTCCGGCAGCACAACCACATCGCGCCTTGGGTGTTAAACCATGTTTTCCACTCAGACTCTGGAACCAGATATTGTGCTAAACCTCCCACCCCAAAATACCCACGTATGAGGCAAGTGACTGAGATGGCAGCAACTGCTGCTGGAGGCACCGCGAGAGGTTTACCGGGACATGCTTGCTTAGAGAACGTCCTGGCCTGTCCCCAGCAACGTCAGTAGATTCTTTTTCTTCACCCCAAGCAGCGTGAGCCCAGAGTGAGGCTGGGGGGATCTGAATGGCTCTTTGTCAGCTGCACATCGCAGCCGGTTGAACTCTTACATGAGACTGCTGGAACCCTCGGTTCCAGACTGCAGGGCCGCTCTGAATGGGCCGTGACAAATTGGCTGTGTAACCCGCTCTGATGTGCATGTGTGTTCACATCATCTGTTCCCAGGCTGCTTATTAGTACTGCAAACTGTGCCCATGTAACCTTAAAACAACCTTTCCTCCAGTATCCCATTGGCAGAGGAAGATACTACACTCCTTAACTGGATCCATTGCTCTTTCAGGGCTTCCCTAAAATAACTGTTTTGATTCTGGAATTTAATTGGAAGGAAGCATATGTTATGCAGAACATAATTAAAGCATCGCTTCTGTACTCTGGGATGGTTTAATTCTGTTTCCTTCTTCATTCCTAATCATGATCTTTAAACCACTTTGCATCAGATCCATGAGCATGTGCCTTTACCTGGATATTACCTTGCATTTAAAATGGTGAACACTGTGAACAGGCAAATCCTGCACTGATACAGCCATGGGCCCCCAGTGTAGGAGAATGCTGGATCAGATGGTTCTGGAGAGCCCTTCTCTCTTTTGGACCAAGCTGAATGACACCTCCTTGCCCATCTTAATGCGTACCCTGCTAAGGGCTAATACAAACCCTGATCAGTACACTGTGGGAACATCTGATCTCAACTGATCTTCAAAATTATGTACTTTCTGTTGCCAATGCATAACTATTCTCTGAAAGTACCAACAACTTCAAATGAATGAATCACATTCTAATTTATTTTGCTTGCAGTGCCAAATAAGAAGCACATAAAACACAGTTAAGTAATTTTAAGTCCTCTCTTTAAATCCTAACCATGAATTGCCACATACGGATGAAAATGAGACAAATCATGGCAGGGGGTTGGAACTAGATGATCTTAAGGTCCTTTCTGACTCAAAGCATTCTGTGACTCTATGAAACCAAGGCTTTTTTTTGGTGTGAGCCAAAAGGTGTGGAGCACACAGTCCCTACTGACACCAAGGTAAATGCCTTCACTATTGCTTAAGGTTTCTAGTTAGGAACTTGCTCAGCAGTACTGGGACTGTGCACAATGACTGTATGGATCTCCTGTTTGGAATGATTACTGCAAGAAAACTTTAGCTACAATGTTCAATTCACAGAGAGACATTAGCCTACGGAAAAGGAAGGTCTGACACTTGTTGAAGAAAAGGATAGCAATGGTTTAAGCTGTGCTGACATCTCCCTCTTGTTTGGTACAGACACTTCTGCAGGGCACCTCACTCCAAAGCAGCCTGCTTTGCTCACTTGTAAGCACCCCCCCCCCCCCCAAAACTCAGACATGCCTTTCTAGCTAAGGCAGCATGTACGCCCAGGTAACGACCAAACATGTGGCCCACAAACCCTGCTGGAGGAGCGTCTTCAAACACACACCCAGGAGACACAAAGGGGAGTGTTGCTGTGTGCAGAGCAGAGAGGTGCAGCAGGGATGGGTTCATGCTGTGAAGAGCTGGATCTCACCCTCGTACCACAGGACACTGCCACTGTGCAGCATGGACAGGGCTGCAACATGAGCGGCAGTGTGGGAGAGGTACCACATCCTCACCGCAACAGTCCCGATGGAGCTGCAGGTAATGCGACTGCACCGGGCAGGTTAGCCTTGGCACAGTTACAATTGTAAAATCAGTGAGGTTGGAAAAGAGCTTTAAGATCATCAAGTCCAACCATTCCCCAGCACTGCCAAAGCCACCACTAACCCATGTCACTAAGGACCTAGCTGAGCACCACAGAGCAAATGTTGCCTCACTGGGAGGCACCAGAGGTGCAGCCAGTGTCAACCTCAAACTCTTCAGATGGCCAATGACAACGTAAATTAGGAAACATTGAAGGGAGAGCTCTTAACTACGCAAAGCAGCAGGCAGTGAAGAAGGTACCTTGTCTGTCCATAGCTCCATGTCCACTCAAGCAGCACTGAGTCCTCATATGAGTCCTAGCAAGTGCATTTGCCTGCTGCAGAAGATTTATTTGTGGTTAGACAGGCACTCACATTTGATCAGTTCATGTATCTTCATTATGGGAAGGAGTTCTTTATAACAACACCTTTGGTCTTTAGGTGTAATAGCTGTCTGATGAGACTCCATTCTTCTTGTATATATCATCTAGTCATACATATCATGGCTGAATAGCACATTCATAGTTTCTAGCACTGAATAGAATCCATACATTCTCTTCTTGTCACTCTGCAGAAATTTAGCTGTCTGAAATACTATGGAATCCTGCATATCCCATTTAACACCAACATTCAGACACAAAGCAGCATCATATGTCCTGGCCTGTTCCTTTGTGAGAACATGGGGCATGATCAGCCACCAGCATGAAACACCACCCCCCTCCCAACACTGGCATGAACTGCAGATACACCAAATGGAATGCAGCGAAAACAGCATAAACATAATCTCCATTTATGAGCACACTGTGATCTTGTCTTACAGAAAAAAGCAGGTTTCCAAAACAACAGTGCAAAGTAGATATGGAAACAGCAAAACTCACTGCAGAGCACAGTCAGATGGGACGGAGAGGGGCCATGTTTCCCACACTGCTTGCAGCCATGTAGGAGGCAAAACCAAACAGACCCTTGGCACGCACAAGGCCCAGGGTCTCCCAGGGAGTCATCTTTCTGCTTGCTGAAGTCATCATCTCCAGCCTGACGGGGCTCCACATGCTGGAGCCCTTCAGAGCTTCGGAGTGGGGCAATATGAAGTTTTGTGGCCCTTTGGCACAGTGTGCTGAGCCCATCAGGTTCCTCAGCCGGTAAACCTGCACGTCAACGCCAGCAGGGCTGGCTGCTGACATCTACATGCTTTGGTATTTGTAACACAGCAGTAGAACAGCACCAGAATTACAGGCTGTGTAACCCTGATGACAAGTCAGCACGCCACTGAACTCTGGGTTTTCTTTCATCCTGTTAAGCCCTCAGACCCTGAAAGCTAGGTAAGTAATTTTTCTCCTGGTCAAGCACCAACATTCAGATGGTACTAAGGAGCAGCAAAACATCAGACAGTAAACACAAACACTTGCCTTTAAAATCTTTCCTCTGTCATTCTCCTTCTCCTGCATGCAATCCCATGCCGATGCAATGAACAGATAATTACTGTCATATCACCAATAATAAAAATCATCATCTGTCAGACTGTTGTTGTGGAGTACAAAGAGGATTGAAAGTATCACATAGAGAGTCCAACGGCTCTTGAGCCCACAGAGGGGACAAGGGGCTTGTGTAGAGCAATGAGGTGAACAAGACAACTCCAATATGTGCAGCAGCAGAGTTCAGCTGTTCAATGTGCTGATGTGCTGGCATGATCCAGCTCTTCTCTTACTTTTCTCTTTTCTTTTTTTTTTTTTTCTTTTAGAATCCCAGTCTGGTTTGTATGGGAAGGGACCTTAAAGCTCATCCAGTTCCAGTCCCTGCCACAGGCAGGGACACCTTCCACTAGAGCAGCTTGCTCCCAGCCCCTGGGTCCAACCTGGCCTTGAACACTGCCAGGGATGGGGCAGCCACAGCTTCTCTGGGCACCCTGTGCCAGCTTCTCAGCACCCTCACCTTCACCTCTCACGGGGAAGAGCTTCTGCCTAAGAGCTCATCTCTATCTCCCCTCTGGTAGGTTAAAGCCATTCCCCCTTGTCATGTTCCTACAGGCTCTTGTCCAAAGCCCCTCTCCAGCTTTCCTGCAGCCCCTTTAGGCACTGGAGCTGCTCTAAGGTCTCCCCTTCAGGAGCCTTCTCTTCTCCAGGCTGAACCAGCCCAGCTGTTTTTGAACTGTGCTCAGTGAAACTCTGCCTTGCTGCACTTCAAAAGCAGAGACATAACAGCCAGAGGTGCTGCTGACTGTATCAGCAACAGGACTGGATCTGAATCCCCAACAGTTACAGCCAAAATACCCCTAGGTTATTTTTCCTAATGCCACAGTGTGCTCACAGATAATTTTAAATCTTGACCAGTGCTTCCACATGGGAACAGATGAGTCAATCTCAGGAAGCTCCTCAGAACAAGCAGGTGGACAAAGAGAGCTCTGTTAAACTGGCATGATATTTCCCTCACCTTGTCCCCTGCCCAGATGTACTGGGCTGCTTTCAAGCACCTACCTCAATAAATCAGATGCCTGGGCAGAAGCACATGCCATCTGAGCATTTCATCCTCCTCTGGAGCAACATAATTCTAGAACCGGGTAAAATTTCCCCACTCAGTTCCAGGAATGTCAGTCAAGAGTTACTCTAGCCTTATCAATGTAAAAATTATAAACACAAAGAGGAATATGATTCCTTTCTTTGACTTAAAACACTGCGCTGAACACCTGCAGCCCCTGCACTTCCAAAAGGAATATATTTTGTTTCAGAGTATTACAGTAGCACTGCATACACACCACTCACAAAACTGTGTCTTGGTTTACGTGTAGACACATGCAAACATTTTGGCAGTTGTAACCTGTGAGTAGCAGATCCGTTTCTGGCGTTTTCAGGTCTGGTATGAGCAAATCACCTTTTCTCATGAGCTCCCTTCCCCAACTCGTCCACTTATGAACAAAACATCTCTAGCCAGGGAGCGCTCAGGTTTTGACAGACATTCTCATTTTAATACACATGCTGAACATGGCATCAACATGCAAAGTCATTCATCAGCTGGGGAAGTGTTCGGAAGCTCATGTCTTAAAACAGATTGAATCTGCCCTTTAATTCACACTGCAAAATACAGTCCTCTTTCTGCTACACCAAAAGAACGTCCCACCGCTGAGCATGTGATGAAGCATTCACTCTGCCTCTGAGAAGTGTCAGCCAAAGTCATCCCTATCTCTGTGTAACAGCCAAAATGTTCACCAGTGACTAGCGCTTAGGGAGACAGAGGCATTCAAGTGCCAGAGGTTGCACATCTCCTCGATTCCCAATTTTCACTGAGCTCAGCACTACTTAAGAAGTCCCCTGAATGTGTCTGCAGTTGAAACACCGCAACCTGGCCACTTTAAAACCCCTGAATACATTTCAAGCAGAAGCAAGCGCGGTTCAAAGGCTGTGGTGGACTCAGTGCGTGATTTCTGTGTGAGAAGACAGGACCAAGGAGCAGATCCTGCACCCAGAGAGTGGCCTCGGGCAGTGGAAAGAGGCGGGAGTTGATCTCCAGGTAGTGAATATGACTTTTCTCTGAAAAGCCTTTGCTCTGCTGGGGGGGGGGGGGGGGGGGGGGGGGGGGGTGGAGGGCAGTTTGCATCCGTCGGAAGAAGTGACTTCCTGTGCCTGCCCCAGGCGGGTCGTGTTGGGCTTTCGGAGGCGCGACTTTAACCGAGGAGCGGCTGCAAGGCCCCCAGTGACCCCGTCTGCTGCCCGACATTTGCATTTGCCCCGGGTCCGGGGACAGCTCGGACCCCGCTCCCTCTGGGGGGGCATCACCGGCGAGGCGAGGAGCCGGGCGTCCACCGGTCGGAACGGTGCGAGACCCCGCCGGTCGGAACGGAGCCAGCTGGGGTTCCTCAACGCAACCCCCGGCTGTGGATGCCCGAGCCGCCCGTCGAACCGCTCTCGGTGCTAGGCGGACAGCGCGGTGCGGAGGGTGCGCGCAGCACCGCGGACACTGTTACCCCCCCCCCCCCCGCCGGGGCGGAACCGCGGCCATACCCGGAGCGGGGCACCGCGAAGCAGGCTCTGCGCGTGGAGCCTGGGGAGTTGAGGGTTTCCACAGCACCTGCCCAGGATCCCGGCTCAGACCGGCCTCCCGGGCCTCGCCGCGTCCTGCGGGGAGAGCCGCGGCAACAGTCGGAGAGCCCGGCAGCCGGGGATGCCCTGCCCAGGCAGAGCGGGACCGGGGCAGTCCAGGCAGCCTGCGGGTGGGGTGCAGATATCCCTTCGTGGGGAGCCACCCGGCTGCTTCGCCCTACCGGGGAGGTGGTGGGTGCCGAGGTACTTCCCCTCGGAGGGGTCCCTGTCCCCGTCGGGGGCAGGAGGAGCTGAAAACCCTCCGAGCTCCCGCGGCCCCATCGGGCCCCCTACTCCCGCCGCACACACGCTTCCATCCGACAGGCCCACTCTCCTGCCAGAACAGTGTTTATTCATTGCATAAACAGAAGTGAAAGGAATTAGGCGGGCAGATACGATAGCTCAAGGGAACCTTTCAGGCCCCCTTTTACCGTGCTCACGGAGAATAGGACATCCTTACAACTGAAAACAGGCAGCGAGCTTTGTAGCTCTGTATTTATAAACAACCCACGATGGTTTCCATTTTGGGTTTGCCCTCTAGAAAACGTTAAAGGCAAAATGCTGTTATTTATAATACGATCGCTGCTTTAATTTCCTCCGTTCCCAGCACTTTGGCTGAATGACGGCGAGACACAACCAGCACGGACGCTTAAAAAGTCAACTTCTAGGTAAAGTGTTCACCGCGATCTCAGGAGCACATCAGCTTAACCTGAACACTCACAGACTTCACCCAGATAGTCTGCTCCTAGTGCAGGGAGCGAGAGGTGAAATAAGTGGATCTGAGAAAATGATGCGAAATTATTGCAGTTACACACTGGGGTGCCGAAATTACTCCTGAACTTTCTCCCGCAGTGCAAGGGCCAGTGCTCTAAAAAGATTCAGGGCTGCATCCCACTAACCCCCTTCTTGTTCTCTGCTCCCCGCCCCCCACCGGCCCCGGGGGTTTTCCTGTAGGGGAAAAAAAAAAAAAAAAAAAAAAGGAAAAAAGAAAAGGGCAAATCGCCTCAAGCTCTGGCTGCTGCTGCGGGAACTGCTGCTCGGGAATCCGGTTAGGAAATAGACATTTTTCCCTTTGAGTGATCGGTCACCCACAATTAAACAACACGGAGCTCCTCACTGGAACAGCCACCAACAGAAGCCGCATGTGCGCAGCTCTGGGAGATCCCGGACCCCCAAACCGGCCGCAGACAGCCTGGCCCGCGGAAAGTTTGCTGCACTGATTTGGAAAACAAGTCATTGGTAAGAGACGGTCTCGTTCACTCCTCGTTAAACAAGCCCTGAATCTCGGAGTAGGGGCTAGTGCAGACTCTGCCGCTTTTCCCAGCCCCTGGAGCCGGTGCGGATGCGGACTCGCAGAGAGAGCTGGCGGGATCTCCTCACCCGCCTTCCGCAGCGCACTGAGCACAGCCCACCCCCGGACCGGCCCGGGACGCTGCGGTCCACAGATGGAAAACCTCTGAATGATGGCAGGTGTGCGAATACCACAGTACGCGTGCGAAGCTGCTGAGCCAGGGGCGGGGAGCCGAGCTCCATCCCGCCGCGTCTGCGGGAACCTGCTCTCTGCTCCGCGGCTTCTGCCAGACCGCTGTTGGTCTCGCTGCTGCCCAAAGGGCAAGCAGGGAGCCGGGGCAACCTCCCTACCCCACCCCCCCCGCCTCGCCTGAGCCCCGCTGGGTAGCGCGAAGGCCAATGAGCCGGAGGTGAGGCTGGGGAAGGCGAGGCAGGTATCGGGACACCAGCGGGGCGGGCGCGCGGCAGGCACCCGCAAACCCAAGGATTGTCCCATCGGAATCGCTGCGCCAGGAGCGTCTCGGAGCGGGCTCACCGGGCAGTGTACGGTGGAGGGAAGGCCACGGGGCTGGGAGCGGCTGCTACAGTCGTGCCCTACGGTACCAGCCGGGGACGGCGGCCCGACTCACCACGGCCCAGTGCTCGTTTCCGTGGGCTTACCACAGCCCAGTGCTCGTTTCCGTGGGCTCACCACGGTGCCGTTTTTAATTTCTCAGCAGATTATGTTTTAACGGGAGAACCAGTTTCGTTAGAGCAAGCTCCAGAGAGGAGCACCGGCTGCACGCACTCGCTGTGCGATCTCTGATGAAGAGGTCCACAGGCCAACACCCTCTCGTTAAAGCAACCCTCGCTGTCCGAGTCCACTGTTTCCTTCGTGCCGCGCCTTACCGTCAAATATTTGTCTCTCCTATGTGCAAGCTCATTAGCACTCCCCCACACACACGCGCATCCTCACATTACTTGCGAGGGAGAGGAATCATAGCCAGACGCAGTGTACCGTCTATCCCACCCCCTACACCGTCGGAGGGTACCGCTCTCCACTGCCAGGCTCAATAGAAGTGGCCGAAATCTCTCTGCTCCCCCAGCAGGTTCCCTTTCCCTCCAGTCTCTCTATGCCGAGAACTGCGGGACCGGAGCAGCCCCGGAGAAGACAGACCGCAGAAACTGGGAACTCCCTAAAACCTGCCTGTCTTCGTGTCCTAAATAAAAAGATGCTGTGAACACTCACTAAGACATGAAACGATGAAATTCAGACCGGACGCTGGCGAGAGAGATGGTAAAAGCACGCACGGGCGGAGCCCGGATAACCAAGCCCATGCCCTTTCCACGTCCACCCTGCACGTACTATCGCTATTCTGACATCGTTTAGGAAATAACGGCTCTCTCCAATAAGCTCGGCAAAACCGCTCACCTCTCGCAAAACTGCTCCGGACCGCTTCAGTGATCGGGCTCTGTAGCCTGACCAGCTCCGTTCCCCCCGGACGAACGCGTCTCGGAGCCAACCTCCGAAGCCGTGAGCACCACAGACCGGCCTCCATCACCGCTTATGAGCTACAGCTGCTCTCCCGCAGCCGCCGCGGGGAGTGACACGTGGACCGCCAGGGCCGGATCCCGCTTTTCGAGATCGAAGATGTTCGCACACCGACAGGGAGATATTTTGCAATAGTCTAAAGCGCACCTCGCCGTGTAGCGCTCATCGACACCTCTTCTCCTTGACAGCTTGGAAAAAGAGCTGACGACCAAGAAACTCGACGCTGCTGCAACAGCCTCGTCGCATCTCGAGCTTACCGTGGGCTCTCCGCGGCGGGTCTGGCCAGGTCCCTCCCCGGCAGCCCCTTTCGAAATTATTCCCTACCTTTCCCCCCAGGTGCTCGTTTTTCTCCCGCCTCAGCGGCAGGCAGTAGCTCCCGTGTAGTACCTCGGTGCTCACAGACGGGCGATCGCGCAGGAGCAGTCCCGCGGGCTCCGCGCTGGACGCAGCACAGGGCCGGGAGCGAGTGTCCCGGAGGGTGTTTACCTCTGGGCGCAGCCCAGAGGGGCGGGCGGGCCCGGGATCTGCGGGACATCGCTCCACGGGCCTGCTCCGGCAGCGCTGCCGTCGAGGGAGAGGGGAAGGGACAGGACGTGGAGACGCCCAGAAGCCGCCTCCGGGCCAGCGCGGGAGCGGCGGAGTTCCGCGGACGCTCGGTGCTCGGCCGCAGCCCCACTTCCCTTGCCGCGCCGTGCCGGTCGCGCTGCTCTAAGTCTTGTCACGGCCAAATATCCCAAATCTCTGCTCGCCTCGCTGAAGCAGCGGCTGTTGGGGACATTAGGGCTAAATTTAAGAGGAATTCTGTCGGGATTAGATCGGTTCTAGTGCTGGACAAACGGGGACATTCCGGATTTACCCGGGCTTGGCACCGCCACTCAGTTACGGTCCTACAAGATCGTGTCCTGGGATTTGAAAAGGCAGTTTTGGGGGGAGAAAGAACACGGGGCTTCTCCTTTCACACCGCTTCCCAGCAGCGGAATCCCCTTTACCAAACCTATCATATCTCTCAGCGCACGGCAAGTCTCTCTGCTTGCTGGGGCTCTGCAGCATATCTCCCATAGATCATCAGGCGGAGCTGAAACAAAGAGACGGGGGAAGATGGAAATACAAGTTTAATTAAGGCCACCTGGCTGGTTAAATACGTGCCGAGACGCAGACACCGCGTTATTCGCCTCACCTGCGCCTGACAGGGCTGCGGCTGCTTTGTTCCCCCGACATGTCCTGAGAGCAGCAGCGGTGCTCGGGCTGAGCGGGGCAGCGGGAAAGGTTTGTCACGTACAAAGCCCAGGACCGCCGACGGGCCAGTTCCGTGCTTCGGGAGCTGCCGGCACCTACCGTCCGCGGCGAGACCGAGGGCGCGAGACTTGGCGAGCGACACGCGTGGTCCTGGGGCGTGAGCCCGGCCTCCTGCCGCTCAGGTGCTCCCTATTTGGGATAACGAGGGAGGTTTTATGGAGGGACCGAAGAGCCGCGTGCGGTAGCTGCAGGTTTAGGAGGTGTGAGTTTAAAGCTACAGGGAAACGCTTAGACTTTCGAGCTTTGCAAAATGAAAAAACCTTTCCCGTTGACACGCATTCTGCTACCCGCCCGGTTAGCTTCCTCCGTTAGCACGGCGCTGTAACGCGAATCTGCGTTTGGGGGGAGCGGTAGCAGAAAATGAAGGCAAACGGGGGGGGGGGGCTGGAGGGGGTCCTCTGAGTTTTTTCGTTGCCGCCGCCGCCCCCCACCCCGCCCGAAGCCCGGCGCGGTCCCGCCGCGCTGGAAGGCGGGTTTAGCGCAGGAGGTGAGGCCAGAGCAGGCAGGTCCGCGCCGCCGGGCCCTCCCCCTTGAAAACAAAACTTTTTTCCGGCAGGCGCTGAGAGCAGAGCCCGGGCGCGGGGACCCGGAGCCGCCGCGGGGCTGGTATGCGGTAGGGCCGTGCCATGTATTGGAAGAGCGACCCGATGTTCGTCTGCAGGCTGGAGGACAAGGACCTGCCCGCGCTCGGCGGCCCCGCGGAGAAGGTGCGTGGTGGCGGCGTTAGGCGAGCGCGGGGCCGGTGCCTGGGGTGGGGTGGTGGCCGCTTCGGTCGCTTGTCGGTTCCGGCGGTCCCGCGGAGAAGCTATGGTTCCCACCGCGTCCCTCCCCGGTGGGACCCCGCAGGTACCGGCGTGGGGCTCCGGCCCCGCCTGGGCGCTGACCGCGGTTTTCCGCAGGCGAGCCCCGCAGTGGCCGACGAGGATTCCTGCTCTTCCTCCACCGCCCTCTCGCCCTCCTCCTCACCGCAGTCCATGGCCTCGGGCTCCGGCTGTGCCCCCAGCAAGTGCGTGTGCAGCAGCTGTGGTCTGGAGATCGTGGACAAGTACCTGCTCAAGGTAAGCGAGAAGCGGGCGGCTCTGCCACCGTTTCCTCACCGACGTGACCGGCGGCCCAGCGGCTCGCACGGCGCTGCAAGGCCCGGGAGCACCGCAGACGTTTGCCTGCTCCCGGCCCGCGATCCGAGCCCCCGGTGCCGCTGGGGCTTGCTACTCTCCCTGCCCGGGACGGCACGTCCCTCGATTGGAAAGGGTCTGACAGCGAGACCCGTTGCACGTTTGCCCGCGGGATTCGGGCCTTGGGACAGAGCCAGGTCTCTGCTCACCCGTCGGGTAACGTTCTTCGGTGCTGGGACTGTGTTTTCCTGACGTGCCGTAGGGGAGAGCGGGGATAGCGGGGAGAAAAGCGGTGGGTGAGAGCGGGGGTCACTTCCCGTCTGTGCCTTAACGCTCCTGGAGAAGCCGTGGAGGCGCGACCTGTTTAGTATTAGCTAAAATAAACTCGCCAGTGCGGTGTCCTGAAGCTTAGAGCAACAAAGTGACCCTCGAGAAACGTGGAAGTAAAAAGGTAGTTTAGTGATGCCTGTGAAAAGGAAGCAAGCTGTGGGACTGCAGAGTAGTCTTGCCAGCCTTAGCGCTCGGGACTAAGATACTTTAAAACCAAGCAAACCCACGTGACTTTAAATAAACTATGCCAATGTAGCTGCGAGGGGGCTATTTTCCTTCTGTTCTGCAGCCATTAAAATTATCCTGGATCGGATTTTTGCAGTCTCATTTTCAAAAGTGAGATTAGACAAACTGATGGAAGTCACTTCGTTCCATTAGGTGCAGCCTTGAGTAAGGCCGTTGTATATCCTGCAAAGTGAAAGTCGTTAACACAGTTGAAAACATCCCGATGTTGTTACTAGATCGTTTGCTTAGGGGAGGTCAAAGAAAGGCATATGCAGGTTGGTGTTCATTTAAAACCCGGTGGGTGCAGGTGTGGGGTCCTGCTTCGTACCTCTTGGTCAAGCCCAGTCACCTCTGCAAGGGGTGGGTGCAGCAGAGCTCACCCCAGCTCCGTTCCAGCCTTTTTACTCCTGTGACATACCGGGAGCTCGTTTGTCAGTCGTTGATGTTGCGTGAGTGAGTAGATGCAGACGTGCGGCTTGGAGTAAAAGACCTCAAGTGATTTAGCCTGAAGTTTGAACTAGCTGTTACTGCTTCCTGCACGGGCAGAGAGGTAAAGCAGTATGTGCTGGTGGTTTCCTGATGACCATCGGAGTGCATCTTCCAACTTTGTAAATTAATCAGAGAATGTAGATGGCGATGGCAGAGGGGACAGCTGATGTCCTGCTGTGTAGGAGAGTGCTGGCCTCCGAAGGAGAGGCAGTGAGATGAGTTCTCTGTGCCTGGATGTCTTGTGCTGCACTGGGGTTCCTGGCGTGAGCCCTCGGTCGTGGTAGGAGCTGCCGCACAGGAATGGGAAGTAGGGTCGGCCTGGCCGGTGAAGCTGCCCGGGGCCAGCCTCGGGGCAGCTCTTCTGGGAGGATGAGTTTGGTGACAGCCGTTGTCAACAGTTTCACATTATACCGCAGTGCAAATCTGTCAGCACATGGGGAGACGTTGCCAGTGAAGGAGAGCGTTGGGCAACTGCAAAACATAACGTTACAACCCAGAGAGTGACTGAAAAGAGCGACTCCAGCGCAAGTGCTGGAGTCAGTGCCGAGCTTTCGCTGTGATTTGTCTGGCAGGGTTTGACGAAAGGCACATCCTGGATTATCTCAAATCTGCTGCTTTGCCCTAGGCAATCTATGGGCTGTTTGGTGTAAGACCAGAAGTTGGCTCAGAAAATAAGAAAAAAAATAAATCTGACTTAGTCATTGTTTGGCTTAGAGAATTTGCAGCATGCGATTATCCAGAGGGCTGTTACTTAATTTCTGTGGCCACTGGGAGTCTCAGATCCTCAAACGATTTAAGTTATTTAGCTGATGTGTGAAGCACAGTGTCTGCAAGACCAAGAGTTCTCTTCATGTGAAAGGAAAAATTAAAATAAATGCACATAATATATTTACCAAAAAATTAAATGTGATCTTTCAGATCTGCTGATTCGTTCTGCTTCCCCGGGCTGTGTCCAGTTCCATAGATATCGCGGGTAAAGAACTGTTGAACTTGCTATTAAAGCATCTGCTGGTATTTTGAGACTCTGGCTTCGTTTACTCACTTTGCTTTAACAGAAACCTGGCAAACGAAGATGTGGCTCTTGGTGTGTTTCCCTTTGGCAGACTTACCCCCCAAACACACACTGCCCTTCAATACTAGCATTTTCAAGTTTCAGATCCCTCTGCAAAGTTTGCTCTTTTTTCGGCAGGACTTTGACAGGCTGGAAAATAGAAGCATGTGAGTTCACTACCTTCCTGAGGTCATGTGAGGCCAAAACTTGCTCTGTTACTCCAATGCTATGAAAACAGAACTGGGCAAAAATACCCAGGTGGAACTCTAATCTCTTGCTTTCTCTTCTGGTGCCTTTAATTGCAAAACCATGAAAGCTTATTCGGAAGACCCCATCACATCAATTACCCTTCAATGCACAAGCTGCGCTATGAAGAAGATGCTTTGCATTGAAGAGTAATGTCCCGTGAATCGTGGCACACATGATTGTTTTGGCTTTGTCAGTACAGATGGAAAACCGGGTTCTGTGACACTGAAACGCAAGGTTGGCAGCACCGACCTGGAGGGGGATTGCTCTGTTTTGCAGGTGAATGACCTCTGCTGGCATGTGCGCTGCCTCTCCTGCAGCGTCTGCAGGACGTCCCTAGGAAGGCACACGAGCTGCTACATCAAAGATAAGGATATCTTCTGCAAACTCGACTATTTCAGGTATGGCACACAGGATTCTCTTTTTAGTCAGTAACACATTATGCTTGCTCATTATTTTTTTGCTTAAGCTGCAAGTAAAACGCATTTTGAGGCTCTTCGGATTGTATTTTCTAGGTTTATTTTCAGTAGTTAAACTGTCATTCCTTGCAGAGGGACTTGGGAGGATCCAAGTCTGTCTAATGCAGTGACCTATGAAATCTCCCCCTCTACCCATCCACTGTTATGCACAGCTGCTGCATTTAAACAGTCATTTACTTCTGTATGTGTGTGTGGGGCAGGGAATCAGAGTTCACACCATAGTAAGTTGTAAAGGTATTGTATGTGTGAAGAACCATTCTTTGGTAATACTGACAGAGAGTATGGGGCACAGTTGAGATGATATTCTGCCTGGACTAGCACTTTGCTGGTATGAGACTCGGGGTATCCTATGAAACTACAAAACCATCCCAGAATAAATCCCATGATCTTTAACAGGAGCTTTCAGCAGTTATACCTTTATGATCCATTTGATTTGGAACATAAGACGCTCTTCACAATTAAGGTCTAAACCCGTAAGGAAGGATAGTACTTACTTGTATTGTAGTAGAAGTACTTGTGATACAGAAATCTTCAGCCCAGAAAGCAAAAAAAGTGCTGCTAATTTTGGTGTGATTGGCGGTACTGCCCCATGCCAAAGTGTTTATGGGATCCTCACCTGTGTGGTGAAAGGATTGTGTTCAGCTTGCTTGTCAGTTTTGCCACTGAATGAGACCGAGGGGGCAGGCTGAATGCTGCCAACTATGGAAAGGCAAAGAGAATTCTTGCAGACTCATAAGGACAAATTCTTATCTAAATAATCAGCATCCCTTGGTTGATAGATTATTTCCCTTTGAAGAGGAAACTACTGTAGTAATGTAAATCCTTGCAGATATTTGAATTTCTTTTAAAATCGTAATGTGGTGGTAATTAAGGAAATAACTATGAAGATGCTGGTTTTCCCCCTTCTGCTGAAGGGGACTGAATGATTAGTGAGGGATTAGTGTAGCTACATATAACAATTCAGATTACCACTACAGCAATGTGGAATGTACTTGAATAATTGGGAGACTTTTGAGCACAGTGTCAGCTGCTTCCATCTTCCACTCACAGCTTTTAAAAGGGCAATTATAAAAGGAAGAGTTGCAAAATCATGTAGAAGTTTATGATGATTCTATTTTCCTCTTTGGCTTATGAAAATACTAACTTTCATAGTTCAGTATGGTCTTGCTTTAAGCAACCTGATAAAACTCACGGATTTACTTTTGTTTCTCAGGTAAGAACACACCTAAACTGTCCCCCATCCTCGTGGCCAGCCAGCCCGCTGTGAGTCTCAGCTGCGCTGCCACATCCAGGTCGTCCTCCCAGAGCATCCTTCCTGCCTGCACAGTCGATGTCTTTGCCCTCACCCTGTGGTGGCCTCTGTTTTCCAGGCGGTACGGGACCCGCTGCTCCCGCTGCGGGAGGCACATCCATGCTACTGATTGGGTCCGCAGGGCTAAAGGGAACGTCTACCACTTGGCATGCTTCGCCTGCTTCTCCTGCAAGAGGCAGCTTTCTACAGGAGAGGAGTTTGCTTTGGTCGAGGAGAAAGTCCTGTGCAGAGTACATTATGACTGCATGTTGGACAACCTGAAAAGAGAAGTCGAAAATGGTAACACGCTGCTTTCGTTAAGAACTGTGTTTGTGGTTTAGTTTTAATTAAACTGTTGGGGTTCACTTCATCTTCCTTATGAAGAGGTAATTACCTGCCTTTGCTGAGGCTGGAAGTGCAGGTTCTTGAATTAAAATAATGTGCAAGTTATTTGATGTTATATTTTTATTTATTTATTGATTTATTTTTAGTTTGTGTAACTTGCTTTCTATCCTAAGGAAAAGCAAGAGTCTATCTACCTGATAAAGTACTGTGCTGGATCTTTCCTCACTTGGAAGGGAGTAATTTGGGCTGTCATGGGTAATGGTGCCAGAACAATTTAACTCTGAGCAGAATATGGCTTTTTTAAAGCCGAAGTTCAGCTGGCCAAGTGCTGTCATTGCAGAACAGTGTGAGTTACAAATAACATAGTTTTGAATGTTTAGCAGACAGTGGTATTTTCCTTTTAATGCTCCAGGTAATGGGATTAGTGTGGAAGGAGCACTACTAACAGAACAAGATGTGAATCATCCCAAACCAGCAAAAAGAGCTCGGACCAGCTTCACAGCAGATCAGCTCCAGGTAGAGGCAGTGCTAAAGGCTTGCATAGCTCAGTTTTTGCAGGACTTAGGTGCTGAACTGATAGGAAATCAGATATTGGGGGGGGGGGGGGGGGGCAAAGAAAAAACCTGCATGCTTTAAACTCTTTCATAAACTATCAAGACACAGCATGTTTCTGGAATTGTTTGTTAGCTTCAGCAGTTTAATATGAAATAGTCACTCTTCAAACTTTTTATTTCCCTGGGGGCAGCCAGTAATTCTGCAGAGTGGAAACAAAAAGGTGGTTCTGTTTTGATTGCTCGATGAAATCTATTTAACCAGGCATTTATGTGGCTACATATAATAAAGACACAATATTTTTAGAATTCTATAATGTGAAAAGCTGTACTGAGGATGGGTTCTGTGTATGACTTCAAGATGTTAAGAGGGTGGAAGGTTGGATTTTGTTCTAATGCTCTGCTTTCAAGGCTTCTTGTCTCATTGCTCCCTTGGCAGGAGTTAGCTCTGGACTGCCTCAGACACGAGTTATTTCACCCTCTGGATCACTGCTTCACTTAAATGAGCTTTCTAGGGAAAACTACCATGACTAGAGCCAGCTCCCCATGAGAAGGGTACTGGCGAGACCAGATTTAGAGGTTTCAGCCTGCAGCGGGAAGGAAGCTGTGTCTCTACCTAATCCTAGCTACGCGTCCCTGCTTTCAGCTTATAACATATCTGAATTTCTGGTCACACGTGGCTGCTACAGCATTTGTTTTCTGCTGTCTCAGTTTGAGCTCTATTTTGTTTTCTTGTCCTTCTTCTGTTTGTGGTGAAAACACTTGAGAAAAACTAAAGCTGAGGTGTGAGGCATTTAAGCAGTGCTGTATTACATGGCATGTGGCTGTTTAAAGCTTGCTTTGCTATTTCAGTTGTGACTGGAGACAGAATTATTGCAAACGAGCGTGTTGGCAATAATCTGATGAGGGTTCTGGACATCAAACTAGAACTTCTGCAAAAGGAAACTTTCTTTTCCAGCAGTTGCTGAAGGGGAAATAGGCATAGCCATCAGCATAGGAACCATTTTCAGAGCTTCTTCCCATTTGCAGTCACTCAAACTTTCATGTTCCCCCCCTTTTCCTGTTTTTTAAATAGATTCTGACCTACTTTATCAGGTGTTCGAGTTCTCAAGGTCTCTTGTTATTTAATGACATTTGCTGTCTGCTCAGTGCATCTCTTTGTACCTGACCTTGATGCTGGTAAAAGACTTCCAGTAAGGGAAGCATCAGAAGGATAAGTGACTGTCAGGGCGGCAGCATGTAGTAACACACCTCGTGAAGCACTTGTACCAATGGATGTCCATGCTTTTTGATGTCTTTGTATGGCACAGTAGGGAAGTAAATAGTTTTGGTGTTTCTAAACAGAGAGAAGTAGTTGGAATCTTCAAAGAAGCAGCCAGGCAAAATTTGCAGACTATCAAGGGTAAAAATCCAGAAATGAGAAGCTACGGTTTACTGAGCTGATGCAGATAACTTTCAGAAACCAATGAGGCCTTATTTCCTTAAACAAAGTTACCTCTCCCAGGCTCTGAAACTGTTCAGGGTGACGCCAAGGTGACATCTACGGCCTAAAAAAAAAAAGTCATTCATATCCTAATACCAAGTGTTGACAGCAGCTTTCTGTGAAAGTGTAATCGAACAGCTGCATAGTGCAGGGCAGGCAAGGGGGAGCCACTGTGTTCCTTGGGTTGGTTAAAGGTGAATGAGGCACAAGCAACTTCCAAGTCCACTCTCTGTGCAGCTGCAAAGAGGGTTAAGCTGTTCCATATAACAAAAGATACAGATAGTGATTAACATGTTCAGAGAGGTGAATCAAAATCCTTTCCTTGTGCTGTGGTCTGCTGCTATAGACATTATCAGGGATGTTCAAATTTCTCTGCAGTGAATTTTCTCTCAATCCTTTTAATGCCACCCTTACCGAGCATCCCCTGCATGTTTCACTACTGCCGAGCAGAATTTACTCCATTCCTGGTAAATGGTGTAGCTCAGTTGAGCTATAATAAAGGGATTGGGGGGATTTTCTATTTTATTTCTTTTTCCTTAATGTGTTTCGGACTGTTGGGGAGTAGTGATTATAGGCAAGGAGTAGGACCTTGGTCCCTAATACTGCTCTCCGTACTACGCATGCAAACCTGCCATCTCTTATCTTGCTGTTTCAGGTTATGCAAGCACAGTTTGCTCAGGACAACAATCCAGATGCACAAACACTCCAGAAACTGGCAGAAAGAACAGGCTTGAGCAGGCGTGTTATACAGGTAACGGTGCTAAGACACTGAATGACAAAGGCTGGCACTCATTCTTTGGAAATGCTTAATAACAACTTTCTCTGTGTAGTTACTCTGAGATGGAAAAAGACCTGATCTGGCAGTTTTCACATAACTTTGGACAACTTCCTTAGTCAGGAATAGGTCTAGAATAAATGTGAATTTGGAAAACTTCTTGTATTCCTCTTGCATATTGTGTAGAGGATTAATAATCTTCCAGGAAGAAACTTCTCAGCCTAAATGGTAAAGAAATTGCATAAGGTCTTCTAAATACAGATTTTTTTACTTTAATAGTTAGTTCTTAAGAGCTGCAATCTGAGAAAGTGGCACACAGGAGCAAGTGAGTATTGAGTGACCTGATCTAGAAAGCAAAGTTAAAGTATACACCTATGCCATCCAAAACAGGGAGAAAGACAAACTTTGAATCTTTGCTTGATGATGCCTCTCAGCAAACAGTATAAGCATGCTCTTTCATCACAGATATGAATTTTTATATTGTATAAATGATATATTTATGTGTTTATAAGAAAAAAAGTTTGCAGTTCCCTCGGCTTGTTCTGGCCTGGAAGATTGACAGTTTTGCTGCCAAAAAACAAGGTACCTGGCAGCAAAAAAAGGAATTTTGTACACTTTCAATGCCGAGAGGGTGGTGAGGCACTGGAATGGGTTACCCAGGGAAGCTGTGAATGCTCCATCGCTGGTGGTGTTCAAGGCTGGATTGGACAGAGCCTTGAGTGGCATGGTTTAGTGTGAGGCGTCCCTGCCCCTGGCAGGGGGGTTGGAACTGGATGATCTTCAGGTCCTTTCCAACCCTAACAATTCCATGATTCTATGAGAGGAAAGTGCATCCTGTGAACAGCCACTGCAAGGTCAACTCTGTGCTGAGGGGCAGCACTGGCTGTGCCCTGTGCAGTCCTGAACAGTGCCCCCCCTTTGGGGGTGCTGGTCATTGCTGGAGCTTTCCTGGTTTGACCACGCTTATTTGAGGCACCCTGCAGGCTTTGAATGAATGTTTCTTCATTTGGACTGTCAGTGTTATATCAAAGACCTGATTAACTAACTGAGTTCAGCTGAAGTTAGAACTCTGGTGTTTTTATTATGCTAATGTTGAAACAGAATGCCATCTGTCAACATGATGTAAATTTTTTTCCCTTTTCAGGTGTGGTTTCAAAATTGCAGAGCACGCCATAAGAAACACGTTAGTCCTAATCATTCATCTACTGCTCCTGTCACAGCAGTTCAGCCCTCCAGGCTGTCTCCACCCATGTTGGAAGAAATGGCATATTCTGCGTACGTACCCCAGGATGGAACGATGTTAACTGCTCTACACAGCTATATGGATGGTAGGTACAACAACGTCACATACCCAAGTAAAATCATTAGTGACTGAAGCAAGAGCAGTTTATCAAGTACTGATTAAGGAAACTTAAAGGATTTTTATTTCCTAGTATGTCCCTGCCTGTGGCAGGGGGTTGAAGGCAGATTATCCTTAAGGCGTCTTACAACCCAAACCATGCTATGATTCTATATGCTATTACTACTTGTTATTTACACCTCATTAAGAAGTGTGCCTCTTTGAGCAGTGGCCCTTCACTGTAAAAGCAGAGCTAAAGATCTCAGTGTGAAGACCATTTCTTGTGCTTCCTCCAGCCTATGAATATTAGTAATAAGAAACCAAACACTTTTTTTAAGCATCTGTGCCAGGTTTCTAATAATAGGTAATTTTAAGACCACCGACTCCCTGGCTCTTACCCCAAGGACTGCAGGTACACTCAGTCCAGCAACTTCACCAAAACCTTTGGCTTCCCTCACAGTGACACACGGGGAGGGGGGAGCCCAGAGGTCAAAAGTATGTTTCAGTCATTGCGTGTCTTTATGGCCCAGTGAGTCAACAGCTTTGGCTTGCATTTGTGATTAGGAGGGACTGTGAAGGTTTGGGAGAACTGGGCTCTGAGCTGCATGTGTTGCCTGAGCTTATTTCCCTCCAGAGTAGGGGTGTAAGGTCAGCTGTGCATGGACGCTGGGCTGGGACAGAGAGAGCACACTGCAGTGCTTGGCACCAGAGGACTGTTTCTGCCCAATGGGAATTACTTGCTCATGATCTTTTTGTACCTCCTCTGAAGCTGACCAGTAAATATTTCTGGTTTTGTAGCTCATTCTCCGACAGCTCTTGGACTCCAGCCTCTACTACCCCACTCAATGACACAACTGCCACTAAGTCACACCTAACTCCTTTCTGTCAGGGATATAAACTATTAAAGGTGTAACCTTAAGTCATTTATTGAGTATTAAAAGTACCATTGGAAAGATATTATTGTTAACTTTTTATTTAACATCTAAAGCATTTTCAAGATCAGTTTTGCTGCCCAGGTATGCAAGTATATTTAGCCTGCAAGACACTTTTATGGATTCTGCATAAATAACTATTACATTGTTTACAAGCCTTATTCAACACCTTTTTGTATTGTCTGGAAGTAGTCCACTCTAGTTATGTGTGTGTTAATTTATTTGCCATCAAAAGAGCACTTTGCCTAAAAGAAAGGACTGACAATTGTGCAAAATGTTTACAATTCTCTGTGAAATTGTAGTTTCATTAGTTTGTATTTGTAAGTTATTGCTGAAAGTATTACCTGTATTTGAGTTGTAACAGCCTCTATGTTAAAGCTTATTTCTGTGAGTTTACAAAAATAAATTTTGGTTGCAAATATTTTCCAAATGAACTGAATAAAGTTTCTGCTGTAGCATGCCACGCAAGAGTGCTGCTGTGTGTCCATGGCTTCACCGGGGTCCTCTCTAAGTGCTGAACTCGCATCTTCCACTTAAAGAGAAGGTCCCTGGTATGCTTTAGGTGCACTACACCGCATTTTCAGGAGTGTTCATCTCTGTCCCAATGGACTTTAAAAATTCTTTTTTTTTTTTTTTTTTAAATGGGCTTAGATGGGTCTTGAAACACCCCCGGACACATCTTTGAATGAAAAAAAACAGTGCTGTTCCTGCAGGTGTGCAGCTGCAGGGTGAGGGAAATGGTAGATGCATAAGATTGATGTACAAAGGACATTTAACTATGATTCAATCCAGCAAGTGGAGAACCTGAATTTACCTCTGCTTTAACAGTTTGAATTTTTACTACTTCATCTTCTACTTTCTTCAGTGGTTTTCTCCTGTGTATGTAATATGCAATACTTAGAGCCTGCATTTGTAAGTCAATTCTAGTTCAGTATTTGAACTGACCTGTGTCAAACTGCATATGAACAGAGACTGGAATTCAGCCAAGTGCACGAAAGTCTACTGTGTTTTAAATGTTAATGTGCTAAGACTCAATTGCAAAGCATGCTCTGATGGATAAAGGCTAGTGCATACTGGCAATTCCACTGGTTTTTGTCTTCACAGACTAGTTTCCTTCAAGGATTTAAGACTGGTAGATCGCATATACACACTTAAACTTTACTTGCATCAGAAGGAAATAGTATTTTGAAGGTGTGTGTCCATGTCCTATTTTTCTCTCTGACCTATGAGTTAGTGTCTCTATTCTGTGAAACTTCTTAACTGTCCTGGTGAAACCATTTCAGTGTGGAAAAGGTAGTAGTCTCCCTGCCACCACGGAAAGATAATGGCTTTTGAGAGCACAACTTCAAGCTCTGAATTATTCAAGGTCCATAACTCAAATGTTGGCACTGTTTCAGGTGCTGCTCACAGATGTCTGAGCTAATCTGAGTTAGCAAAAGCAGTCTATTTGCACTGACACAGTGGTTTGTTTAGGCTGATATTATCCTGCCACAGTTATTTCAGAGAACACCACAGACAGGGTGTTGTGGAACTTGACTGTCTTTGCATTTTATTCTAATGCATATAACTTCTTAGTGCAATACTCTGTGTGGGATGCTGGACCCAGTACGTTGCTTTCAGTACCTAAGCTAGCTCCATACAGCTGCATGATACAAAACTGTATGTGTATCAGCAGACAGACTGGTTTTTGTTCATTTGTTGGGTCTGTTATACAAGTAGGACAACCTTACTGCTGAGGTTTTACCACTTAAATGCTAAATAATGCTAATTTAGATCCGAACATAACTTGGTAATTTAAAATGCAACCTGCCTTGTGTCAAGTTCCTTTTAAAGAAAAGTAATTATTCACTCTGAGAGACTATGCAGCTTTAAGTTGCCCAGAACAAAGTAAGTCTGGTCTTATTTATGAAACCCTCTTCTGTTCAGCACAGAATTAAGGTAAATAGGGAGCAATTTTCCCATTTCCCTATGAAAATAGGAAGCAGGAGAATTCATTTGCTACTATGAAAGACTGAGCAGCTATTTGTAAGTATAGAATAGAATATAGGAAGCTCCATTGGAGGATCTGGTCTTGTTGCTGTTTAAAGCCAAACTTGGATACTGCAGTGCTGAGGAAATGAGTGGGCTCTCTTCACAGAAAGAGAATGCAGCTGTAGCTCCAGCAGGAATAGGTAGTATGCTCAGTCAGTGCCTTTTAGACTGCACAGGTTCAATTTCAAATTGAAGTGATGTATGAAATTAGTGTATGAAATATTCATCTTCACATCTTGCTTACGGGATCTTGAACAGAGAAAGATATGGAGCTCTGCCTAGTGCTCTGCAGATGCTTTTGCATGTAATATGTTCTCTGATGCCAAAGCATTTAGCCTACATTATAGGATGATCGCATGACACTTGCTAATAGTTTCAATGCTACATATCTTAAGAAATCCAAAATGGAACTAAAGATCTGAAACATATTTTGCATCAAGAGGTTATCAAAGGAAGAAATATCACTATAAAAGTTACAGCTATATCTCAAAAGTCCTGTAAGAAGGCTGACTATCGACTTCCACTCCTCTTCCGCTTCCTTCCCTGACCTAACCAATGCAAGTTGGGGCTGGCTCATGTAATGTGTTGGAACAAGTAACTGCACTGTAAAATAAAACTTAAAATGTATTATATTCAACCTGCTGGAGGAGGAGGGAGAAACAGATGAAAAGTATCCTGCCTAGTGCATGTTCTACAGAATCTCTAAAGGATGTCCGTTTATTACTAGAAGCTGCTAGTACATCAGTTTGCAAAGTGAAGAAACGATTTATTCCTACAGCTTCTATCCTGGTGTCCCTCAGAAGTAAGAGTTAATGATGTGGGGAGGTTGCTGCCTGGTTCAGTTCTCCAAGGAGACAATCAGATTGGACCTGACCAGAAATTTCTTTTTCTGTTTGTGTTTTTTTGGGTCAAAACTGACACAGGTGAGGGTCTAGGCTGGACTTGTGGCATTCCCTGGCTATAATTCTGACTGAGTAACAGATCAGCACTAGCTTCATGCCTGATTAGATTTATTAATAAATGCACACATTGCCCTTGCTGACATTTGCTAATGTTGCCTGATTTCATGAGTTGGCTTTTTGGCCAGAAGTTTTTTTTTACATTTGCATTATAGTAACCATAACTACTTTCTGCATCCCTTCTATGACTACATATGGAGTTGCTTAAAGTTTAGGCAAGTTGATCTTATTGTACTTCCACCTCTCCTTTATTCATTCTTTTTTGTAAGTACAGATAACTGTCATGCATAGTTTTAATTTCTGAAGAGACTAATGATTCTTGTCTTTCCCTCTGCCCCTGCCTATGAAATTTTACAGCTCAGCTCTGATGTATGGCATTGCCTTCTTGAACCCTGTGTTTCCATCTTGCAGTACACCACTCCTTAGGACAGGAAAGGTTAGTGATGCAATAAGGATGGATAGCCACATAGTTGTACAAGGGTTGGTCTCTTCATAAGAGATGCTATTTCCAGAAATATTCGAAACAAGAATCTGTGCTTTTGTCTCCTTTTTCTTGTCTTGTTTTTAAATTAAGTTGCACTTAAAATCATTACTGATTCAGAAGTCTCAGTAGTCTCCGACAGATAAACTTGATTCTCTTCTTAGTTCAGAATGGCAGCTGGTTTATGATGGATGTATGTATTATTACAGTGGAAGTTGCAAGCCTTCTGCCTCCTTCTTTTTGTCCAGCCACCTGTGACCTGCTGGAATCACTGAGGTGGTCACCCCCATTCTCTGCTAGTGACATGAATACCAAGTTAGAAGCTCCTCGCAGGCCACCACTCTGCTGGCCCTGTGCAGAGCTGCCCTTAGCCAGCCCTGGCTACGGGTCTACTGGATTCTGTACCGCTGATTTCACAGTAGCTTTCATCATTACAGTAACACACATTTAAACTCCAAATATGCAGCTCCTCCACGCATACTCCCTAGACAGCTCCTGAGAAAAATGTGTGCACCTGCAGCAGAGAAACATTTGCAAGTCCAAATATTTAACTTCTGCCAATTGAATTCTGTGTATTGCTGTTGCTGGCAGTTGACTCTGAACTCCTACTCATTCTGCAATTGAAACCTAAGCCCTCAGACTTGTCACACGAGTCACTACCAGCATGACAAGCATGAGTTCTCCAAAAATGAAACAAAAATTATCATTAGTTTAAACGAAGAGCAGAAAAATCCTGAACCGGTTGAGTTCATTCCAGAAAACCCAGTTCAGATCTGTGTGGCTGAGTCTCCAGCACAGGGACATCTAGGGACAGAAAAAGATAGTACGAGATCAGTAACAAAGCACAGGCTGCCTCTATTTATCAATTGATTTACACTGGAGCGTATGTTTGTACACTTTAACTCTCCTGTTTCTTTTTAAAATGAAAACATACCAATCTGATAACTCTTTTTCACGTGTTCTTGGGTGGAACATGAGAGAACAAGGTACCGCAGTGGGTACCTACTGCAGTACTTTAACCTGGCTTTAATGCACAGTAGTGGAATGCAATTCTAGCATCCATTTCAGAGAGTGACCTCCTGTTGTCCTATGTAGCTGTCCTGGTTTTGAGCAGAATAGCTTTTCCTTTAAGGTGTAAGAGGATGCCTTTTCAGTTATAGGTAAGGCTGTAACTAATGCTTACCCTGTTATGAAACGCTGAGTCCAAAACGTGCTTGGACTCAGGTCCATTCATGCAGCCTCTCTGTTCCTGGTGGTTAAAAGAAACACGAATGCTGCAGGTACTTACTGTGTGCTTTCATCAACCACCTAAATCTGGAAAAGCAGGGGCGTTTGGGATTGTGTCACTTAGAACATAATCCCAAACTCTGGAGGTCCACATTTCTTACAAGACTATTGCTTTAAGATTATTTACAGATTTTTTCCCAGTAAGTCTGGTAACAGTAATTAAATTAAAATAAAATAAAATAAAATAATAAAGTAATAACTGCAACACAAATGTAGGAGAGCTGGTTTTCTCTCCTGTGGGAGTTTATTCTATAAACTGAAGTTCAAAGAAAAGACTTACTGAGTCATTCTTAGCTCTTCCATACATGCTAAAATAACCCCCTACCAAATGTTTTTTGCATTCTATTGTAAAGAAATTACACATCATGAGAAGTCTCCAAAAGAAAAAAAAACCTTAATTTTGATCTGCATTTGTTTTCTACCCCGGCATCCATCATTATCTACACCTGGCTCATTGTCAACACTTGGTCTTTCTCATTGTCTTTAGGGCTGGCAGTTTTATATTCCATCCTTGATCTTGATTTAGGCAAACTTAAACTCCCAGAATCAAATAGTTTTAAATCTGCTCCTTTATGAAATGGATGCCAAGAAATTGAAATATAAAATAAAATTAACATCTTAGCAGTGGAGCTTTTTCAATGTGTAACATCTTCCCTGGGTAGGTACACCAAACTTACCTGGTACAAGTGCATCCTCCTCCATGGCATTCTCTCCTTCACATTCCCCTTCTGCAGCTCCTTCCTGAGAGAGCAAAGTAAGTATTCACAAGGAACCAGCTGAAATAAATATATCCCTGCTTATTTTTAGGTGTAGAAAGTGATGCGGTGCTTTCTCTCAGTTTCTGGATGATTGTGTTGACTCAGAGATCCTTCTAAGGCAAGCAGAGCAACTGAGCTGGTTTATCAGTATGTCCTCTAACCAACTAGCAGCAGAGGAAACTGCTCTGACCTAGAATGTACAGTCTGTTTGATATTTCTAGGTGCAGGAGGCTTTTTATGCAACCCTATATAGTTGTGCTGTAATGGCAATCCAGTGCTGGTGACTCGATGTGGATGGATGCCAGGAGCAACATAGACTGAAACCATTCAGCCTCTGGACCAACCTCTTGCAGAAAACGTCTTCTGTGGTTCATTTGGCTTTTTCAATAGCTTTGTCTACATGTAACACTTGTTTTTACTATATTTGCTGTTTATGACAAAGCTGCCTCAATACCTTGCTTCTGGACTACCAAGAATTTGCTCTCATGCCCTAAGATGAAGCGCCACAGCTGCTGCAGTCACAGGAGACTTCTCCAGCTGACAGCAATTCTCACTGAGCTGTATTGCCACCAGTCAGCAGCAGTAGGATACTTACTGCTCTGCCAGCACACGACAGACTGTTAGCAATGCTAAAAAGAAGCTAACTTTGTATTGCACTGCTCTGCTGCAGCATTCAGCCTTCTTACTGACAGAAAGTTATTATGGTAAGCTAGACTATGAGGTGATTACAGAACATACAAATCCCAGCTTTTTCAGAGCTACAAATCCAAACTTTCCTGCATGAAGATGTTATTGAGTATTGTTGTTCCATAGCCTATCTAAGAAAAAGGTTTTCAGCTTCTCCTACACAAGCAGAATAAAGTGTAAGGTAAACAGAGCATGATTCTGTTGATGGATACACAGGTGGTCTCACACTGCTCTGTTGTTTCTTAGCCCAGTCAGGATGCCAATGCAGCCACCTTTACCTGGATGTGTTTTTAATAAGCTGGTATTTTGATAGCTCAGCAGGGAGATTAAGAAGGTATGTGACAACTTTGCTGTTTGAGAGAAGTGCTGGATATACCTCCAGAGACTGTGCTTAATTCTCTCATGCTTTTTAAGGGCATTGTTACAACACAGGCATCCAAAACACCAGAGTGTTTGCAACAAAGGCAGTAACATTCTTTCTGAACTCATGCTTAGAAGCTCAAGGGCTTAATTCTTTGCTCTAAGCTGCTCCAATAATGTCCATATAGTTTCTAAGCCTTTTACAAATAGAGCTCGGTGTGCAAGGACATTAACTGGAAGCACAATACGTGCTCTTCCCCAGAGGTGCATCAAGGAGACCACATATTTGTTAACATGCTTGTGAGTAAAGCCCAGCCATACAGCTTCTGAGGAGCAGCAAGGGTGGTAAGGTCAGGAGGTTTCAAGTGTAAACTGGCTCTAGAAAAAAAATCCATTCTTTGTCTATTCAGAACATCCTGGATTTGAGGGATAAAGTGTCCGGCAGTTAGGTTTTTTGCTAGCAATATAAGTCTGTGCAGTGTACCCTCTATTTTCCAAATATACTCCCCTGAGATGAAAGATATGACAGTGATTTTAGAATCAGTGCTGATGCCTGACCTGCTGTCAAGCTGTCATCAAATGAGGTGACACAACATAAGCCATCTCAGCTTTAGCATCTTTCTCTCACCAGGTTGCTGCAGCATCACAGGACCTTCACCCAGCCTGTCTCTCCCTCCCTTCTCATTAGAAACTCCAGATCAATCTGATGAGGACACCCATAGTCAGTCTACTGATATGAGAGGTACTTCCAGCATGAGAGAACTGCAGCTAACTTCAGGAGGAGGACCAGGGCTAGGGGAGAAAAGTAATACTCTCTAAGCTATGTTTGGCATTGCCTACAGACCAGTCACACCCCCTGGGCTTCCTCTGCAAGTGCCCTGGTCAGCAAGTGTTCTGCTCTATCAGTTTGAAAGGCTTGAAATCAGCAAAGCAAGAAATGAAAAAACAAATCTGTAGAGAGCAACCTTGATAAAGTGGCTCAAAACAGAAAAAACCTAACAAGGAAACAATACTACTTCCGCAAGAAAAAGGCCTCCCCTCCAAATCCCACAAAATCCACTTTAAACACTGAACTATAAAGATGCACATTTTCCTGATCCCGTTCATTTTCTTTCTCATTTTATATCAATGGAAATGTGCAGAAGGTTTTGGTGACTGTGTACAAAAAAGTAACTTCTGGGAACTCGCTTCTGAAGCACCCAACAGAACAAAGACTTTACCTCTTTGTGTTGTGCTACCTGCTCCAGCACAGCTGCGCTCTCATGGTGACTGCTCTGATCTCAGTACATAATTTTCTTATGTGGCACCAATTATTCATTTAGATATTAAGATGACAAAAAGCTAACCAGCACATCACTGTTGTAAGAGGGTATTTACATCCTCAGAAGGGACTGTACCAGGATGTATCAGCAAACAGGTACTGACCATCGTAAAATCTATCATCAGGGAAAAATAAATAAATCAGGGTATAGCTCAGACCAGTCTTTCTTCAAAAAATGCTTTAAAAAATCAGCATTTTATATGTGTGTGTTTTCTCTTTCCACCTGGCTTGTGCTTTAAAGCACGCGCACTTCATCTGTTCCCATAGCTGTGCAGCCCTTAGGTTGAAAAAAACAATGCAGTAAGAACTGACTCTTGGTTGAAACAGTTCGACTGTTTGAAGTATGATGTGAGACCCATGAACTCTACAGCATCTGATCATCACCAGGGGCAGCAGCACCAGTGGCCTCACCGAAGTCAAATGTTTGACTTTCCGTCATTTGTGTCGCTTCCACTGCTCATCTTTGCTCTTCTCCTCTCGCTAATTTCTCTTTTCCCCATACAAACAAGCAACAAATGAACAGAAATCCTGGGAAAAGACCTTGCACCTTCCTGCTCTGCCTGAAAACTGCACATTCCTCTCTTTGCACAACTCTTCCCACCCCGCTCACAGAGAGCTTTTCCCTGCTGGGCACACACACGGCTCTGCATCAGCTCTTTCCAACATTCCTGGCTTGTGGGTTTTCCATTTGTGATTGTTTGTCTTTTAAAGCCCTCCCCCATCCCACCAGGACAACCCCCCCCCGGTGATATCCTACAACAGCGGCTGTCACAAACTGCACCACAATGCTACTTCCCAAGCTGACCTCACAGGAGAAAGCTGTCTCCGGCATCAAATCTCCTACAAATAAAGTTCATTGCCGAAACATGGGGAAACTTAGAACAAGCAACAGGGCACCAGCATATAGAAGTTACACATCTCCTTGTTTTAAAAATAAGGTATTGCATTTGAAAGACAGCTACTCCATTGAAAAAATCACACAAGGGAATGCTTGGGGTTTTATGTGAGCTAGCAGGTTATCCAAGAAAGCTAACTGTAAAAGTATCATTTAAATAGGATGTAAACTGTAATTCACTGAACGTGGGAGCGACTGACAACATTTTTTACCACTTTCAGAAACAATCAGCAGAAACACTATCATTCCTGTAACATGGATACAGGCACTTACCCAAAATATGATTTTAAAACACAAAAAAAATATGTGTGTGTATGCATCTTATGCACAGTTTAATTCAGAGAAGTGTTACCTTTCAATACACATCCTGATCTTCAGTGTCTTTGCAGGAATTTGTGCAGGCATCTTGGCAGTGGGCGAGGATGCTAAAACATTCTGCACATTGAGTTACATGTTTCTGGTTATGACATCAGTTCAGGCAGAGTGGCCACCACTGGACACAAAAGCCACTAAATATTAAACTCAAACATATAACGTTGACTTGTTAAAGCTCCAGTGGCCCCAAACCACTACAGCTGAGTGTTAGACTGTGATTAATTGTGAGTTAATCATACCAATGTGATGATGCCCTTCAAGTACTTTGTATTGCTGTAAGGAACTGGAACCGCATAAACTTAGCGGAAAAAAAAAAAAGAAAACCAAACTACAACCCCCACTTTCGACAGGATCATTTGGAGCAGATTAAGCACGTGAGCACGCAGCCCTCTCCTGAGACTACACTGATCCCTTTCCAAACTTGGGCTCTTTCAGACTCCAAAATGAAAATATCTCACCCAGACAACCAACAGAAATGAAAACTTGAGACTTAATGAAATGAAAGTTGATTCAAGACAGGAAATTGAGTTGGTCAGATGTGTTGAAAGTGACGGCAACCAGAAACTACATTCTGAAGCTGTGTATAAAACAATCCCTTCCTTTCCATCCCCAAGCCATCTGCAGATGTGTGGATCTGCAGAGCAGCATGCCAGGTCCCAGGAGAAAATGCACCATGAGCAACGTTCATCTGCAAAGTCAAGCAGCAAGGACACAGCCAGCAGTACACATCGAACACAGCGCACACAAGCAGAAACATCTTCATCCTGTATTTTCGGCCAGGGTCTGTTTCACTAGCACAGGTCAGTTACCTCATCGCTTCTTTCTGCAGACAGGCCACACCACTGCTCTGTCCCAGCACCACTGCAGCACCATTTGGGATGCAAGGTGTCCGCACCTCCCCAGAACTCATCTGGGGCTGGATTAAAGGCTCTATGGCATGCAGCCAAGCGTTAGATTTAAAAGTAAAAGGAATGGCAGGAAAACCATGTGAGATATAAAACACATCAGTCTGAAAACACATTTAAAAGGAGGCAAGAAAGGAATTTTGCTAGTAAGCCTGACGTTCTGAAGAACAATATAATGAATAGCGGCAGTCAGCTCCAACAGGCCATGTGTGTTAAGAGCAGATACTGATGTAGCTTAAAAAAATAATCCACATTTAATTAAAATAACTATGTACATATGAGACACATAGTAAAGGTTCTCTAAGCTCCAAAATCCCATTACAATAACTTCTATATTACAAATGTATCTTCCAGTGTCTGGGTATACAATGAGAGATTTGGAAGGGCTACATCATCCCCTGAATTCAACCCCTGATACATGGGCAGTGCCTTACTATTACTGTTGTTGATTGCCATGGTCAGGACTGAGCTTTCCAGTGGTGCTCTATAGAACAAAAGCACGCAGGCGGTGTCTGCCAAATCTATGCCTGATCAAATGTGAAAAAAAAGGAAGAAGAAAAAAGTGCTTTCCTGAAATGTGCTGTAGAACTGCAGTGCCTTTCAGCTCTTCCAAGCAACTGTTCTCTGCCAGACTTCTACCTCTTCCTGGTGGTATGGCCTCAATCAGCCTCACTGCAAAACCAGGCCAGTATCCCTCTGAAGATTCCATTTACCATTCACCTTCCAGTATTCCGTTTTGACCAACCTTGCCAGCATCTAAACCCTCCAGGCTGAGCCACTTTGCCCAGTCAACAGTGGCAGCATCAGCCCCTCAGTGCTGGGACAAGAACGTTATCTGCAGGTTTCACTGCAGCCACTGCCGGATGCCAGAAGCATCCTCAGGCAGGGCACCCACACATGGAACAGCTTACACTGCATGCCTTAGTTGTTGATCTCCAGCTCAAATACTCCCTTTGTCCTGCCTCCAAATAACTGCTCTGGTGCTGCCTTTGCAGAGATGGATCTCCCCGCTCCTCTTCTGAGATCCATCCTCAGTGCTGAGTTTTTGCACTGGGTTTGGGTGGTGGTTGTTGCTTGTTTGCTCGTTTGTGGGATTCTGGGGGGTTGTTGGTTTGGTGTAGTTTTTCCCCATCTGCCAGACCCACGTGCTGCAGGCAGCTCCTGCCCTATTTCCCTACTTGTTACAACAGGCCCTGGCCTCCAGTCTGCTACAGCTCTGTGATTGCAACACCAGCGGCATTTCCCCTGCAAGAGAAGCATGTGAAGTCAGTCCGTGGTGTGCAACAGCAGTTCTGTTGAGCTCACATGAACACAAGGGGGAAAAGGAGTGAGTCTCCTAAACCCAAAAAGAGATTTCTACAGCCAGGTTGGACGGGGCTTGGAGCAAGCTGCTCTAGTGGAAGGTGTCCCTGCCCGTGGCAGGGGGCTGGAGCTGGATGAGCTTTATGGTCCCTTGAACACAAACCAGGCTGGGATTCTGTGAATGTGGCTGATTTAAAATACCCCTTGCCTGGCATGAGGAGACCCCAAAACGGGTTCACCCCCCTCCCCTTCCTCTCCCATGTTTTATTATTGCACGGTCCAAACAGACGCAGACACACCCGTAACGACCGAGCCTTCCGGGCGCGGAACGATGAGGGTCCCGCCTCTGGTGAGCGGCAGCGCTTCCCGCTGCGCCGCGGGGTCCGCCCCGTCCCCACACCCGCAGAGCGGGGCCTCCACTGCGGGTACGGGCAGCGGCACGGAACTGCGCGGCACAGAACTGCCGGGCACGGAACTGCCGGGCACGGCTCTACCGACCCGACCCGCCCCCGCCCGCCCCGGGCCCTCCGCCTCCAGCCCGGTCACTGTCAGCGCCTCCCCGCAGCACAGAGGGACACGTGTTTGTATCCAAACCTTTATTAGAACAATCCCCAAGAGCTGAAAACAGTGAACAACAAAGGGACACACTCCTGTTAGCAAAGGTACTGCAGCGGCGCAGGCCCGTTTCTCCACAGCAGAAGCAGCAGCGTTTAGAGCTCAAACTGTCAAGCTCGTGTCAATTTGGTTTTGTCAAGGTGACAATTTAACAATCACATCAACAAGACAGTGACCTCTATCCCGCTTCTTAAACAGCCTTCTCCGTGATTTTACAAGCCGGTGTTTGGGACAAATACATGTAGATGCTCTGCAGCACAGTAACAGTATCAGTAGCACCAGTGTTACCGGAACATGAATAAACAGTTCTCTTTCCAGTTGGATCACATCACATTACAAATTAACATCACCTCAAAATCATCACCTGTATCAAAAGTTTAAAAATTTAGCATAATTTATAAACATTTCTAGAATAGAAAATGGTCAGCCTCAACATGGAGGATGGGCTTTATGCCTATGGCAAACAGATGTGCCAGACGTACCAGCTTCTCCCCTCCTGCTCTCAGTACTCGAGCCCAGCTCTCCCTGCAGCAACAGGTACAATGGTATGGGCGCTGGAACCCAAAGCAGAACCGTCTTTCCCAGCTCAGGAGTTCACCATGCCGTAAATTAAAGCTATAAACAACTGTACTACTGAAAACGGAACATCTTGAATTGGTTTTATTGGATTATCTGACCATGGCTATGATGGGTTTCCTCCCAGACCACACAGTCCATGTCTTCACCACACTGCGGGAGATGCATCCCGCAGCTGGACACAACCAACAGCTCTCCCACAGTTTGCTGCGTATCAGTTAATCGGAAATAAGGAGTACACGCTTTTCCTTACCAATCCTTTCCTGTTCTGTAGTCTACATGGTGCGAATAAACTTCAGAATAGAAGCCAGGTGAAGTGACAGCCTGTAAGGCACTTTGAAACGACACGGCTGTCCAGGCTGAGCAAGAGGCCCAAAGGAGACAGACATCACACATGATCCAGGACAGCCAGGCTGTTCTTCCCCATCATTCCTCTGACAACCACTTGCAGAACACTTACTGACTGTCCAGAATCAGCTCGAAACTGCACCTGCCAAAATCTATTTCCTGTTCTACAGCAGAACATGCAACAGTACAATATCTCATCCTTCTAAACAATAGTGTCCAAGAGACCATTCAGCATCCTTGAGACACCCGAGAATCTGCTGCTGCATACTACTTGTTAAAAAACACCTCAGCGTAAGAAATGATGCCATCTTTCTCATTTCTTTGTTTTGTTTCTGGGGTTACTTTTTTTCTGTTTTTTTCCCCTTTTTTACAAAATTTGAAGGCTTGACATTAAACCTTTGGTATAAAATGTGTAAATGAAAGCCATCCATTAATACATCCTAGGGAGGCACAATGAACCCAACCAGAACTAAACCAAACATGAGTGCAGGGATGTCATAGCAGGTGCTTTCTACTGTCTCTTGGTTTCTATGTTCTTCTTGTTCGTGGGGTTCATAAATGAGGCTTTCTGCCTTCCCAAAGCTTCCCCCGGGGCCGGGAAGGACCAGGACCCGACAAGCCCTTTGCCAGCAGCAGCACAATGGGCTTCTGCCACGTGTTCGGTCCCAACATCGCCTCCTCTCCTGCACTGTCAGCACCAGACTCCCACCAGCGTGTGCCACATCTACCAAGTGTGCCACAGGGCTGTGCCTCATAGGATGGGTGGGCACCTTGTCACCAACTCCCATGGGCCCAAAGCAAAGCACACAGGACATAATTCACTGTGTTACAGACACAGCTACTACAGATTCCACTCTCTGAAGTGAGGGATTGAATTTTCAAATTTACACTAAATAAAGCAACAAAGGACATGTCCATATCCATGAACGTCACCACCAGGACCTCCTCTGTGGTGCAAGGCTGCAGACTCTGGCACACAGGATGAGTTAGGAACCATTATAATAAGTTAGTCTTAAAATATTTTACGTCATTCTTTCCCAAGTAGTTACTTGCATTAATTTCTACTTAATTCTTTAATAGGAATTTATTTTTTAAAGCCAATCTTAGTATTAAATCATTCTGATTTATTTATTGAATCTAGTGATTACAAAATCTACATGGTATTGCTTTGTATTGTCACAGTTCTCATAATTATATCGTTAAGAAAATGGCTTTTAAGTTTTCTCAGAAATGATGATCACATTCTAAATAATTTCACAAAATAGTGAGTGAAGCAAATTTATACATATATATTTACTGTATATAAATAATAATACAATTTAAAACTTTCACTTTTAGAAATTCTTTTAGTAAATGCATAGGCTTGTTACAAAAGTCTTCTAGTCAAATGACTGTCTACTATGTCTATTATGGTTTATTCCTAATAAACTCTATAGTTACATTCATATGATGAAAACCCACACTGTGTTCAGAAACAAAACTTTTTCGCCTGAGCTCCCAGTAAGACACTCAAGTCCAATAAAAATATAGATTCCTTAATGCAAACTAACCACACAGTGCTATTGAAAAAATAAAATTCAAAATAAAGGTTAGCAGATGGGCTGTGATCAGACCAGCCGCTCCTTCAATGACAGAATGGTGACACAGACCCCAGAAAGCTACTGACCGCATTCTTGGAAGAGATTAGAATGATGGGGGGGAGGGGTTGGGTTGGATATTCAATGTCATGCACGTAAGGAGAAAGGAATGATGACGATGATGCAAAACTTCATAGTTGGAAGCCTGTGTTTTTCTGAAGGCATGTTCCTCAGCCCTTTCCAAAAGTCAGGTTTACTCTAGGCTATCTAAGAGGGGTTCTCAAAATCTGAAGTGCCCACAACCAGCAGTTCTATTTGAAACTGTACACATTTACATTACTTGGGTTCTAAACCAGACCCCTCATTTTTGCTCCAGGGAATGTGCTGCAGTGCTAACCCAGTCACAGGGAATGCACACAAGTACCCTGTGCTTGCACATCAGCTCACCAGGTTTTGAGACCCTGCCGTGCCCGTGCCAGCAGCACAGGGGTAGTACCCACCATGCATCAGCAGGACCCCAGACCGCCCACATCAGGGACAGTATTTCTGCCTCTGTAGTTCTTACAGTTAACACGAACTGGAGCCATGAGTTGTTAGAAAGCAAAATGTGGATTGTCAGGAAATTTTCCCCAGAAATTTGCATTCAAATAATCTGGAAAAGAATTTGCCTTTCTCTTTGTGACACCAACTGACTCCTGGGGCTAGGAAAGCATGTCAAGTGCTGAACTCCTGTAAGAGCTCTGGCAAAGGCATGGCGCATGCCACTGCTGCAAGCAGACAGTAATGGAATATCTTACCCACTATGGCGGAATCCATGAAAACTAGGGGCAGGATCAGTGCAGCTGGGTCCTTGGGCACCCATGAGACCAATAAATTGAAACCTTTTCAGCTCAGCTCATGGCAGTAAAGGACTTGAGAAGCACTCCAGTGTAAGACTTCTTCCATGGGCAGAGCTGCTACTAACCCCAGTGACACTTCTACTAATGGGAGGGTCATTAAATGGAACAGAATATTCATGTGCTTTCTACCAATGGATTTTGTTCTAATGACTGGGCAAATTTAATAATCAAAAAGCAAACTAAATCTTTTGGAGCATGTTTCAGTATCTAAATAATTCATGCTGCATCATGAGAAGAATCGAGTTCAATGTGTTAACACATTTCTGTGTGAGCACCTGAGAGCCCGGAGACCTGCCGAAGGAGCAGGCCTGGCCCTCAGGACACACATGGTCACTGCAATGTCTTATTAAGGAGCCCTTCTGAGCTAGGCAGTGGCAACAGAATTCCTTGCACAACTGCAGCCAAGGCTTTCTTCCAAGTTAAAAAAGACTGCATTTGGTTTTCCTTTCAGTGCAACTCAGTTCCCCATAACACAGAACACAATCAGAGACAGGGGATATTAAGTGCATCTCTCTCACACATCAGCTAAAAATGATACATTCACCATCTTGTACCAGATGAAATTTCTTGTGTGAAACCACAGATTGAGTGCAGTGGGACCTTATCTTGATTATATCATCTTTCAAGCACAACTCACAGAAAACCTCACTTTAAGCAGGACCAGGTATAGTCTCCTCTGACCACCTTCTTTGGGACCTGCTGGGTACCATCATTTCATAAAAGACGCAGATGTGGATGTGATTAAAATATCACTACGTTTTTCAGTGTAGGGAATCATTAATGCATGTATAATCACAGTTCAAATAGCTGTGAACCAGCTCATACAAAAAAATACAATCATAGCACCATATTTACAAATTTAGTACCATCTCCTAGGTAACTAGAGAGTCTCAAACAATCTTTTATGGCTGATTAGGTTATGTTAGTGCTTTCAAAAAATTGCCTGAATTTCTTTTACAAATATACACTTACAAAAAGAAACATTATCAAAACTGCTGTCATCTAAGGCAGCAACTTGTGTTACAAAAGTTATTAAAACATCATTATAGACTTAAAAAAGCTTCAAATTTACATTTTCCTTTTCATAGGCACTCTATAAACTAAAACGTGGCCTGTTTTCACAGCTGTTAGTTTAAGCACTTAAACTAGTTAAATGTTACCAATGTTGCTCATTTTTTTTAGGTATAAGCAAAAGAAAAAAAGAATCACCCATTAACCAGAAGCATCATTTACAGTTTTTACTTTCGCCTACTTTATACAAGTTTTGCTTAAAAGTGACACTGTTTTGATGTTGCAGTTTAGTGTATGTTATCCCACTGCCTTCTTAGGGCTTAACTCCTTCTTCCCTAGAATTCGGTGAAGGCTAGCTGACATGAAGTAGGGTTTTGCTGTAGATCCATCATTTCTTTCCAGGTCTTCACCTGAATTTACACAGCAAAAGCAGCCAGAAGAGCAAACAGCAATTCAACCACACACACATCCAGAATTGAAGAAAAGAGAGAGCAGAAGACCCGATATTAAAACCAGTCTCAGTCAAGGCAGTTCAGCTGTCCTGCTAAGTTGACAAAGGACACTATCAAATTTTTATTTGCTCAAACCAGAAGAGGTTTTACACAAAGCAGAGACGCAAACATGTAGCCATTTTTAAATGATGGCAATATATCCAGTTTATTCCGCAGGTCTTTGGTTTAGCAGTATAGGTGGGAATTCTCAGAAACATTCATGACTCCACAGAAGCCTGGCATTTCTTGCTTGAAATTTTGCCCCAACGAGAGCTGAGGATCTGAGCACTTCTTAAAACTGGACCCTTTTTCACTACCTAAGATAAAGTTCTTCTGAAAACCTGATGCCACAAGTGCACAATATTCTATATGCCTCTGTCTATCCATTATTGAATTACTGCAGGGGAAGCAAACCAGAATATGAATTTTAAATAATGAGGCAGACATACTGCTATTTTAACTCCAGGGAAAGGGAAGAAGGCAGTGACTAAACTGGGTTCAGCCCAGTGTTTGTGCCATGCAGTAGTCACAGATCAGTGAACTATTTCACACTTATGAGCAATCTGGAGGGAGTGTCCAGGGAAGCACAGTCATTACAAGTGAAACCCTGCTGAGGCCAGAGAGAGAGCACTACATATAAGGGCTGGCCAAAGAGGTTAGAGGAAGCAAATCTTCAGGTATCTCCAAGGCAGTATATACCCTGTGGCTTTGGAATGAATTAAAAAGAAAACTGCTAATATTTGGGTGCACCAACAAACTTTCTACATTTAATTAGTTTGATCAATTTCCACTTCACTCTAAGTAACAGTAGTAACTTACTTATGAAGTGTTATTAGTGCTATGTCTGCCTGTGATTATGTTTGTTTAGAACCAAAGTCCATAACTCAAGATAAATAGCTCTCAATTAGCCATTAACTTTCAGTTTTCTGACTGATTTTGTTCCTGTGGTTCTTTGGCCACCCAATATTTCCAGAATCACTGCTAATCTTAGTTCCTCGGGAAGCAAGGTTAAGAAGGTGAGTGTTTAAAGGAAAGAAAGACTTTATGCTATTGTAACAGGAGGATCAGTATTACCATGTTTATCTTGCCTCAGCGATCCACCATGCATGTGCTAGATTAAGCCTATGACTATAGTCAAGCCTATGACTAATGCTAAGGGGATCAGTATCACCTTAGCATTATCAAGCAATTCATCAGTTGCAAGAGCAATCACTACCATGCAACTTCAACTCGGGCCTACCAGAATGACTTTGATTATGGGAAAATTATATCTTTATTTCTTTAATTCTATAAATCTAGGAAATTGAATGTATTTTGTAATAAGTACATCCTCTTCTTATAGTCATGCCCTAATCTGAGACAGATATTTTTTGTGACTTCAGTGTTATCTGACTGGACACATTGAACAGCAGCAGTCCCTCTGAGAATGCCAAAGATGGCTTGCCACTGGTGGGTCCAAGGGACAGATAGGTTGTTAAATGGTATTTTACATAAATTTGAAGATATTTCAGCATAATACTTTGTTAAGGGCTGTTAAGTTGAAAGAAACATATATACCCTAACTATTCTATGATTCTATAAGCATGCATACCAAAGAATAACTTTGTTATTGACAAAAGGTTTGAGTAAATCATTGCTGTACAGGGCTCTTTACAAAGCACCCAGAAAAAACTGTTAATGAAAGTTAAGGAACAACTGAAAAACAAAAGCCAGATATCCCCAAGAGCCAGACAGCAACCTTCCATTACTTAAACTAATTAAAACTGACAGCTGAAACACTTCTGCACATCAAGGAGCCAGTATGAAAAGCAGTTTGTCTTTCACAATCTGATAGCATGTCACCAGAATTCTGTAAGGAATGGATAAGGTGGTTTTCTACTCTTCCCATCTCTTGCAGATATTAGTGAAAGAAACCGTAGTACTTACAAAAGCAGAGGAAAAGCGTGTCGACACACATTGCATAGACGCTGAAGAACCCATGTGCAACTAGGTAGGAGCCAATAATGACTGTCTACAAAAAAACAACACAATAAACCCTCAAATTCAGTTTAGCGTCAGTGTGGCAGTGGTAACACAAGTCAGAAGCCTAGTCTGCTAAGCAAATTTAGGAAGATTTAATGGCACCTCCGTAATTCTACCAAAGGTTCCATGGAAAGGGATCACAGCTCAAGACACTATATTCTAACATGCAGTAGCTGCTGGCTTTCCAGCTGCCAAACTGCAGTCATTTCAACCCCCAAAGAGAATATATGCCAAGGATATTCTGAACTCTTTCAAGTTTATGCTAAAGAACCCTCATTCTGGAGATGTCCCAGAGCCTAGTGTGGCTACAAAAGGAGAAAGAGATACATCACAAGTCCCTTCCACTAGAAGTCACACTGACATTGGTGCCTCACCACCAGCCTTTGGAGCTCAGTCCTCACCTTAGTGGACAGTATGCCACTGAGAGGGTGACAACAGGAATCATAGAATCATAGAATAGTTAGGGTTGGAAAGGACCTTAAGATCATCTAGTTCCAACCCTCCTGCCATGGGCAGGGACACCTCCCACTAAACCATGCCACCCAAGGCTATGTTCAATCCAGCCTTGAACACCGCCAGCGATGGAGCATTCACAACTTCCCTGGGCAACCCATTCCAGTGCCTCACCACCCTTACAGGAAAGAATTTCTTCCTCATATCCAGTCTAAACTTCCCCTGTTTAAGTTTGAACCCGTTACCCCTTGTCCTGCCACTACAGTTCCTCATGAAGAGTCCTTCCCCAGCATCCCTATAGGCCCCTTTCAGATATTAGAAGGATGCTATGAGGTCTCCACGCAGCCTTCTCTTCCCCAGGCTGAACAGCCCCAACTTTCTCATCCTATCTTCATACGGGAGGTGCTCCAGTCCCCTCATCATCCTTGTGGCCCTCCTTTGGACTTGTTCCAACAGTTCCATGTCCTTTTTATGTTGAGGACACCAAAACTGCACACAATACTCAAGTGAGGTCTCACAAGAGCAGAGTAGAGGGGCAGGATCACCTCCCTCGACCTGCTGCTCATGCTGCTTTTGATGCAGCCCAGGATGTGGTTGTCTTTCTGGGCTGCGAGCACACACTGACGGCTCATGTTCATTTTTTCATCGACCATCACCCCCAAGTCCTTCTCTGCAGGACTGCTCTGAATCTCTTCCCTGCCCAACCTGTAGCTGTGCCTGGGATTGCTCCCACCCAGGTGTAGGACCTTGCACTTGGCATGGTTAAACTTCATCAGGTTGGCATCAGCCCACCTCACAGGCGTGTCAAGGTCCCTCTGGATGGCATTCCTTCCCTCCAGCGTATCAACTGAACCACACAGCTTGGTGTCATCAGCAAACTTGCTGAGGGCTCACTCAATCCCACTGTCCAAGTCACTGACAAAGATGTGCCAGACTATTCCCTGAATAGCCTGGACACCTCAAATTGCTCTCAGTGTTCAGGAGTGTAGGTAGTTGCCTTACCAACAACGGTACCCAGTAGTAATTTAACGTTGGTGCTTCCTGTGCAATGACTGGTATCTTCTGTGTGAAGAAAAAGAACGCAAGAACACCTGTAAGAAGCAGAAAAGATCACTGATTCCTATACTGACTCTGATTTCCTAAGACTAAAGAATGGATGAAATAAAACAGACAACAGAACTGTTCAGCAGTACCACTCATTCTTCTCCTTCTTGGTAGCTGGTGCAGTGCTGTGTTTTTGATTTTTGGCCTGGGAACAGCGCTGATAACACTGATGTTTTCAGTTACTGCTTAGAATGTTTGGTCTGACCAAGGACTTTCTGAGGCTCATGCTCTGACAGGGAGGAGGGGAAGCTGGGAGGAAGCAGAGACAGGACACCTGACCCAAACTGACCAAAGAGGTATTCCATACCACAGCACATCGTGCCCAGGATGTAAAAACTGGGGGCAGGGACCTCGAAGAGAGCGGGGCACTCCTGGGTCGGGCTTGGTATCAGGTGGTGAGCGGTTGTATCCTGTTCCCTTATTTCCCTTATCATTATTATTATTGGTGGTAGCAGCAGTGGTTTGTGTTATACCTTAGTTACTGAACTGTTCTTATCTCAACCTGTGGGAGTTGCATTCTTTCGATTCTCCTTCCCATCCCTTCGGGAGCAGGGGGAAGAAAAAGGGGGGAGTGAGTGAGCAAACTGCGTGAGTTACGGCTTAAACCACGACAGGTCCATTTAAATGCGAGCTTGTAACCAGTAAATTCCTCAACACCAATTATCTCCTGGATCTGCATTCTGACAGAAGAGATATGTAAATGAATCTATTATCATAAAGATATTCATGGGCCCAGAGAGATTTTAATGAATTGTTTTGTTTCATCATTCTACTGGATTTAATAGCATAATTAATACATGATGATAAACAAGATGATGATATGGGAAAACAAAGACCAATGGGTGGATCTTTTGTAAAATAAAAAAGACTGAGGAAAAATCTGCTGCTTTAACTTTTATTGCTTGAAGAAATACTGAACTACTTCAGATTAAATGGAGAAATGGCAGTGCTAGTGATAAGCACAAGAGGCTTAGAACAGACCAATGCACCTGTAACAGAGATCACCCAAGGAGTTTATTCTTGAATACGACAAAGAGATGAATTAATTTCACTATTCCATGGCTTATATTTTGGAGAATATGTTTCAAATCAAATTTGCTACCCCAGCTGAAAGTCAGGCTAGAGTAACGACAAAGTATCTTAGATCTGCTCTTGGGACTAATTTTCTATTTTTGATTAAAATAGACTTTGTTAGTATTTTTTCTTTTTTAGTATACAGAATACAGAATGTGGTTATTTGTAAAATAATGATTGAAGCAGCTGTGACAATTGCAAACGCAGTGAGGGAACACGTCAACCCCATTTCTGAGAGTGTTCCATTTAAAAAATAAAATCACTTTTCTGTCTCAGAAAAGCATGAATAATTTATTTTTGTATTTACTGATAATTAAGAAACCCCTATAAGGATGTTAGAAATATTCTTTTACTATAGCATATAGCTATAATGATTTAGTGTGAGGTGTCCCTGCCCATGGCAGGGGGGTGGAACTAGATGATCTTAAGGTCCTTTCCAACCCTAACTATTCTATGATTCTATAATGAGTTTGGATACCGAAGAGCTTCAGGCACATATCCTGCAGACCTGCCCTACCTCCTCCAGTTATGGAAAAGATGCTGCCAACAGCACATGGGGAGAGGGAGAGAGGGAAAAAAGAAAAGAATCATTTTAGTTCAATCCTGCAAGCCCCACAAACATTGGAAAGCTTCACAAATAGTAAGACCCATGAGAACCTCTAGCTGTTAACTAAGCACATATGAACATGGCATGCTTGTAGGTACCAGAACACAGAACATTAGAAAAAAACCATTAGCTTACCTACACCACCAGCAACGAGGATTTTCCCCAGGAATAAAAGGAAGTCTGTAACTTTGTCCAGAACTGCAACTCTGTCAGCAAAGGACAAATGATACACAATCACCATCCAGGCACTTGTATTATTTCTCCTTAAATCTATAATTTATCTACAGATAATTGACAAACATGACCAAGAAGTTATCTTCTGCTGGTTTCATGGGCTGATAATACAACCATACAGAAATGCAACACTGAGATGGGCTTTGTCACAGCCTGATCCTAGGAAGCAAAGCAGTACTAAGCCTCTTGGTGAGTTAATACAGCAGTATTGATTCTGCACTTGAAGACCATTCACTGCTCTTGATGGTTAAAAAACAAAACAAAACATCAAATTATGTTTATTTCAGCCTTTCTTCTAGGGTCACAGATAAACCAGCCTAGAAGAGGCAAAATACACACCAAAAAAAAGAGCAATGCTTGTAGGTCTTCTTCTTACTTTGTCCCATCTGGCCACATTTCATGACCCCATACCATGCCAAATCCACTATTTTAAGAGATCATGGTACAACACTGAAGGCAGGAGGCCTCAAAGCAGAGAGACAATCACCAATGGATGAATTAAGGTAGACAGCAGAACTGACAGTAAATCTGCAGCCCTCACTGAAAGCAATAGCAGGGAGTTCTTGCTCAAAATACTTCAAGCCCATCTTACCAGAAACTGCAAGTAAATAATGGGATGGAAAATGAGCTTTGTATCATCAGCCTGAAGGCTATGGATATGGTAATGCACAGAACTGACTACCATGAAAGATTAACACTAAAGAATATTAAAGAGCGTAAATCATCATTAACCTGTCAGAATTCAAAATTAGCAAAATACACAAGACAAAACCAGCTCAGTTTGAAACAATGAAAAGTACATGCCTGGCTTTTAGCTGTTGCTCTTAATGATTAAGAGCAAAACCATAAACAGCAGTGAGGTGATGTTAGGAAAACAAATGAAGGCAGCTTCTCTGCTCTATTGCACAGGTGTGGGCACCACTGTGCCACTATGATTGCAGGGTAATGGAGTGAGTGCACTCCATTCTCCCATCTCCTTCATTATTCTTTCTTAAGCATCATTTTCATTTTCCTATTTCAGCCTCCCTCTCCATTCATCTCCACCTCGCAGTTATTCACTTAATTTAAATCACCTAACCAGTTTTATTGTGTCTCTTGCTTGGCAATTAGGCTGTCCGCTATTATATCAACATGACCTGCTCCTAAGTTATTCTTCCACTGTTTTCTGATCTCACAGTAGTACAGAAAGAGCCAGGAGCAATGAAGAAAAGTACTGATGAGAACAGGGAGCTTGGCAGCAGTCTTCATAGTAGGGAAAAGGCCAGGGGAGTTCCCAGCACTAGGGGAGATGTGGGTATGTTACAGATACTGGTTTGGAAAGCAAAGTTCTCTCTTCTTTTCTTCCACTCCCTGACACCCCATAAGCTCTCTGGTTCACACTGAAGACTTAAGTATTTCTGCTTTCTTTTTTCACAGACAGTGAGTGGGCCAAAGCTCAAGAAACAAACATATGGTAGATGATGAGCACCCCATTCCTGTATATCTGCAGGTCTCCTATCAAGGGCTCCATTGGTTCCTTGGAGGAATCTATACCGGATGCCTGTGAATTTGAAAGAGCAAATCACAACAAAACTGTTGGATTCCATCAGCTTTGCACAGGTTGCTGTGCTGGAGAGCCTGCTGGCCATATCTGGGGACAGAAGCATCTTACAATAATGGGAGAGGACAGAAGTCTGTCTTCAGAGCATGGCAGCAGGAAATCCCTATATTCCAAGTCCTGGGGGGCGGCCCCTTACCTCACCACATTCCGCATGAGCAGAAAGAACGCTTCCTTTGCCGAGGTGCAGAAGTTTTTACCATAGATGGCAATCTGCAAAAAGCAGTAGCTGTTCAGTATTCAAATAATGAGGATCCCCCCTTGTGTGCCAGCATCTTCCAGAGCATGGTTCTGGTACATGCACTGGAACTCAGGTGAACATAAAGCACTTCCCCAGTCACCCGCTACCTCTTAATGTTCCCACCAGGTTGGGACAGAGAATTATCCATTTTCCCCTTCAAATGACCTGGTGACAAGCATGCCACTCCTGTGACGTGGCAGGCAGTAGACGCAGTACTGAGTTTGCCAAGTCGAGCAAATAAGGTACTTGCTGAGGGATTCTCACATCGCTTGCTACCTGCACTAGATTTATAGTCAGTGGAAAGAACAGGCAGTTGTAGAGCAGAAGTGAGTTGACCCCTGTAGGTCTCTCCTTCGACCTGATGCTGCTCTCACTTCGTAAGAATCAGCAATACCAGTATCAAAGTGGATTTACACCAGCATAAAGTAAAGCAGCTAAACTTATTCAGGAACAAAACCTTTTCTTCTTCCTGGAATAGCATCTGCCAGGGTAGGATATACTAGAACAGTTCTCAGTGCATTCAGTTTACCAACTGTAAACAAGATAGTCAACAAGAATATTTCCTCTTCCAGATGGCATTAATTTCTAACACCAATTTCATGAACATGGGTTATAATGGACCCATTCCAGCCACCTCTTTTGAGATAACAAGCTGGGACTGTACCATTCAAACAATGAAACTGCTTCCAGTCAGTGCATCCTAGGCTGACATCTGTGTGTGTTTATTTAGATGAAAATCTGGAAGTTCTCTTCTGGAAGCTTAGAAGGGTTATTTTAGAGAAATAGCACTACTGCTGCTGGTAGAATTTGTGCTTTTAACTTCCAGGAGGAAGTACAGATACCACATGACTTATACAAACACTGTCTCCAAACAGAACTGTCATCAACATGCCATATGAAACAAGCTCATATTCCTGTTGAAATCAGGATTTCAATTGCTGACTCAGATGGGGAGTTAACCAGTTATGCCATCTCCTCCCACCTACTTTGGGGGGTGAGGGTGATGGACAAGGACAGGCATGAAAAGAAGCTGAGTTTAGACTCAGGGAAAACAAAAAATCTTTTCCATGGTAGGACCACATGCATTCCTGACAACTCTTATAAATCCCATTACTTTTCCAGCAGATTCTAGTACCGTTGGCTGCTGAGCCATTAGGAGTGGCTAGGGTATTTTAGTGCCCCAGACAGGGAGACCACCTGCAGAGACAGCACATACCATGATGTAGGCATTTCTGTTTATAAATTTTAAGAATTTTTCCAAACACCAGAAACAGCATTTGAGGCAGCAGAGTAGAAATCTAGTGAAGGAGTTCTGTGTACCTGTAAAAGAGGAGAGTACATCATACACAGAGCTCCTGAAGTGTCTGTCTCAGAACATGGAAAGGTATTCATAAGAAAATCTTACATTATGACAAAAGCAGAAACATCATCTTTTCTTCTAGGTACAGACTCTCTTTCTCAACCAAATTTAGCTCAGTAGCTTTCAATTAGAGCAGATCCACATTCCTCACACAAACTTTGCATTAGGTTCCCAAGGACACAGCCTCAATTTGAGTAAATCAGCGTAAATTCACTGGCTTTAAATGCAACTACAATGGCTAAAGCTCTCTTTTCATTGATGAAAAAACATCTTGGGAGAGGAAGGAAGGAATTTACCAGAGGAGGCCTTGATAAGCTAGGGTAGATTCATAAATCTCACCTTTCAGTTTGTGATCCAAGTACTCCAGTATTACTCTAATAAGCTGGACAATTGCAAGAATTAAGGCTCCAAATGCCAGCGAACCTGTATGGTATCTAAAACAAAATAAATTACTGTTATATTGCACATATGTGCATATTTAGTGTTACACATGTATGTGTATGTGTGTGTGTATACACAGAACTAAAATTATAACTGGAGGAAGGCCCATTAGTGGGAATTACACATACTAATGGACCATTACCCTGATCCACAAGAGAGAGGAACAGGATGAAGCCATCGGTGCTTTTGGTGTTTGAGTGCTGTGTCTGTCTGTGTGGCCATCTGTGTATACATGTGTTGTATACATGTATTTGGGGGTGTGTGCCTACTGGGAATACCTACTCAGCTTTGTACATGGCTGGAGCTAGGGGCATGGAGTAATGACAAAGTAATGACCTTACTGCTGTTGGGCTACAGGATTCAGCCTCTCCCTAACAACTACATTTTCCTGATGGGACCAGGTTCGGATGGAAGAGGGTTAGATTTCTTCAGAGTAGCTTGTGCAATACTATGTTTTGGACTTGTGATGAAAACAAGCATCGATAACAAAGGGATGTTTTAGTCACTGCTGAGCAGTGCTTACACAGCATCAAGGCCTTTCTTGCTCCTCACCCCAGCAAGCACACTGGGGGTGCATGAGGAGTTTGGAGGGGACAAACTCACCCCTGCCATGTCCTATCCCTGACAGTGTCCCAAGGCCAGCTTGGAGCAACCTGCTCTAGTGGAAGGTGTCCATGCCCTTGGCAGGGGGTTGGAACTGGATGAGCTTTAAGGTCCCTTCCAACCCAAACCGTTCCATGATTCTGCGATTCTATATGACTCTATGGCACAGCCAGGACAGCTGACCCCAGCTGACCAAAGGGATACCCCACACCATATGGTGTGCTCAACAGTAACAGCTGGGGGAAGAAGAAGGAAGCTGGGGGGAGCACACATTTGGAGTGATGGTGCTTGTCCTCCAAGTCACTGGTACACGTGATGGAGCTGTGCTGCCCTGGGGATGGCCGAACACCCGCCTGCCGATGGGAAGTGGCGAATGGATTACACACTGTGCTTTGCTTGTGCACACAGCTCTGCTTTACCTATTGAATGCTCCATATCTCAGCCGACGCATTCTCACACTCTCACCTTTCTGATTCTCTCCCCTGTCTCACTGTGTGGATGGAGTGAGCGGTTGGGTGGAACGTGGCTGCCCACCAAGAGGAAAACACAGTGCTGACTCATTTTCCTTTGATATTCCAAGTCTGGCTTCCCTACATGTAAAATGTGCACTTGCTGGATATGTGACAGGGCTCACATCCAGCCCCACAGTCTTACCGTATTGCTCGTCCGAATGAAGAGAAGAGTGGCCACAGTGGAATATCAGCTGGTTTTCGAGAGGCCCAATAATAGGAGGCAAAGGCACCAGCAAGCGTACACTGACCCAGTGCAATTGCAAAGTTCACCAGCCAGAGAAAGACAAAGGCATTGGCTAACTGGAAGATGAAGATGTACTTATGGTACAGGCTTTCTCCTCCATAAAAAGCAAAAGTACACTGAGCACCTGGACACAGTTTAGTGACATTGGTTGTGTTAAAAGTCTGTACAGGAAGAAAAATAAACAACACAGTGATAAGCACTGAATTCTGAATTTCAGGCTCTGAAATTTAGCAGCTTAATACAAATCACATAATTCTGCGTGATGTCTCATTAGATCATTCAACACTGCACTCCAGTACTATGCAACTTGTTTACATACATAAGGATTTATATTAATGTCTTATGCAGGTGTTTAAACTATACAGTTGGCAAACAGGGCTGTTTACCACATGCCTGAAACCTAGAGATATGGAATTTGAATGTCAGAAATATACTTTAAAGATACACAAACGCTTCAGTGTCATTAAAGAAAAGATGCTCACATAAAAAGTAACAGTGAGGAAAAAAGAATATTTGAAAACCAGAGGCCAAATCTGGTGCTTGTGTAAATAACCACGACTGAACTGAAATCAACTGAGCTGTGCCATTCTGTACAAGCTACAGAAGTGCCAGAGCTTACCTTCTGTAAGGTAAGAAGACATAGGTAAGCATACCCTTACCTATCTCATGGTATTAAAACAGGAGTAGTCTTTACATCAAATTACTCTTCCCTACTTCTGTTGTTCAATTCATGTATTTGCTCAGTTTGGGCGTTAAATAAAACCAGTCAATTCCTAATCCCTTTCTTTTTTAGTGTTTGGATAGCAGGACAATGGGGAATTGTCTGGGATGTACCTAAGCACAACAGTACATTGGCATTTAAACACCTGAAAATAACCCTGACAGAATATTTGAAAAATATTTCTAGTTTTCAAAAACCACTTCAATTCAACCCCACACTCAAGTCAAAAGACAAGTATTTTTGGAGCTTCATAAAGGTCATCACTGTGCCAAAAGCAGCCGAGCCTCTGCTTTGAAACCTGGCTGGTCTTCGGGCAAGTTTGAGGCACAGCTTTCAAATTCTTCCATTGCCTTTTGAGAGCCACAAAAATAGAAATCCTCCTGAATTCAGGAACACTTTTCCAAACTAACCTGTATTTCTGTGTCCTCCTTTCACACCCAGTAAATGAGACTGATTGATACTCACCTGCTCACAAGACACTGCAGCAAAAAATCTGCTTTATATCTCTAAATTGCTTTGAACAAAGGAGTCTTAGCTGAACACAAAGCACTATTTTCAGATTTAACGTGAGGAATCATTACTTAAGATAGGCACATTTTCTCACACTGCATTTAATAGTGATTAAGAAATACAATTAGTATAGCTCTTACTACAGGTAAGTATTTGTAACACTTACCTCTGGGTCACAAGTCAGGTTTGCATACTTGCACAGTGTTTGATTAGCCATTACTTTGTACACAGGTTCGCCTGATGTAGCCAGAAAACTGAATGAGGTATTTTAAGGAGGAATCACAGAACTGCGGGCTTTGAGCAACGCAGGAGTCTGCAGTGGATAACCACGAGCTCTAAAGCACTTGTGCTGGTAACAGGAAAACTGCTCTTCCTATGCAGAGATGCGTATGAAGGGTCACAGGCAAGACTGAATACTTTCATTACTTATGGAGCTAAGGCAGACTTCATCCCAGAGCTGTATGCCACGGCCAGAATGGCAAGGGGAATAACCTTGAAAGCTGACTCAGTCTCTCCTGCACATCCACCTCTGACAAGGCACATCATGCAGTTCTTTGAGAGCTTGGATTTTGGTGGCAGTAGGCACAGAGCATAAGGATAAATCAACACTGTCCTGTACAGCAGTAACTGACCCTCTTTGCATGAGAAAGAACAATTTGTTTCCAGAAAACGACTGTCCCTTTTCTGACACCTTGCCAAAGCCTTGCCTTTCCAGGAACAGACAGTGGCTGCTGTCAGGCAATTTAGAGGACTCAGGGCACTCTATGTTCTCTCACTCCTTTCCCACATTTTTCTGTACAAAACACATGTGGAGCCCACCCAAGCTAACTAAGTGACCATTAACATCAGGTCTATAGAGCATACAGCCAAGAAAGGGCTTATTCACTCTTTGCTGAGGTTCTTTTTTAATCCCTTGAAGCCAACCTTATGTAGTATAAAAGAGCTTGTAGGATCCTCTGCCTTGACACGGGTTTAGTCCAGTTCTTTCTAATGAAACTAAATTCATTGTTCAGTTGGTACATCACACGCAAATGCCCAGTGAGGAAGAGTGCACGGGTGCAACAAATGCCAAGTGACCAAATAGCCCTTTTAATGCTGGTTTGGCTAAGGTGAAATATCAGAGAATTATCTGGACTTGTAGACCAGAAGACTTCCTCCAGAGAGGTACACAGACAGAAGGATACACAGCTGTCACAGCCCAGTAGGAAATACAAACTGCAATGAGTATGAAGGTGATGACTGGGTAGAACAACGTAGACATTATGTAGCCAATAGCCCTATGAAAGAAACAAAACATGTCAGAAAGCTGCAGCAATTTAAGAAACAAGCTTTTTATCAGTCCTCTTCTAGCATCATCGTTTTTACTCTGAGCTACTTGTTGATAGTGGTAGCATAATCTAGAGCTGGGATCTCAGAATACTGCAGGTTCTTTCTTCAGATGTCTTTACATCTTCACTTTGTCATGTCTACCACTCCACTTTGATCACCAGCACTACAATCAACATTAGCAATTTGCCATGTTCCATCCTGTCTTCTACTTCTTCCTTCTCCATTACTGCTCCACAGATCCAGGTCTTTCCCGGCCATAAACCCATTTCAATCGCATCTTCTTGCTGCAGTAATGACCGTTTATTTCCTTGTCCCACTCTGCTCAGTTCATACGCTCTTACCTCGGCTCCTACACGCTTGAAATTACCTCTTGCTACTTTACATTTGAGGACTCTGTTCCCAGCCCCTTTTCTGCCTTAAGTACTAACTATTTTGGGGCAGGGACATTCAGTTTGTCTTTGTAATGCCAGGACATGCTAACACCTTCCTGTGACTATGTGACTTCCCTTGCACTTGCCCTAAACGAACGGTGCTCGCCTTTGGCTGTTGGCAGGCAGAAAGAAGAATGGCCTTTCACTGCTGGCAGCTTAGAGAGCTGCTTTTAACATCAAGGCTGACGTTCTAGAGGCTGACATTCTGCAAATAGTTCTTGTTAGAATGCAACTACTGAGCAGGAACTGGAGTGTGCCAGCTCCTAATCCTCCAGTGACTCCTCTCTGTAAGCGAGTGGATACAGCCCCGCTGGGTAAACCGGCCAAAGCGACCTCAGAGGTGAGCACCTCCAGCTAGGTTATCTCATGGGATGGCATTTCAGAGAGCAAGGGTTTGTTCACTCAAGATTACACATTGGGTCTCTTCGCATTCTGGCCACCTACCTCTTCCTGTTACACTAAATTGTCTTTCCAGTGACCCTGTAAGCTTACCACAAGTCTTTTTGTCTCTTAGTATTTCCTACAGGATTGACCTGTGGCATTTCTGATGCTATATGATTGGCAGGAGGCAGTTTCCAAAATGTTACCCAATTCCTGCTGCTAAACTAGTAAGTGCTGGGGGGAGCGCAAGGGAAGCATCATGTGCAATCAGGAGGTGAAGAGCAACACATCGATTTCTGTCTGAGCCTAAAGATCATAGAATCATAGAATAGTTAGGGTTGGAAAGGACCTGAAGATCATCCAGTTCCAACCCCCCTGCCAGGGGCAGGGACACCTCCCACTAAACCATGCCACCCAAGGCTATGTCCAATCCAGCCTTGAACACCGCCAGCGATGGAGCATTCACATTCCCTGAGCAACCCATCCCAGTGCCTCACCACCCTTACAGGAAAGAACTTCTTCCTCATATCCAATCTAAACTTCCCCTGTTTAAGTTTGAACCCGTTACCCGTTGTCCTGCCACTACAGTTCCTCATGAAGACCCCTTCCCCAGCATCCCTATAGGCCCCCTTCAGATACTGGAAGGATGCTATGAGGTCTCCATGCAGCCTTCTCTTCTCCAGGCTGAACAGCCCCAACTTTCTCAGCCTATCTTCATACGGGAGGTGCTCCAGTCCCCTGATCATCCTCGTGGCCCTCCTTTGGACTTGTTCCAACAGTTCCATGTCCTTTTTATGTTGAGGACACCAGAACTGCACACAGTACTCCAAGTGAGGTCTCACAAGAGCAGAGTAGAGGGGCAGGATGCAGAAGTCCAGTAAGAAGCACACATGAGAAACAGTCACTACATACTAGCAGTGTGCAGTAGCTCATGGGAGGCCTCTTGGTTTCCACTGACACCATGGACGGAGCAACGACTGTTAACTGTTTGCACCTTTCAAGAAAATTGTAATATTTTTGAAAGAGTATTTAAAGGTATTGAAAAATGGAATTTGATTTCCAGTCGTTACCAGCTTGTTTTGCAGCTTCCCGAATACAGGGCATGGGCTGTTAGGTTTACAGTAATTGCACACAGAGCTTCACCTCATGCGTTATGCATGAGAGTAAAACCATCACCCTCAAGTGACCTTCCCATGCTACTGAAGAACTACAGAATGTTATCACTTCCCAGCAGGAAGCTTATGAACTTCCTGAAATCCTTCTACCCGTCAAGGTTGTGAACGGAAGTGTTGCAGAGAGTTAAAAGTGTTCCTGGATTGTCATGAACAGGAACTAAACAGGATAATTCAGTGCTGCCAAAATTAATTGCTATGCTTGACCTGCACAGTAATGTAAGACAGGAAACAGGTACCTGGCTGAATGCAGAACTTCAGTATTTCCTAATCCCACTAAAAAATCCTAAACCCCAACTCCGGAGAACCATAACGTCTACAGAGAGTGCAGAAAACTACAAGCAAGTGCGCACAGATAAACTCAGAGCTAACTCCATGTGCTCTAACAGAGCCCTACTTCCAAGGCCTATGAGACCCTAGAATATCTGCAATGAAATCCAAGGGTGTGGTAAGTCCATTTCTCCTTTGTTATATTCCCATTAAAACAAACCCAAATCAAATGCAAACCAGAACTAAGAGCTGGCACTGGATAAACCAGGAACCACTATGAATAAAGCCTATCCAGATTTCAGAAAACACAAAATGAAGAGACCTCCCAGGCCCTCAACTCTCACATCCTGCTCTGCTTTCCTCTGTACTCAGAGCTGAAAAGAAGAGCCTTGGACTACATCATATTACAATGTCTGGTCATGGAATTCTCCTTTTCTCTCTGCAGACTTATGCATGTCCAGACAAAAGGTTGATTGGTGCCATAAGGATCCAGTCTTTCCTAAATTAAAAGTCCCAGTCAAAACAACACCATTCCTCTACCACTAGCATAAGTCTCTCTGGAGACAATCCAAGGACAGAGCAAAGCTGGCAGCTGTAGGTCTTAGGCTCCTATTAACAGTGTCCCACACTTGGCACACGCCTCCTTGCACCGAGGATACATGGTGCCGCTAACAGCGTATGTACTCTTAAGGCAGGGAGCTGGGAGATGAGATATGTCTTATTGCAAAAGAGAAAGCTCTTATAAGCACAACCTCAGTAACAGAGAACTGGCGCTCTTTATACTATCTGTATGGCTCGAGAAATCCAGTGTTGCACTTCAACTCCAACTTCCTGCCTTTGGTAGTGCAAGATGAAGCTCAACAAGAGTAGACTCCAGAGATCGTTTAATAAAATTCAAAATATATTCCCAAAACTCAGGCAAACATACCTACTGCCTTCCTGCAAGAGTGCAATGGCGATCCGGATCCGATTCCTTAGGAAGATCAGCATCAGTATGATTATGACCTCAGCACCACAAAGTATTACCACTGGAAAAAAACAAAAGTTAGATTTATCAAGAACCGAACCAATAGGCTGCCTCTGTAGCTCACCACCCCCTGCCCTGTACCCTCCCTTGTGTTTTGCACTATTGCTCATGAACTTGATAGAATTCCTTGTTAGAGCAGCTCTTTCCTTCTCTCATTGCAGCTATCTATCTTCAATCCCATTTCATAGCTTTGTGGGGGGATATTGTACATGCCCAGAGTTTATGAGAACGGGCAGGACCCTGACAGTTCATCCGTAACAAATGCTGCTTTTTATAACAAGCATTTTGCATGTTTATACTCTAATGCTGCTCATCTGTAGTATTTCAATACAATAAATAAAAAGGAGATGAAGAGTCAACTTTTTCCTGAAGAGTGCAGTTTTCTGAGACGCACTCTCCTATAACATGTAGATGTACTTAAATCAATATGCTTGTCTGAGCATTAGCTTGGTGTGAGCTCCTTTCCTCTCATTTGAGTCAAAAAACCCAAAGAGGCAAAGATAGTACAGTTTTGCACAAATGATTTTCACCTTCCAGTTGTGCTGCTGGAATCACACAAACTTGCTCTAAGGTTAAAGAGCTGAGAGCACCATGTCCCAGAACATTTCCTCTCTTAGTTGTGAGCAGTGTTTGATTCATAACCCAGATCTTGTTTAAAGAGTTGGCTTCTGTCTGATTTCTACATGTGTCAGTTCAAATCCTACTTCTGCAATAGGAAGTAAAAGAATTCTCTGGACACCACCTCCACAAGGCAGAGTCTTAAACGCCTGAAGCAGACCTCCATCACCCTGAGACACATCCCTTAAGTCCGGGTGCTTCAGAGGGTTAGACAACATTTAAACCAGCCCAGCAGTGGTGGACAGTTACACACAGCAGGCCCTGTCTCCTCCGGCTGAAACCAAGAAGTTTTGCGGAGGGAGAGGAAGACAAAGGGATGGTGTCCCTCAGCCGTGGTGTGTCTGGAAGTTTGCACAGGGACAAGGGAATTGGCTTCAGGTCCCACAGATCTGACCCAGTCTCAGAATCCAGACCCAGATAGTCAGAGATGATGCTCAACTGCAATCCCAAGTACTATCAGCACCCGTAGCCATCAGAACTGCATGTGGCAAATGACCCCTGTGGTGCTCAGAGCCACAGACTTTCTTCAGAACAAAGTTTTTGCTACACACATTTCAGCACCTATTTTTCATATGGTTCTCCATGAAGGAATGAATACATAGGTAGGTTCCTTTGAAGCTGATCTCAATCCAATTCAGCTCTGTCGAGTTAACGTAGCTTGTCCCAGGCATTGTGACAAAGGAAAGCAATGTCAGTCTGTGATGAGTTCTAGACTAGGACTAAGAGGACCTACATTTTCTTCAAGGACATTTAACTGATTCGCTGGGTGACTTTGGAGAAGTAATTTAATTCCTGAGTACCTCAATTTACCCATCTGAAAGTGACACTGACCTCTGGATAAACTGTACATTGGCTGCTAAGAATCAGGCAGGGGAGTTACACGGAAAGACTTAACAAAATCCTAATATTCTCTAGGGCCAGCATGCTAAAAAGCTCTGCCACAACAATATGTAGAAGATGCTTGGGAGCTCAACGATCTAAAAAAAAAAAAAAAGATTTAAGCAGTAAACTACTGCTCTGTTAATTTAGCTACCAATTCGGAGAGGCAGTGTTCTAGGTTATGTGCCATTCATCACCGGTTAGTGCCTGTGTGCCTGATAATAGAGCAGTAACAGCAGCACAAGTAGTATTTGACAGGTATTTGCTCTCTCTTGTGCCCCTCCTTCCCTTGGGAGGGATGCGCATGCTGCAGGCTGTCTTGTTGCAGCAGGATTGCTTTAAACATGCCGCCCTTGTAAGAGAAAGCAGCAAAGCACTTTGGAAAACCAGAAGTGATGACATTTGTGATGGTTCGCTCCACAGCCTCAGGTCAGCCTTCAAGAAAATTCAGTGACCTGAACGTAAACGGCTCTGCAAAAGATGCGTAAGAGTTATTAATCTCAGTTCTGGTGCCCTCAAGGAGGGGGCATAAACAGACTGAGAGAGAAAAATGCCCCTCCTTATCTTCATCAGGACTTAGTTATTGCCTTCTGCTTCCCCATTGTGAAGACTGATCACACAGGAAGTAGCACGCTAGTAACACAAGCGTTTTTCACTCTCATCACTAGTGTGACTGCATTATGGTCCCTTACAAATACATTATTAGCCTTGCAGAAAAAGTAGATTTTTGTACTACACAAAGAAAGAGAATTCTGCTTACTTCTATGAGCAACATATGTAGAGGATGAGATTTAACAAGGCAGAAACTGTAGTGAAGCAGCGACTGAATCTCCTGAAAATCCATTAACAGATACCAAATTTAAAGGGCACTTACTAAATGCTAACCATGTTTGCCTCAGCTGCAGGTACACTCTGAAGTCTGTCTGGAATCCAATGTCATAAACAGTGAGGTCAGATCCAGGTATTCCTTTAAGATGGTCGTACTCCCAGTAACAATGCCAGATGCCTGTTAGAAAATGATCAATATCAACTGAATGTTTCTGAAGAGTGCAAAGACAAGGTTGGGGTTGTTCTAAATCTTTGACAAGTGAAGTATTTTCTCCTCAGCACATCAGGTAAGCAAAACCCAAACACGCATTACTGTGAGGCTAGCCAGCTATAACATCACATCCATAGAAAAGAAAGATGAGTACAAGTGAATGCGGACTAAGCATACCATGATTAGATAGTTCAGGTTGCTACATCTGGTGCTAAGTATCAGCACAGCTGGATTCTTACTAAATTTCACTGCCATTTAAGCCCTTCTCACTTAACTGTGTCTAAACCTACGCACTAGTTCTCCCAACTACAGCCTTTAATTGATGTAATTACTTACTTTCCTTGCCCAAAATTAATCAATAAGGAAAAATATCCTCAGAGGCTGGAGGATTACACCTACCATAACCTATAATTCCAATCACGCCAAAGATGAAAATCCAGAAGAGAACCCCAGCTGTGAACCTCAATAACACAAGGAAGAGCAGACTCACAATCATTGCAATGAACAGCCCACTAGAAAGACAAGAAACAGAAACACCGGGAAAACAAGTGTGAGACTCTTTCTTGCATGCCTCTTATTCCAAATGAGGGTCACTCCATCTCATGTAGGAGAATGGTTTGTAAAAGTGTATTTAAAAATCTTCCTTATGAAATATTTCCTCATGGCTCTCTGCTCTTAGAAACAGACAGATTATATATGATGGTCTCACAGGACACAGCCAGAATTGTTTGCACACACTAAGCTCTCAGGGTGTCTGAACGGGACCAGTACAGGTCTGATTTGGTCATTTACACTGGCTGACCAACTCACTGCCTTTTCCAGGCCATGTCCTTGTCTATAGCGCAGAAAGTTAAACTGGAGAAATACCTGCGTGTGGGGAGGTTGCTGGTTTATGTCCTCCATTTAAAATCCCTGCCTGCAAAGAAACAATATTAGGAAAGAAACATTTGAGGAGCTTTCCTAGAAAAAAAGAATTCATTTTAGGAGGAAAACCGGTGATTCTACTCATCAGAGAAGAAAATGATCAGGGCATAGTGATGCATAAAAAGAAACTGTTAAGAGCCATCAGTGGGACCTCTAGGAAGGACATCTACAGTGTCTTTATCAAGTTTGTGGTAAAGAAATATTTGCTCTCATTTCACTCCCAGAAAGCGAGTCAGAAAGGAAAAAATGACTGCAAAAGGTCTTTTTACTCAGGGGGGCCTTCTAAAGCAATGCGAATAGAGCAGCATGAACAATGGTTCCATCCGACAAAGAACCAGCTCAGATGCTTCACAGAACATTTCATTTCTCTAGAATTTTGAGGTGTTACATCAGAATTTTGTATTAGAACAGACTCAAAAGAAATTAAACCCTTTTCTTGCCTGTGGTCAGGAACTTCTCTTCTGAACGTTCCCAGTTTCTTTAGCCAGTGACTAAAGATAAAAAAGGGGTCAGCCTGACCACAAACAATCAAAAACAGATGTTTTGGGCAAACTAAGCCAGATGGGCAGAGAGACAAGAAAAAGAACATCTGTTTATTTAGTTAAACCTTTGTAAACTGGTCTTGGGTCCTAGCCCTTTAAATGCTTCCCAGCACGATGTGTTTTCCCTTTCTGAATGGCTTTTTTGAAATTCAGAATGTATTCCTCAAACAAAAAGCTGTTGTTTTGGAGTTCATCATTCTGTTCTTTAAAGCAGTAAGTTAGGTTCAGATATACGGGAGTCCCAGTAACACCACAACGGAACGAATACAAGGTAACAACTGTCCTCAATAGAGCGGTTCCCTTAAACTGAGCCTTGAAAGCAGCAGTTTTTGCATAGAGCAATTCCATATTTGATTTTTAATCCCGCCTCTTTTCACCATCAGGCCTTCACTGTCATCACCCAAACTCTGGCACTTTAATATGTTTGCCCAGAAACCACTGGGTGCATGCTGTCATTTGGTGAAAAGTGTGAAGAAAATTCTATCCAATTACTTTAAAAGTGACCACAACTCCTTATAAAAATATCCAATTTGAAATGTGGAAACTGGCTTCAGCACTGAGAAACTCTTCACAAAATGGTCAATTCTCTCTCCAGCCCATCTGTTGAGCAGTATCTTCTCTGAAGAATCAGCATTAAAAGCCTGATTTCAGTAAGGGATCTAGAGAGAATGGCCATTTATGCACACATACTTAGAAGTTTGCTTCAGCAAAATAGCTACTTCTTTTGTTTTGGTGCTGCATTTTTACTAATTGCTCATTATGGAGTAATAGGTGCAAGATAAAGCTAACTCTGCTCAGTATTTTTTGGTCTTTCAGTTGCTTTGCCTGCTGCACTGGATTTATGGAGTTATACTGGATTTATGTATTATAACGAACCTAACTACATATTGCTAGTATCAATTTGGAAATTGGGATCTGTTTTATATAGATACTAATGACATTTAGCAACTGCAATTAGTTTGAAAGACTCTTAATTGAGATTTTTTAGTTTTGGAATTACCATGCTGATGGGTCCTGCAACAGAAGACAGCACCTCTTGGGTTTCTGCCTGGTAGGATATTAAAAAGCTACTCCAGACCATACTGGATGCACATATGCTGTGCTATCCTTACCTTATGTACAGAACCATAACGACATTACGGCAGAGTTTAAAACTAGGTTTGGTAACAAACTTGTACGTGATCTGTTTTTCAGTTCCCTACAACACACTCCAAAGTGAGTTTAGAAAAACATAAAAATACCCATTAGAATCTTACATTAAAATCCAGTACCAAGAAATGGCGTAGTCTTCAAAAATTTTTACTCCAATTGATCTTGCATCCAGGACATTATTGATGCCGCTGAGAAAAGACAAACCAGAGCAAAGGTTGCTTTAGCTAGAAAAGCAAAATGTATTTAAACAACAAATAGGCACAGTGAAGGAATCTGAAATATTTTTGCTAGTGGTGAGTATATTACTATCCTCCAACCCCCGTTCCATCACCAAGCCAACACCAACCATTGTTACCCAAACCAAAACAACTGTAAAAATGCCCATACAGCTCTGGAAAAAGCTCTATTAAAAAACCTTTTGAGTTCTCACTCTCGCCAGATAGAACTGACGATTATGTCACAGTGCATACTATTCAGATCTGCTGTGCACCAAGAGCCAAACAGTTGTCACTCCTGAACTGCTAACAGCGGAGAAGCAGAAAACAGCTCAGTGAAGCAAAAGAAGGACTTCTTGGAGTTGTTTTCCTATCCTGCAAAGTGCTTGCCCATATTAATGTTTTCCTAACCTTAGAAGAAATGAAGAATCTTCCTATCAAAGAACAAACAATGTAGTCATAGATGCCAGAAGGAGGAAACTTTGTAAGGTGTGGGCGTTACCACTGCTGGTAAGGTGCTAGAATGTGGTAGCCTCAGATCAAGAGCTAAGAAAAGGTACTCCTGTGCTCCAGACAGGCTGAGGATGGAGAGCAGCTGGAAAAGGGAGGCTATTGCAGCGGTTTTCTCTCATCCTGGTTGCTATCCAGGATTTGAGATGCTTGCTCTCCATCTGCAAGGGAAGTGCTGTCTGGCATCAGAGCCCAGGACATTGCCTTTTGACCTTCAGACATGTGCTGAAAACAGGAGCACGCTGATGAGGTGAGATGCCAAAGTACTAGGACAGTCCATGGTAGTAGAAAGGCCGTTGTTGGAAGGAAGAGCTGAGGCCATTACTGGCTGGCCCGAGTCCTGCTGCGTGAGGACTTCAATTTGAACCTCCTTTAGCTTTCCTCAGTACTAAGTTTTGCTAGGAAAACCAAGTAGAATGTTTTCAAACCTGACAGTCATTCTGAGGCACACTAAAGCTTTTGGCTCCTTGCTCGTTTCTGCATACCACAGTGCTGATTTTCCCCACTGGAACTTTGCAAGTGCTCAGGCACAGAAACCATCAACCAGCAAGCCTTGTCTGGGTACCCTCAGCCATTTGCTGCAACAGATTCTGACCTTTGTTTTTCAATTCCTAAATTATTTCACAGTTTCAGAATCCAACACACAAGCACTAAAGAAGGGTAAAACCTACTTTGCAGCTTCCCTGAGATCGGTTACGTTTCTTGTTTTCCCTCTTCCATCTTTGAATGTAGTCTGATTTGCCACAGTTAGCACACCATTCTTCGTGGAGAAGTCCGGGAAGCATCTCTTCAGAACTACTCAAAATATCAAAAGAAAGCAGAAATATTACACCTCACATCAAGTGAGCTCCACTTTTGTCGCTTGTCTTTTGTGACATATTTAAACAATTTCAAAGTCAAGATCACTTGCTTTTCAGCTGATTATCTAATGGAATGTTGACTTTGAGAACTCTTGCAAGAACCATTCTATTCAAAATTAGGACTTTAATGCTCTGGGACTTTTTGTTCCAGCTCAGGCATGGTGGGATCACCACTTTCAACTGGAGATTGTAGGTGCTACCGAATAACAACAGTAGTATCTGTAGCAGTTGAAGAATTTGTAATAAATGCAGAACTTACTCTCTGTCAGTATCTGGGCAGCCTGCAAAAACTGTGGCTTCTTAAATACGTAATTTCATGGTAATAATAAAACCAGCCCCCAGGGACAGACTCAACATGACTGGTCACGAATGGTACTAGCACCCAAAACAATACATAACAGCAAGTGTCAGTTCCTCGTATGCCAGTTGAGCTCCAGCACCGGCCACTATCACTAGACATTCTTGGAGAGGAAGCAATGGAAAAAAAGACAGAAACTATTGGTTAGACAGAGGGAGGAAGAGATTACAAAAAAACAGAGACAAGGACAGATGTTCACATACTCATTTACTTTGCCCTGCTCTTTGCTGCACCAAGTCCTTGGTTACATGCCAAAGGGAAGAACAAGTCAGTCCTCCTGCACACCTCTACTTCACCCTTATCTAATGGTTCTGCACTTTCCATACCAGGTTCCAATAAGCACCGATGCCTGGGCTCAATATTCAGCCTGGAATACATACGCCCCCCCAGTTATTCTCAGGAAATAATTAACACATCTCTTTTCCTCCCTGTCTCATCTTCACCTCTTGCTGTAGTCTAAAAGAAGATAATAGCTTCTTTGAAAATGATTTTCTGTCTTTTGGGTCAGTACATCATTTTTCAGACAGATTTTTAATTTTTTATCATTTCATCCATTATTTTCTCTTTTTGGCAGCCTGTGCCTGGCTTACACAATCTCTGTTTTTAAGCATAGAAAAATAAACAGCAGTTCCTTAATTGCACAAGCTTCTAGGTCAGTGATACTCTTGAGCTCTGACATCTGGGCTTGTCTCCTCAGAAACACCTGCTGAATACAGTGTCAAAACCAGCTTTTTGTCCCCTTAATTCCTCCGCCTCCCTGCACAGGCAGCACTATGTGCAGCACTGAAAAGCAAGCTGCGCTGTAACTGCGCTCAAGTAGCACCTGAACTTCAACAGCTGCCCAGATGAGCCTTCCTACAGTCGTGGCATGTCCTTCATGCCAACAGCCTGGCTTGGCTTGGGTGCTCACATGTTCTGGGAGGCACAGTTTGCGCTGTAAAGCATTTCTTGTCAGTAATGATTAAAGAGCAAGAAAGAGCTCAGCTTGACCCAATCACACTCCAAGTGTCCTCGGATGGCTCTCCAGAAAAAATAATACTAAATCTTTATACTTTCAAACTGCTTAAAACTGAAAGAATGCCACTGCCAGGTAACAGTCAGTGCCTCGTGATCTTGCCACTAAACACTTTTCAGACTGGAGCTGTGCTTTCATATGAATGCTTACAATCTGCTAAGATATGTGTAAGAAACAGAACCACTCACAAGGCCTGCTTGGAATGATCATCGAAGGACAATCTTCATCACGTAGGACTTGAGCAACAGACTAAAAAGGGGAAAAACAGGAATGCTGAATACACAGCAGAATAACTGAGTTTGTTTCTCACCCACTCTGAGAAAATGCCCCAAACTGGACTCTGTAGCCTCCTCCCCAGACTTGACTGGTGGAGCTGCAAGACTCATTCATCATGTGAGAATCCAACCTCTCAATGTGATTTAGGAAAAGACTATTCTTTACTTTTCTAGTGACAAAAAAAGAAGAGACCTATTCACTTTGGATCGGCAGGTGAGGCAGTAATGACTGGGCAATCGTTTTTCACCTCCCCCTTACTTCTACCTTTAAGAAGAGTAATAATTTAACGCAACTAACATAGCTGAATTGCAAGGTGGTTTAGAGATGGGAGAAATAACATAGTGCCTTTGAGTCCAAAATCAGTTCCGTGAAAGACAGACTTCTTTTCCTAGCTGAATTACTGAGGAGCTCTACATAACTCAGGAGCCTTAAGAACTAGTTTGAGACACCCTGCTCGACTGCTGTGGTGTACTTAAGCACTAAAGGATACTTGCCACGGTACTGCAACCACATGGGTAGCTGCAGATACTCTTTAAGCAAATAGTAATCACTTAAAGAGTTAGGGATTTTATGTGCATACAAGACCTTCATCCCTGATTAAATCACTGTCAAAGCATATGTATGGGACAACTCCTTATATGGTGAAATCAGAATAATTCAAAGCTTTGCTGTAGCTCAGTAAAATAATGCATATTACACACTGAAGAAAAAAAAAGTATTCCATCACCTCCTGATACATACAGACCTTGCGAGGACTGTTAAAACCAGGCTTGCAGAACTGCTTGAAGTAATTCCACTGATCAGGTTTGTATCTGTAGGAAGCCTGAACATCAATGTAGGTTACAAACCTGTCTGGGCACTTTGAGACACAGAGCTGCAAGAAAAGAAGACACATTGGGGGTAGAGAAGGGTAAGGAAAGTGAGTGCAACCAAAAAGCAAGAAAAAAGGCCACCTGTAAAAGTGCCCTGTTTAATGGAATTGCCTTCAGCAATGTTCATTGCAGCATTTGGAAAGGGACACAATACACTTGTGATTTCCTAGATGAGTACTTCTCAAATTCTCTGGTAAATACTTTCAAAGTCTCTCCCCTTCCTTGGCACATCGAGCACCGCCTGTATCTCCATTGGCTCCACACATCCCGGTGGATATGCAGAGCTTCCAGTCTCCTGGGCAAAAATCCCAACTTTTTTTTTAACAGCAGGAAAAAACCATCTGCTGGGTCCTCCTCTGCTCCCCTCAGCAGCCGTGTCCTGAGTGAGGCGGTGCAGCTGCTGCTTTCACAGTCCACACCTCATGTCTTTCTAGCATGCATGTTTGAAAGGAAAACTTTAGTTAGAAAAGGCCTTGGGCAGCTAAAATTGTTCAACCCTTCTATGCAGTCTCTTCAGTCAAATACAGCTCCACATTTTTGTGTCAATCACTCAGAAGTGACTTTACTACTGCCTAATGATGTATCTCCCCCAGTTACAAAGCAGGAAGGGTGCACATGCCAGGAATGAAATTCTCAGCACTTGAGGTACAGTCATTATAAACCAGATTTATGTGAGAAATAGGCGAGGACTGGGGTTTGATGGAAGCATCCACTCAGAAGTTAGGATTCATGGAATGGAGAAGCAGTTGTCCCATTGTTCCCGAAAGCTCTGCTGGTCTCTGGAGCCATGCAAGTGTACAGCCAGTCTGACTCCTTAGTGCTCCTAAACACTCCCAGGTAGTCTGAAGTCCATCTGTTTAGCAAGTTTCAGCCTTTTCCAGAAGGCTGCTTACTGTTTCCAGAGCTGTGCTAACCAAACACCCTTTGCAAAGCCCTGCTATCCAAATACCAGAGGACATCATGTACAAAGCTGTGCTTCACGTCAAGGGATTCCATCATACATGATTCACCTAAAGGACTTCTGCAAAAAGATTTTGTACTTATCCGCAGAACAGGGTGGATGCTGCAAGAGGGTCTTTCTGCGTGGGTGCTACAGTCCTGCACACTACCCACAGGCCAAGAAACAAAGCAGTTTTGTCTTGCTGGGACAACAGGTAACTAACAAGTATATGCTTTGCTCTAACCCTGGCTTTCCACCTATGAAAAAGGCAATGAAACACGCTGTCTATGGATCCAGTGAACTGTAATAACAGTTTGCAAACCCAGTGTCTTACTCAAGAACTGAAGCTCTTCCCACACCAGTTCTTGTTTTTTTCCCTCCTGCTGTTTGAAATGAATGGGACAGGAAGGAAAGACCTTGTTTGCAGTTCAAAAGAAGAATTATCAAACAAGCATTTTCACAACAGACAGAATTAACCATCTGCAGGAGCAAACAACCAAAACCATTCTCTGCTTTGGAGATGTTGTATGCTTGGAAATAAAACAACTACTCTGCTCCCCCAAACTGTCCTTCAACAAGTATTTCACCTTACTCGATTCATGACCACTGCCAAATTGCTCACAGCCCCAGTCAAATCCCACACAATGATCTCAGGATCTCTGAAGAAGCTGCACTGTTCCAGTAACAGAGTCTAAAGACTGCAGGGTAACAGTGCCAGTGTCTGCATGTGAACAGACAGGGATTCCTGGAGCAAACCCGCTGCTGACAGAGAAAGTTTCCATTCTGACAGCAGCTGGTCGGTGTTAAGAGGGCTCTTGCTATTTCTTGCTGGAGATTTCTATCTCCTCAGCTGTGTCAAATAGTCCATACAGTCACACTAACTGATAGGCCAGAAATGTCTATCAAGGACAGGGATCAGGAGTAAGGGCAAGCTGGAATGGGAGGCATTTTTAAATGATAGTCACATAATGACAATTAACATTTGGAATCAGTAAATTGGTGACCATGTAACAACCCTCATCCAAATTAATAACGGACCTCACTGAATATCGTCAAGATGGCCAAGACCATACTTGGTCACCTGCAGCTTAGTTACACAGTACAATTACTTTGGCAGCAAAGCTGGATCAGAGCAGCCCTTCACCTAAGTCCTCTGACCTACCCCATGCCATAATTTGTTGCCCTAGAAGATGGAACAGATGAGCACAACTGTCCAATTGTTCAACAAAGCAGGTCAGTGAAATGGTCTCATGTAAAAAGCATTGGGAGGATGACATTAACCCACACAAGCTCAGTGACTGGGTTTATTTCACAGCTTCATGAGATGCTGCAGCACAGCCAAGGGAGTATGAATTGCGGCACAAGGCAAGAACAAGCTTTCAAGACCTTCACTTTTCAAAGTGCCACAGGCTCTAACCATACCCAGATACTCCCGTCACTGGGGATATGCACATCTTCTTGAACATGTCTACTTTGGAAAACCCTAGATGTCAATCAGAAGTATTTTCTGCATGCACTGATTACTACTCAACATCTGCTTGTGATGAATTCGTAAGTTGCAAATTGCTGCATTCAGCTAAACAGACCTTTTTTTTTTGTCAACTCTTATCCAAAATACTCAGTCTTGCGCATTTCTGTTTACTTTTTCTGACCACCACAGGCTACAGAGACGGCGTGCTACAGGTCATCTATAAACCAGCCATATTACATTTTGAAGGATACGAATTTTTAAATCAAACAAAGGTATGTCTAGTTCTTAAGCACCACGACTAAGAGGCAGGGAAAACACGTTATCTTGGTGTTTCACTCACCTGTGTTGTAGGGCACTGTAGGTTTATTAACACTACGGGACTGGCACATTTCAGAATGTTGAAGTAAAACAAAATGGTCTTGTTCCTATGGAAGTTGACATAAGATAAGTAATATTATAATTATGGGTGCTTGTACATCCTACCATTCAAAACCTGACAGCATATATTGATATTTAAATTCTATTATTGTGATTGGTCATATTGCAAATACAAAGCAAAAAAAAAACCCCAAAAAAGCCCAAGCAGACCCTGGGTGTTTCATGCCAAGACATCTCTGAAACCAGAAGCATTTTGTCTAAAAAACTGATAGCTAAAGAATGCTAACATTTGAGAAGGCTTTTTCACAGCATGGTTTTAAGCTGAAACAACCCAGGCACTGTTACAGGCATCTGTAGTACTGCCTCTGAGAAGTGAGGTCTGTAAAATATTCCTGCAAAAACTCTCTGGTCCCTCTGCTTGCACTGAACATGTTGTGTGCGCACTGTGTGCCAAATCACTTTCGGCAAACGCTACACTGTGAAAGCTGCCTATTTCTGCCTGATCAGAAGGTGGCACCAAAATCAACCAAAAGCTTTTTACGGGCGAAACCCAAAAGCAGCTGGCCAGGAAACAGAATGGTAATAATAGCATCTGCTTGTAATCCTGATAAACCTCCTGTGATGTGAAGAAGGGACAGTCTGAGGACTTTGCACCCCAGAATCCTCACACTTGACAGCTTCTGGAATTTCACTGCACATTTAAGCTTCTGTTAAAACTGGGATTAGCTCAACTGCCTGACATTTTACAAGGTTAAACTGTTTTCACCAAGGTATGTTCCGTGGTGCACTGGTAACGAAACACACATCCTGGCAAAAACAGTTTCACTAACATTAGCTGTGATTTCTTCAAATCAACAGAGAAAACTTTTGGACTGAAAAGCCATCGCTCTTCAATAGCTCCTTGACAATGCTCATAATCCATAAACTGCTCGAAGCCATTAATGGAATAATTTCTTTTCCTTAGGACTTAGCCCACTTGCCGATTTTAAGAGCAGGAAAGAAAGTTTAAATATGTGTGTGACATAAGAAAACAGCCACCAAGAACTAGGTCTGTGCTCTTTATAATGAAATTGTGCTGTATTCCATGATTATACTGTGCTCTGCAGGAGGCAAAACAAGTTTACAGATTACATGGAGATTAACGGATGGATTACAGGTAGACACATAGAGGCCTAAGAAAGATTTGCATGACAGCACAAGGTAGAATTAACTTGACTGCACGGAATTTGCTGGAGTTCCAAGTGGGTTTTTGCATGAGCTGTGAGTGCTGGCTTGGTTTTTAGCTTCTCTTTTCTACTCCTCAGTGAGATTGCTGTGAATGCTTGTTCCAAGCACAAGACTCAAAAACACAGAGACTGTGATCACTTTTGAAGGAAAACTTCTCGGACTAAGGCCTTAGGGACTTAGGAAAACCATAGTCCTGGGTTAGCCTTTCACAGTGCTTACTTTCAGGGCAGCAGAAAACCCCACAATGGCAGCAGTGAAGGTATGATGACCACATCATACACCTCCACTTTTAGGGACTAGAGGGACTTGTTCGGAGGGGCCTCCTGGCCTACTGCCACGAAAACTCCTTCTTTCCAAGTAGGTTATGTTATGTGCCTTTTGGCTTATATTTTTATAAGAAACTCCTCAACATGGCCAGTAAGTGCCAAAATGCAGTCTCAGCAGCTGTATTATTCTCCAGCAATCATATATATGGGGGACATTTGTGGATAGGAACTGGAAATCACATTGTAAAAAATAACCAAAGGGAAGACTTGATTAACAAAGAGAAAGAAGGACTGGGAGTGTAACAAAGCAGAAGAAGGAATGGGAGTGGATAATAACAGAGACACACATCTGGCTACACACCACACAGTGCACGGACACTGTGTGTCTGAGGCTCCCAAACCCACTTGACCCCTGCTTCGTACTGACCTGAGAGGGCACAAGGGCAAATCAGGGGTGAAAAGGGGAGCAGAGAAGGGGTGCAGTGAGGGGAACACACAACACAACAACTTTTGCTCCTAGTTTTTCCTCTTCAGGAAGTTGGCCTCTCCAAAAATTGCTGTGAAGACTCTCAGAGGGTGGAACAGATCTTACACCATTTAGTCTGTTTCCTCTCTAACAAAAACTTGGGAGGATATGAAGTCCTAGCTCTGCCTCTGTTCCACTGCCCATCTCCTGCTCCTTCCCTTCTGAATGCCCTTTGGACAGTGGTTTCCTCATGGTTTTTCCCCATTAGAAAACTAAATGGGAAAAGAAAAAAGCAGCGAAGAGTTGTTACCAAACACTAGCTTCTGGTTTGCTTCCTGCAGAGCCTCCAGCTTCTTTATGGTAACAAGGGCATATAGGGTGCCTAATACTTACTTTTTAAAAGGAAGAATTAGAGGGGGAAAAAAACAAACTGTTTTTACAATTCTGTTTCGTAAAGCACTTAGATTTTTCAGAGGAAACATCGATGCAACATCTTTCCTTCCCAAGCAGCTATTTCCATGCAGAAGTGCTCTGTTGAGATCAATGGATTCATTTAACTCTCACAATTCAGGATTTAAAACCACTGGGAAACAGAGACAAGCAAAGAAAGCCTCTTGGCAGGTATCCCAGGGAAGGTGTGCTTACAGCTGCCTGCCTCCCAGACCTCTCAGTCTCCTCTCTACTGGCACTGGGTAAACACCAGAAAAAAAGCCGCAAGAGCTTTTCCTTATGGTCTTTTCTGTTATTTGGTGCATGTTGAGAAAAAGTAAGAACCAGACAACAATGCTTTAGGACTACTCTTGCTCCAAGGCGGATAAAAAAATTAACTATCCAAACTTGGCTAGTTAGAAGCTGTGCCAGCTACTCACTTGTTATGCAATTAGTGAAACCATCTTTAAGCTGTATTGATACTCTACCAAAAATATTCTCTGAATGATGAAAACTGCATTCTAGTAATAATTTGGATCTACACATGCACTAAGCAACTCATCTATTTCTGACCTTCATGTGGTATAAAAATACAGTAAGAGTGTCGCTGTTCCTTCAGCTTCCCAAGAGAACCCCCAGCAGACAGAGAAACTTGAAACCTCACACCTTATTCACACTGCATGAGTACTAGAGGTATGTGAATGCATTGAGTACTCACTCATTGGGGGTATCTTTCTGACCGCAGAACTGCCCATAGCTGTCAGTTGGATAAATCACCTTCCTGGGGTCGCCGTGCACCCAAGCTGCAAACATACACATCGCCTTTAGCATGTTACTCAAGTGTACACAGTTAATAGTTGAAGCAGACCAGAATGAAAATGTATCACTTCTAATGTACCATTTAATCTCTGTTGATCACCACTGAAGAGTATTGATTTGTAGAGTTTCTAATGAAACACCAAAACATAAACCAAACTAACCTGAACTAAGATACGGATGAATTAGGAAGAAAGCAAACCAGTTCACTTTTTACCTTCAGAGCACGTGTGTCTGGGTTGTATCCAAAATATGGCATAATGGACTTAAAAACTGATGGTTATCAAAAGGGGAAAGAATGTGACTGAACTATGTAGACAAATTAGAGTGCTGACCACATTTCAATGGCATTGAAATTAATGGGATTAACTGGGGGTGTGATGGATACACACAAGGTGTGACCAAATCTAATGGACTCCATTTGTACTATGAATGGAAACAAACTCTGACTTTGTAAATTAAAACATTTCCCGACCTCTCACTTGGCAACTTTCCCATTTTTCAGTTATTATATTTGCACCTGGCAACTTGTGTATTCTATGGACTATCCACAACCATGGTGCTGAATGGGCAGAGGTTTATATTGAACTTTCAAACTTTTCTCCACTTTGAAGCAGGATTTCTTCTCCAAGCTATTTCCACCTGCACCATGATTTCCCCTTAAGGATCAAGTACACACCCGCTGTCACTACTAGTATCACCATTCCTAAGCTGTAGTGTGCAGACCTGACTCAGCTTCCTTCTTGACTAGCCAAAGTCTAACCTTTGAATTCTTCTGACTACCTGCTTACTTGACCCCAAGGAATGGAACTTGCATTTATTTTTAAGTATCAACTGAAAGGAAGATGTAATACCAGAATAGAATTCTCTATCACTACCCTGAGATGACACCCTAAAATCAGGTTGCTAAAGAGCTGTTAGAAATTGGAACTTCTCCCAAACACCTCCTTGCACTTGTATTATGTGGGAAAGATTACAAGCATTACAAAGCTTCCAGTTTCAATGTTCCCCATCTGCACTATATACTAAATGTCAGGAGCCCACTTAGCATACACTTGAGGCTTTGATCTGTGCAAACCACCTTGAACTTGCTTCTCTGTAATTATCCCATTTTCTCTCAACTTGGTGACATTATATTTAGTCATTTGTGTAACTGCCATTTTCCTCAAGGTCATTTTGGTAAGAACAACAACGCTTAACAATGATATGTGCAGTAGAGGCAGAACCTATGTAAGATCTCAGAGCAGTGGAGTGTGAATTTATTGAAACGTTCAGTACAGGTGCACAATATCTTCAATGACTTGCAAACACTGACAGAGAATCTGTAATGCTGCCTTTTACATGGAACACTTTTAGGTTACCAAAATGAATCTGCTAGTTCCTTTAACCTATGTTAGTTTTCCTGTGCTTTGGAGTTTTGGAAATCAACCCGCTGCTTGGTATCAAACACTTTCTTAACTTTCCAATCAGCTGCATTTCGGAATAACTGTGGGGTTCTGACACTCAGAAAAAGCTAAAGTGCTTCAACGGTGTTAAGCACCACTCCATTTTTCATTTGTTAGCACCCACTGGCTTATTTCAGTAGTGCTGCCTAACAGGAACATTTAGGAGGCATCAACTCTCTCTTAGGAATTCCTACAGTCAGTTGATAACTCACGTGTGCACATGATATTAGAAAGCAGGAGGCTCCCTGGTGACTGCAAAAAGTCTCTATGTTCTGCCACATGCACTCTCTTCCATCATGACTGACAAGAGGGAGTTTTTCTTTCTGCTTTAATATGACCTTGCTTTTATAACCCAGAAGTTGTTGCTACTGCCAACAACGACCCTTTATATTAAACCTGGAATTCTTTTTCACTCTCAGACAAACATGGGAGAAAGGAGATAAACAATGGTCGTGGAGTTGGTTTGTTTTTTTGTTGTTTTTTTTTGCTATCGCAGTCTCATTAAGGAACTTTCCTTAGGAAGGGCCCACATGAGCCAGGCTTACTTTGTCCAGTCTGCCTGGGGGGACTAACACAGCCAACAAGAACAAGGTTCAGCTCATCGAATGGGCAGAGCAGAGCATTCTCCTCACTCTCTTTTCAGTTCTAATGCAACGTCTGCTCAAGTATTTCAAAAGGCTCCCTTGGTTTCACTGGGTTTGTATGAATCCTTGGTCTCAAATTTAACCACTCATCTTTTGCAGTATTTTTCCTCAATTACCAGTAGAAATTAGGAGAGTATAAACCGTACCTGCTTTGCAATTATCAGATCGTCTAAAGCTGTCCTTGGCAGTAGTTCTCCTGTGCGCCTAAGGCTTCAGTAATGTTTTCGATAAAACAGTATGAAAAAGAGTCTGCTTTTTAACAGCAGATTTATCACACTTCATGAAATTCCATCACTGGAATCAGCTGGGGGATGGAGGAAGTCACCTCTCAGTTAAATTCCAAAGCAAAACAAAAACCAATTGTGTCTGATTTACAACATATATATTTAGCATTTCATTAACTCTGCAGCAGAAAGAGAAGGAAAATGACCCATAGAAGAAAAAATACACAGCTGCTTTCATTGCCTGTTCTGGGGGCTAACATCGAGATTAATAAACTTAATCCTCTGTTGCCTTCTTTGCAAACTTTGAGCAATGACAGTGAAAGAATACAGGTGACAAATAAACAATTTCTAGTCAGAATTCAGCAGTTCTCACTGGAAAGGAAGCTGTTGTAAGAAATAGCCTGACAGAACAGCATCATGTTCTGCATGTTGTGCTGCACTGCTGGTTACTAAATGAAAAGGAATCCAGTCACATACAATCCTGATTCAAGCGTGCTCTGATGCTCATGAGGCTGCAGCCTGAGCCCTGGAACAAACATCTGGGCTAAAACTAAAGAACAGCTGAACCATATTGCACAGTTGACTCAGCCCTCAGAGTGGCGACATGACATTCTATGACACTAGAATAGTGTTTTCCGGAGGCCTGCAGTTTTGTGGAGCTAACACACATGAACAGCATCAAAAATAGCCAACGTCTGTCACTCAGTGCCTGTCAGATGCGCTCCTTTTTCTGTGTTTTGTGGGCTATGTCAGTGGCTGTAAAGGCTGCAAAGCTCCCTGTCGAGGAGAAAATGTGATTAGAGCAATGGCATCCTGTGATACTTAAAAAGAAACTGCAATTTTATCTGGTAATACATTTTGTCTCATCCCCCTCCTGTGCATTTTTGAAAGGGCCATCTTTTCTATCCTTATTTTGCTTCCCTTAAGGATATTTTTCACATGTTTTAGTGTATGAAGAAACTGACCTGCTGTCCTGGGTTCAGCAGTAGCAGTCATTTTTCTCCTTCTTAGTAGCTGCTGCAGTGCTGTATTTTTGACTTTCAGCCTGGGAACAGCACTGATAGCACCCATGTTTTCAGTTGCTGCTCAGTAATGTTTACTCTGACCAAGGACTTTCTGAGGATCATGCTCCACCAGGAAGGAGGGGAAGCCGGGAGGAAGCAGAGACAGGACACCTGACCCAAATTAAGGAGACATTCCCTTACATTCTCAGACCGTTTACAGCATCATTTGAGAGTTCTGAAGGTTTTGAATGGCCTTTAGGTACCCTTGAGACCTGCCTGCTGATTGTGCGGGAGATTACCATGCTGGCATGCATACAGAGTGTGTTTTACCCATGACCATTTTGTCTGATCTCAAGAGTTAAGCAGAGTCAGGTTTGGGCCTTGTCTAGGGTTAGACAATGATACAGGAGGACTGAGAGATTTTCCCCAAGGCTGGACAGTCATGAGTGGCAGGGTACGTGGGATAGTATGGGTGAGTATCTGGGCCATTGGGCCCCTCCAGTGCTTTGGAATTTCACCACTGAACAAATGCAAAATCCAGAAAAATTAGTAAAACATTTAAATGAGGCGTGTTGTCATTCTGGTCATACCAGAGAGGGACAAATCATGGCAATGTGCTGGGGCTTGGCCTATGCTTACAGAACCCTGTTCAACACTATCCAGCACCTTCAAAAGGAAAAAAATGTCCCTGGATCTGATGGCAAAGCAACAGGCAGCGCAGCTACTCCAGCTCCAAGCACAACAGCTACACCAGCCCCAGCGACATGTACAGCAGCTGCTCAAACTTCGACCGCAACAGACAGCACAGCTAATCCAACCCCAACTACAGCAGCTACACCAGAGGACCAATTTGTGCCAATACCGATTGCCCCTGTACGCAAGGGGAAAAGCAAAAAAGAGGCAATAAAGATGAAGCAAGATGAAGAAACAATGTGTTCACCACCTGGGACAGCATCTGACCAGGAGTCATTAGTATGTGAATCAGAGGAAGAAGAGGAAGAAGAGGTGGCATCTCAACCCCGGACCTCAACCGAACTATGGAATATGCAAAAAGATTTTACCTGTCAACCAGGGGAGCACATCATCACCTGGTTGCTCCGATGCTTGGACAATGGGGCCGATGGTCACAAACTAGAAAGTAGGGAAGCCAAGCAGCTGGGATCACTTGCTAGGGAAGGGGGACTTGACAAAGCAATTGCAAGAGAGAAACAGGCCCTCAGCCTTTGGAAGCGGCTTTTGGCAGCTGTGAAAGAAAGGTTTCCATACAAGGTCAATGTTATGAGTCGTTCGGCCAAGTGGACTACTCTAGAGAAAGGCATCCAGTCTCTGAGGTAATCAGCCATTGTAGAAATGATCTATCACATCAAGCCAAATAACGGGGATGTACCCATAGATCCAGATGAAGTTGAATGTACATGACCCATGTGGCAGAAATTTACACAGAATGCACCATCATCATATACCCATTCATTGGCAACAGTAACCTGGAATGACACAGTACCACTAACAGTGGATTAAATGATTCATAAACTCTGAGAGTTCGAAGACAATCTCACCCCTTCCATCATTTCAGCTGTGGAAAAACTGTCCTAGGACCTCATACAATTGAGAGACGATCTATCTGATCCATCCAGCTCCTCACGTGTACCAACACGTCTCAGCTATTAACAAAAGGCGTCCTACTGCTTGAGAGAGAAGATATAGAAGGTATATGCCGCAGGCCACCCCATGGTTTTACCTGCGGCATCATGGAGAAGACATGACGATGTGGGATGGAAAACCTACCTCAGCTCTGGAGGAACGGGTGCGTGAATTGAAGAGAACAAAGGTCAAGGATGATCATCCTATGAAAGCTGCAGCTTCAGTCTCTGGTGAGTAGGTACCCAGATGGAGTAGAAGAGCTGATTTTACTTCAGCTCCTGTGATAAAGAAGAATAATCCCTTTCTACAAGACTTAAGTGTCCAATGTTGCAATAACTATTAGAGAGGCCCTGCCTCCAGCCAGGTGGAGATAGGGGACAATTGGATTCACTGGACTGTGTGGATCAGATGGCCTGGCACATCAGTCCCACAGAAGTATAGGGCTCTAGCAGATACCGGTGCACAGTGTACCCTGATGCTGACAAGCTGTCAAGGGGTGGAATCCATTTTTATTTCTGGAGTGACAGGAGGATCCTAAGAGTTGACTGTACTGGAGGCTGAAATCAGCCTGACTGGGAGGAAATGGCAAAAGCACCCCATTGTGACTGGTCTAGAGGCTCATGCATCCTTGGCATAGACTACCTCAGGAGAGGGTACTTCAAAGACCCAAAAGGGTACCGATGGGCTTTTGGTATTGCTGCTTTGGAGACAGAAGAAATTGAGCAGCTGTCCATCTTGCCTGGTCTCTCAGAGGATCCTTCTGTTGTGGGGTTACTGAAGGTCGAAGACCAATAAGTGCCAATCGCGACCACAACAGTGCACCGGTGGCAATATCGCACCAGCCTAGACTCCCTGATTCCCATCCATAAGCTGATCCATAGACTGGAGAGTCAACGAGTGATCAGTAGGACCCACTCACCCTTTAATAGCCCTATATTGCCAGCACGAAAGTCTAACAGAGAGTGGAGACTAACAGTAGACTATCGTGGCCTGAATGAAGTCACACCACCCTTGAGTGCTGCCGTACCAGACATGCTGGAGCTTCAGTATGAACTGGAGTCAAAGGCAGCCAAGTGGTATGCCACGGTTGATACTGCCAATGCATTTTTCTCAATTCCTTTGGCAGCAGAGTGCAGGCCACAGCTCGCTTTTACTTGGAGGGGTGTCCAGTACACTTGGAACCCACTGCCCCAGGGGTGGAAACACAGCCCGACCATCTGCCATGGACTGATCCAGACTGCACTGGAACAGGCGCAAGCTCCAGAACACCTGCAATACATTGATGACATTATCGTGAGGGGTGGTACAGCAGAAGAAGTCTTTGAGAAAGGGAGGAAAATAATCCAAATCCTGCTGAAAGCCCGTTTTGCCAGAAAATGGAGTAAGGTCAAGGGACCTGCACAGGATACTCAATTTTTGGGAATAAAATGGCAAGCTGGACGTCGCCAGATCCCCACAGATGTGATCAACAAGATAAAAGCAATGTCTCCACCAACTAATAAGAAAGAAACACAAGCTTTCTTGGGTGTTGTGGGGTTCTGGAGAATGCACATCCCAAATTACAGTTTGATTGTAAGCCCTCTCTATCACGTGAAGAATGATTTTAAATGGGGACCTGAGCAACAGCAAGCCTTTGAGCAAATTAAACAAGAGATAGTTCATGCAGTAGCCCTCGGACCAGTCCGGACCGGGCCAGATGTAAAAAATGTACTGTACACCGCAGCCAGGGAGAATGGTCCTACCTGGAGCCTCTGGCAGAAAGCTCCAGGGGAGACTCAAGGTCGACCCCTTGGCTGTGTGGTACTGAGCTACCAGCTGGGCTTAAGCCATCATAGAATTATAGAATAGTTAGGGTTGGAAAGGACCTGAAGATCATCCAGTTCCAACCCCCCTGCCAGGGGCAGGGACACCTCCCACTAAACCATGCCACCCAAGGCTATGTTCAATCCAGCCTTGAACACCGCCAGCGATGGAGCATTCACAACTTCCCTGGGCAACCCATTCCAGTGCCTCACCACCCTTACAGGAAAGAATTTCTTCCTCATATCCAGTCTAAACTTCCCCTGTTTAAGTTTGAACCCGTTACCCCTTGTCCTGCCACTACAGTTCCTCATGAAGAGTCCTTCCCCAGCATCCCTATAGGCCCCCTTCAGATACTGGAAGGATGCTATGAGGTCTCCACGCAGCCTTCTCTTCTCCAGGCTGAACAGCCCCAACTTTCTCATCCTATCTTCATACGGGAGGTGCTCCAGTCCCCTGATCATCCTCGTGGCCCTCCTCTGGACTTGTTCCAACAGTTCCATGTCCTTTTTATGTTGAGGACACCAGAACTGCATACAATACTCCAAGTGAGGTCTCACAAGAGCAGAGTAGAGGGGCAGGATCACCTCCCTCGACCTGCTGGTCATGCTCCTTCTGATGCAGCCCAGGATGTGGTTGGCTTTCTGGGCTGCGAGCGCACACTGACGGTTCATGTTCATTTTCTCATCAACCAAAACCCCCAAGTCCTTCTCTGCAGGACTGCTCTGTATCTCTTCTCTGCCCAACCTGTAGCTGTGCCTGGGATTGCTCCAACCCAGGTGGAGGACCTTGCACTTGGCATGGTTAAACTTCATCAGGTTGGCATCCATGACACCTGCCAAGTTGTTCTTAAGGCTTTTTAACACAAGCAATTTACCAATGTATTGAAAAAGGTCACAGAATACATGACACAGAATTTGTAAATCCATGTTCCTAACACTGGTATTGTAGAAGCATCCCTTGTTTTATCAGAGTAATACAGCAAGAGTCATTACTTTAAATTAACCTGTCCTTTGGTGTGAGGCTTTTTTCCAGGATACCTTATTTTCTGCCTTTTACATGCACTTTGCAGAATTAAAATAATCTTAAATTAATATGCTAAACATTTATAAAGTATCACCCGGATAAGCCCAAAGTCTCTGGAATGTACATGAAAGTCAGTTTGACAGGAAGAACAACAACATGGAAGGTTAAATTAGCACTATTAGCTCATCTGTAAAGTTAAAATAATGAGAAAGTAACAACTTCTATTCAGTACAGTCACTCAACAGCAGCCACCACTGAAGCAGAACTAAGCACAGCCAGTAGCAAAAATCAATTCGGTTTCATCTTACAAGGAGAGTTAGTTACCTTTTACTCAGACTACATCCCAGCCCACAGAAACACCAAATATTCCACTGCTGTTTACACAGACACACATGTGAGCTATACATACGTTACTGAGGGCAAATTTTGACTCAGATTTTCAGCCATAGCAGTTGTGTGATGAACCTGCATTTATTGCTTACTTCTCAAGCGAAATTAAACAGGAATCCAGAGCAGCATTCACACATTTTCAAGAAATAGCAGAAATCTACTTTTCCTTTCCACAATAAAGCACAATTATTGAGTAAGGATTGATTCAGAACCTATTTTCTCTTAATGTGAACTTTGTTGTCTCTTACATGTTTCGTACATGGCTGGCCCCTGGAACTGGGCCAAAGCTGATCTCATCTTTTACTTAGAAAGAAATTAGAGTATAAATAATAGCTGAAGCACAGTACAAGGAAAGATGAAAACCAGGGACCATGTGGATCTGGAGCTGAACTAAGTGTTTCTAGATTGAAAGTTCAGATCTTCTCTGTAAGAAAGGTAGAGAAAGTCACCACCTACAAATTCAGCATCTGGTTCCAGGAACAGGCTCTAGCTGTAAGCAGCATTTCATAAGGTTTGCAAGAGAAGGCTGCTCAGATGCCTCAAGTCCAGCAGGAAACCACTGCATGTGCAGAGGGAACACGACCACTTCATTGCCTCACATCATCACAACCACGCTGTCTGAGAGGACAGACACAAAGGAGCGAGGAACTGGCAGCACTGCACCTGCTGTACTTACCCACAACTCCTAATGCAATGTAACCCAGAATGACGACTATGAAGATCACACAGCACACGATGTCTGTACAGTGCCTAGGAACAGAAAGAAACACTTTTTAAAAACAAGGTGTCTAGTAGAACCCTTTGAGAACACTGAAAGTCACAGGGTGTTTTAACGCCTGAAGAAGATGTCTGCATCTGCACTAAGTGCAAGTGTTATAAGATCACATTTGAGGTGTAAGCAAATAACTGTGTATGTCTTTCCCTCTGTAGACAGCAATAAGAACATACTGAACAACAGATTTAAACATTCTTAAAACAATACCTTACAACATTGAATCTATGAGATCACGTGTGGTAGAAGCTCCTACAGGACATCTGCCCTAACACCGGTATCAAATATTGCAGACAGTGCAATGAAAGAAAGATTCATCACAACTCACCTGTCTTATAAAGGCGGCTTATGAATGGAAACATAACAGCATGAAATGAAAAAAAGACCTATCTGCAACTACCCTTAATCTCCGCACAAGATTCTGACTCAGCTGTTTGACCTCATTTAATGTAACCAAAATATGCTCCACAGAGAGGACAAAAATCCCCAGCATACCAGGGACAGCCATACCTTCTTTTACAGAGAAACAAAGAACAACACTCTCCCATCTGACAACTGAGCCAATGAGTAAACTGTGAATATTCAGTTAAATTACTGTCTTTGACTTACTGCTCTGCATATTAAAGTCATGCAGGCAGAGAACTGGAGGTGTGACTGCTTAGACTAATCTTTCTCCAGCATCTGACCTTGATCAGAGCAGCTCCAGGACTGTAATTAACATGAAGTATGATGCTCCCAGACAAGCAGAAAGAGGTCAGTACACACTCAAGGACTCCACTGGGCGAAGCCAACTTTACAAGCCCTGGTTTCTAAAGATACATGGAAGCAAAACCACGGCCACCTCACAGGCTTTTGCAGGCTTCACTGCTTAAGAAACAGTTCCAGCTGAGCAGGGCTCACCAGGGTTTAATTAACAAAGGAGTGAATTATGGCTAAAAGCGCATGCGCGCGCTGCCCAGAACCTCCTTCTCGGAAGGATTTCAGTTGCGGTTGTTATTTCCCATGTCCTGCTTGTCTGACACAGCTTTGGCGAAGAATGGCTGGTACAACCTAAAGGTTACAAGAGTGCTGCTGTCCATCTGTGCTTGCGACTCCACACAAGGAGCTGAATCTCACCATAAAAGAAACCTTGGAATCCGAACTCCAACTGACGCACTGCCATTTTGAGCACCCACCATTCCTCAAGTTTTCCAGTCTACGTTTCCTTCTCTCCCCAAGACCTGTGATTCTTCAGCATAAGGAGATAAAGACAGCAGGGTTTTTAAACAGTTGGAGAACTTGAAAAGTGTTTCCAGGTGTGGAAAAGGAAAGAAAAATCCTGCACACTTCTCTGGAGAGGCAAAGTGGTCCAGGATTCAAGGTCAACATGACCGTAATCTAAGAAAGGCCTTAAAGTAGAAACAGCAATGCTAAGCTAGTGCTGCTCATTTTCCCAGCCCCATTCAGAAGCAGTTATGACACTGCTTAAGCTTGGCTCTCACTCCATCAGAGCCGTTTCTAAGAGGTATGATATTTAATTCAAGATGTCTCAGGAGAAATATGGCACCGCAAAAGACTTTAATTACAACTCCTATAGTCTCAGAGACCCCTCCCAGTCCAATTCTCATAGTTCTCATTTTATGATACTAAATGCAATTAGAGGTTACACCATTTGTGCTAAAGCTCTCTTTTAAAGTTTTGCAGAGCTATCACAAACAAGTACCCACCAACACTTTACCAGAACACACGATCTTCAGTCTGTGTAAAGCACAAAAGTATTGCTGTTATATTGGTATTTTAAATTATATGAGAAGTATATAAATCCTCTTTTGGGTGGCTTCAGAAAAATCTGAAACAGTTCACAAAGACTAAATGTTGTTCACACAAAATAATGGCTTATTTTACAAGATACTATGGGTGAAACCCTGGCTCTGTTGAACTCTTGTCAGCTCAAAGATCTCACTTTCAGTGAGATCATAATATTACCTCATACATCTAAGGCACCACAGGAGAGGAAGAATAATGTAAAACAACCTAAATGAATAAATCAAAATAACTCTGTAAAGACACAAGGTTATACCATGAAGATTCTGGGAGTTTCCAAAGATGCAGGAACTGGAATGATGGGAATTGCTTCAAAACAGCAGATACAGGAAGCCCATGCTTACTACTGAGACCTAATCAGAAATTCTCCAGCCATACTTTGACTAAAAATAGATTTGATATTCCTTTTTTCAAACTAAGAAGGTGGCCCGTTATGGCAAATCTGCTTTTTTGCTTTGTTTCAGGTTAATGAGGCAGAGCAAAATTATGCTGGAGACTGAACTGTTAAACTGAACCATTAAACTGAACCCCAAGGAAGATGGATTAATGAAAACAGGATTATGAGAACAGGAACCAAGAACACTGCTCATCATATAGGCCCTAGGATCTTGCTTACAGATAGCCTGATCACACTTTTCTATAATAATGATGTGTAAATATTCAAGGATTAATGATAAAAAACACTTCACATTTCTTATGGTGGAGATGATGAAAACACTCAAAGTGGTTTTGCTAACAGGCAATACTGGAAATTGTGATGGGTCTTGGTACTTTTGAGATAACCAAGTTCCATAATCTGAGCCAAACCAGTGAGTCTGCATTTGAAGACAGTAATAAACTGCTGATAAACCTATCCAATTCATCATTTTCAGGTGATGTCATGAAAGCCTTTCATTTGGTTAAGTGCACGGTTCAGCCTCCTGCATCACATTTTACTGCTTACTGCTGTCATTTAGCTTAATTTATGGGGCCTCCTTTGCTTTCCACCACCTCTAAGAACCATACTAGCTTCTCGGCTTCTCTTGCTGGGCTACATGTGCCAGTGCAAAGAATACTTTGTGCATGGCATCCTAGCAAATAAATGAATGCAAAGATATAATCATCCACACAGATTAGTGCCTAAAAGCCATTTATTCATTGACAGTTCATGCACTTCACTGTTAATGACTGTCTAGAACCTCTCTCTGTTAGGCAGTTTCATGCCAATCTGTCACAAGTGCAATTTCACTCAAGATGCTGCACTAGCAAGAAACGACGACATTCATTAGGGAAGCAGCACGAGCAGATATTAGCACGTACAATACCCCTGAGCCCAGCACTGTGCATCTGCAGAGAAAATGAGGCTCAAGGTGTTTACAGTGTGAGTTTCAGGTTACAACTTTCAACTCTGCTGACACATTAAGGTGACCACTAATGTTCTTGCTTCTGTATTCCTCTTCCCTGCTTGACTGACAGCTTGTGTTCTGAGACTTCCCTAAGCCATGTTGTGTCAAGGCGGTGTTACACTGTGCCACACAATGCCTTTAATAGCTCTGAAGACTCTTTTCTCCATTGGGCCTGAACTGAGAAGCAAAATCTGCTGTACAAATGGCATTTCTATCAGCACAGTGGCACTGAAGGCATCATCCTGCACAGCTGAATAAATGTGCAGGGCACCCATAAACTAAATATTTGCAGAGAAAGTTCCTTTCAAACCCCCCCAGAATCGCTACTTCTACCAAGAAGGCCAAAATGAATGGAAAAAAGTGTTTATGCAAGTTTTCATCACAAGCTGTTTTCTGTCAACTTAAATTCTGCATTTTCTTAATAAGTATGATTTATCTGCACTGACTTGCATGGACTTACTAAGTTTATATGTCTTAGTTACAGGTACAGTGCTTTAGCAAGTATTGTTCCACTCTGGAACACCTAGATTTCAGTATCTGGAAATGCTCAATATCTGTAGGCATGGAATGCCCCAATCCAGGAACATCAAACAAGAACTCAAAATAAGACGTAGGCTTCCCCATACAAATCAGTGAGTATGTGGCACGTTATGTTGATACAGACAACACCACGCAATGGAACATAGACAGACCAATAAAATATCAGTAGTAAGAGAAGTAATGTTATATTCTACCAACAATTATCTACAGCAGACTTTCATCTTTAGTGGGCTATTTAGTCTAAAAAGCACAAAGTATAATTTAAATGTCAAAAATTGTTTATTATTTCAATATTGACCATAGTATCAAGTGATGTGCATGGAAACATCTATAAGTGATGCACTTGTATTTATGACAAGGTGAAGTTTGTATTGCTAGTTACAGTCAGCAATTTTTATTAGGTTTTTTCCAAACTTCTAAAGATAACTCAATGCTTATGGTCATTTACTGGTATTCAATTCGCCTGAGAACCCATTAACTATATTATCTAATCACAGAGGAAAAGGTGACCTTCATCTTAATAAGAACACTGAATTTCTAGAAAGATGTTGAACAATTAAAGATATCCCAGGAGGTATCAGGAGTTTGTAAAGCATAACAAGAAAAACAAATCGACAGTGTGTCTAACCAGCAAGAGAAACACGAGAAAAGGCCAAGAGAAGAATACGTAGAAGAGGGAGAAAAATAACAAGGGGCAAGGGAAAGAGTTAAGATAAACTCCACAAAATTGGAGGTAAGTCAGAAGCGTGATTTACTCATTTGACTTCGCCAAAGCAGTTTAGAAAAAGATGCCATGGTTGTATTGACTCTATAAATTCCCTTGCTGAAATTTAGGGAAAATCTAAATGGAGGAAGACAGTTCATTTCATACCTAAAGTAGTATATTGCACTAGGAAAAAGGAGAAGCTTGTTTCCCCCCTGTATGACAGTACCTGACTGATTTATCCACAAACATATGCATAACTTCTGATGATGTTGCTGTAAGAAATGTTTTTTTATTCTTAAAGAAGCATAACATGCTCTATTTAGATTTCTTATTAATGGCAAGCCTTCCCCACAGCATTCCCCCTTTGCCTGGCATTGGCATGAAACACCGAGACCATGCAACAGAGCCCTCCTGTCATGTGACAAATCTGCCTGAAGTGCAGTATGAGAGACCATTTCAGTGCCTATGAGAAAGACAGACAGACAGCTTTAGGGTTGTGACACCAGACAAGCGTCCATACATCCAGAAACTGAGAGGTGCCCAACTCACTCTGCTCCTAGGGGGGAACCTCTTGGGGCAGGGACTGATGGCTTGGAGGAAATTTCTGCCTTTGAAGAATCAGAGATAGCTTAGACTTAAAATATGATGTGTTAGATTTCATCTCATGCATTCAGTTAAGCTGATCATCAGATCTGGTGTGAGGAAGGTGTACGCCTCCAGCTCAGACTGACAGGAACACCAGGAATTTGTATTTTCCTCAAGGAATTTGTCTACAGGAATCCTGATGCATCATTATGAGTTGAGAAAAGGCTGAGCTACTGCTCACAGGGTGGATGCAACATACAAACCTCCTTACAAACATTTTCTGGTAGAAATGCACATAGATGAATGCTTAATATCATCCCTAAACTACCACTTAAATTCATTGCTGTACACAGTGCATACAAAGTCTCACTGGCAGTATCATAAGGATGCTCTCTAAACAAACATTTTCATTTATTTCTAAAATTATTAGCTTTCAGAAAGGAAAAGAAGAAATGCATGTTGCATAGACAAGAACAGTGTGCATGTGTTCAAATGAGGGTACCACAAAGCTTCAGTTCTCTCATACAAGACAGACAAAGATGCTCTGAGAAAGTGTCCATGATTTCTTAGATGCTTTCTGAGCAATTTCACTTGTAAACTACTGAATCTTCAAAGTGGTAACAGACATGATTTCATCTGCACCACCCACTATGGAGTGAAGTTGATCCAGATGGCTCTGCTAGGAGGCTTTGTAACAAAGAAGTATGTTTCAGAGCTCCTTTTAGGTTAGATGCAATCCACATTTTCAACGTGTATTTCACTGTACACGAACATTTCTATGGAGAACAGAGGCAGACAATCCTGAACGGTGCAGAATGAGAATGGAAAAACCTGAAAGGACTGCAGGATGTAGTCATACCAAAGACATCATCTTGATAGCTTCATTTTGGATTTTCATGAGCTGGTTGGCTTAGAGTCAATCAACACCATGGACATTGCATTTCAATTGTTTTTAATAAAAAGATGCTTCCATTAAATATACCAAACTCCACAAACAACCCATTGAGAGTGATGGTACTAGCAAAGCACTACACACATTGCCTTGCTGATAACTCCTCTTACCAACCATTGTTCTACATATAACCACTGGCAACAGCTCTGTTCTATAAAACAAACAAGTTCAGATAACTGAATCTCCTTGCAAAAAATGCATCTGACAAAAATTATGGGAGTAATCCATTCTTTAATGGACATTAAAACACCATTATTAAGACTTGGCTTTCAGTTCCACAGTTTCTCAGGCTTTTAGTGGTTTGGGGGATAGCTTGGTGCTCACCAACTTCAAAACATCATTTCTACTCTACAGCACCTCCAAAAATGCATCATGCACTGATGACCCCAGAAGGTCAGGCAAGTCACAGAATCACAGAATCACAGAATGGCTTTGGTTGGAAGGTACCTGCCGAGATCATCCAGTTGCAACTCCCATGCCACGGGCAGGGACACCTTCCACCTGATCAGGTTGCTCCATGCCCCATCCAGCCTGGCCTTGAAAACTGCCAGAGATGTGAATACATCATACACCATATCTTCAGGGATGGAATTTTGGAAAGTCATTTGGATATCTTGCAGAAACGGCATGTTGAATCTAAATTCAAGTGCACCTCATTGCAAAGTATACTCAGTAAGAATCAATGCAGCTATCAGTGCCTTACAGCCTGCTGTAAAATGAAGTCATACCCTTCACATTTAGGGAACTGATCTTTGTTACATTGCTTCCAACCATACTATCTCACCAAAGCATTATAAAATGTACTGAACATACGTGACATCGTGGTGTTGCACTGTAGGCATTTGGTTGTGTTTTTAAGAAGCTACTATGGACTGTATAATTAGAATCACACTTATAGTATATACACACCTGGAATTGCAGAAGCTGTCACAGCAACCACACAGCTGTAACGGCAACCCACAGGGCAAAACCAATTTTTACCAACAGCATCACACAGTAACAGTGAAAATGAGAGGAGTCTTCCAGGGACACCACCACCAGAGCTTTACCACTCCTCACACACAGTAATAGACTGCTCAAAAATACCATTAAATTGCAGTGCCTTAGGATCGAGCTCTGAAGCCCACAGCACCATAGGTAGTCTCACTCACCACAGAGACTTTCCACACACATAATAGCTGTCCACTCCAGTAACGGTTTCTGGGCTGGGTGGCTCCAGCAGTCAGCCCCATCACTGGCAATGCTCCTGCCACTGTCCAAGCACCACCCATTGTCTGTCAGCGATTTACCACACTTGCCAGCTCGGGTACAAAAGGAAGGGTGCACACCCAGGACATGCTCTGGAGAGAACTAGGTCAGTCCCTTAATGAGGTGGCTTTGGGAGCAGGAAAGCCAGCTGAAGAACAGAGTGTGTGAGGGTTCCAGTCCTGTGCTGTATGAAACCAGACAGAGTGCATCACACAGTCCTGCACCCCAGAACATGACAACACCTCAAATGTTCATAGTTATATCATTACAATGTAATTCAGCAGGTACTAGACAGAATGAGGTGTACAGAATTGGTATTCAAATAGAAAGAACTAAAGAGCATACAGTTAAATATTTCCCAGTAATCACGCATTCCCCTAGGTGGTAAGGATTGTCTTCTGGGTTTAAAAGAATTGCAGTCAGATTCACAAGTTTTGTTAACAAAGTTATTTATCCCGTTCACTGCAAAACTGAAAGTATTAAATGAATGAGTTAAGCTATTTACCTGTTATGGATAGGTCCTCTGAACTTTGGGTCAAATTTCCTTGGTTCACCTGCATTTAAAATAAAAGAGTATAAAAATATGTCCTTATTTAAAATAAGATCTATAGAGAGGGGGATGTTAGCAGCAACCTTTGAAGAACATCTTCCATATATTCCTACTTAATCAGTTCCGTTAAAATCATTTCAAGTAGGCAATATCAGTAATCCACCAATACAATGACCTAGTTTTTGCAGATGAGATCAAAGCTTTTTTTCTTCTAGCTTAAAAACTTTGCGGGCCTTACATTTACCACACGATAAATTACCTCAGTGTACATTCTATCACTATGCCTCTGCACAGTGTTCACAGTAGAAAGTTGTTGATATTTGAGAGATAAGGATTATGTCTCACAGTCACGTTAAGTGTGTTTGGCAGGAAGTGAACCTACCTCTCTAGAGCTGCAGGCTAAAACCTTCTGGTTTTTCTTTAAAAAACAGTTTGGAGTCATACCTGTACCTAATGTTCTACTTACAGCCTTGCACAGTTATTTGCACTTCACACTGCTTTGGTTGCAGGACTGCACTTTTGGTCTGCCCTTTTTGGGTTGCCCTTTTTGGTTTGCCCTTTTTGCATTGGGATTATGAGATGACGAAGCATGGCTGGAGACTGCAGAAATTCTGGGCTGACCGTGCTCTCTCTACACAGCTCTGCTTGGTAGTGCAACTGCTCTGGCTTATATTCTAGTAATATTCATTACCAAACTATATTAAGAAACTGCCAGATACCAACCCACCACTGTGTGCTTCAAATGGACTTGAAGACAGTGAATTATAGCATGATTTCACTTAGGAAAGAGTAACACAAATTCATCACGGAATTCAAATTTTCAACTTTCAAGCTACTGTATGAAAAGAGAGAAGCAACTTCATCCTTCATCCAGCAAACCAGGGTTGAGATTTTTCCTTTTGAAGCTACCTGTTCAGTTTCATGGGTTTTTTTCCAAGTTCAGTAGTAAAATGGAGATTTACCGAAACAAACTTTGTGCAATGAAAAATTACTTCTTCATTCAAATGTCAAGGCTACAATACAAAGTAATGTTTCAGAGTGCTTTCTCACTGCCTCCTTAAGGATCCTCCTCTGAATATACCTGGTATTGAAGGGTGTAACCAGCCTAAGGTTTCCCCTGCCCACAGAAAAAATACTTCTTCAACTAGAGAAGAATTCAGCAACTACTCAAAAGCAGAACTTACTTATTAACTAAATACCACACTTTGTTCTTGGTTTCTATCAGAAAAACCTTATCAAAATACACACAAGCCAGTACAATAAACAGAGCAGATAATAAAATTCTATTTGCCCTTCATCTGAGGTGTTTAGGTCCACCTTACCAAGCTCCTAAAACAAATGCATTTTAACACCGGAGAGACTGGGAAAGCTAAATATTGTACAGGCTACTCCACTTTACTTGTCTTCTCTTCAATCATTTCTTGTAAATAAGCAATTCTGTACTTTTAGTCATACTTATGTTCCTTTTCTGTACCTTTTCAAGTGCTACTAGATAGCACTGGAAAGGTAAGGGCCAGAATTGCATGGGATATTCAACACAAATATTGGCTGTGATATATACAATCATACAATGACTTTTTCTGTTTTATCCCAGTCCATGCCTAATAATTCTTTCTTACAGTCTACTTCCACTGAACCATCCATTGAGACCCCAAGTCCTCGCTTCTGAATGTTAGTAGTCAGCTTGCTCCCATGACCAGAGGAACCTGTCTTCCAAAGTTATTCAGTATTTCCTTGATGGTTTCAACAATGAAGTAGAAGGAACATGTCGAAGCTGTGCAGGTGAAAAGTGTTAAAATACTTCTGGGGGCAGAACCAAAGGGATTTTGATGAATGATTTAACAATTCAAAGAGATGTTTGTAAACTGATGAAAGTGACGAACTCCATTCACAGCAAGCAGCCAGATTTTCAAAACCACGATAGGCTTTCAGCAGGGAAGCCATACACTTAGATTTTGCTTACAGATGTTTCTCAAGTCAGTCTGTGTTATACTGAGAAAGCTTGTTGACAGGTGCTGTCTCTTGAATATCCAGGATATCTCCATCAAGTAGAAGAGTTCTATAATGTAATCAGCTGGGCCAGGGCGCAGTGTGTTTCCACAAGAGTCCTCTTTTCCATATGACCATTATTATCAGATTAAATTGTAAATAGCTCAAGTTTTGTTATTTATGTTATGCCTTTGTGCTTATGAAATGGAACAAAGAAAATGCACATGAAAAGATACATGTATTTATGGAGCATATTCAAGTGTAGTAGGTGAACTCCACAATATTGCTACAATGAAAACTAATATCCACTAAGAGTCAAGAAAATGAACCCAAAACACTCCAGAAAACGAGCCCTGATTCAGATAAAGACTTTTATCTCCATCAGGCAAGAGGAGGGGTGCTATGAGGTTATAACTCTATTCTGAGTTAAAAAGACACTAAAATCTCCTGACAGAAATAGTCAGTAGCATCACTGTTTGTGTCATTCTCATATTCCCTACTTAATTACTAATTTTGGGGGTGAGGTGGGAATTAGGTGGGAAGACTAATAATTGATATTATTAGTATTTACATAACTCCTGGTAAAAGCAAATTACTTCCTTTGCCATAAAAGCCCAAATGTATTTAGAAAGCTAATTCCAAGCCATAGGAGTTTGGTAGGCACAAGGAAGAAAGCACTTCTGTGGGATAATGACTGTTACTTTTTTGCTAAGATTGAAAAATGAGATTATATTCACTCTTTGCAGATGAGAGATCTATTTCACAGGCTGATTTATAACAGGAAACATTTATACATTGAATTATAATATCATTACAAGAAATAGTTCACAAAATATTTCATTTTCCAATCCTGACTGCAAACAGCATATGAATTCAGTTACTGCACTTCATCACTGTAATAATTTTAAAAAGCAAATCTAAATTACTTATCTAAAATAAAAACCAGCAATGTATATATAGAAAGTTTACCTTTGATCTGTGATCTGAATAAACTTTATAAATAAATACTGTGCTGGAAAAAAACCCAGGATATTGCTAATAACTGAAGAAGTTACATAAAACTATTTGGGACTGGATCCAAGCCCATTAAACTAAATTGAAATAACACAGTTGAAATAAGTGAGACATAGACCAGGCATTTATAAACTGTCGTAAGAAAGCAGGTGAATTACCGTGTTTTCCATAGTAGTTCTCCTCATCTCTATCCATGTTGCTGTATCTTGATGACTTTAGCAAGCTGTCTTCTGGGAGATACTGCCTGCAGGCTCCTGTGCTGCTAGCACACCGTCCCCAGCAAGCACAGATACATCAAAATACTATTTAAATAGATTTTAAAATAAAGCTGAGTGTCAGGGACTCTCCAATGAGAGTGGCAAGTCCCAGGGTAGGCAAGCCTCACTGTGAGCAGGAAGTTACCACTCAGTGCCTTGCCTACCTTCTGCAAGCCAGTCTGATAGCATGGACAAAGAGGAATGACTCTTACCAGTTTGTATAACATACAGGGTATAAGCAGAAAGGGAAACGTGTGCACCTGAATAGCATTTGTAAAATAATCCTATAGAAGTCAATACAATAAAAAAAAAAAAAAAATCACCGATGGTTTGCTGGGAATAAGGTATCACAATTGTAATTATTGCACTTTTGTAGCCTGTGCTGCTGCAAGAGAAAACAGTCTCCACATGTCACAGCTGGCCACATCTTTCTTCCTGTACACATGCAATGAGCTTCCCCAAAGTACAAGCCATGCAAGTAGGGAATGTAAGATTTACTCTGACATGTTCAAGTCTAAAATGTACACCGTCTGTGTAGATCAAACTTTTGTCCCTGTCAAGTGGAACATTCCTCTGTGAGACATAATTTACTAACTTTTTTCTTAATAAAATTTACATTCTGCAATTCTGCACAGCACAAAAGTGCAGAACAGCAGAGTTGGTGTCAGAAAGTCTTCGCATTGTTACTTTTGATACTGTAATGCTTACACGGTGAAAGAAAGGACATGGCATCACAGTTAGAATGTGAATCTGAAAGCCTGAAGCCATTAAAAAAAAAGAAAAAAGGAAAAGCAACCAACCTCTCCTTTTAGCCACAAAGGAACAGAATCCTTGTGTGGCCATCCTGACCAGCAGGAAACTTCTATTCTCTATGGAAGATGACCAAAACACCTATAGTAGAGCTCTGGAATGAGAAACTTGTATGTCCATTCCTACAATAGCTTTACAAGACAAGGCTGAACTACATGCAGGAACAACAGAAGTAACATTTTTAAGTTAACCCTGTCACTGTGTAGTACACAAGGGCAAAGAAGAATGATCTTCTATTACAGTTCATAAATGATGCCTGTGACATGAAGCCACAACCCACAACCCGTTTTGCTATTACAGAACATAACAGCTATGTTGAAATGTTTATCAGGTGAGATATTTAGTATAACCACTATCGGCAAATGATGGTAAAAATAATATCATGAGGATGTAGAATGGTATTTGGTAAAATACTAACCCTTGACTGAACTCTCATACTTCACTAGACTTCTTGCTATTTGTAGGCAAATACAAAGAAAAGAAAAGCAGGGAAGCCAAGTGACTGATGGCACTGTGCTCCTACTCAAGTTTGCACCTCTGTCAAAGGCTGCTTCAGCGAATCCTGATAACAGAAGGCCTTGAACAGTGCTAAGCACAGATGTACACTAACTAACATGGCATTTGGCCAGCAGTGTATCACCCAACTCTAATAAAATGCTATTTCTGTTTTAATAACTACCAGTTTCATCAGTTTTCTTTCTTGGTGCTTGGTCAACTATTGCACGTGCCCGTGCCTAGAAATGGCACGGCCTTTTACTAACCAGTACTTTTATTGGAAAGGCGTTGGAGCTGTATGTGTGTGTGCTGCTTCCCTCTGCTGGAATAAATAGGTACCTTCAAGTAATCCACAGTATTCCAATAATAACGCCTCAGCAACAGTAATGACTCCTTTAGGACAAGTGTATCAATCTGCTACTGCAATGCTCAAAGATACAAGAGCACAGACCAACAAATCAGGTCGCTAGGAAATGCTCGGGGTGTGTCAGGATTGAGCGAGATTCATCCCATTTGATGTTTCTTTAAATCATATGAAAATTCTGATGCTTCTGCCTGCCTCTTGTGGGTAGGAGTTGGAAAAACCAAAATAACACAAGTTCGTCCTCAATTTGTCTATCCTTTTCAGAAGCAGACTCTTCTTGTACCATCTGAAAGCCTAGCCTTTGCAAGGCTACTGTCCCATTTTGCAGAAAATACAAATGACTGTTTGAGATGTACTGCTGTTTACTAGCAGTCCACTTTATTTTACTTAAAGATTACTGTTTTTTTTAGGCAATCTTAAGCCACATTGTAAATCACATGTAAAGTTCCTTATACAGAAACAGCCTAATGATCCTAGTAATATAACATAACACATTCTTACTGCAGGACTCAAATGTCTAGAAGCAGTGTATTAATTCAGAAGGTTGACATTAGTATAAAAACAGCTCTTCCAATAAGCTCTGTACCTGTTTTACAGGCACACACAGGTTTTCTTTCCTCTTTGGAAGATTTAGGTATAACTTGTTTGTTATGAGATCATACACTGACACACACATAAATTCCAATTATAATAAAAGCACATTTATGATTCCTCTCTCGTGTAATAAATCATACTAAACAGTAGCCGCCTTCAAAATTTCTTTCATCGTGAGAGTAAGAGTCTCCCTGTTTGCTGCTCCTTCAGCCAGAAAAGCTAATGAGGGGATGAATACAACTCCCCCTGAATTCCACTTTTAAATCCCAAAGACAACAAACTTAACCTAACTTGGGGCTGTGGGGTTTTCATTTTGTGTCTGCTGTTCATGCTGACAGATTTTTACCAGAGCAATTAAATGTGAATATCTTTTAAAAGTTGACAATTCAGTATAAAAGTCTCAGTGAATGAATGCTAGACATCAAAATGTGAGTCAGCAATATTACCACATTAAAGAATTGTACTAGAGTTTTAATGTCTTGATCCTATATTAAATCACAGGCTAGATTACAAATGCCATGTCTGTTGGAAACCTTGCATGCCAGGAGAGACCCCCTTGGCTGTCCTTCATGTGGCCACATGTGCATATGAGCTCTGGCACCTTCAGCATTACAAATTAATAAAATAAATATCCAAAAACTCAGTGAAATATTTGCATTTGAAACATTAATTTAGGTTGAACAAAATAGTACAAGTAGAAGTAATTGGGGACAATAACTTAAGAAATAGCAACATTAGGTGATTAAAGTCAGGGCTAAACAGGGACTCTGGGTTTTTACAGTGCAATCCACAGCTCTATGTTACTTCAGGCATCTAACAGCGAAATAGAAGTCTATCAGAAGAAGATAGCAGCATCCAGCACACTGAGGCAAGGGCTGATTAACTAGCCAGAAGGAAAACACTGAATAAATAAGTGCAACTTCAGCTCAGTTCTCTACAAGCTCTTGTGTACCTGATTCTGGGCAAAATTCACAGCACTACACCCTTCCCTGGAGATTCTATCCAAAAAAAAAAAAAACAAATGAGGCATTCTGTCCCTAGAAGCACATGCCAGAAGAGACGATGGTGCCTGTCTCCCACTGAACAAATAGAGTGCTCCAACTGGAGATGGAGGAGATCTAAATTCAGAGCCACGCTGCAGAACAGCAGGCTGCAGACACTCCCTTAGGCATGAACAGAAAGGCACCACGTGCTGTCAGAGGTACTGTCAGAAAGGACACAATTATGTAGATGTTCCGCAGTTCACAGTGGGTCCAAGGATCCAACCAAGAATCCTGTCCCTACTCCAATATTTAATAAACAGCCAGATCAGTAAGTTCTTTCTTTACAATATGAAAAGAATATTTTTTCCTTCCTTTAAATGGTTTAATCAAAATTTCTGACTATGCTTTTACACAGAAGTCAGGTTATTTTCTGCCAGATGCCAACAGTACACTTATCATTCATCTTACTAGAAATTCCCAGAATGTTAGGTCTCAAAAAGATCCAACTGGTGACTGGCACTGCATTGGTCATAGTAATGCAAAAGGGAAGTTAGTCAAAGTAAAGAAAAAGCATCTGCTCTATCATATGACAATCACCCAGATTTCGAAGCAAATTATTCTGCAAGAGATTTTTGATCAACTCAAAGAACAGGAACTGCAGTAACAAACAGCAGCCAGGATAGGCACATTTGTATTAATGTACAACGCAGTAAATCCTCCAATAAGCTACACAGCCAAGTAAACAACCCTTCATGGTGCTATATACTTGCCTCTGCATTAGACTAGTGTGAATTCATTCCCTCTCTGGAATTTTCTGAAATAAAAGGGGAAAAAACCATTGTGGTTCGACAGCAGAACAAACAACACTAGTTGCAATGCTCTGTCTTATGCATTCCCTAACCACCTCCACACAATTCTTCCAGTTCATTTCCATGGCCACACATTCCTTTCCTCCTGTAGTTCTCCACCAGCTTTCCACTAATGTTCCCTGTTTTTCCAGAAAGGCAAAAGCATACTCAATAAGTGCTTCTGAATGACATTGTGATCACTGGCTGACCACTGTGCTCACGTTGTCTGTGGGCAGCCACCACTGTGGATGTTCAAGGGGCTGACTAGGGAAGCAGTGGTCATGCAGGGCACACTTGTGCACTAGGCAAAGTGCTGAAACCCAAATGATATTTGCAGCCAGTACTGCCTTTATATTAGTGATACCGGCTCATGACTTGAAAAACTTCAGGGGGGAAGAGGGAAGAAGGGGTGGCAGGTGAGACAAATGTGTTGCCTCATCACCTAAGTGTCCTTTCCTTTACGCAGCTGCAAGGACACATCTTCACAGGTAAGTCACAGCTTTCCATCCACACTTGGTCTGAGTTTTAAAAATGACTGCCGCTGACTACAGTGGAGCTGAGAGCATCCAGCACCGCTCTCAAATCAAGTATCACCTCCATAGTCTTACTGAGGGACATGACAAGAGAAGAGGACAGAAAACACAACACAGTGAAAGACAAGGGTTTGAGGAGGTTTCAAGAAGACTGAAGTACTATGTACTTGTGTCCTTTTTACCCATGATGCAGAGTTCAGGCCACAGGCACTATGTATGTACATGCCATAAAGAAACTTGCCTGGAAATCCTGAGGCCGGTGACAATCCAGTGGAGAAGGCTGACCTTTTTTCCCAGCATGGTAAGAAAACCAAGCACTGAACTAGGCTCCAAGAATAACAGGTTTTAAAACGAATGTTATTGCATTGTCCTAATTAGCCACGTATCTGCAGAAGTATGTTGTCCATGTCATAGCCACAAGACAAAGTGGGTGACAACGCATCATACACCCAGCTGGCTATCAGTCTGTCCAAGAATTGTGCAATGTTTTTTTTCCTGAGGTGATGCCTGTACAATCAACATGTTGCCATGTTCACACAACATTAGATAGAACACTGAAATCACTTTGACCAGCATGATATGATCGTGTTTCAAAGATCCACAGCTAACATTCTCCTGATACCAGTGATAACACTGGCGGTTGGACAGATTTTGAAATACACCAGTTGTCAAACAACTATACACAGAAAGGTGATTAAAAACATAGAGAGTTAGTATACCACAAGTGAATTCATCACTAAGGTGCAATTCTGGCATGTGATCAAGAATGTTAAGAGCTAGGGGAGGTTTTACACTTCCCTAAAGATCAAACAGCAAGTTTGCTGGCAGTTTGGATCACCTACACAGCTCCATTAAGGCTTCCATTCCTGTGGGCTTATTAGCTGTTCCCCAAAATTATTCTTTAGAGATTACATACTGTCTGTTCTTTTGCCTCCCAGCTTCCAGTTCTTATTCTTGCTCTGGGACTATTGCAGCCACAATTTCTCCTGGAATTTCCAAGCAAAGTCACAGACACCAAAATGCTTCCACAATGGAGCAAGTGTGTAGGATGAATGCAACCTCAACTATTCTATGAGCCTGTGAGACATTTTGTCAGACAGGGATTGGGCCCAGAAGACTGGGTAACTCTAGAGAAAAGCAAGTTGTTATCACACATTCATGGCTGATGTAACTGTTTTGTTAAACATCTCATTTTCCCAACATTTTTACTTATTAATCCATCTAGGAAGGGTACTTGGTCTTGAAACATACTCTCATGCTTTAGAAAAAAAACAGCATCTTTTCTTCTATATGAAGACTACATTCAGAAATACAGTCTCTGAAGATGCTTTAACTGGAAAAAGTGGTGGTTTGAAATAATCAGATGCTTCCTACCCACGACCAGAAAACACCAGAGGTTTCCCTTTCTAGGCTGCTTTACTCCAGTTGATCTGGGACAACAGACCCTAGCCAAGTATTTTTTTCTCCTAGCCGAGTCTGTAGCCCCAGATGCTTTACACACCCTCACACACCACTGCAACCTTTTCTAGTTTGTCGTATGCTGTAAAACGCTGCATGCAGATACCATACCATCTAAGACCTTTTCTGTAAGTCATTAAAATAACACCGAAATAATACCTCCATAAGCTCAGAAGGAGGGTATTATCCACCAGCATTTACCAATAATAAACAAACCACTGCACTGTTTCTATTGGGAAAGGAAGTACAGTTATACATGTTTTTGAGATACAAAAATGTCAGGTGAAGGAAAACAAAAGGTGGATTATTCTGAACTGTGTATATCATCTATGTGCCACTGTTTTATTTGCATAAATGAATTCAGTAACTTTGCAAGCAACGGGACAGACAAAACCACAACCTTCTGAATAAACTAGTGTCTAATTCACAAAAGCCATCTTGAAACCACAGTAATCAGAGCCTTAACAGCAACACGTGGTTTTGAAGATCTGTCATCCTCTGTATACCAGGCCTCTTTCAAAGGCTGCTGATTTAAACTAGGCATGGGCAGTTTGCCTGGTTTTGGTTAGCTTTGTCTAGTGAGCTACCATTCTCTGTGAAAATTAGACATCAGGAATCCTAATGTAATGTGTCGTTAGAACATCCAACATAAGATGTACATATCTACCATGTGTCTCGTGTTGTTCCATAACTCCAAATGTAACTAATGTTTAAATTCTTAGTCATGATTACTTACTTAGTTCTCATAAAGCAAAACAGTAAGACAAGGTTCCATCCTTTCTACCCTGCCTCCTTTTCATTTAACATTTTAAAATGAAGCTTTTGCCTTGAAAACAATATACCAAGCATCAAAATTTTAAAAACAGTTGCCTCAGTTTTACCTCCATTTTTTGGCTGTTCATGCCTTTGAGACTCCATTCTTGGTGTGTATTAGCCAGCTCCTAGTGTGGTACATGTGTACTACCCTGCTCCTGGTGCGGTACACACGTACTACCCTGCTCCTAGTGTGGTACAGGTGTACCACCTTGCTCCTAGTGTGGTACATGTGTACCACCCTGCTCCTGGTGTACATGTGTACTACTCTCCCATTTCAGCAGTCCTCTGGCAACGTGCCTGCTGAGCACGTTAAGCAACTGGTGAGTTCACTTTTACAACTAGGACCCCACTTTTAGGAGGAAGAGCATTCCTCTAGGTGAACATAGGAATTTGAAAACAATCTTCTGGGTTTCTGAGATAAGAACAACAAAAACCCCATCACTGTTACTACAGACTAAATAAGCCTGATACTGACATCAAGGGAAGGCATCAAATATGTAAGATAACTTTGAGCACTAGAACAAGTTGTAACAAGGGAAAATTTACACTGTTCATACTCCTCTACAATATGTTTTTAGGACTAACAAAATTTATTCCACTGAATGTTTAGCACTCCAATGGACTCTGACCTTTGATAGTGACTGCAACTTTCTATGAGATGGGAGCTTGGTCCTGTGTGATTAATGACTTCAAAATGGAGACAATTCACAGACATTCCGTTAAGAACTGAGATAAAATACTAATTCAGAATTGGCTTGTGCTCCCTATTGTATTTTTATACTATCAAGTATCCACTAGGAAACAACTCATATCTATACGGTACCTTCAAGTTAAAACTTATTTAGCAAAATCAAAGTTTCTTTGAGATGTAAACAAAGCACTTGAAGTAGCATTATGAATTATGCTTTCCTTCTATGTGAGTAGAAGCATTTGAATAAGATCTTTGTAGTTTTGGTCAGCTCAAAACAAGAGAAATGCTATGAGGGTATAATCTAGTGACAGCAGCATACCCATGGTTCCACTGTCTTGAATAACATTAGGAAATTACAGTAATTTCTAAAAATCTGAACCCAGACATCATGATTCACTCTACAAACTCCTGTCTCTCAGCCTTTGTTTTTCAATAGCATATACAAATATTCACCCGTTCAGTCCTGGGCTCACTCCTGGTCCCCGGCCATGCTGGCCTTGCCTGGGTGTCTGGGGACAGCCCCAGCCCCCCAGGGCAAACCCTGCCCTGATCACAAGATGATGACATGAAAAGTGGCCACTTCATTTTCCTCAAAGACAACGTATCAGAAATTTAAGCATATTTAGCATTAGTAAAATATTTTCTCTTAAGAGAATATCCTCCAGGACCACCTGAAGGGCTGTTTTACACAAACATTGCTAAAATACCAGCAAAACATGTATTGCTAAAATACCAGCAAAACATGTATTGCTAAAATACCAACAAAACATGTATTGCTAAAATACCAACAAAACATGTATTGCTAAAATACCAGCAAAACATGTATTGCTAAAATACCAGCAAAACATGTATTGCTAAAATACCAACAAAACATGTATTGCTAAAATACCAACAAAACATGTATTGCTAAAATACCAACAAAACATGTATTGCTAAAATACCAGCAAAACATGTATTGCTAAAATACCAACAAAACATGTATGCAGAGCAGTATCTGATAAATTACACTGCATTAGTCTGGACAGTTTAGCCTACCACAAGTATGCTGATAGCTTAAAGCATTTCCAAAAGCTGCAAAATGTTTTATTTTCCCTTCACAAAGGGTTTTTTGAACCATGTGCACATAGTTTCGTGTGAAAGCCTAACTGCCTAATTGCATGAATGATTTTTGCACTTGGGTACTGAGCTGGTATGATATTTGAATGCAAAAATAGCCAGTTATGCTTTAGACTGATTACATTAGGCAAACAACAGATTTGTCCAGAAAATGAGTGGCTCACAGATAAGATCAAAAACCTTATCATTAGACACTTGCTCATTCTCTGTGCTCTCTGTACAGACACACACACCTGGTAGAGATATTCTTAGGACAAAAAAAAAAAAAAAAGAAAAAAAAAAAGAAGAAAGCAAAAAAATTGCCAAGAATGATATAAAAATTATATAAAGAAAACCATTCAGATAGAGAGTTGTGACTGCTGCTGCTTTAACAGAGGTTAAAATTTATGTCTGTATAACACTGCACATAAGATGCATTATGACGAATGCCTGTCTTTCTGAAAGCAGTCTATGTGCTGCGCACTGTCTGGTATAATGAACAAAGCACTAGCTCTCCATGGCTGTTTTTGAACCGTTAGATATACAGTTACAAGTGGAGTTTGTAAGATTATGTTAATTAGATCCAGTATTTTAATAGGCAACCACATTTTCATTAATTCTGCCTTCGCTTCTGAGACTGCTGCCATTTACTCCAGGATGCGCTCCGCAGTCTTACTGGTGTTAACAATGGCTCTGTGTATATGGAACAGTGAATATATTCATGCAACGATAACACAGGAAGATTTTAAGAATTTATCTGAGCAAATCAATCCCTTACAGTTGCTTAGAAATGGTCAGAAGTGAAACTTCATTCCAAGGTTTTTCTGCTTTTATTAATAAAAAACAGACTTCCACTGTATTCTTTATTTTGCCATCATAAAAAAACCCTCTGGAATCAAAAGCTTGAATTTAAATAAAGCCAAATGTGTTCTTAGACAAAAGAAGGGGACTGTGACTACTGATGTTTTTGTCTCTATTGACCCCAAAAAGCAGAACATGTTAAGCTAAGTTGGTCTGCATGCACTAAGCAAGTTTCTATTCCTTGCTATTAAGACTGATTATAATTAAGTAATCCAACATTAGTTAAAGGGTTTTGTTCCTAAAACAAACTTGTCAGCAATTCCAACGTACACAATTAATGAGATATCATTACACTCATGCAGAAAATGTCACTGTGCATCTAATCATGAGATGCCACAATAAAAAAAAAAATACTACTTGAATGGTTATCTGAAAATTGTTTGAATGATTTTGAATGTCAGAAGATTAAATCTGAAAATCTTCACACTGGTTAGACACCTGGAAAAAACTCTTTAACCTGCACACAGGCTAACTTGCAATCATATTCTACAGATGTGCATCCCAATCCTCTGTAGAGAGCATTGTGCATTATGAGAAAAGTCTCTCTATGAAACAACTTGTTCCTGCAGAAGCAGATGTCAAGTTACTTTCTAAGCACATAAAACTGGCTCAGATTTCCTCCTCCACTTCATTAACAAAATACTTCATGTGCTAAATGTGTAAGACCCAGTTTATTATAACAGGCTTGCAGATTTCCCAGTTTGTGATGCAATTAGGAACACATTTGCTATTGCTGATGGTGTATCAACTTAGAACCAAAAAGGGTGAAGAATATAATTCTGGATTCAATGTCTAGAGTGTAATTCATGGACACAATGGCATAAGTAAGTCCTGAATGCTCAGTCTAGTCTGACATGATTACAGGAGTAAAACCCATATATAAGAATCATTACATGTGGACCAGCCATAAGGTATGTGGAATTAGTGAAGAGGTGATTACAAAAGATAAAACCTGTAGGAACATTTCTACAGTGCTTTCTACAGTCTAAACAACATACTCTTCAAAAGAAAGGCTACTCAATGCTAAACCAGCCCAGTGTCTGCTTCCATTATAGCAATGCTAGCATGGGCCTCAGTAGCATCTTAAGAAGAGACTGCTCAGTATCTGGGCATTTTGTCAAACGTAGATGCTGGTTCAGATCATCCCGGCTACCTAAATGGGAAGAGGTACTCTTACAGGCTTTGTAGCAGCTTCAGGCTACTGCTCCCACTTCATACACAAATGACATGAAAAGTGGATTCCAGCTCCTGGGGAAAAGAAATAAACGAAAAAAAAAAGAAAATCCCAGCCCACTGTGACATGAATATTTCATTCATTGTGTGTGTTTAACATGTGAATGTTTAACAGACAAGTAACTTGTGTAGAAGAAACATCCCAAAGATAAACCAAAACCAAAGTAGGTGGTAACATATGGTTTGGGGAGATTCTCAGAGTACATATCAATCTCAGCAACCCTGAGAAAGTGTTTCTTAGACCTGCAAAAACATAAAAGATGAAAGCCATAAAAATAAGGATTTGTTCCGCTCTACTGAGAGATCAGAATATTCCCTCCCAGCCCCAGAAGTGAAACTTGCCTCATCTCCTTTAGTGTCACAGAGAAAGGAGCATTTTTACAGTCTCAGGCTCAGCTTTATGCACCCCAGATGTCCATTAACATTTTAAGAACAGTAAACAATAAGAGCATAATGGATATTAAAACTTGGTGACTGAAAGTTCTGGTACTATTTTCTCAGTTTAAAACGATTTAATATTAGGCCTAGATGCCTAAAAGCTAGTCTCTAGTTTAATCTCCAATGTATTCCTATAAATCGGTATCTTATATTTGGTAAATATTAGTAAGTGCATAGATTGTAACTGGAAACAAGAGTTCCTGCTCTTATAAAAGACTACTGGAACAAAGTTGTAACATCCTGTGAAAACTGTGAAATCGTAGAAATTATAAGCAAAGTAAATCCTGAAAGTTGAGCCTTTAGTGTTACATTTTTGTTGCTGAATCCGCTGCAGTGCACTCTTCTATTAGGGGCATATGGAACTGAAAAGTATAGTTAAGAAATAACACTAAACAATAACTAATAAATTACTATTGTAAATCACAAAAAACCCCTGTATTTGAAGTGGCACAGGTTAACACCCAGGTTACTTACACTTTGCCACATATAGAGTCAGTTGCTAGTACACAGACACCAAAGAGATGTACAAAATGTCATGGTTTAAACCCAGCCGGCAACCCAGAACCACGCAGCTCACTCCCCCCTCTTCTTCCTCCCCCTGCTCCCAGAGGGATGGAGAGGAGAATCAAAAGAATGAAACCCCCACGGGTTGAGATAAGAACAGTCCAGTAACTAAGGTATAGCACAAAAACACTACTGCTACCACTAATAAAAATAATGATAAGGGAAATAACAAGAGAACAGAATACAATTGTTCCCCACCCACCAACCGATACCCAGCCCCACCTGAGCAGTGATCTAACCCTTCTGGGTAACTGCCCCCAGTTTATATAGTGGGCATGACGTATTGTGGTACGGAATACCTCTTTGGTTAGTTTGGGTCAGGTGTCCTGTCTCTGCTTCCTCCCGGCTTCCCCTCCTCCCTGGCAGAGCATGAGGCTCAGAAAGTCCTTGGTCAGACCAAACATTACTGAGCAGCAACTGAAAACATCGGTGTTATCAGCACTGTTCTCAGGCTGAAAGTCAAAAACACAGCACTGCAGCAGCTACTAAGAAGGAGAAAAATGACTGCTACTGCTGAACCCAGGACGCTGTACAACAGTCTGCATTTGACTCTTGCTAAGTGCTGCAAAGCACATAAGCCTATCATTGAGCCATGAAGGTGCTGCTAACATGCTTTGTTACATGGAAGTCTATAGCAGTAAGGCAGGTTTTTGTGGCTAGTAACTGCTACTGGTGCCATGTAGAGTTCTATTCTGTCACAATGGTACACTGGTAGAACACACTCAGGACACATTTTCTTGCAGACAGGGCAGGTCGCAGCACTTTCTTCATGGCCTTTAGATACCATGTTTAAATTAGTTTACAGAATGCATTACCCATGTATACTAATCTAACCTCTTGAGACCTTGAGGGAATTACGCATCAACATAAATTTCATGGTCTGCACTCTGAATTTGCTTTCTGCAGTGAACCATCACACCACAGTATTCATTCTGATGAGCCTCTGGTTGGTATGAACAAAAGGTATCACAAAACTAAACTGTCAGTGTGTGAAGGGAAGATTTCACATCACAAGCTTATACCCTTCTTTTTCCTTAGCATTCTGTTAACACACATCTCTTCAAAAAAACAAAATGAGGAGAAAGACGCTTTATCTGTCGTATGCAGCACATAAATGTGAAATCCATTCATCTATTACCAGCACTCACTAGATATTCCAAATCTCTGGAGAAGCTAAAAAAAACACTATTAATGAGCAATTTTGCAATTACTGCATTTTACCTACAATTTATTTCCATGTGTGTCTATAAGCAAACATATGGAGAGATATAAAATTGTAATTGGAAGGATTTTCTCCATACAACCCTGAAATGCAACATTTTAACACTCCAGGGTGACATGTGTCCATGTGTTACTGCATGATAACATTACAGTCTTTACACATTTGATCCATGTCTGCAATTGAAATCCCTGAGTTTCATTTTAATTCAATTGTGTCTCTTCTGAAAATCCATACTAGTCGTTGTATTATAGCCCAAAGATCTAAAAATTCAAAAGATGTGCAACTTTTAGGAAGAGGTATTGCTTTAATTAAACAGGTTGAGGGAGATGGAAAAACAGAAAAGGTAACTGGGCTTTTCACCAAATCACTGTTCAAGGTAACTACACATCTACGACATTAACTGCTTTAACCTTATCAAAAACATTGTGTGGAGATTATAGATTCACAGAATAATTCGGGTAGGAAAGGACTATCTAGTTCCAACCCCCCTGCCACGGGCAGGGACACCTCACACTAAACCATGCCACCCAAGGCTATGTTCAATCCAGCCTTGAACACCACCAGGGATGGAACATTTACCACTTCCCTGGGCAACTTATTCCAGGGCCTCATCACTCTCACAGTAAAGAACTTCTTATTTATATCTAACCTGAACTTCCCCTGGTTAGGTTTAAACCCATTACCCCTTGTCCTGCCACTACAGTCCCTCATGAAGAGTGCCTCCCCAGCATCCCTATAGGCCCCCTTCAGATACTGGAAGGCTGCTCTGAGGTCTCCATGCAGCCTTCTCTTCTCCAGGCTGAACAGCCCCAACTTTCTCAGCCTATCTTCATATGGGAGGTGCTCCAGTCCCTGATCATCCTCATGGCCTCCTTTGGACTTGCTCCAACAGCTCCATGTCCTTTTTATGTTAAGGACACCAAAACTGCACATAGAGCTCCAAGTGAGGTCTCACAAGAGCAGAGAAGGGCAGGATCACCTCCCTCGACCTGCTGGTCATGCTGCTTTTGATGCAGCCCAGGATGTGGTTGGCTTTCTGGGCTGCGAGCACACACTGCAGCTGGCTCATGTTCATTTTCTCATCAACCAACACCCCAAGTCCTTCTCTGCAGGACTGCTCTCAATCTCTCCTCCACCCAACCTGTAGCTGTGCCTGGGATTGCTCTGACCCAGGTGGAGGACCTTGCACTTGGCATGGTTAAACTTCATCAGGTTGGCATCAGCCCACCTCACAGGTGTGTCAAGGTCCCTCTGGATGGCATCCCTTCTCTCCAGCATATCAACCGAACCACACAGCTTGGTGTCATCGGCAAACTTGCTGAGGGCGCACTCAATCCCACTGTCCATGCCACTGACAAAGATGTTGAACAAGACTGGTCCCAACACCGATCCCTGAGGGACACCACTCGTTACTGGTCTTCAGCTGGACATTGAGCCATTGACCACAACTCTTTGCATGCGGCCATCCAGCCAGTTCTTTATCCACCGAGTGGTCCACCTATCAAATTGATGTCTCTCCAATTTAGATACAAGGATGTCATGTGGGACAGTGTCAAACGCTTTGCGCGAGTCCAGGTAGATGACATCAACTGCTCTACCCCTGTCCATCAGTTCCGTAGCGCCATCCTAGAAGGCCACCACAGTGGTCAGGCAGGATTTCCCCTTAGTGAAGCCATGCTGGCTGTCACCAACCACCTTGTTGTTTTTCACGTGCCTTAGCATGCCTTCCAGGCTAATCTGCTCCAAGATTTTGCCAGGCACAGAGGTGGGACTGACTGGTCTGTAGTTCCCTGGATCATCCATTTTCCCCTTCTTTAAAATGGGGGTTATATTTCCCTTTTTCCAGTCATCGGGAACTTCACCTGACTGCCATGATTTTTCAAATATGACGGACAGTGGCATAGCAACTTCATTTGCCAGCTCCTTCAGGACCCACGGATGGATTTCATCAGGTCCCGTGGACTAATACAGATATGGTTCTTTCAACAGTTAATACAGCTTCCAGTCACAGATTTTTTTTTAACCCTTTTTTAACCTTGAAACTTCACTACGTAAAGTTAAAAATTTAATTACTAATTGTAGTAATCTTTATAAACTGCCTGTATGTTATAAATGAAACAACCATTACATCAGTTGAATCAGGAGTATGAATTTCAAAGATGTCCATCATAGAATCATAGAACAGTTAGGGCTGGAAAGGACCTTAAGACCATCTAGTTCCAACCCCCCTGCCATGGGCAGGGACACTAAGATATAGAGAAGGATACAAGAGCAAGAACAAGAGATCATACTGGTTGTTGAAAAATATGTTTCCTTCAGGATATTCTTTTTCAATTAATATCAAATCTGAAAAATGTCAGTGGGATAATGTCACACAAAAGTATTTTAAAAAATTATCCTGTAACAGTCCGTTGCACATCATGAAAAGAAGAAAAACACTGCACTGCAATAAACACATCTTAAAAGGTCCAACTGGTTAAGTAAAAAAAAACAAAAACAAGCAAACCAGAAAACCCCCACTACTCTTTGTAAAAATTTTTATACGGCTTAAAGAAAAAAATATAGATCAAAAATCTGGACATGCTCCTCTTGCAACCAAAGAAAGAGAAGTTTATAACTGATTTCAGCTGGATTAGGACATTTGCTAATTAAGCATACATGTAGAACTTGAGCAAATCCTAGAAGAATTGCTGTAAATTCTATTACTGCTTTAAAACACAATCACATGAAAGGACTGAAAATTACTGTGTTTGTGGGTTTTAATAACAGCCTGTTTAATGAAGAGAGCTGGTCTGAAATCAAAAGGCCATCTAAGAAGGTACACACAGACCTGTCAAAGGGACCACTGAACACTTAATTTGTTTGCTAGACCTTTAAATGCATAGCACTAATTAAATATCTCAGTGAGCAGTAGTGTCAGTCTAATATTCTCTGAATTGGTGTCCTTTACATTGTACCATCCTCCATTAAAACAAAGGCAGCTCTTCATGTTCCCTAAGATATTTTGCCAGTCAAGAGACATTCTGCTTGGCAGCCTATCACAGAAAATAGCTGGAAAGAGTGAAATCAACATTCAAACACTGTTGTAAATTAGGTAAGGTAATCAGAAACTAATTTGAGAAGAGAGAGCTATTCTGTAGAAATAGCCCTATGTTGGCAGAGAGATTAATGAAAGGACATGTCAGGAAAGGACTGTTTATGTTACGAGAAAAAAATGACTGATTTTGATTTCATTCCTTTCCTGTGTATAATTCAGCATTATGAATTTGTCAGTCGTGATTCTAAAGCCAATGGTTTATTATCTAATTTCACTTTCAAAAGCTTTTGGGGTCACTCTAATTCTAGAACGGAAATTCCTATTGAGTTCCATGGACGAGAGGCCAAAGCTGAGTTTCTTAAGAAAGTGCAAAGACTTTAACAAATATTCAAGAGAGTATCTCAGTGAAATAAAGATGGAAATTATCAACGAAACTTCATCAGGTTTGTTCACATTTCTGTCTAAAGGTGGAGAACATTTCCTATCATCTGAATCTCTACCTTATTTCCTCACTTTGTTAGGATAAATGTTGCAACATAAGAATCTTGGTGTTCAACAAGAACTGTTACAACAAGAGGCAATTCTGAGAGTAGTCAGACCAACAGAGAGGCTTAATTCTGTTTTAGAAACAAGACTTCTAAATATATTGCTTCCATTATTAGGCACGTCAACACCTTTGTTTCAACTAGCACATGACCAAGTTTTGAGATTATATCAGAAGTCAAGTCTGAGAGGACCTTCATACTCAGCAATTTGATTCCACTTCTAATTTTACAAAAGTATCAGCCATATTCTGGTCTAAATAAAATAGCATAAACGCACAGTAAATCACTAATTTCACTTGACTCGCTACAGCTTTTAGTCTGTTTAGCTGAAATGAATCTGTGTCCTGACTTGCTTAATTTGTTCTATGCAGCTCCCATAGGCTTCATTAGGCTTCTGAGGTGACACGCGAACAGACTCCAAAAAAAAATTCCTTTCTCAAGAGAAATACCGATCACAGACTTTCTCAGGTTTTGTATTTTAAAAGTGTATTGTCAAAAATGGAGGTGGGTTCATTGCCACTTCGTGTGAATAACACCAATACTCTTCTTACAAAGGCTGTTTATCAGCACAAAGAAGGGTATAGAGCAAAAACCAGATGTTACAAAACCACAGGAACATGTGTTTTAAGAATTAATGCAGTATCATTGACAGATGTAACTAATGCTTAAGTAAAGCCAGAACGTTGCAACAGCCAGCACCCTCTTCTGACAGTTGTCTATTAAGCTACCACACGTCATTATAGAAAGGTCGCAAAACTGAAATTAAGTTGGAGGTCCTAATGAATGAGGTGTTGCATATAATCCTGGGATTAAAACAGTTCCTTTCTCTAGGAACCTGGTGCAACATTTTGAAATACTGCGTTTAATTTCCATTAAGGTATTTTGATAGTTTTTATTTTTAATACGCAGCATTGCAGAACTGGCTCCAACTAAGCCCTTATGAGCTACAGAAGGCAAAAAAGAATGTTTATAGTCAATCAAGACACTAACACTATATGCTTCTTCAAAACCAACAAAGAGTCCTTGGTATCCCAAACAAGCTGATAAGCCATTTTGTATTATTAACAAGTAATAACAAGCCAGCCAAACCCATCCTGCAGCTGGAGGACGCATGCTGCACACCATAGGCCTGGAGACTGAAGCTATTCACACAGCACAGCAAGCACAGGGTCTGAAAAGGTGAGATGTCAGGGCATCACTAGCTCCTTGATGTCCCATGGCCTTCCAGCTAGGATCACCACAGCTGCAGAGACTGTAAATATCCTTTTATACTCAGACATTTACATAAAAAATCCTATCATTTCATGGCCAACACTTTTTAAAAGAAGAGTTGTGAACTTAAGGTTCAAAACCTCACAGTTTTGCACTTAACAGGAGTAATGGAAACCACACTGATGGAGATGTGCTCTTCCATGAGGCACTGGGTCGCAGACACATTTGAGGGCCAATGGTGGTGTTACGGCTTCAAGCTTGAAGCACCCGCTCATCAGCAAGCTGGAAGTACATAGCTCTAAACTTCAACAGTGAATATCAGCACGCATCACCAGAGCATTTGGACTTCAGAGGTACAGATATTAGCCTTCCCATGAGCATGAATGTATTTACTAACACATTTTGTTAATGTGAACACTGTTTATATGTGCATTTACTAAGTGTTTTACAGTTACATTTGCAAATCCCTTATAACTCCCTCAGTTAAAAGGACAGGTTTCTGCATCACTTCCACAGGAATGGAGCCTCAGAAACTTCATCTCCCTCTGTTGCTTTGAAATTCTGTCTTCAATTTTTTTTTTTAAGGCAGATGGAGTTCTTAAAGGGCAACTTGAATTTGTGCTGCGATCACTACACACAGCAGCGATTCCATGAAAAGCTATGAACTTTAGCACTGAAAATAGCAGAAGTATTGATTTTATCTAATGTCTTAAGCAGTAGACATTATGCAAGCAGAAAGATGCCAAAGACAAGAATCAGAAGCTTCCTGACTGGCCTTTTACTGTTTTCTCCACTGTAGTAATCCCGAATAAACTGGTGAAGTGACAGGTCTACAAACTGAATTAGAGGCTAAAAAAAAGAAACTAGGTAGACTTGAGGGATCCCGTTACAAGCAGACCACTACATGGAGAGCAACGTAAAGGTTGTGAGATCATAGTAAGCCAAGGGGAAAACAGGACTGGTAGAGAGATACACATGCTTGCGGGGGAAGGCTCAGTTTCCAGTCTGTGAGAGCACTGACTTTATATTGAACAGCTCGCAGCCAAGCCAAAAAAATGAAAATAACAATAACAATACACACCTCCACCCCCACCCAATAATTCTACTGCAGAGACTTGAATCCAGGCCTTTCCTCACACCAATAACTTCCCCACTTGGGTCTTCATCATGCTTCTGTGAGGTCTTATTGCCATGAATCCTGCTCTGCATTCTGCCTCATGCCCTGCCCAAGAATGGAGAAACAATTACTATCCAGCCTAGCCTACAACCTAAGTGATTCAGGCTCTTGTCTAGACTATGCCAACTGACCCAAAATGAGGGCATTCATTCAGGACTTTCCTTAGTCTTCAGCCAGAGCATCCCCACATGGGACCCCTTTTGCTGACATCTTACAGGCAGCAGAAATGTCTTCTGAGATAGTTGCAAAAAAGCTCCAAGTGGTGTAAGCTCACAATTAAGTCTCATGAATTCTGAATCACAACAGCACTGCAGACATATACTAGTCCTACTATTTCTTGTCAGCCAGCTATCCACACTCAGCCAAACTGAATTTCTGTTACAAACATTTGCAGCTTATCTGTCTAGGTTTAGGTAACTTATTTGACACGTCACCAAACTCCTAAGACAACATATACTTTGTATTAGTCGGACCTCATAGCTCAGAGAAATTGCCTCCGTTTAAACATGTTAGAAAGGACCGTTCCACACATTTGCCCTGTGGTGTTCTTCTTTCAGAAAACAGATTACTTGTGGGTGCAGTACAGTATACTTGCACTCAAAGCATGTACAGAAATGAGGGGTGACAGGACAGTCACTGAGACATTGCATTTTATGTCTGAAATGCGGGGTTAAGAAAATGAGCTATAAATATTGACAGAAATGGTAAATAAATGTGTTTGCTTCCTAAGTATTAAAATAGTAAATCACAACAAACACATGCAGGGCAAATTAACTTGAATGAAGATCCCCATTATATTTGCAGACTGTATTAATTAATCGATAAACTAAACTGTACAAAAACAAAACAAAAAACCACAAACAAAATCAAACCCACAAAAGTTTTCAACCTGAGGAAACAAACTCCAAAGCTGTAACTCCATTTTTCCTCCCAAGAGGAAGAGTTGAGCAGGTTCAAATTCTGTATTCTGTACATCTATATGCAATTGACAGTTTTCAAGTTGTACTCCTCAACACATCATTTGCTTTTCAAGATTAATTAAAACACCTGGCTGGTCAGCTTAAGGATTGGTTGAAACTCAAGAGGCTGGTCCTCCCCCTTGTGCCAACAGCAGCTTTCTTGAAGGTTGATGGCAACAGCCCAGTTCTGACAAGACTGAAAACCACCTCCGAGCAAAGCTTGTGGCTCAGCTTCACTGTAGGGCCCCAGCAAGCTGTGCCACGGCACAAGAGAAGCCAGGAGCATGCAAGAATGAATCACGGCACCACAGCTTAAGTACAGCAGTTGTGTAAGTGAGGTTGGAGATCAACGGATGAATGTTACGGGCCAATTCTGAGAGAAATATACAGACATATAGCTACATCTGTTGTATCATGGACCTAATTCTGCAACTATTTGGTCATGAGAGTAACTCTCAGACAACTGTAACATCATATTCTTTCATGCTTCCCTAGATTCTTCTGTTGCCATTGAGGCCACAGGCTTGCTGCCAGAATTTTAGTAGGGCAGTGGATGTTGGTTTATATTTTCATCCAGTTTCAAGACGAATTACTGCCCAAAAAAATGTATTTTTGGGATTTGTTTGGTTTGTTTTAAAGACAATCAATACACACTCCCCTAAGTCATTTCTTTTTTACTGAGACTCTGAGATGCCAGAATTTGATTTCTATTTCCAAAATGTGCATGTGTTCAAACTCTATTCAAACACTGTTTTAATTTAGAACTACAACATACAAACATGGAGAAACAAAGAGAGAACATCTGCTCTGTCACTTACTAATTCTGCAAAGCTGCAGAGAGAGCACTTTTTCTATGGTAACTGTAACTCACTGTTCTTATTTGAACTACTCTCCACTGATTTATATTTTTCTTTATACATTTTCACATTCATTCACAATCACACATAACACTGAGATTATACTCAACACTGAGGTTGCACATTTATTTGACAATATATTATTTGTTATTTTTTGGAGGTATTAAATATATGCTTTAGCAAAATCCCCTGTACATGAGTTTATACTGCCAGTGAACTCTACATGTTACGAAGTCTCCTAGTAGACCAGTCACTCAATTTATCCAGTTAAAAGTCCTGTTAAACAGAAGTCACTTCGCCAGTCACTTGTTGCTTCAGTCAGATGCCTCAGCTTATAAGAAATGGCCTATTCCAGTAAATCCATCTGATTGCATCTGGAAGTGACACTTCACAAAATAAGAATTACTAAACAAAAAGCCCAACATTTTTTTTGTTAATATTTATATGTTAGAAGGGTATACATGCATCGAGGGCACAGATCAAATAAGCCAAAGGCTGCAACAGACCCTGCAAATACATACAGTTGATACTAAAATGACAAGATCTCAAATGTTAATAAACGTTAGCATTAATGTTACTTTTCAGACTTGATCCAACCTCTTCTTTGTGTACATGAAATTGGGTCTCTTAGTAGATACATCATGATACTGACATTCCATCCACTGTAATATTTCTTCTCTCCTCTTATGTACAGCCTCATTCAGGAAAGCATTTAAAAGTGGGCTTAATTTTAATTATATACTTTCCTTTCAGCATACAGTTAAATTGTGATTTGAAATTCAGGGCTTGCTACCTAAACCTTATTTGCCACATGGTGTCTTAAATGCACACTGGCTGTTGAATTCTCAAATCTCCACACTGCAGAGAGTCCAGCGAGGGGCCATCAAGGTTCTACAGGATCCGGAGCATCTCTGCTACGAGGAGAGGCCAGGGGAGTTGGGGCTGCTCAGCCAGACATGGCTCTGGGCTACCAGCTCTGGGTAGCCCTGCCTGAGCAAGGGGCTGGAGCAGGTGATGTACAGAGGTCTCTTCCAACCACAGCCGGTCTGTGATTCTGTGACTACTCAATTTCTCTTTTCCTTTGTTTTTTCCCCCTCAGCTTTTCTTGCCTTCTTTTTTTTCTCCTTATCTGAAGTCCCTTAAACTCTTCCATACCTTTGGTTATTTCTTAGGCCATATTACTACTTTATTTTTTTTTTTTACTGTTTGATTCATCATACTGGACTTTAAGATCTCGATTACTGTCATTGCCTTTTGCAACCATACATTATCTTTGAATGATTTCTTTTTACTTTTCAATGTTCTTTCTCGGCTCTGTATCACTTGATTTTTCTCTTTTTCTTCCACACAGCCCTCAGACACTCACAATACTTTAACAGTGTAGGACTCCTGGTGAAACTGCCTGTTACCAAGGTGGCTTCCCCATTCCTGGAAACAGGACAGGCAGTCCTGAAAGGAGGCTGAGGGGAGACTGAGGTTATGCTTACTCTATGCTCAGTCGAGGTCTGCGCAACCAGCCTTTGAGGACACGTTTACCAGTTCACTTCAATGTTACTTTTGAGCTTCCCTTTGATATCCTTTTCAAATTAGAGTGCCTTATTAAAGCACGTGGATCACTGAAACATAACCCTGACATATTTTCCAGAAATCTGTTCCTCACACTTCTAGGGACCAGAAGAGACAAAACATTTCTGCAGTGGTAGCAAAATTTATCAGAAATACGTATTTTCTGAGATGCAGCATAGAAAAAAAATGCAGAGAACAGGATAAAACCAGATTGTCCAGAGGACCTGTGCTCCTTCCAAGAAAGGGGAATCGCACTTCGGCGTACTACCCTTTGGAAGTAGTCCTGAAGATGCAGGAAAGTGAGTATCAGCTAGTTCCACTGATGCTCCAGCCAACAGCATATTTCTGTCTCGCCTATAATTTACCCATCGCTCTGCCTTATATTTATAGAGAAGGAAAAATTCTGAATGATCAGCAATTTTTAGTGTTTGTCTAGAAATACAATTTGCCTGAATCATTTCACAGGAGAAGGCAAGTTTATATAAATTTCAATTTTTTATTTGAATCTCACAATGATTACTCTCACAGTGAATAAATGTTAAATTGCAGTTGACATTATGAAAAAGCTAGAAAAATTCTGCCGAATTGACATCAAGACCAGGACGAGACTTTAGAGGAAGGGACAGTATAGTTCTTTGCTAAATAGCCCATAAAGCAGGTAGTAGGAAGTAGGAAATACAACTTAATCTGAGGAAACTACAGTTACTTTAACTGTGGGAAGGTTCCATTGCTTGAGCAAGTTTCCTGCACAGTCACTATGACACTGAAGCCACTGCCTTACACAAGGAAGTCATCAGGGTATTACTGGGCTGTGTCATTACGTGTTCTGACTGTCTGCAATTCCCCTTTTTCCCCCCCTGGGAAAAACAACACTGATTTTTCTGACTTTGCAGAACAACTTAACTAAAAGATACACCACCAGATCCCAGGTCTCCATCCAAACTGGAATTCCTGGAGCTCGAGCCACAGGAACAAAAACTGCCCTGGGGAAGGGGGGGGAGGGGGCGGAAAGCCAAAAGCAAAAAGCTGCGAGAACTTCGAAGCAAGTGGAACTGGAAACATCCCATTGGGCAGGCAGGGGGCAGGGGATATGGGGATACGGGGATACGGGGATACAGGGGTGCGAGGGTGGAGAACAGTTTACAAACCGATCATGTGTCTGAGAACAGCAGCAGGCTTCTCCATGTGTCCTTCACTAAACACAAATCTACCACAAGTTACATTTAGTAGGCAACCTAAGGGCATTCTGGCAGAATTCTGAATCTAAAGCATAGCAGTATTTTAATTAAGAATGGTGTGAACTGAAAGGAAGATCAAATCCAAGCATGCTTTCAAGATACAATTCTTTGCACGCCCTAATACGACTTCATTTTAACCATCAACAATAATTTCTCCTAACGCACCTAAGCATTTTCTAACTGAACAGCACATTCCCATCAACTGAATCCAAGTAAGTAAAATTATAACCCTAGTAAACTGTGTATAAGTGAGAATTTGATAGTTATAATATGTTATTACTTGGTTTTGATTTCTGAATAATACATTAATGAAATGATTCCTGAATTCTTACAAAAGCACACAGTAAGCCCCATATGATTTCTTCACAGAGCCATATAGATAATGAGCATGTAGGGCAAAATGCTGTCTAAGATGATAATACATCTATATCCTGAATGCTTTAGGAAACGCAATAATGAGCTTGCTTGAAGGAAAAAAAAATATTATCTGAACCACAACCATGTATTTTCCTGTTATTAACAGACAAAACGAAGGGTAACAAACGGTTTTCCTCTTGGAGCACCATGTATGTGAGATCTCAATCACTAAACCTAATCAAAGCTTCTATAAAAACTCAGAAAATTAATATAGATTAAAAATGACAAGCTGGGAATACTGGGACACAGAAGACAGACTTTCTAAGATCACATGCCAGAAGGCTGTTACAAGTTACTATTCTATTCTAAGGGCAGAAGCCAGCGTTTTCCAATCCCAGGCTTTTTTAGACGTACCGATCACTATCCCCAGTGTCCCTGCTTCAGTAGAGACAAAAAAAAAAAAAAAAAGAGGAAAAAAAACCTCTTATGGTTGTGGACTGCGGACCTCAGATCTGGAAAAACAAAAGTGAAGTCAGCTTCCCAGTGACATGCATCATCTCACAACACGTTTTTAGCTATGCGTTGCCAATTCTTTCATGTCAAGACATGGTCCCCATTTCCTTCACTATGATTTTGATACATAGCCCGCTGAGCCCTACTTTAGTTGTTATCCAGCTCATGCTGGAACACTGTAGCAATTATGTGTTTTCACAATACACACAAAAACCATCATATGAATAAATGCTGCCATTCAGACTTGAAGAAAAATAAAAGAAGAGATGGCATTTTCTTGACCTCCTTCCCTGAACTTCCCCCTTCCCCCCCCTTTCAAATACTTCCTACTCACTAGAGAATTCAGGCAAAAATCTATCCCATGATTCACATTCCATCCTACTCATACTGCCAGTCTTATAAGTGTTTCAGTTGTTCTGCAAAGGTCATTGCCTGAATTAAGTACATCAAGCCAAACAGAGATCTGATCATTAGGTATTAAGACCTATTATTTCTGGGGTACTGTAATACTTTGTCAGAGTTGTGTCTGTACAGTTGCATTTGCAATTGCTTTGAGTGGATACTCACTAAAGAAAAGTGACTGGAAAAATGATACGGAAGTTGTGAGCCTCTTTTCACACATTGTACAATTTTCCTGTCTTGAGCAACACACGAGTCATTAAAACCTAACTGATGAAAATTAGAGGCTTCCTTTACCCATTAAATATTTCCTGACCTTTTTCTAATGTGAAAGCCCATGACAACATTCCTCATACTTGGTGCTTTCAGGGGAAGATTTTCTCACAGCCAAAGTAATTATTACATATTTAGCCTTTTACTGCACCTCTAGATTTGGAAAAGACAGAAAATCTGCTCCCAAAGTATAGCGGTGGTGACCACACTGGGAACGCAAACCAGATCAGTTTCATGATCAATGAGTCTATTGTATTTAAAGTCATTACCATAAAGTACAATGAAACAAGAAACTTACCCCAAGGCCCCCAGCCCATAAACACTAACACAGCAAATACTGGCCGTAAGTAAGGTACAACATGCTGAAACTATGAGGTTAAGAGCAACAACCTTGAGAGCCAATAAATCAGCATTGTGACAAGAAACTATTAATCTGAAACAAGAACGCTTGTCCCAGCTTCCCCTCCTCCCTGGCAGAGCATGAGGCTCAGAAAGTCCTTGGTCAGACCAAACATTACTGAGCAGCAACTGAAAACATCGGTGTTATCAGCACTGTTCCCAGGCTGAAAGTCAAAAATACAGCATTGCAGCAGCTACTAAGAAGGAGAAAAAGGACTGCTACTGCTGAACCCAGTACAGACGTGCTTTCCACCTAGTTCTGAAAGCCACAAAACAAATGAACAAAACCACCTCCAACAACTGCTGATCAATGTTTATCACTACTGAGGTTTTGCCGAAGAAGTCCACGGTAGGCCACGAGGATGATCAGGGACTGGAGCACCTCCAGTATGAAGACAGGCTGAGAACATTGGGGCTGTTCACCCTGGAGAGGAGAAGCTGCGTGGAGACCTCATAGCAGCTTCCAGTGTTTGATGGGGGCTACAAGGATGCTGGAGAGGGACTCTTCACCAGGGACTGTAGTGATAGGACAATGGATAACAGGTTCAAACTTAAAGAAGGAAAGTTCAGGTTAGATATACGGAAGAAGTTCCTTAGACATAGTTAGATATATGGAAGAAGTGACAGTGGTGAGGCCCTGGAATAAGAAGTTGCCCAGAGAGGTTGTAGATGCTCCATCCCTGGCAGTGTTCAAGACCAGACCAGACGGAGTCTTGGATGACATGGTTTAGTGTGTGGTGTCCCTGCCCATGGCAGGGGGGTTGGAACTGGATGATCTTAAGCTCCTTTCCAACCCAAACCATTCTATGATTTTATGAAAAGAAATATGGCAGTTTTCCCTATGGGCAAAAATCATGCATTAGAAAGAATTCGCAGCTGGAAGTCAAGTACAAATTCATCCTGATGGAAAACTTATAATCTAAATATGATTATAGTTTGATCACCTGCAATTACCTTTAAAAAAATAAAAATTTCCGATGGTGACATGAAATGCAAATGTGTCACAGAAGAAAACGTCCTCTCACTCACTTTCATTTTCATGTAGGTCAGATCTGTATTGTTGAAACCAGAACAGTGAGGGTGGGGAGGAAAATTCACAAAATTTCTCTAAAACAGAAGAAAACAATGAAGGAGCAAGTGATAAACTAAAGCAGTGTTTCTTAGCAAAATTACTTTTTTGTAACAAAAAAACAGATAGGTAGAACATAGACAGACCCTAATCAAGCTTTGGCTGCACTAATTATCTCCCTACAGTGCTGCACAGCATTCCTGTAGTCCTCCCACATCACGTGTCCTTGCTTCGAATGTCTGTATACTTTTCCACCTTAGCTCTAGAAGAAGATCCCTGCTCAGCCAAGCCAGCCCTCTATCCCTTTGCTTGCCTTCCCACACTTTAGAGTTGTCTGCTCCTGCACTCTTAAGAGATGACTTTAAAAATCAACCAGCACCTACTACCTTCAGAAGAAGACTCCCAGGGGACCTGACTAACCAGCTCCTTCAGCAGCCCCAAGTCTGCTCTTCCCATGCTCAGGGCAGAAGTTTTGCTGGCCGTTTTTCTCCTGTCACCAAGAATTTGAAACAACTACTTCACAGTCACCGAGACCAAGCCAACCACCAATCATCACGTGGGCCATGAGCCGCTCTCTCTTTATAAACAACAGATCTAGGAAGGCACGTTTCCTAGTCAGCTCCCTTAGTACCTGTGCCAAGAAGTTCCCTCCAGTATGCTCCAGAAATTACGTGAGCCTGTTTGCATCCACTGTATGATCTCTCAGCTGACACCTGGGAAGTTAAAGTCATCTATAAGGACAGGGGTACTTGTACTTACATGTTTTGTGAGATAGGCAAGTAACGCAGGAGGGGCTATGAACTAGCTCCAGCATTTCTGTAAGACCCTATCCTAGCTCAATTCCAGCATCACCTTAAGGTTGCTCAGGGAGTCTGCAAAGGTTCCCTAACGCTCGTGTTTATACTTGGACATTACACCAAGTGCTAGCATGTTCCGACAGTGTTGGAGGAAATATATTAACTCCACTTTGGTACCTGCATGGATAAAAGCTCCCATCTTCACCTGCAAACACAGCTTTGTTACAAGCAGTTGCTAGTATCAACAAATGGAAGTCATCCTCCAGGAAGAAATGAAACTGCTCCTTTACTGTGTTGTCCTTTCTTGTTGTATTTTCCTTACACCTTTGTGTGAGATAGAGCGTAAACACACAACATTCATAGGTTTACTCATGTGTCTTTTCTGGCAGTGGTTACGCTGCACGTAACAGGGAGCTCTTAGCAGCTGAGGGGTTTATTTCCTTCTGCTTGCAAAGCCACTTTTCCATTCGTAATATACAGCTCCATTGACAGCTTATGGCCCAGAATTCTAGTCGGTTTGTTTGTTTAGTTGTGTACTATCCTCAGTTACAGATTAACTTGATTTGGGGTTGGGTTGGTTTTGTTAAGAAACTTCCATTGTTTCCTGTTTTTTCAGTACCCCAAACTAACTCATTCACTACAGATTTTTTTGATTCCCTGAACTGAATGGGAAACCTTTCATTATGGAGGGATCAGAAGAAAAAGCCAGCAGTTTCCAGTAGGTAAGCTCATTTTACTATTTTCTCTACAATTAAAAAAAAAGCTTCAAACCAGCTGTGGGAGATGGACATTCCCCCTCAGATGTGGGGACTGGTCCCAAAGCGGTGGCTCATCTCCAGCCCATGGCAAGATGCTGAAAAGTGTTCCATTCCTCTTGCCACAACTCTCAGTCATTTGTGAAGAGCCCACCAGCATGAATTAGAAAGGGTCTATTCACCATGATCCACATAAATAGAAATACAATGTTTAGAATCACAGAATAGTTAGGGTTCGAAAGGATCTTAAGATCATCCAGTTCCAACCCCCCTGCCAGGGGCAGGGACACCTCACACTAAACCATGCCACCCAAGGCTCTGTCCAATCCAGCCTTGAACACCACCAGGGATGGAGCATTCACAACTCCCGGGCAACCCATTCCAGTGCCTCACCACCTTTACAGTAAAGAATTTCTTCATTATATCCAATCTAAACTTCCCCTGTTTAAGTTTGAACCCATTACCCCTTGTCCTTTCACTACAGTCCCTAAGGAAGAGTCACTCCCCAGCAACCCTATAGGCCCCCTTCAGATACTGGAAGGCTGCTATGAGGTCTCCATGCAGCCTTCTCTTCTCCAGGCTGAACAACCCCAACTTTCTCAGCCTATCTTCATACGGGAGGTGCTCCAGTCCTCTGATCATCCTCGTGGCCTCCTCTGTACTTGTTCCAACAGTTCCATGTCCTTTTTATGTTGAGGACACCAGAACTGCACACAATACTCAAGTGAGGTCTCACAAGAGCAGAGTAGAGGGGCAGGATCACCTCCCTCAACCTGCTGCTCATGCTGCTTTTGATGCAGCCCAGGATGTGGTTGGCTTTCTGGGCTGCGAGCGCACACTGCAGCCGGCTCATGTTCATTTTCTCATCAACCAACACCCCCAAGTCCTTCTCTGCAGGACTGCTCTCAATCTCTCCTCCACCCAACCTGTAGCTGTGCCTGGGATTGCTCCGACCCAGGAGGAGGACCTTGCACTTGGCATGGTTAAACTTCATCAGGTTGGCATCCATGACACCTCACAAGCGTGTCAAGGTCCCTCTGGATAGCATCCCTTCCCTCCAGCGTATCAACTGAATCACACAGCTTGGTGTCATCAGCAAATTTGCTGAGGGCGCACGCAATCCCACTGTCCATGTCACCGATGTGACATATGTGCTTTCCAAATGAAATTAGGTATTAATAGCTATAACAATTCTGTTACTGCTGTTTTGTACGGGGGTTGTAGGGACCTGGACAGCTGCCAGAAAAATGTTAGCAAGGAAATATATATATATATATATATGTTCGTATTATATACCTATTTTCCTAAATACAGGCAGGGTTAGAGCTAGATGATCCTAAGGTCCTTTCCAACCCTACCTATTCTGTGATTCTATGATTCTGCATGTATATAAGCATCTTATTATCTCACAAATCCCACTCAAACCTTTAAATTACTTATGGGGGTAAATATTACAAGAGTTCAATAACACTGGTCACAGGCACCCAGCACTTATTATCATTTTCCTGTTTATAGCAGTTGTCTAGATGTTAGCACAGCTCTTGCATTGTACTGAAACCAACAAAAAGGGGTATTCACAGATACAGCTCATTGCCTTTTGTCAGAGCAAAGCAACAGCATAGGAACTATTCATCATTCTGCTTGGGTAAAAAAATCTAAAAATAAGTATTGTATTTTGCTAAACTGTTAGTCAGCTGGTTTTTAGCAACCTGATCACGTCCAAGACATTCAAACTCCTGTAGAAAAAATAGAAGTGATGAAGACAACAATTAGTCTTACTGTAACATCCAGTACCACAAATCTTAAATAAGTACCAGGGCTATTATTCAGCATATTCATTTATTTCAAAGTACACTGATTATGAAGGACACTAATTCAGCTACCAGTTTTCTTGGCACATCAGTCTGTATGAGTCTAGATGCTCTGCATGCAATTGGTCAGTGGGAATCTGTTAACCTGAAAAAGAAATTTACTTTCTTCTATGTATCATCAGCTGTGCAGAAGAGATATTAAGCAGAATCCTGGCCCACTTGTGTGTTAGACCTCCTCTTTCTGGTTACACATGCTCATAAGGCAGAAGCAAGTTCCCATCCTCACAGCATCAAAAGCACAAGCTTGCCTAGCTCAGGCACGAATGAAAGGCACCAGCCTGAGCTTAAATGGAACCCTTGGTCAGAGGACAGCGGTGGAAGCCCAAAGGGAGACTGGTCAGGGCCATGACAACTTATTTGTGCTCTTGGCACCTTGATGCAGAGAAATTTCAATGTATTCCTAAGCAGAAGGATTTACCAACTCTGACAAAAATACCAAGTTATGGTACATGTATGTAAAGCCTCATTTTGGTAAGAGAGGCGGTTCTACTAAAAGCAGTGGGGTTGAGCTTTATCGTCACCTGCTTGACAATTCCATTACAAAATCACACATTCCTTTGTATCCCAAAGAAAATTTGTATCACATAGAAACTGATCCAATCCATCTGACAGAAGACTCTGCAAAGGTTAGACTTCATTTCAGTGCTAAATTGTATGGTAGCAGAGAGAATCTCCCCTCAACTACACATTAACATCCTGCTGGTTAAAAAGACATAACAAAACGTATGTAGTCACAAAGAAGCCTAGCTTACTGAACTATTTCTTTTTGGGTAATGGTCAGTGACAGTCATACCACTCAGCAATAAATAATTACTGAACAGTGCATAGCTATGCATAACAGTTAATCTTCTTACGTGAAGATGCTCTTATTTCATCATCCTTGTTTATGGCTGAGCAATACTGCACTCCCAAGAATGGCTCAGCTTAAGTCAATAAGCTAAAAGAAGTACAATACTCATAGCTCTAAAGGATGACAAATCAAAGCCTGGACGTTTTCACATACTCTAAAATCTTAATTGGACTAAAAACTGTAGTAATTAATTTGGCTCAAGACATACAAAGAAGTAGCAGACCACTAGATATGCAATTTGTATTGACTAAATCCTACTGGGTTTATTGGCTATTCACTTATTGACTTAACTGTTTCTGGTATGCAGTCCTGTTCGTATTTTAAGAAGATACACTGAATCCAACTCAGCTACTTACATTAATAAAGTAAGCGCTTACTGTTGTACAAGAGCAGATGTGTGTAAATTTAACTGAGCTGTTGTTTGCACCTCATCAATCAGCTGTTGAAGACCTCTTGCAAAAACTTGGAATATGCCTAGCCTTATAAATCCAAGTCATCCCTTATAAATGCACCCCATTGGTATGAAATTTGAACCTCATGAATTACCTAACACAATACACAAGTATTTACCAGCAAGAGTTAAGGAGGCTTTACCTGCAGCAGTGTTGCAGCCAATAGCCTCCACATGGTACAGCACGGCTACGGCTGCACAGCCCATTCTCTTTAGATGGAGGATGTCCTTCCTGCATGGTACATAGGCGTAACTCGATGAAATTAAGACTAGGAAATGCAGGCCAAGTTAAAAGAAATAACATGTCTTAATGGGAACTTTCACAGTTCGTCAAAAGCCCTTCCAAAGAAAACAGAAGAACCTCCCTATCTTGAGAAAATAAACAAAGAGAATTCATTTTAGTAAAATAAATAAGTGACATGATCACTTCACAGCAGTGATTAAGAATCCCAGTTATAGATTCAAGTTTTGGTTGCACCCACTACTGGCAGAAGAAACCACAGGAAAGTAGTTCTTCCTACAGAGGATCTAAATATGCAACTATAAAAAAAAAGTAAGCTAGCTAAATCTGAGTTGAAAGTAATTAAATTTGGCACTTATATATAGGCAAAATTGTTTCTTAAGATAGTGATGAAAGCTTTCTTTAAAGAAAACATCATCACTCATTTGGACTTTGGTGATTCGTAATCTAACAACTGGACTGGGGTTCAGTGCTATAGAAAATTGCTTATGGTACAATCACTGCTAACAGCCTGATTCTGCAATGAAGTCAAGACAAAATTTACCATTTATTTCAACAGCCACATGACAGCCCTCAGTATTGCAGCTACATGAATGAAAACACTACTTTGGTTAAAAAAAAATCTCACAAAATCAGCTCAAAAATCAGCTATAATGAGAAAAAGGAATATTTACTTCACCTCCTTAGCTTCAGTGGCAACCTTCTGGTTGGGAAAGAGCTTTGTTTTTTCTCATTTGGAAGTCCCCTGCTAAAGAGAGAGGCCTCAATAAAGTAAATGTCATTGCTCTTGACAAAACCTTCCAATTTTACCTATGTTAAGGAAAAACATGATGCAAGTCCTGGATTCAGCCTACAGCCATCCTGATGAAGACTAAACTTTAGGAAACACCCAAAAGCTTGTTTTCGAAGATGAATTTACTATCCTTCTCACACATGCATGTGGACAGAGGGACTAAAACTGAGGGTTTACCTGCAAAAGCTATGGGCTTACCAAAACCTTCCTCAGAGCCAGATCACTGGAGCAGTCAGCCACCCTGTCCACCACGCCAGGCTGCCAGCACAGTCCAACTCACAAGGAGCAGTCATCCAACGGGATACTTGGTACTCACAAAGAAATCTGAGGTAGCTACAAAACTGTTCACATAGCCTTTCGTCAGCTGTGGGCTTGACTCATCTCTTCTGAAGAATCAGACTGATGCCACAAGTTAAAAGATCAAAACTTTGGAGAAGAATTTGCCTTTATAATTTATAAATGCTGAACCTCTGAGGAATCCTTCAGATTCCAAGAAGAAAAGTTTAGCACACCTCAGAAAAATACACCCGTGCGCTAATTAAATAACCAGTTACTGGCAGAAACAACAAAGTCAAGAGTCAAGAGAATAACAGGAAGCGAGTAAGGAAAGGAAAACCTTATTATGTTTGCTGAATTTGGAAATGCTGCACTTTCCTTCTGTAAGTCTTTACCATTATGTGATCTAATAGGGAAAAAAAAGCGGAATTCAAACTTTGCTTTCTAGTACAAGACCAGAGCAAGTGCTTGAGATGTAGTAACACAACACATGCTACCACAAACAAAATCCACACGTGCAAATGAGATAGAGGGAAGTAAACACACTGATGCTACAAAACAGCCAAAAGAGCAGGAATCCTATTCAGCTAGATTCCAGGCACATCACCCTCCTCCCTTAAGTTGAATAAATACAGGATCAACCTTTCTTACCTGAGTAACATGCTTTGAAAAATGAAGTTCAAAAATAATTGTATTATGATGTTACAACACTGGGTACTTCCTGCCATGACTTTCTTACCAGAGTCTCTGTACATACAAATGGCAAGTCAGGAAGCATACACAGTACTGAGTGAACTCTATTCAAAATGTATTTTCCCTTCCTGAATCCTGTATTCCTGCTCTTCTTTCAGGAGGATACTTCCATGCCTCCTTCTACCATCAGACCATGAGTTTCTGTGGTCCAAGGCCTACTGCCTCTGCAGTAACCTGCAAACCCATTTGAATTCCACAGGGCAGGCATAGCTTCTCTCTGAAGTTAAACCACCACAGACTCACCTGTTTAGATTTCACCCCACTTTCTTTATGGCTTGCCCCTGAAGGCGTTTTTTCCCCTTTTCCTTTTCATGAAGAAGCCAAGCTGTGAATTTCCCTTTAGCCAGATCAAGGCTCAAACCACAGAGGTGAATTATAAAACAGTTTTCTGAGAGCTGTAAACACAGCACAGTGTGTGCCCGTGACACCAAAAGGCAGAGGCTGCTCTGCCGAGCAGTCTCACCCGGATGTCACCGGGCCGGTTACCAGCGTCCCCGGGACGCTCAGAAGAGCCACCTCGTTCCCTCCTTCCCTGGCTCCCCTGTTCCCGGGGGGCTGCTCACTCCGCAGGTTTGTTTTGCCACGGAAATCTCGCGCATGCTGGAAGAGGAAACTGGTTTTGTACCGACACCTTCACACACGGCAAGGAGCTCCGCAAGCCCCGTGCCCGCTGCCGCAAGCGCACCGGCTTCCACGGAGCGCCCGCCGAGGTGAAGCCCTGCCCCGGTGACCTTCCTCGGACCCAGGCGGGGAGCGGGGACCCCGGCGCACGCAACCGTGCACCCCGCGAGCACCGCGGCACGGCCCCCGCCGCGCACAACGGCCGCCGCGGCCTGGCCTGGCTCCGCCGAACCCCGCGCGACTAACGGCCGGCACGGCCCTGCGCCGCCGCCAACCTGCCGCCCGGCGGCCTCCCCTCCTGCCCTCCCTCCCGGCCGCCGGGCCCCGCAGCCCTCTCCGCCCCACACCTCGGACAAAGCGGCTGCAACGCACCTGCTCCCGAGGCCGGAGGGCTGGCGGAGGTCCTCGCCATGCCCGCCCCCATCCCTTTGACGCTGGCTCCCCTCCGCCCCCGGCCGTCCCGGGCTGTAGGAGCTCCGGCCAGCGAGGGGTCCTTGAGCCCACCACTCCGCAGCACTCGCTGAGGGACACAAACTCAGCCGCCGGCGCGAGCCGGCTGGATCCGCAGCGCAAACAGGCCGGAGCGAGGCACTGGGGCCCGCGGCCCCCGCCTGCCAGCACCGTCACCCGCTTCGCCTTGCCCGCGCGCCGGGCGCTCACCGTAGAGAGACGCGGAGGCTTCTCCCTTCCTGGCCATCTTCTCCTAGTGCCACCAAGCCGGCACGACCAGCGACCTGGCGCCGCCGCCCGCCGCTCAGCGCGCCCTTTGTTGCCGTGAAGGCATGAGAAGCAGCAGCAGCCGGGCAGACCCCGCTCGGCTCGGCGCGGCTCAGCTCAGCTCAGCTCAGAACACCGCCCGAGCCGACCCGCCCGTCCCGGCGGTTCCGCAGCTGACGCCTGCGCCGAGCCCGCGGGGGCGGTGCCCGAGCTGTGGGGTGTAGGAGGGTGCAGCGGGACCGCGCCGGAGGCGGGGCGGGGAGGGGGACGGGACGGGACGGGACGGTGCGGGCCCGGCCCGGCCCGCGCGGACACAACGCGGGCAGCTGCCGGCAGCTGGCGCCGTACCGTACCTGGAAGGCTCCGTGACAGGGACGTCTCCATCCCGGTCGCTGCCCCGCGGAACGTGACTGCTAGCAGCCGGAGCGGCCCCGGCTCCGTGCCTCCGTCAGGGGGAACGCTCTCCCCTTCCCCGCCCGCGCCCTGAGGCTCGGCGGTGGGTCGGGAGCTGGCAGTTGGTCCCGGAGCCCTTTGCCGCCCGCCCGGCCCGCGCCGCCCCGGGCGCGACCTTGGAAACCGCCTCCCGCCGCGCCCGGCGGAGCTGTCCGGGCCGCCCGTGCTGAGCCGATCCGATCAGAGCCCCGCCGCTGAGAAGGGCCCTGGGGCTTCTCGGCGGGCGAAGCACTGCAGTTCCCCCCAGCAGAGCTGGATTTCCCTGTCTTCCCCCCCCCAGCCAGGAGGAACCGCAACACTTTGGTCTGGGCTTGATACGGGCATTCCCACAATCCCGTCAAAGTATAGGTTCGGCGCTGACAAATACAGATGCTGGCTATAAACATGAGTTGTCATCCGCCTCCCTGTGGGGCAATGGCCACTTAAAGCGCAGTCTGACTGCTGACAGTGACTGCCCAAATCATTGCTGCAGCAAAAGGACACTTTAGTCAGATGTCACACTGTGATTTATCTCTTCGCCCGTTGTTGGGGAAACATCAGAAAGTCCAACACAAGATGAAAATCTTGTATTGAAAAAGCTTGAACTAACTCCTTGTAATTCTTGACAGAAGATGTAGGCCATCATTTACATGTTTATGCAGGAGCAATTTGAGAGAAAGGTACTCCAAGTCTTGCAAATAAAGGTAACCTTTCTAAAGTTGGCTTACAAACCTCAAAAGCATGCAAGTATTTTATTATTAAATTAATATGCATAGATCATGAAAGATGTTAATATGCTGGTACTGAAACATGAACCAATCACACACACATCAGAGGCAGTGAGAGTGTGTGCCTCTTTCAGTCAGTGCAGCACCAGGTCTTGCAGAGCCAGCTGCCTTTGCTAGGTTTAAGGAAACCAAACCAGGCACAAGTCACATCTTATCCATTTCCCGCAGAGGGATGCTCTCATACTTACTGAAGTTCACATATACAGCTTTGTCTGCTAGTACTGGAAGTACTGGGGGGAGTTACTCCCCTTCTGCATTCAACTGGGAGGATTTATTTGTCTTTATAACTTTCAAAATGAGTAGTTGCTTCTTCCAGCTACCCCGTTTCATCAGAATACTACCCAGGCAAAGGTTAATGCATTCTGTGCATCCATGGTGGTCCACAAAGGTAAATCAGAGTTCTTTCCTAAACCTAGTCCACCTACCCTCTTAAGCCACTTCCCTGGTCTAGCTGTCCAAGATACCTGTCATTGTTCTGGGAAAAAGATCCAAAGAGCAAACACTGCCTGTATCAAAGGGATGACATACTTTGCTATCTAAAGAAATCCTTATTTCATCTCAGTGTTGATGACAATTCAGACAATCTTACCTACAGAAAGAACAGCTTCTTGTGTTAGAGATTGAGTCAAACAGGAGAAAAGCTGCATAGGACAGCTCTGTAAGCAGCAGGGTGGTGGGTTAATGTCTTCTGGCTCATTCTGATGAGGCACTGCAACCTTACAGCAGGGCAGGATGGGGTTTGCAGGTCAGAGCTGAAGTCGAATTCTCAGGGAAGCATCAGTACTATCCCATAGCTCAGTACTACTCCATTCCCTTGGTGCAGAGCAGTATCTGCATATAGCCTACTTTCAAGAACGGACATTGGAATCTCAACAAACTAAACAATAAAAGCCATAGGTAATGGAGTTTATATAGCCAGTCCTACCAATACATATATAAACTATTGTCGTGGTTTAAGCCTCTATAACTCACGCAGTTCTGCTGACTCACTCTCCCCACTTTCTTCCCCCCAGCTCCTGGAGGGATGGGAAGGAGAATCGAAAAGAATGCAACTCCCACAGGTTGAGATAAGAACAGTTCAGTAACTAAGGTATAACACAAATCACTGCTGCTACCAACAATAATAATAATGACAAGGGAAATACAAGGGAAAAGAATACAATCGCTCACCACCTATACCCAGCCCGACCACACAGTGCACCCCCACCCTTCCGGGTCTCTGCTCTCTTCCCTTCCATCCTGGGCATGACGTGCTGTGGTATGGAATAACCTCTTTGGTCAGTTTGGGTCAGGCGTCCTGTCTCTGCTTCCTCCCAGCTTCCCCTCCTCCCTGGCAGAGCATGAGACTCAGAAAGTCCTTGGTCAGACCAAAACATTACCAAGCAGTAACTGAAAACACTGCTGTTATCAGTGCTATTCCCAGGCCGAAAATCAAAAACACAGTGCTGCACCAGCTACCAAGAAGGAGAAAAATGACTTCTACTGCTGAACCCATGACAACTATATGTGTATCTATCATATATCATGAGTAGTATATATAACATACAGCATATACTATATGTTGCCTCTATTGTGTGTGTATATATTTTTGCGTATATATAATACTATGCAGACTATGTAACCAGTATTCATATTAGATATTGTATGCAACATGTTATATTTACTATATATGCTATATAGAACATATGCATATGTTATATACATTACATATAACAGAACATATATGTTCTCCAGATATGTTCTGCATATATATATATATGAGCTATGAATAACAACCAGAAAGGAGCTTTTACTTACTCAGCACTTCTAAGTTCTAGGGAGAGAAAACCCTCAACTGCACCCAAGCAAAGTTATTTTTTCTTTTCATTAGGGTTTATAGACCAATCTAAAATTAGGATTCTTAGATTTTTTAAAAGAATAAAAACATACATAATATTAAGAAGTTAGTGTAGAATCCTCCAGGATAAGAAGTATCTTTTGACTCGGTTCTAATCATCAGAATCAAGGAATAACTTAAAAATGCACTAAAAAAGAAAGAACTTGCTAGTAAGTATTCAGTAGGTTATAATAGTACTAAAAATACATGAGTTTGAGTATTTCTGGTAGATAGAAGGCTATGTAGAGACACCACTTTGAGACATAGCAGATGCGCTCGCAGCCCCGAAAGCCAACTGTATCCTGGGCTGCATCAAAAGGAGCGTGACCAGCAGGTCGAGGGAGGTGATCCTGCCCCTCTACTCTGCTCTTGTGAGACCTCACTTGGAGTATTGTGTGCAGTTCTGGTGTCCTCAACATAAAAACGACATGGAACTGTTGGAACAAGTCCAAAGGAGGGCCACAAGGATGATCAGGGGACTGGAGCACCTCCCATATGAAGATAGGATGAGAAAGTTGGGGCTGTTCAGCCTGGAGAAGAGAAGGCTGCATGGAGACCTCATAGCAGCCTTCCACTATCTGAAGGGGGCCTATAGGGATGCTGGGGAGGGACTCTTCATTAGGGACTGTAGTGAAAGAACAAGGGGTAACGGGTTCAAACTTAAACAGGGGAAGTTTAGACTGGATATGAGGAAGAAATTCTTTCCTGTAAGGGTGGTGAGGCACTGGAATGGGTTGCCCAGGGAAGTTGTGAATGCTCCATCGCTGGTGGTGTTCAAGGCCAGGTTGGACAGAGCCTTAGGAGGGATGGTTTAGTGTGAGGTGACCCTGCCCCTGGCAGGGGGGCTGGAACTAGATGATCTTAAGGTCCTTTCCAACCCTAACTATTCTATGATTCTATGATTCTATTATCTTTGCATATTCATGCTTTTCTGAAGGGCCTAAGAAATGGTGAAAGGAAGCCAGCATGTTCAGTCAGAATGAAAAGGGCAGTTGAAGGAATAATTTGGTAAGTTAAAGCTGTGTTCAAATGAGTAAATTATAAAGGATCACATAAGTTGGCAGGTTAAATGTGAAAGGACACTAAGACAGGCCAAAAAAGAGTTTGAGCATTAATTTGCAAGAAGTGTGGATGCTCAAAATAATCCTCTGTTTAAAAGCCAAGAGCAGGAAGAGCATATGCAGGGCAGATCTGGTATTTCCCTTAAGCCTCCTGTGCACATACAGACTTGAGGGTGATAAACATTTTTGAAATTTTTGAATGTTTCAACAGTTTCATCAGTTGCAAAGTCTCAGTTTGCCTATAGTTTATTGAGAGCCAGTTTTTTTCTTGTCTTTGTCAGTGTTGTGTTTGCCTGTCAAGTTTGTGCCTCCATGTTTTATTTATGGCTTCCCACTTTTTCTTGCTATGCCATTTGAAGAGACTTGATCAGATAGCCCTACGGAAATAAATGTCCCCATATCCATTAGTGCAACTGAGCAGGTTTATATCTCATCACTGCCTACCTTATCATTTGTCAGTCGTGTTTGTGTCTCTTTATGTTCTTGTCTATGGCTTCCTCCTTTTCTTGTTCTCCCATTTTGCATTGAGAAGGTTCTTGACCAGATACCCCCAAAGGGGCAGATGCTTCCACACCCCTTTACAGAAATCTGTCAAAAAAATTTCAAGACTAAACAATATTGTGTTACAGTGATGGGGTCCCCCAGGGAATCTCAAAGACTTATGTGCCAGGACCATTGCTGCTCTAGGCACTCATCAGTGATCTGATAAATGAGAGGAACACTGGAGTGGGAAATTTTGCTGCCAATGGTTATGGGACTGAAATAATTTCAGATAAGGTCAGGGTAGATAAATGTAAAATGATACAGACAAGGGGTGCAGAGAAACAGTCATACACAAATATAAGCTTTGGGTTGACCATTACAACCCAGGAATTGTATTTTGTTATCATGGATAATATATGAAAAATTTCCTTTCAGTATTCAGAGGTAGAAAAAAAACCAAAAAGTACCAGAAAAAAAGAAAGTAACAGGAAAGGAGAACAGAACAGAACTAATACTCTCATTTTTATGCAAGAACATGAGTCACTTATGATTCCGATTATTTTGCCACAAAACAATGATGTTGTAGAAAGTACACAGAGAGGATTATTCAGCTTGGAAAAGAAATAGCTACGAGGACATCAAAACATTTTTCTCTTAAATCACTGACACAAAGAGGATGGTTAGGGACTGACAGTCCAGTGCCTCTTCCAATTCAAGCAGCAGGAACACAAATGAAGGTAGTAGATGGCAGATAGAAAACAAGCAAACCAAAGTGTTTCTTTGTAATGTAAGAAACTAAGCTGTGGTTCCCAATAAAATCAAAAAGCAGCTGCTCAAGTTAATGGAAGAGACATCCATGAAGCATTATGAAATAAAAGAGCATTACCTCCAGCGCAGGAAACTCCTAAACTGGAAAATTTTTATAGGGTAGAAAAAAATTGGGGCAAAAAAGGGAAGGGGGAAGGGAAGGGGGAAGGGAAGGGGGAAGGGAAGGGGGAAGGGAAGGGGGAAGGGAAGGGGGAAGGGAAGGGGGAAGGGAAGGGGGAAGGGAAGGGGGAAGGGAAGGGGGAAGGGAAGGGGGAAGGGAAGGGGGAAGGGAAGGGGGAAGGGAAGGGGGAAGGGAAGGGGGAAGGGAAGGGGGAAGGGAAGGGGGAAGGGAAGGGGGAAGGGAAGGGGGAAGGGAAGGGGGAAGGGAAGGGGGAAGGGAAGGGGGAAGGGAAGGGGGAAGGGAAGGGGGAAGGGGAAAAGGAAAAGGAAGGGGGAAGGGGAAAGGGAAAAGGAAAAGGAAAGGAAATCACTACATTATTGGTAAATGCTATGATCTTGACCCCTTCCCTAAGCATTCTTCATTGCAGTTCTGGTGTCCCCAACACAAAAGGGACATGGAGCTCTTAGAGCAAGTCCAGAGGAGGCCACAAGGATGATCAGGGGCTGGAGCACCTCCCTTATGAAGACAGAGGGACATGGAGCTCTTAGAGCAAGTCCAGAGGAAGCCACGAGGATGATCAGGGGCTGGAGCACCTCCCTTATGAAGACAGAGGGACATGGAGCTCTTAGAGCAAGTCCAGAAGAGGCCACAAGGATGATCAGGGGCTGGAGCACCTCCCTTATGAAGACAGGCTGAGAACATTGGGGCTGTTCAGCCTGGAGAAGAGAAGCCGCATAGAGACCTCAGAGCAGCTTCCGGTGTCTGAAGGGGGCTACAAGAATGCCAGAGAGGAACTCTTCATCAGAGACTGTAGTGATAGGACAAGGCGCAATGGGTTCAAACTTAATCCTATCTTAATCAGGTTAGATATAAGGAAGTTCTTCACTGTGAGGATGCTGAGGCCCTGGCACAGGGTGGCCAGAGAAGCTGCGGCTGTCCCATCCCTTGCAGTGTTCAAGGCCAGGTTGGATGGGCCTTGGAGCAACCTGCTCTAGTGGAAGGTGTCCCTGCCTGTGGCAGGGGGTTGGAACTGGAAGAGCTTTAAGGTCCCTTCCAACCCTAAATATTTTATGATTCTATGACTGACCTTTGATCTGACCTAGTACAAGACTTGTTACTTTCGTGGCAAAATGGGTTTTAGTTATCAGTGTCATAAAGGGCCTTGTCATTTGTCACATGAATGTTAGATGAAAATCTCTATCTTCAACTTCTTATGCACATATTCTCAATCCCATTATTCTTCCAGGATCTCCTAGTTTTCTCTCTTTCTTTACTTTTTTTCACTGCATATGCCTCAAAGGGCTATAACCTCAGCTAGCTATAGTTAGCTCTACCTTATGCAATTCAACAGAAAGCTATAATCTGTCAAGCTCATGAAGAAAGCTTTAATGTAAAGTTGACAGGGGAGGGCAACCTCAGTCTATCCCACTCCTACTAGTTTGATGCCAGGGCCAACCATAGATGCCCAGAGCCTTGAGAGGTGGACCATGAAGTGGTGGATCTTGAGATCCTCAGGATGGCAAGGAGGGTGTGCAGCAAACTCGCTACCCTGGACTTCAGGAGAGTGGACTCTGGACTCTTGAGGAATCTGCTTGGTGGAGTGCGAGGGGATAAAGCCTTGGAGGGAAGAGGAGGCCAATAAAGTTGGTTAATATTCAAGGATCACCTCCTCGAGGCTCAGAAGCAGTGCATCCCAACAAAGAGGAAGTCAGACAAGAACGCCAGGACTCCTGCATGGATGAACAAGAGCTGCTGGACAAACTCCAGCTCAAAAATGAGGCCTACAGAAGGTGGAAAAAAGGGACAGGCAGCCTGGGAGGAACACAGAGAAACTGAGCAGCCAAGGGTCAGCTTAGGAAAGCTAAAGCCCTGACAGAATTAAATCTGGCCAAGGACATTAAGGGCAACAAGAAAAGCTTCTATAGGTACGTCAGTGATAAAAGGAAGACAAGGGAAAATGTGGGCCCCCTCCAGAAGGAAACTGGAAACCTGATTACACAGGACATGTTGAAGCCTGAGATAATCAACAATTTTTTTGCCTTGATCTTCAACAGCACTGCCCAAGTGAAGATATCACAGACGAGAAATGGGGAAACATGACCCTTGTTTTTAAAAAGGGGAAAGGGAGCTACAGACCTTCCACTACCTAAAGGAGCTGTCAAGAAAGCTGTAGAGGGACTTTTGAAAAAAGCCTGTAGGGACAGGACAAGGCGAATGGCTTTAACCTGCCAGAGGGGAGACTGAGATGAGCTCTTAGGCAGAAGCTCTTCCCTGGGAGGGTGCTGAGGCGCTGGCACAGGGTGCCCAGAGAAGCTGTGGCTGCCCCATCCCTGGCAGCTTTCAAGGCCAGGCTGGACAGGGGTTGAAGCAACCTGCTGTAATGGAAGGTGTACATGCCCATGGCAGGGGGTTGGAACTGGGTGAGCTTTAAGGTCCCCAAGTGGCTGGGATTCTGTGATTATTGAATTATCTTCAGTATGTGGGCACAAGTTCTGTCAGCTGTTATAGAAATTGAACTTTTGTCATTTAAGGCAGGATTTACTCTGTGTTTCGTTATTTGCTGCACTTGCTAAAAATAATTATACAGGTTTTACTATAAAATTAATGTCTATATTGTATCTTACATCGATATGCATTTGCATGGTTAAGTTCTTGTATGCCATTAAATGTTAGCATTGGTATGGCCTTGCATAGTTACAACTGACATTTTGTGATATAAGCATTTATTAAAATCCAGCCTACAAAGGTCTTTCTGCGGCGCCCCCTCCTGTCACTGTGCCATTAAAGCTCTGCTTATGTGGAACTTGTTATATCAGAGGGGGTTTGCCAGAGCCACACACACCGCTTTGGCAAAACACCTTTTTAATGACTTTACTGCTCTGGTATCTAACCTACAAGCATAAATATGTTTAGGAGATTGCAACTGGGCATTTATTAATATATGATTCAACAAGGAGAAATGTACCAAGCCACATAGCCTCAAGATATTTTTAGCTGCTGAAGTGCCCGCTGCAGCATATTTCAATATGATAATTGAAATTGATTTAGTGCTAAAATGGCCTAGATTCTTCTTTTTTTTTTTTTTTTTTTTCACACGGACAGGCCTTACCTCACTTTATCTTTTTAATGATGAACTTGTTTCTATTTCACACAAGTGAAAGCCATCGCTGTCTGGGTAAAGTAGTTAGTCCTGAAAAATTCTAAAGGAAATTTCAACATACTTTGAAAAAGACAGGACAGGTGATCTTTAAGGCATGGTTCAAAAGCCACCTTCAGAGCTTTCCACTGACCTTTTGAGTCTTCAGAGGCCAAAATCATTACAAGATGGAATTGAATGGTTTTTATTTGTTCTCAAGCCCTGTATACCTGTGCCTTCTTTTTCTTTATAATTCAAGTTAGATAGTCACAGAAATGTAACTCAGTATGGTTTTATTATACTAAGGAGAAAATATTTGATATGTTTACATATAATAGTCAAAATAAAAGCCTCCAAGACTTTGAGCAGATATGGCTTTGTAATTAAAAAGATTGAAAATTTGAAATTATGTTTGTGATATGCCGGAATCAAACAAGCTAAAAATATACTTGAAGATGTTTTAATTCAAACATCATATTATCTTACTTTTTAGGTAATTCAAAGCTTCCCATATAGGCGTCTTCCTTTTTTTTTTTTTCTCCCTTTCCCAGATACATTGCTTTAAAAACCTTAATAAAGTTAAAAAAACAAAAAAACAACCAAAAAAAAAAAAAAAAAAAACAAAACCAAAAAAAAAAAAAACAACCCAAAAAACCAAAACCCAAAACCTAACAAGACAAACTACAAAAATTACATGAGCTTGTAACAGAAGTTTAAGAAAAAAGTGTTTGGTGTAAGATGTTTTAAATTACTATTGTAGGAGGAATCAAAGAAAAACAAAAAGTATTTCAGCATTTTCTTAAGAAGAAGTTGCTATGCTTGTTGCATTGGACCACACTGAAAAGGATTCTACTTTGTAGAACATGAATTCAGGACCTACACACTAAATTTTACAATGCACGTTTACTGCAGTAGTTTCAGGAACTTGCATTACATAAATCACTGTAGAAAATTCAAGTTGCCCTCCATTTTCAAAATGAAGGTTCATTAGCAAATGTTAAAATAGTTTGTTATTAGCAATTACAAAATAAACTAAACCATTTATAACAGCTATTAAGAAAAACTAACACTTCAGCCTCAAATACAGATACTAACTTTAAGGAATGAGCTGTATTCTGTAATGTAATATTCTTACTGTGTTTACTTGCTAATATATACATTTCAGCAATAAACATCATGTATTTTGGTGGTAAGTATAAAAGAATATTACAGGTTAATGCAATAAATGGCGCATTATACATTTTTTACTGTAGTAAAAGTGATTAGAGGAGTAAGAAATGTGACAGGGTACCAAAGTTTTGAGAAGACAAAAATACAGATGCTGTATTTCTTGCTTCTCTAAGAAAAGCTAAAAATGCTGGATACACCTAACAGGAACTTCCATCTATTGTCACTCCTTGCATAAATAACTCCAAGCCTCAAAGTTGAAGTGGTTCAGGCTTTGACAGAGAACCTTGACATCTTTCATACCCCTCTCTTCCCAAAAACTTAGCAGACACAGACCACTGGGTGGAGGTCACCTGTGCTTTTAATTTTCTGTCCAGACTAGCTTGATAAAAACTCTGTTGGTAAGACATTGTCAAAAAAACTCTCATTCATCTACCCAAGAAGGAGATGTAAAGATGGGTAGTGCAAAAATGACTGAAGGGAGTGAAGAAATGTGAGGAAGGGTATGGCTTCATTAGCTGCATTAACTAGTGACCTTAATCAAGACTTGGTTCTAGTACCTTATTGCAGTTGCTCCTGTCAGTTAGCAGAAATGCCCTTGAATACCGATCTTGGCTCCATGCACTCTTTCCCTTCTTTTTTCTTTAACCTTTACAACACTGCAGGAGATAACAGATAGTTAGGAGCTTTTTAATAGCGAGGCTTGCATCCAAAAAGTACATAGACACCTGTCTTCAGAGGCAAGCAGCAAACTTCACATGCAAAGGTGCTTCTAGCATAAGGCAAGCCTGGAGAACAGCAAATGTTCCAGTTTATTCCTGGCTCAGTTTCCTCAGCTGAAGAGTTTCAGACAACTACCTTCCCGGGCTCTATCTACACAAACAGTTCAGTTCAGGTAAGGAGTGTAGTTCTGAGGGGAATCTCCCAATTGTCCCCACTTACTGAATATTATTTCATTCACAGAGAGATTTCAAAGCATATTAATTGAATTTTGGATGAAACTATCTGGAAGACCTGATCTAGGAGTGCACCTAATGTGCCCCAACCACTCACTAGTGGGTATTTTGTCTAGCTCAAAGCAAAAATCTTACAAAACACTTATCATGTCTTGAATACAAGCATTTCACACTATAAATCCAACAGTATTGGTCTGCATTACTTCCTAGTGTCAATATTCCCTCACTGAACTGATTTAGTCAATCTCTCAGCTTTCTGGATGTCCTCAGCCCCATTCCAAGCTATCTCTCCACCACAGTGCAAAAAAGAGCTTATTTACTTACTGAAGGGTTGCAGATCCTAATCTCAAAGGCATCTAGAAATAAGGTCTCAAGTCTGAGCACCACAGTATTTAAATCCCTTCCTGCAGCTAGCAAATATGCTCATTGTCTAACATCCTTACAGAGATTCAAGCACTTGACTCAGTCATACTACCTGTAACACCAGCTTTTCATACAGATTCTGAACCTATCAACCTGTCTTTAGAATTTTGTGTGTGTAATTCTCATTAGAATACACATAGTAAAATCCATGCTACATATCTAAAATCAAACTTTTACAACATTAAAATGAGATTAATGTTTTTCCCTATCACCACAACAAGGGCTGTTGTGATGATAAATCAGCTGAGGAATACAGATTCTATGTATACACAAACCAAACAATTTACCAACAGAAAATGGACTGCTCAGTAATTAAACTCCCACACCATAACCAGAAACATGACCTACAGAACAGAACCCTATATAAAACAGAACACAAAATGCAGACTTGAGTGCTAATATTTAAAAGCCCTGCAGCCATACAATCCAGTAGTATGATGTACTTGAAACCAGATTTACAACAGGAAGAACATACAAAATTCTTCATTAAATACTTGGGTAGCAAAGTTATAAATTATGCTTCTATCTTTTACTCAACTACCTTTACAGTACAGGGTGCTAGGGGGTGGGGAATCTACTGGTCTTGGAGTTAATCATCAGCCTGTGACTGAGTCAGGTGAACACCTGGAGTCATGCCAGGATACAGCCTACACAACATTATCATCAGCTTCTGTTTAATCAGCTGATGTCATGGGCTCAGCAGCAGCAGTCATTTTTCTCCTTTGCAGTAGCTGGCGCAGTGCTGTGTTTTCAACTTTCGGTCTGGGAACAGCGCTGATAACACCGATGTTTATAGTTATGGCTTAGAATGTTTTGGCCTGACCAAGGACTTTCTGAGTCTCATGCTCTGCCAGGGAGGAGGAGAAGCCGGGAAGAAGCAGAAACAGGACACCTGACCCAAACTGACCAAAGAGCTACTCCATGCCACAGCACGTCATGCCCAGGATGTAAAACTGGGGGCAAGAACCCGGAAGAGTTCAGTTCACAGCTTGGTCATGGGGTGGTGAGCAATTGTATCTTCTTCCCTTGTATTTCCCTGGTCATTGTTATTGGTGGTAGCAGCAGTGGTTTGTGTTATACCTTAGTTACTGGACTGTTTTTATCTCAATCCGTGGGAGTTGCATTCTTTCAATTCTTCTCCCCATCCCCCCCCCCCCCCTCGGAGTGGGGGGGAAGAAGGAGGGGGAAGTGAGTGAACGGGCTGCCTGATTTACAGCTTAAACCATGACAGCTGACATAGATAAGAAATAACTCTTACATAGTTAGCATCCTACTTAAGCGATTCTTTGGTACTAAATACAAAATCAGTACTCTCAACTGTCAGAAACAAACCAAGCAATGAAGAACTAAACATACCAAGGCAATAACTGTGCTAAAAGTATTTGGGACATCTTACTTTGAATTGTAATGCAAAATGAAATGTTATCCAAAATCCAGCTTCCAGGAAATTGCTTTATGTTTTGGTAATTCTCTTAAAATCGCTTGGGAAAAAAAAAAAAAAAAAAAAAAGTCATTCACAGACAAATGGAAGTGGCTATTTATCTTTAAAGAGATGCTTTAATAAACCCCTAAATAACACTGCTTTATGACATTGAAGAATTATAGTCAAAAGAACGTATTTTGTGCACTGCACATAATTTATAAAATAAGAGCTTTTGCTTTAGCATGCAGCCAGAATTGAGAGCATTTATAAGTGCATTTTACACAACTATCAACACAGTACACATCGCTATGAGACATCAAATTAAGAATGGTATTAAAATCCTAGAATCAACCAGGTTGGAAAAGACCTTTAAACTCATCCAGTCCAACCGTTCCCAGCACTGCCAAGGCCACCACTAACCCGTGGCACTGAGGGCGTCGTCTCCACGGTGTGTGAACGCTTGCAGTGACGGCGACTCCAGCACTGCCCTGGGCAGCCTGTTCTAATGCCTGAGCACCCTGTGGGGAAGGAATTGTTCCTCAGCTCCATCTAAACCTCCCCTGGCGCAGCTTGAGGCCGTTTCCTCTTGTCCCCTCCCTTGTTCCTTGGGAGCAGAGCCCAGCCCCTCCTGGCTCCATCCTCCTGTCAGGCAGTTGGAGGGAGCGATAAGGTCCCCCTGAGCCTTCTCTTCTCCGTACTAACCCCCCGTCCCTCTCCCAGTCCCTCAGCCGTTCCCCATCACACTTGTGCTCCAGGCCCTGCACTAGCTCCGTTGCCCTTCTCTGGGCCGGCTCCGGGTCCAGCACCTCAATGTCTCTCTTGTAAAAACACAACAGAATGGGTCACCGCGGTTTTTCTTCTAAGGGGCGGGGGGGAGGGAAGGAAAGTTGTGCGGGGCTGGAGACGGCCCAGAAGAGCCGCTGTACAAAAGGCGCACCGGCCAAGCCTCAGTCAAACCTCCCCTCCTGTATGCGCGCGCGCTGAGTGGGTATCTGAGAGGCAGCGGAGGTACCTCGGCGGCATCAACAGTCCGGGCCTTCCCCTGGCTTGGGAGCAAGCCGCAACCGCAGTGAATAAAGTTCTCTGGAGGTAGACGGGAGGCAACAGCCATGCGCCGCGCCGGGCCGGACCACCTTTCCTGCTTGTCCCGAGCCCCAGACCGCGCTGTGCCGCTTCCTCCCACTCTCGCGCACCGCGGAGCCAGGACAGCAGCTGCCCGGACTCTGCACCGGCGCGAGGCAACCCTCTCGAGGGTTACACCCCTCCGCGCCTCAGCTCGCCTTAACGGGCGGCTTGAGCGGCACCGCCCCGCTGCCCCAGCGCCCCGCCTCTCCGGGCTCGGCCGGAGTCTCCGCGGCCGCTGGCATGCCCGCCAAGATGTCTGCGCTGCGGGCCACCCGGGTGAGCGGCCGGGCTTGGGCCGGGGCCTGGGTCCGGGCCCGGGGCGTGGGGCGGGGCGCTGTGGTGGCGGGGAAGGGCCGCGGGTGCGCCGCGGAGCAAAGGCCGGAAGCTCCGGCGGCCCCGGGGCTTGGAGGGCGGGCGGCCGGCCGGCGCAGGGCAGGCCGCGCTCCCGTTGCCGCGATCGCCCCTTCCTGTCCGTAAGAGCCGGGAGCCGACGGCTGCCCCGGAGAGCAGGGCCGCGCGAAGCCGAAGGCCGCTCGCTACTCCTGATTACCGGCGAGTTCTTGGGCAAGTCCCCGTGGTCCTCCCGGTGCCATCCGCCCGCCGCGGGGCTGTTGCACAACCGCGGGCCGCTTTGTGTGTCAGAGGTCGTGCGCTGGGACTGCGGGAAAGTCGCTGGTACTTGTGTGGCCCCCGTTTCCCGGTGGAGACTGCTCCAGCACATCGGGACTCATAGCTCGGGTGTTTATACAGGGCAGGTCACCGAGCCGCATCACCTATGCTACTTCTTGAAAGTGCGTGTGAAGTACAATAGTGGGTTTTCTGAACTACTAATGTTCTGCTGTGCTGAGCCATCAGTAACGTACTAGCGGCAGACCAGAAAGCAACAGTTATTCAAAATTTGTACCTTGAATAGAAAAAAACCCAGTACCTTGTCTATAGCGTTTCCAGGCCTTCCTCTGGCGTCCCCTCTTCCAGAGGCACTCACTCACTGACCTAGTGGAAGGGCATGTCGCCAGAGCTGCCTGGAAGCAGCCGTGGTGTGCCCCAGGGTGCCGCTCTGACAGCATCCGTGGAGGAAAAAGTTTCATTTGCAGCCAGCCAGTGTTTCACAGATCATAATCCATGCATTAGGCAGGGGAATGGGCAGTTATTAATGCCCGTCATAGGGCATGGGTATTTCCAGTTCAGCCTGCTGACACAGTACCCCAGCAACAAAGTGCTCTTGACAACTCTTCATTTTTGTCCTGATGCAGAATCAAGGTTAGCGATCTTAGCTTGTTGTTGTCCATCTTCTTCTGTGATGTGCGGCTTTTCAGTCAGGTTCTGTAGCTGTTTTGGTATTAAGGCAGTAAAGATTGTATCGCTTCCATGTGTATCCATGTCATGCCCTTTTCCTGACAGCAGGTTATTCCAGTGTTAGTCTGGCCGTTCTAATGATAGTATTTCCAATTGTGACAGAGTTTACAGAATAGTGCATGGAAATGCAGCAGAAGTTGCATTGGAGCATCACTGGCAGTAGCTTGTCACTGAATCTCACTGTTCCTTTGAGTCAGGCAATAGGAAACTTGAGAGAGTGAGGCAGATGGGCATCCAAATTCTTACATGTAGCAAGCTGTGATCCTTTGTCACTTGGTCACTTAATGCAACTTCCAGGTAGGAATCCCACCTGACAGATTCCTAATTCTGTTCGTGGGGGGAGTGTTCGTTTTTTTCCAGAGCAGCCTTCAGTGTTGACTTTCATACTACTCTGGTACACAACCCACAATAGACATAAGTTCTCTAGTATAAATTCGACAGCTTCTTTCATGTAGTGTGTCACTTAGCATTAGTAGAGTTCAGTACTTTTCTCTGGTGAAGGCAGAACTTTTTTGATGGAAAAGCTATATTTGAGTCTGTCAAAGGCTGTTCCTGAACAGAAGGGGAAGGGAAGGAAAAGAAATGAAGGAAAATAAACCCTATTAGAATCATCTGGCTTTTTTTCAACCTCCTCTTGTCTTTTTCCAGATGAATTAAGGTATAATACATTCTGAAGGGTTGAGGTTTTTCAAGATAAACGTTTGTTGTTCCTGGTTTGTTTTTCTGTGTAGGAGTGGCAGCAGTAACACAGAAGTTAAGATACCATTTTGCAGTGTCTGTGGCTTGTGAAAACTTGAACTGAATAATGTATTGCCTAGTGGAAAACGCAGGGCTGAACTATTAACAAACTGACTTGACAGTCTATCCAGCTATGTCCTCCCCAGCTCCTGTGCCGGGCATTTCTTCACCTTTCAGATTTATACATGTTTTCAGTATCCTCTGGAAATACTTTCGATGCTGTGTTGACACCTCCTATTGCCTGTGTTCTTCCAGTTCTTGTGGTGTGACTTTGTAATGATCTCTGCATTGCATTCATATTTTTAAGAGCATGTTTGTCTACCACAACTTTACTTTGAAGCTACTTGTTGCCTCACCAGCTGTGTAACTTTCTGTAATGTCCTTGTCTTCTACATCTTTCAGGAAAATTTCTGTATTTTTTTTGCACTATTATGATTTTTTTTTTAAATGTTACATAATAAGTGACTGGTCTGAGAATGCTTCCCCTCCCCCTCCCACCTACATTTTCAGATACCAAAATCAAGAACAAGGCTTTTCTTAGTGTTTAGGCTGGTTTGGTTTTGCACAGTATTGATTTGGGTCCTTCTAGAAATTTATCCAATTAAATATTTTTCACTTTTTGTCCAAACTTTTCAGAGATTCAGAACTACTGAAGGATGAAAGAGGGTAAAACAACTATTTAAATTCAAACTGAGACATATTTTTGCAAAGAATTAAGGCATTCTGAAAATAGCAATAGCAGGAATATTTGTGGGCACTAAATTAAAAAACGCTGACCAAACCAACCAACAAAAACCACTACCACTACCAAAAACCACAATCCACCAAACTCAAACAAACAGAACCAAACCCAAAGCAAACACGCTGAAAAAAACAATAAATCTGTGATAAGTATTAGGAAAAAATAACCAACTTCAGATACTCTGCTGAGTTCTGCCCTATTTGGGGTGAAATAATCACTAAGTGTCTGTGGAAGCAGCTTAGTAACAGAAAGCAGACATGAGTCTGGAACGTTATCAAAGTATTCTTATAGATCTTGGTTAATAGGTTGTTTTTGAAGTCTTACTAAATCTGCATGTAGGTGGTAAGCATTGGATAGATCAAATATTCACTACTGGTCAAGAAAATCAGGTTTGATGAGTGTGTATAAATGATAGATAGATATTGCTATGTCTCTGTGGACATAAATTTTAATTGCACTCAATTATTTTTAAATAATTAGTTGTGCAACACCCGGAAGTGGATACAGCAGTTCGCTCACCTCAGTACTGTTAAAACCTGGGATTCCTGGAATAGCTGTAAGTTCATGTGTGCTCTGCTTGCCACAGGAACAAAACTTGAGGTAGCCAAGAGTTTTTTATCACTGCAGTAATTGCATTCTACTTGATGTGACGTCGTTTCTACAGAGAGATTCAACATTTAAAGTTGTGCTGCAGTCAGGCTGGTAGCTTTAGGAGATTGGAGCTGTAAAAATCTGACAACTTGTGTTCTTTTACTCTTTAGCAGATACTTCAGACCATTGCAGGGCATGGATGGAGGTCACATTCTAGCAAACCTGCTCAAAGCGCACATGTAGGCAAACCTGGAGCTGGCTTTAGCTTCGGTAGGTATTGCAGTTTTGGAAGAAATACAGCAATTAAGGGCAAATTGCAGAGGTAAAAGAAAAAATAATGTATCATAGTTTAACATGAATTTAAAGATTTCTATTCTTAAAAAAAAAAAATGTTTGAAAACCAGAATTACTTTCTTCTCAGCTCAGGCAAGTCGGTATGTGCATAATGTTTGTAAGATTTTCTTCTTCAGACTCATGTCTGTTTTAAGCTTTTTTATTGCCACAGTGTCTTAGCTTTGAATATTACAATGTTGAAGTAGCTAAACATTGTCATAGTTGAACATAGTTGGAAAGAAGTGTTAGAAGGAAGTTCATCCTCATCTTGGCATGCTGTAGACATAAAGCAAATTTAGTGGGTCAGCAGCTAGATGTTTGAAACTGAATAGCCAGGATCTTTGGACAGCATCCACCTCCTCTTCCTCCATTTAATGAGTAGAGCATTCTTCTTTCTTTTGGTGATACATTTTATATTACACAGTCCTCTCTACTCCATTTTCACTATTTTATGGATATTTTCATGAGGAGTGAGTGAGTGTATTGTAGGTGTTGATGAGAGAACAGTGGAGGTTTTCTCTCAGGAAGATGGGGAAGCCAAGCTTTTTTGCTTTCTTGAGAAGCCCAGAAAGTGGTGGTTTGCGTTGTTGTGGAAGGACACTCTTGTTTTCTCTTTCCTCATAGTCTGGCAACTGGCAGAATTAAAAATAGTAGAGAATTTGTGACCTTTGTTTGTTTGTTTTTTAAATAGAACTTACGGATGAACAGAAAGAGTTCCAAGCTACTGCTCGTAAATTTGCTCTGGAGGAAATTATTCCAGTTGCTGCACAATATGACAGAACTGGAGAGGTAAGTCTACCTTAGTGTAAGGGGAAAAATAGACTTTTATCTTAACCTGCATAAAAATTAAGATGTTGATTGTGGTGAATCAGAAGGTGATTTTTACGTCTATTTCAGTATCCTCTTCCACTTATAAAACGGGCTTGGGAACTTGGTCTTATAAATTCACACATACCAGAAAGCTGTGGTAAGTAAACATTCTTTTTAATGTGTAAAATGAAACAAAGAAAAGGCATTAGATGAGATTTATGTGTGTAATTATAGATTCTGTATAAAATAAACAGTTGCCTACTTGGATAATCTAAATTTAATCAGTAGGCAGGTTGACACATACAAGTGTTGCTAGGTGTGGATGTAATCAGGAGATAAATTAGACAGATTATGATTTAGTAATTTATAACCAGATTTTCCTAACGTGATTACAAGTGCCTGATGTTATCCTGGTGCACTGTGTCAGCTGATTAGGCAGAGAAATTAGAAGGTCATATTTTGTTCTAGTCTCTGACACAGGCTGGAGCAATTAGAGAGTTTATTCCAGAAGGACTTTTTTTCAGTTTCGATTAGGTGCAGTACAGCACTGCATTGGCAGTGCTTAGGAATATGAGTAACCGTGGAGGTTAAGGAACGCACAGACAAAAGGAACAATTGTGAGAACTGGATTTATTCAGCCACAAATTCTAGAGAAACTAAATGCTGAAATAGCTGAACTACTGCAGTATAATCACCTGATTATTAAATGAAAAATTACAAGGGGCAAATTGGACACCACTGCTTTAAAAAGTCTCCAAGGGAGATCTGGGAAAATACATACTAGTAAGCCTCATACACCATGGAAATTAAAAGCAAGTAAAATGAAGTACAGAAACAGTAGACAAGAGATAAACCTGGTATGCTAGAAAAGGAGTTTTGTGAAAGGAAATGATGCCTCATAAAATCACTGGAGTTCTCTGAAGTAGCTAGTAAGTGTGTGAACAAAGGGATGCCTTATAGAATCATATCATAGAATAGTTAGGGTTGGAAAGGACCTTAAGATAATCCAGTTCCAACCCTGCTGCCAGGGGCAGGGACACCTCACACTAAACCATGCCACCCAAGGCTATGTCCAATCCAGCCTTGAACACCGCCAGCGATGGAGCATTCGCAACTTCCCTGGGCAACCCATCCCAGTGCCTCACCACCCTTACAGGAAAGAATTTCTTCCTCATATCCAGTCTAAACTTCCCCTGTTTAAGTTTGAACCCGTTACCCCTTGTTCTCTCACTACAGTTCCTCATGAAGAGTGCCTCCCCAGCATCCCTATAGGCCCCCTTCAGATACTGGAAGGCTGCTCTGAGGTCTCCACGCAGCCTTCTCTTCTCCAGGCTGAACAGCCCCAACTTTCTCATCCTATCTTCATATGGGAGGTGCTCCAGTCCCCTGATCGTCCTCGTGGCCCTCCTTTGGACTTGTTCCAACAGTTCCATGTCCTTTTTATGTTGAAGACACCAGAACTGCACACAATACTCCAAGTGAGGCCTCACAAGAGCAGAGTAGAGGGGCAGGATCACCTCCCTCGACCTGCTGGTCACGCTCCTTTTGATGCAGCCCAGGATGCAGTTGGCTTTCGGGGCTGTGAGCGCACACTGCAGCTGGCTCATGTTCATTTTCTCATCAACCAACACCCCCAAGTCCTTCTCTGCAGGACTGCTCTCAATCTCTCCTCCACCCAACCTGTAGCTGTGCCTGGGATTGCTCTGACCCAGGTGGAGGACCTTGCACTTGGCATGGTTAAACTTCATCAGGTTGGCATCAGCCCACCTCACAGGTGTGTCAAGGTCCCTCTGGATGGCATTCCTTCTCTCCAGTGTATCAACCGAACCACACAGCTTGGTGTCATCGGCAATCTTGCTGAGGGTGCACTCAATCCCACCGTCCATGTCACTGACAAAGATGTTGAACAAGACCGGTCCCAACACCGATCCCTGAGGGACACCACTCGTTACTGGTCTCCAGCTGGACATTGAGCCATTGAGCACAACTCTTTGCATGTGGCCATCCAGCCAGTTCTTTATCCACTGATTGGTCCACCTATCAAATTGATATCTCTCCAACTTAGAGACAAGGATGTCATGTGAGACAGTGTCAAACGCTTTGCACAAGTCCAGGTAGATGACATCAACTGCTCTACCCCTGTCCATCAGTTCCGTAGCCCCATCATAGAAGGCCACCACATTGGTCAGGCAGGATTTCCCCTTAGTGAAGCCATGCTGGCTGTCACCAACCACCTTGTTGTTTTTCATGTGCCTCAGCATGCCTTCCAGGCGAATCCGCTCCAAGAGTTTGCCAGGCACAGAGGTGAGGCTGACTGCTCTGTAGTCCCCCGGCTCATCCATTTTCCACTTCTTGAAAATGGGGGTTATGTTTCCCTTTTTCCAGTCATCGGGAACTTCACCTGACTGCCATGATTTTTCAAATATGATGGACAGTGGCTTAGCAACTTCATTTGCCCAGAATGCTTGAACTTCCAAAATGAGTTTTAAAAATCATCAGGTTTCATAGTGGAAAAATTAGCAGCGTAGCCTTGCTGAGTCTTGTGCTACTTGGAATGTCTATAAATAAACTGTAAAAGGGGGTCAATACTGAGGTGATAGAGTTAATTGATCATACTAAGTTATTCAGTGTAGAAAAGATGAGAGGTGCAGGAGAAGGTCATGAAACTGAGCAACTGTTAAAATTGCAAACGCAGTTCAAAACTGGAGGAGTGATGCACATGTGAAGAGAAAGAAGCAATCTGAACTTCACAGAGAAACAGTATCTTCTGAACTAGTTACCGCCTTTCAAAAGAGACATTTAGGGGTTTATAATATGTGATTACATGAATGTCAGCATAATGCTCAGAAGTGGTCAAAACTGTAAAATTTAAGGTCAGAAGGGACCTTTAAGGGAATGAGGAAAAAAGCAGCTGACATAATTATGCTGCTGCCTGAATCTAAATTGCACTTGCCTCTAATTCATTATGTAGTCAGATCCTTCTATCTTTGAAGGGTATTGTGGAAATGGAAAAGGTTCCTAGAAGGATGACAAAGATTATAAAAGATGCATGTTCTATGTGAGATGTAGCTTCTGTATGAGAAATTACTAAAACGTCAGTGTCATGGAGAGTGTGAAAAGGGATCAGTAATTCACTGTCCCTTTCGGTATAACTAGAAGGCATCAAATTAAGTCAGCAGATGGCAGGTTTAAAATAAGTGAAAGGAGATGGTTCTATATGCAGTGTGTAGTTAATTTGTGAAACTCATTGTCCCAGATGGTATTGATGCTAAAATCTTATACAGATTCAAAAAGAGACTGGGCAAATTCACACAAGGAATGTCTGTCAAGGGTTAAATATAACAAAGATGCCAAAAAGAGGCATCTCTGGCTGAGGAAGTCAGCTGACGGCTCAGGAAGATATTTGTAAGGAAGCAAAGTTGCATTCTTATTGTATTTGTATTTACTTCCCAAAGTATTGACTCCTGTCAGAAACTGATTACTGAGCTGATTGTCTGACTAGTATGGATACTTTTCTTCTTGCTTTCGCCTAAGTGCTGTGCATTCCTGAGTGGTAGCTCAGGAGCCCTTTTTCTGCTTCTTTTGAACTCTTAATTCTCCAATGTAAAGTAGTAAAAAAATCGGAGTGATATATTCTTGCCACTTTGTGCACCTTGTCCGACATGAATCACACAGTAACCCTGCAGCTGTGATACCTAATTTTCAAATCACATGTTACTCTTCTGACAAAACTTTTTTTAAAAAGCTTGTGTGAGAATGTCTTGCCAAGCATGGTACACAAGCAGATGAATGTGGGGGAATGTGTTGTTGTTAATTAATTTGTGTAACTCACTAATATGTTACAATTTAAACCCATTATAATAAATTAAGTATTTCAACTGTAGGTGGTCTTGGCCTTGGCAGTTTTGAAGCATGCCTTATTACAGAAGAGTTAGCTTATGGATGTACAGGGGTTCAGACTGCCATTGAAGCAAATTCCCTAGGGGTAAGTTGTGGCTTTTCTTATGTTCTTTAAACTAGAATCTGTGTGTTCTAAAAAGATGGATTAATGGTCTAAATATTTTCTTTCAGCAAATGCCAGTAATAATTGCAGGAAATGAGCAGCAGCAGAAAAAGTACCTAGGAAGAATGACAGAGGAACCAATGATGTGTGTAAGTATAGCTGCATCCTTGTAGAATGTTCCTAAACCAGATTAATAGTATTACCTCTTTTTATTTCTTCTTTTATTTTTTCCTTTTTTCTTTTATTTTTTTCTTTCATTTTTTTCTTTATTTTTTCTCCCAGAAATCTCACAACTTGGCCCATTTTTGTTTGTAAATAAATGGTGGCATTTACTGAAAGTCAGGGAATAGCTAATGAGATACACTAAGTACTCAAATAGAAGTTATAACTTGGCAAATTACCCCCATCCTAAGTCACTTACAAAAAGTCAATGCCTTTTATTTCCCTTTTGAGAGCGTACATAGACATTTTAAGAAAAATACAAGGTTTGTATAGACAGAAACTTAGCTTGCATGGGAATTAAACTCTATTTGTGATATTAAATATTATATAAGCAGTACTTGTTACATAGAAGTAAACATTCATGTGCAGTGCATTAAAATGTGAACAACTAAGCCTCGTGAAGGACACAGTAAACATAAAATGTTACTCAGTGCCCTTATTTTCACATTTCAAAGATCCTCATCTTTCACATCAGTTTGTGAAACCTGAGGAAGTAATGACAGAATGGTTGTTTGATTAAAAGATAATTTTATGTATTTGAGTGGTTGGGTTGGTTTGTGGGTATTACTGTTACTAGTAGTAGTATATTTTGGGGTTCACCATGCAGTTCACTTAAACCTTTTACAAGGTTACAATAGGATGCACATAGCCTTCAATAGATTGTGGTTGCCTAAAAATAGAATTTTCATTCCTCAAGATTTTGCATATTTTCTTTTAGGCTTACTGTGTAACAGAGCCTGGAGCAGGCTCTGATGTGGCTGGTATAAAAACAAAGGCTGAGAAGAAAGGAGATGAATACATTATTAATGGCCAGAAGATGTGGATCACAAATGGTGGGAAAGCAAACTGGTGTGTTAACTGTTAACTTGTGTTTATATTATATAGTGGCTTTCTGCTCTCAAAGTTAAGTTTAAGATTTGTTAGAAATCTAAATCTTTGTTGTGTTTCAATACACACTCTTTAATCTCTGACCAGTTTATCTCTGTAGGATACAAGAATGTAGTCTCACTGCTGTGCAAAGCCTAAAAAGGAAAATGAGGATTGATATGACAACTCCTCACTCAGAAAGGCCTCTTGAATCTTTCTGCTGTCAAAGGAAATCAGTTCTGCTTTTTCTTCAGGGCAGAACAGCACCAGTTTGATTTAACTTGCAAAATACTCAAGAGGCTCATATTGCTGGCCACATTGCTTCATAGTTGTGGTGACTGAGATCAGTGATTCTACTCAGAACACCTCTCACTTCTAGTGAAGCTAGAAACATTATTGCTGTGGTGCGTATGGAGCGTGCTTTACATTATAAACCTCTTTGATTATGTCTCAGATCATGCTGATCCACAGCACATAAATTCTTCTTAATTCAAGTGAAAAAACTTCATACATTTATCCAAAAGCTGAATTTTCTATTTAGTTATTTCCTTGTTCAAGGCAGATCCATCAAAGGCAATCTACCAGATGTCTTTTGACAGTACTGAACATTATGTATGTGATTTACAACTGTTTAATTTCTAAGAGAAATACTTATTTATAACCTACACTTAGATGAAAAAAATTAAGATCTTTGAAATTAGGTGATATTTTGCATGCAAGAGCATATTTCCAAAACATTAATTTTTATGTATGTGTTGCAAATAGGTTTATTTTGTACTATTCATGAAGCTGATAATATCGCAAAAACTTACAGTACATGGAAAAGGTGGAGAATCTTTACATGTTTATCTGAAGTAATTTTATTAAATTTTATGAAATCTTGATTCTCTGAAACTTCCTCATGCTCTCCCAGTTTATTTTTGCAAGCAACATGAAAAAAGAATTTTTAACTTATAGATAGAATTTATTATATTGTAGAAATGCACATAAAAACATTAAAAAATGTTAGCTAGAAAAGTATCTGGTTGTTAATTGTGAGGATAAACTGAATCCCTCTTCTTTGTTTTACACTAGGTATTTTTTGCTAGCTCGTACAAATCCAGATCCAAATGTTCCTGCAAGCAAAGCCTTTACTGGATTCATTGTGGAAGCAGATAGCCCTGGAATCCAAGTTGGAAGAAAGGTGAATACTGCATCTCTTGTTTGACAAGTCAGGAATTGTCATTCAGTTATAAACTGATAATGCAACAGATTACCATTAAAGAAAAAAGACTGTTATGCAACTGCACATTTTATATGCTCATGTACAACAGTCTTTTCATTTTCACAATATACAGGAGCTATTTATAAGATACACTCAATTATAAAGTTATTCATTCAGATAAGGGATTATTCAGAATGGTCTAAAGCAAGATGAATTTGAACAGCTGCAAAAGAATCTTTGAGAACTATTTTATTGACAAGTGCCAATAAATTGGAAGTAGTATGCCTTGAAAGGATAAGAAGTGAGTTCGACAGCTTTAGCCGGTGAGCTTTAATTTTAGTTACTACTGGTTGAGGAAGAGGCCTTGGAGACACTAGTGCTATTTCTCTTTAAAAAGTACTATTTTTTTGTAGTAAGCAAAACTGGATGTTGAACATTAGGAAAGGAATACAAAAACTTGAAAAGCTTGTTTATTTACTTGTAGTACCCCTGTACTGCCTGCATATTAGATTCTTTACTTTTTTCATTCCCATCTCAAAGGATATAGTTAGTTGAACTAGAGAAAGACAACAAGACTGATGACAACTACAGACTGTTTACATGTAAGGAGAAAGTAAATTGCTCATCTTAGACAAGTTCAGGGCATGCTGGTCTGCAAGTGCAAAACTAGTATTTGCCATGTATAGGGTAAATTTTGGATGAAGTGTTTTGGGAAAAAACATACTTTATGCTTTGAGTAAACTAAAGAATGAAAGCATATTGTACCTTTGCATATTCCAATTTAGTTGTACCTCTATAAATTTCCTATTTCAGGAAATTAACATGGGTCAACGCTGCTCTGATACAAGAGGTATTGTCTTTGAGGATGTGAGAGTCCCAAAAGAAAATGTACTAATAGCTGAAGGAGCTGGCTTTAAAATTGCAATGGGAGCTTTTGATAAGACCAGACCACCTGTAAGTATCAGAAATAACTTAATTATAAAGTATAGCAGGAACCCCTGATTTTTTTACTATGTGCTATTTTCAACTCAGGTAGCAGCTGGTGCTGTTGGATTAGCAAAAAGAGCACTTGATGAAGCTACTAAATACGCTTTGGAGAGAAAAACGTTTGGGAAACCAATTGTTGAAGTAAGTGAGGGAGGGGTGGGGAGTGTAAGTGAAAGCTGAATTTTCACACCGGATGTACTACTACTGATTTTTCAAGGTTATTCATTGATTTGCTTAGTTTATTAATTTTTATATTGTATCTCTGCCATTTTAGGATTTCTGAGTATATAGGCTAGAACCATTTCAGTAAACTTAGCTATGTGGTAACTTTGCATAATTTATCAGTGATTATAGAATCATAGAATCATGGAATAGTTAGGGTTGGAAAGGACCTTAAGATCATCCAGTTCCAACCCCCCTGCCATGGGCAGGGACACCTCACACTAAACCATGCCACCCAAGGCTCTGTCCAACCTGGCCTTGAACACTGCCAGCGATGGAGCATTCACAACTTCCCTGGGTAACCCCTTCCAGTGCCTCACCACCCTTATAGTAAAGAACTTCTTCCTCATATCCAATCTAAACTTCCCCTGTTTAAGTTTGAACCCAGCACCCCTTGTCCTACCACTACAGTTCCTAATGAAGAGTCCATCCCCCATAGCATCTCTATAGCCCCCCTTCAGATAGTGGAAGGCTGCTATGAGGTCTCCATGCAGCCATCTCTTCTCCAGGCTGAACAGCCCCAACTTTCTCATCCTATCTTCATACGGGAGGTACTCCAGTCCACTGATCATCCTCATGGCCTCCTCTGGACTTGTTCCAACAGTTCCATGTCCTTTTTATGTTGAGGACACCAGAACTGCACACAATACTCCAAGTGAGGTCTCACAAGAGCAGAGTAGAGGGGCAGGATCACCTCCTTCAGCCTGCTGGTCACGCTCCTTCTGATGCAGCCCAGGATGCGGTAGGCTTTGTGGTCTGCAAGGGCACACTGCAGCCGGCTCATGTTCATTTTCTCATCAACCAACACCCCACGTCCTTCTCTGCAGGGCTGCTCTGTATTTCTTTGCCCAACCTGTAGCTGATTATAGTAAAAGCAGAAACTAAACTCTGCCCAAAAACCTGAAACTCATGTACAGGACATACTTAAGGTCTTCAGCACTAATAAATGAAGATTGTCAGGAAAGGAAAAAACCTCTAAGGTATGTGAAATGACACACAGCATTAATTACTAATAGAATACACTGTCTATCACCCTGCTTACCAGTTTTAAAGAAATATGAATAAAAAGCAAGGTAAATGCCAATCTCATAAATAGTAAAGAACAACCTCATAATTCAGTATTTAATCCCTATGACTAAATGGATTTGAGAATTAAAAACTTCAAAGTCTAATTGAACATACAATGCTGAGAGCCTGATCCATATTCTGTAGAAGTGTAGTACAATTTACTGAGTTTGCTGAAGAGATCACTGTATTAGGATTATATTTTTCTTGGGGTGTTAAGTGGGCAGTGTTTACCTGGTTTATTTCATTGTTTACAGCACCAAGCAGTGTCTTTCTTGCTTGCTGAAATGGCAATGAAAGTGGAACTGGCTAGGATGGCTTACCAGAGAGCTGCCTGGGAAGTCGACGTTGGTCGCAGGAATACCTACTACGCTTCCATTGCAAAGGCATTTGCTGGTGACATCGCAAACCAAGTAGCTACAGATGCAGTACAGATATTTGGAGGAAATGGATTTAATACTGAATATCCTGTAGAAAAACTGATGAGAGATGCTAAAATCTACCAGGTAAGTAAACCAGAGGATGTGACCTTGATAGTAATGCATACATTTCATATAAAATAGAGTAATGGCCATTATTTCAAATCACAGTGTATGCATATTCAAAAAAGAAAAAAGTTTCGCATGAAAGCAGTGACCCTTCAGTTTAAAGAAAGACTCATTCAAATGAGGCAAATTCTTGCACACAGGAGTCAGTGCACTGGATCGAAACTCAACTCACGTAAGAGAAATACATTATGGTTTTTCTATTTTTATTTTTTTCCCAGTGAGGTAACTCTCTGAAATTCTTGGATTCTTAATTTTGAAGCTTTTGAATTTTTAAGGGAAAAAAAAAAGTAGTAGAAAAGAGCAATCAAGATACCAACACTGTTTTTGATATTCTGGCAGTCGAGATGGTTAACATCTAATGCTGTTCTTAGAAACCTGAAGTGATGGCAATCTTCTGACCTTCCATATGTATCCTGGATTGGTGCCTGCCTTGTAGTTCAGCTTTCCTCTCCGCCTGAATACTAAAGCAGCTTCTTCACCTTTTTCTTCATGAGTTGTTTGCTTTACAATTATTTTGTCTGTCTCTTGATTATACCTTGCACTTCACTGTGCTTTACTGTATTGCTGCCCTTTTCCAGGTGGTATATGCTTTTGGCCATGTTTCATGTACAAAAACTTGGGTTTCCAACTTTTTTTCTATATATTTGATCTCCTTCAGTATCACACAATTGTAACACTGTGTTTACTGGTACCATTTTTACATGTTCTTACTCTGCTTTAGGTTTGTCTTGCTACAAATCTTCCCTGCTCTGGTAGAAAATCTTAGTTTCCTTACTCAAATTTGGAAAGCTTCCCTTCTTTAATTGTCAGTGATTCTTGAAACTATTTCCATCGGATTATAAACCAAAACCTTACTTAAGAAGATTGTGAGTTTCAGTGTCTTTACATGTGAGTCCCATGGCTGTCTTCATCCGCAAGTCATTAAGTGCTATAGGAGCAGATTAGTAGATTGCAGGAATAGGCGCTGAGGCCCAGCAGCTACACTGTCAGCAGTTTGGATAGGTTGAGTTCATAGCAAGCCTGTCTGGTCCCTTAGACTATATGTCACCAGTATGCACGTAATTGTAAGGGCCCAGTTGTGGCTTGGACATTAGGTCTTGATGAGGGATTGGTGGGTATTTGGTATACAGAGAAAGCAGAGCTGCCACTTCAGTTTGCTACAAAGATACCTAGTATACACCGAACACAGCCTGCTCTATGAACTGGATCAACAGGCAGTGAGCAGCAGCAACCAGAGAGAGAATTCACTGTGGGAATGAACAGATTCTTCTGAGTCAAAAAACTGATGTGAACACAGGTTATAGTGTCTTTATTGTCAAAAAGCTTTAGAAGGTTCTTGGGAAGATTATTCCTCTAAGTAGATGAGAAATGGAATTTACATGAATTTGAGAAATTTGCCAAACCAGGTTCTGGCAGAACTGGGAGCTGAAACACTTAAAGCCCTGAACTGTGTTGTCTCAGCCCTTGCGTTGCATTGCAGTATGCCTGAGGAGCATTTTGCCTCCTTTGGCATTAGAGCTTCATATATGCTTTTTTGTCTATCTTTGACTTTGGTGCCAGCAAACAAATAGAACAGAGGCGTGATGCAGACTGTTTCTGGAGGAAAATGCAAGAACACGTGACTGAAAAAAAACCCAAACAAGCAACCCTAAACAACAAAACAAAACGCAAATAAAAATGTATGGGGGAGAGTACCAGTTAACAAGAGGCAATAGAAATAAGTGGATGGATCAAAGAGAACAATTGGTATGAACTTGAAAGGCAAGTCAAAGAAAATACAACACTTCAGCACAAGTCATCTCCTCCCCTTCACCTGGTGTTCCAAATCTTGTTTTGTAAAAACCTAAATTATGCATTTTCTTCCTCACCTAAGCAGTTTTCTTCATCCTTCTTTACCTGCTATGTCTACTTTCATGAGAACTATAGTGAGTTTAGGTAAGAGCAACTGAGAGAACAAGACTGTTTCACATGATCTTGTATGTGATTTATTCCATTTAGCCTACTTACGGTGCTCTGTCGCACTGAAATTTTCTCGGTTTTCTCTGTCTTTCTGTACATCCTAATCCACACTGTATTAGTGCCCTGAAGGTTTAAAAGTGTGTGTTAAAAACCTTTTAAAAAATCATCAGCTAATGTTATTTCTTCTTTTCAGATTTACGAGGGAACTGCTCAGATTCAAAGGATGATCATAGCTCGTGAACACGTTGGCAAATTTAAGGCTTAAAGAAATGTATAAAGTGTGTGTGGTGCCACTGCAGTGTTCTGTGTTCTCGTGGAAGAGGATTTTAGTGCATTTCTCAATAGAATTAAGGAGGTCTGGAGGAAAAAAATCCACACTTACCTTCAAAATCTTTTTATTCTCTATGTTATTAAGCACTACTTATGTTCTTTCTGTCCAGGCCCTCACTTCACTCCTGACTAGCAAAGCTGGTATTTTCTAAACATTCTGAATTCCAAAGTGATTGGTTGTTGAAATACCAAATGGGCAAGGAATGAGAACCTCACAATGCTTCCTTGCTGTAAAATTAATGATGAGAATGTTACTTCTCACAGTCACTGCTGCATTCTAATAAATATTTTTTTAAGAGTAGAGTGGTTGTTTTTTGTTCATTACTTAAAACAGTATTTTGGGTAAGTTGTCCAGTGTCATAAAGACGTTAAAAGCAGTCCAGTTCCCAGTAGGTTGCAGCCCACAGCAGCTGAACCCAGGCCACATACACAGGCAGAGGTGGTGGAGTCTTTATCCGTGGAGATATTAAAAGTTCACCTGGAGACAGTCCTGGACGGCCTGATCTCGCTGACCCTGCTCAGGCAGGTGGGTCAGCTCTCTGGGGGACACCTGGCAGCATCAGGTGTTGGTCATCAAAACATAATCATCCTGTGCAGTTTTAATCAGGTACCAAAGGGTGGTTTTGAACTAAAGTTATCCCTGCCTTCTCTGTAGCTAAAATCTTGGGATTTGGGAACTGAGGTCACAAACGGAAACCAGACCCATGTCTAAATGGGCTGTGACACAGGAAAGCGCGCAGCTGGAATCAGTGTATGTAAATTCACCCCCTTTCCCCGTCTCAAGGTGACTTTTAGTTGTGCAAAACGGCTCGTTCACCCCCGAGGCCGCGGTGTGGTCCCTCCCGCGGCTCCCGGCGCCGAGCGGGACGGGCACCAGCGCAGCAGCGGGGCTCAGCGGAGCCAGACCAGAACGACGCGCCCCGTTCCTCCTCTCCGCGGCGGGAGGGCCGCTGCCCGCGGGAGGGCCGCCCACCGGGACGCGATGGCGGCTGGGCCGCACAGGTAGTTCTAGGCGTCGTTCGCTTCGGCAGGCCCCGCTGGCGGTACCTCGGGCTCCCGCCTCGTCTGGCGCGGACTCGGGCCGTGACCGCAGCTGCCTTCAGGCGGCCCTGGGGCAGCCATAGAGTCCCTGCCACCTCCACCGCCCCTTGCTCCGCCCCGCAGCGCCACACTCCTTCCGGTGCAGGCGGCGAAGATGGTGGGTATCGCTGGGCGCGCCGGCGAGCGGGCTTCGCCCGGGGCTGGTGGGCAGGCCGAGCCCGCGCCTTCGCCTCCGGGCGACGCTCGGGCTTCCAGCCGCGCTCCGCTTCGCTTGACGGGCTGGGGGCGGCCTCAGGTGGTGTCCTCGGCGATGCGGGGCCAGAGCGGGCCTGGGCCGGGGATGGCGGCGTGGTGACCCGACCCGGGCCCTTGGCGGTGGAGAAGGGTTCCGCGGCTCCCGGTGTTTCGGGTTATGCCTGGCAAAGGGCGGTTCCGCTACGCTTTACGGGAGGGTTCCCCTCGCGGCCCTCGCTAGGGGGGGCAGCGGTGGCCGTAGCCCGACTGGGAAGGGAACGCCGGCGGCACGGGGTCAACCCGTGTTCTCCATGAGACTTGTCGGTTTGTCAGTGTGCTGGTGGGAGCTGAATTACACCCAGGTGCCGCAGCCGGAACTGACCGCACCACCGGCGTTTTGTTGGTACTTCTTACAGGGGACACCCCAAAAGGATGTTGTGATAAAACCCGATGCCCCAAGCACGTTGCTCTTGGAGAAACACGCGGACTATATAGCTTCGTATGGAACAAAGAAAGATGATTATGTAGGTATTGACTCGTGTCAGTACAGTTGTGGTGTTAATCGTCATAATACCCGCGTTTACTTTTTCACAAGCCAGTTCATTCTTGCCCTGCAATCCCAAGCACAAAAGAAGGATGTCTTTGTTAATATCTTGAGGTCTGTGATGAGTTTTGGCATGTATTATCTGAGTATGAATTTGAAGATTTTCGATTTAACTCTAGAATTACTCTGAGACCTGAGAAATGAGCTGCTTGTTGCATCTTCACCTGCCAGAATGCACAAGGATTATAGCTACATTTACATGTTGCTCTTTTGATGGGACAGCATGCTGAATCCCAGTACACTACTGCCCTATGCTTCCTGGGTTTGAGAAACACTTTAACAAACAACAGTTTTATAGGCTTGGGCCATCAGGCCCACACAGTATTCCAGTTCCAGCAGATGAAAGATGTCAATAACTGCTTGTGTCTGAAGAAAACATGCACTTACCTTTACTGTCCACAGAAGAACTCTAAGTACTATTGCTTATGGTTGTTCTTGTGTTCAGAAAGTAGAAAATAATGTTTATGGGTGGTGCGGGTGATGTGATCAACGGAAGAGAATTCAGAATGAAATTTCATTTCCTAGTGCAACTTTAGATTGTGGTGGTTTGGCACTTGGCAGTAAGTTTCATTAAATGATAGGTTTGTTATTTTTGAGACTAGCTGGGGTGATAATTTGAGTGGTAGTTAAAATGCCAAGGTAATAACTGACTAACTGAGTAACTTGGTGCTAAACTACTTGTACGTGTTTAATTTGATACTGAGCTTGAGACTTTGAACTAGACAATACAGGGGAGGATGGGAATGCAGTATGTGTAGATGCATACGCATACATGTGCCTGTACGTATGCGTGTGTATGTACACAAATGCATTATCTGCAGAGTATGTGTGAGGGGCTGCTACGTAGTAAGTTGTTAATGGAATGAAAGATGGTTGACATACATTAGTTACATTTACAGTTTGTAGTATTTTCATTGTTCTCTACTGATTATGTGCTTATGTGATGAAGAACTAAAATAATGCTCTACTTAGGAATACTGTATGTCGGAGTATTTGCGGATGAGTGGTGTTTACTGGGGGCTGACAGCAATGGATCTCATGGGGCAGCTTCACCGAATGAATAAAGAAGAAATTCTGGAATTCATCGAATCATGTCAACATGAATGCGGTGGAATAAGTGCCAGCATAGGTCATGATCCTCATCTCCTCTATACCCTCAGTGCTGTCCAGGTAAACATAACAGAATAATTTTAGAAGAAACCATTGCATTTACTGCTTTTGATGATTGCAGACTGATGAGCCAGGTCCTGTGGGAAGCCAATGGAAAAACTATTTCAGTTCCTTCTTAAAAAAAAAAAAAAAAAGGAACAGAAAAAACCTTAACATTTGGCTGTATTGTTTCCTACAAAATGGTCAGATTTTGGAAGGCTGGGTTTTTTAATGATAATTTAATGCATTCTTGTTAATTTAGCTGCAATTTTTTTTTAAAATACTTCTTAGCTACAGGTTTTGCTTGAGCTTTTGGTGTATAAAATTTGGATTTTATCAAATATTTATAGTGTACATTGAGGTGAAAGGTAAGTATGACCAGAATAAGAGTAAAGTTTTGGATTTTATTTTTTCATGTATGCATTAGTGTAGATTATGATTGCTAGATATTATAATGTATTAACAAATAATTATATAGTAAATATAAATAAGTATATATCTAAACTGTGTAATATGTATAATTATACATAGTGTGTTTAGATGTTAGCACTGTACAAAAAAACCCCACTGTAGTACTTGGTTCTTGCTGTGTTCCTCAAATCTGCTTTTTTGTGTATAACTTAAAAATTATACCAGTCTCCTGAGCATTTGATATATATGGTGTGTACTCTTTCCCTGAGAAAGAGTAATTCTCAACCTGGTTTTTTTTTCACTGCAATCATCTCCACTGTAGATTTTATTTCTTGCTCTCTCTTGTTTTGTTGTGGGTTTTTTTTGTTTGTTTTGCTTTTGTTCTTCTCATGAAAACTCATATTGTGGAAAAAAATACCAAAAAGGCTCAAATGTTTCTGAACTGTTGTTTTACTGCTGCATAACCTCTCTCTGGTACAATCTTACGGAAGAAATACTTAAATGGTGTTACAAATAAATAAGATCCTGTTTTAGGAAGAAAGTGTGTTGGATTTAAGGTGTTTGATTTGAAAGCCTTAGGTAGGACAGAAGAGCACTGTTTTCTTGGGTTAGTGGCAAGTGCTGGCATTTATTATCTGCTCTGAAGTTGGTATTTGTCACCAATTTAGCTCTAGAATTACTCGAGTACTGTGAGAACCAGGAAACTAAAATTTCTTTAGGCTGTAACATCTGAGCTGTTCCAAACTGCCCAGTCAAATTCCCTTCACAAATTCTAATGCAGTATAAGAAGGGGGTACAATTTGAGGTTGTTAGAGATGTTCATTCTTAAATAAATACTTGATGTTGCTAGAGGATGTTTTTGTTCTAACTGAATGCAGCTCTAGATGTGCAAAGTTGAGAGGTGTTAACAAGTGCTGATGTAACACTTTTGTCATGAAAACAGCATGTCTTAGTAATCATGCATGTTCTTAGCAAACGAACATACCCAGAATGTGTAAAGGGTCATGTCGCATCTTCCTCGCATCTTCCTTTGATGGCTGTTAATAGTAATTTGTTCAGAGGTGCTTTTTAAGGAGTATGCTATGATTATATATTTTCTGTTGGAGTTGTATGTTCTTTTTTAATTAATTTCCTTAAGGCTTAAATTTTATCTAACAATTGAAAGATTCCAGCTAACTCTGTGTGTTTAAAGTCATGCTTGCTGGTATTTTTCAGGCTTGGAGCTATAATACTGATTAGTATGAACTGTTCTTTCTATTACACTATTTATAATAAATTCTTAATTACTCTCATGACATATTATGCAAGTTATGAGTAAAACCAGGAAGCCGTCTGGGGCTCAGAAACAGTATTGCTTTGTCATATGGATTTACTGGCTCAGGTCAGTGCTAGCTCAGCGAACATTATATTCCCTATGACATCTGTTTTCTTCCCAGAATGTATTGACTGTACAGTTAGTGTCTACTCATATTATTCATACTTAAGTTACTGCTGTTTGGTTCTTCTCATTATATGTGAAAAATTGAATGTAAATCAAAATCTTATACTTTGAAACTAATCATTGCTGACAGGCTTGGACTGTAAGTGGTGTTAACAAGCAGCTTAACTTACACTTGCCATATATCCAAGTAGCAGCAGCGTGCAAACTACAAATCTGTAAATCTTGGATGTTGTTATCCCATTACGAAATTAGCCATAAATTAAATCTCTGTTCTATGTAATGCTGACATAAAAACAAATAAACCTGTTTATGCTTTTGAGAAGTGAGCTGGAAGTTGGAAAGTAACAAAGTACGAAAGAGTTCAGCTTGAGTTGCCTATATTTGCACTTGAGAGTTTCTTAACAGCTTTTAGACAAAGAAAGATGAACTGCAGTGAATGGTATTTTACTTTAATAAACCTTATCAGGTAGCATTCACAGTTGAATTAAGTCTTTTATAAATCCAGGATTTTTTTTTTTTTTTTTTTTAAGAAATAGATTTTTCTAAATTTTTACCTCTCTTTGATTGTTACTGTCTTTTTTTTTTCACAGATTCTTATCTTATATGATAGTCTGCATGTTGTTGACGTAAATAAAATTGTTGAATATATACAGAGCTTGCAAAAAGAAGATGGATCATTTGCTGGAGACAAATGGGGTAAATTTTAGATCTTTAAAATTTAGTGGCTTGGTTGACACGTATAAAGTCTGTGAGCTTAAGTTTCCTTGGATAGTCTTTTTGGTTATGTTTTGTATGTGAACACTTATTTCTGAGTTATGAAAAAGGAGATTTTGTGAAGGACAGAGATGTGTTTCATTTCTTTCATAAATATTCTAAACTTCAGGTTTATTCTCATATTAAAATTGTCCAGCTCTGAAAAAAAGTTCTGAAAGAAAAAATCTTTTGAGCATTTGTAACTTGACAGTGCTTTGATACACCAGATAAGCTACTTCATAAGCGATATGAAATTGCGTGCTATTTAATGGCAGTCAGTTACAATCTTTATGCATGTCAGCTGTGAAAGCATCTTTCACTATATGGGAGTGAGAAAAATTGGGTTTGTGCTAATGAACTTCTCCTAATACTGATTTTGCTTCTGCACATAAATTCTTTATCAGCAAAGATGATATTTTTAAGCTGTAGTATAAATATTTAGTTCCATGGAAAATACCCGATGGAATGCTTACATTTCAATAATATTATAAAGTACGGAAACATACCTAATGCACGATGGGTTTATGTTATTTCTGTAAGGAAGTTACAGTGTGACTGAAGGAGTGCAGTACCTGATGTAGGACAGAACAGCACAGGTTTGGTTTGTATTTATCAGCCTGTGAATTGATGAAGAAGAAAAGTCTTGTATCAGTTTAACAAAAAAAAAATTGTTTGTGGATGGGTTCAATATTAAATTTTGACTTCAAGTATTAATTGCTTGGAGTTTGTGTGAGGAGAGTTACATTGGTATGGACTTCCTGAGCAATCATTCTGATATAGATGTAGTCTTTCTGATTTAGCTTCCAGATGTAGTATGCAACTTTTATCAGTCTTACTCTAAAAGCAAAAGTGACTTCTACTTCTGCCTGGATTTAAGGCAGATGAAGAGTCATGTCCGAATTTTTTTGAGTCCACTGCTCTGTGATTATCTACATTACAGAAACTCTAAAATGATGTAGTTATTTGTAAATTACCACTAGTTGAATTGATTTGGATATATATCTGACAGTACACCAGCTCATTATAAACTGTTTGCTTTTATGTGCAGTAAACAAAACAATTTTAATGTACACTTTCTAAATGAGTGAGGAGTAATTCATGGGCTGGAAAAGGAAATAGTACAAGAGCAGTTTCTGGCTGATTTTTGTTCTATGTAAAACATAGTATTTTAGCATACTGTTCCATGCTTTTAGTGGTGATTTGAATGTGTTTTTGTTGTTGTTAATAAAAATACTCTTATTTTATTCCCTACCTCCACTTTCTAGGAGAAATAGATACAAGGTTCTCCTTCTGTGCTGCAGCAACTCTTGCTCTTCTGGTAAGTCCTAAATCATTATGTGCATAAGAGCAAAATCTTCTGTTTGGTACTGCTGAAGTTTCTGTACGTAATGAGCTTGGTAGTATATAAAGTGCATTAGTTGCTTTTCTGACTTGCAGGGAAGGCTGGATGCTATTGATGTGGGAAAAGCAGTAGAATTCGTTTTGTCCTGTATGAACTTTGATGGAGGATTTGGTTGTAGACCAGGTTCCGAATCGCATGCAGGACAGGTGAGTTTTGCTTCATATGGAAATGTTTTAAAATTGCAAGCATTACGTACTGCCTTAAGCATTTCTTTATAGTATCTATCAAGGATGTCAACTGATAAACCTTTCTTGTTTCCAAAATGCCTGACTCTAGTACCTCAGTTAAAATAAACTAACAAATAGCTAGATAAATCTGAGAGATCTGGGACGTTACAGTGTGTGTGGGGGATGGATATCATAAGGGAACAACTTAGAGGACTGTATTTCAGTCTTCACATAGTGATGTTGAAATAGTTAGTATGAGGATTTTTTAGAGAATTTGAAATTTGTATTAATAGAGATGTTGTACACTGTGCCACAAATCATAAAACATAAAGGTCAGTTGTTGCGTATTATGTTTGACACTTATCAGCTGCTGAACTCAAATAAAAATGAGATGTGAACCTTCTCAAGGAGAAGGGAAAAAATAAAAACAACTGGTATAGGATTGCCTATATGGTCTAGATGGCTGGACCGTGTCCTACTGTTCAAGGAAGTCAGGTTAAGTAGCTGAATGCACTCTCTTCACAGCTGGTGTTTCCAGGAAGGATTAGATCTGTTGTGCATATTCACATACTCCTTGAAGTGCTGTAAAGCGCAACTCCTTTGCCCGCACAGTAGTTCAAAAGTTTTCAGGGAATATAACATTTACTTTTTTACTGTTCTTGGATAGGCGCATCCCTGTTGATGTGTGCTTTTGTTGTTGCCGTTTTGGGTGTGTGTTTTAACTAGGAAAAGGTGATAATGAGCCATCTTCAGTTGAGGCTTTGGTCTCTTGTGGTTTGTGCTTTGGCTGCTTTCCTAGTGACTGCATGAAAGGTGACCAGAGTATCGTAGAATCATAGAATAGTTAGGGTTGAAAAGGACCTTAAGATCATCCAGTTCCAACCCCCCTGCCATGGGCAGGGACACCTCCCCCTAAACCATGTCACCTAAAGCTATGTCCAGCCCCGGCCTTAAACACTGCCAGGGGTGGAGCATCCACAACTTCCTTGTATGCTGTTGCACTGTAAATGTTATTTCCCAGAAAAAAGTAAACATGGATTAATCAATGCACATATGTTACATGGCACATTGGCAGCAAGCCTGACATGGCTAGGTATAGGAGAGATTGCCAGGATAGTTAAAGATCAGGGTTAACCTGTTTCTAGAGAATGTAGTTGGTCTTTAGTCTGCTGTCTGCAAGCCGTTGGATGAGAGGCACATACAGGAATGAACCACATGCTGGATGCAGAATTTTCATATAGGCTGTATCCCACCTGCAGAAATCAGTTTGGCTCCTCTAGCTTCAGAGTCCATTATTTTAAAATAAAACTGTAGGGCTCTGCCTGATCTTTTAGAATTTTTCACCAAACCATGCATTAATGTCTTGTATTAGTAAAATCGTACTGTTCTGTAATTACATTGTATAGCTGGTATTTTATACAACACAACTGTATCAATAACATACTTTTCTAATGGAAAAGTGAAACCAAAAGTTAAAATGTGTGCTTATTTTGTATTATTTGCATGACTGTACTCCTGCTTTGAGATCTTCCTGCATTTAGTCTGCTAACTATAGTCTTTAAATACACAACCAATTTATGTCTGTAATTTTAGATCTATTGTTGCACAGGATTCCTGGCTATAACAGACCAGTTGCATCAAATAAATGTTGACTTGCTGGGTTGGTGGCTTTGTGAACGTCAGTTACCTTCTGGGGGTCTCAACGGACGACCAGAGAAGGTATTAGGTGGCTTTTTTTTGTTTGCTCAAACCTCAGCAGAGATTATTTTTTCTAAAGTGAAATACTTCTGGAAAACATCATGATTTCTATGAAATATTTAATAAACTTTTCAAAGAAGTCAGGACGTCATTTTGACTCTTAATTTTGTCACTAACATCTGTCATGCAGTCCTTAGTTACGCTTAGTTTGAGTACTCAGGTTAGGAAGATACATATATGGAAGTATGTCTTGCTGACTACTTTAACCAGTATCCTGTTTTAACAGGCCTTTAATATTTTCTGACATTAGGAATGATCTCTTCTGTAGAATTTGTACAAAAATTACTGTTTTCCTGGATGTAGATCCTGGGTATAATAGTGTTCCTCATCACACTGGGGAATTGTGTGACCTTGAATAATCTCGACTGGTAAATAGATAACCAATTAAAAATGCTTCCCCTGCTCCATCCACCTCCCTTCCCTTTCCATTGCTTCCCCCCTTGCCGCAGAAAAAAAAACCAACCAAACAACCAAAAAGTGATTGATATGAAGTTCTTTGTACTTCCTACTTCTGAAAAAGGGGCTGTGGTTTTTTAGCCTCTCCCACAGAAGGTGAAGGACACTTCAAAATCACATTCTTGTGGTTTTGTTTCTTGGAGAAGAGGTTTGAGAGAGAGACTTCCCTTTCCTGAGAAAGGGAAGTCCTCTGAAAAGAGACTCCATCCAGGAACTTTCTTGTATTTTACTCCAAGTAAGCTCTTCAAGTGTTGTTTCTCTGCAACAGTACTGTGACAGCACACTTTGTAATTTGCAGAATCGCCAATAAAATTTACAGTGTCATGTTTAAAACAAAATCAAATAATAATCTGCTTCTCTGCTTGCCAGTTACCTGATGTATGTTATTCGTGGTGGGTGCTAGCATCTTTGAAGATGATTGGTAGATTACATTGGATTGACAGAGAGAAGCTGCGCTGCTTTATTTTGGCTTGCCAGGATGAGGAGACGGGAGGATTTGCTGACAGACCAGGAGATATGGTAAATGACCCCTTACTAAGTAAGACACTTAACTGAAAATTCCAACTGGGAAAGTAAATTTTCTCATTTGAGTGTAACTCAACTTGTGATCCAGGTGTAAGCATTCTGCAGTACGTGCAGTTTGCTTTGAAGGAAAGATTAGGGTAGAGTTGCTTTTGAAGGCTTGCTTGGGCAGCACGTATTTTATATCGCACCTGCACTGTGATATTCCCCACTGAAGTCAGTTGCCCTTCCTTACAAATTCTGGCTTGGTTCTGATAACACATACCAAACAAATTGTTTCTCACAAGACTGCTTGGAAGATCTCTGTAAAAGTACTGTGTCTGGTGTTTTGTTGGTGGTGGGTTTTTTTGTTTGGTTGGTTTGGGTTTTTTGTTTGGGTTTTTGTTGGTTTGTTTTTTTTTTTGGTGGGGGGATGTGTGGAGTTTTAGGGGTTTGGTTTGTTCTCTAAAATGATATGCAAGGTGGAGTCCAGTGCAGGTGAAGTAGTCCTCGACACTCTTCATGGTTTTGCCTGATCTAAATGAGCTGTAAGGTTTTATTAAGAATCCTTATATGTTATCTTTTGTTCTGTGCCAGACCAGCAACTCCTTCTCACTGGCTATATGAGGAGGGAGGAATAAGCTTTTGTGATAACATTATGAAGAGCGTGTTGGTACAGATTTTCTGCTTGTTTGAGAGAACAGTTATGGTTTTGCTGGTCTGTGCTCTCTGGTTTAAAGAAGAAATAACGGAGATTGCCCAGGTAAAATGGCAAATAAAGCCATTTTCCTTATATTTCAAGGATGCTGTACAGATAAAATTAAAAGTATTCTGAGACTTCAGTGCAATTCTTGTAGAGCACTTGGCTGCTTATTTGTCAAAGATCACAAAGGGAAAGCCTTAGCTCATTTTATTGCAGCTGACCATGTCTTCTCCTTTCTTCACAAATGCCTTAAAAACTGAAATAGCTTTCTGTTTCTTTGCAAGCTGATACATTATTCCCATTTGGGGGAGGGGGAGAAATCTCCTCATTCTGGTCTGTCATTTGGAAAGTGTAAGGCTTTTGTATTTCTAAAGAGCTCACAGAAAGACTTTCGCTTTTCAGAATAATCCCTGAGAAGCGTGACACTTAAAATCTTTATGCTTTTCTGGCTTCAAGATTAAATTTGAGCTATTAAACTATTTTGTCTTGCTAGAAGAGCAACTTTGCAGAGCCTTTCCTTCATATCATAGAATAGTTAGGGTTGGAAGGGAGCTTAAGATCATCTAGTTCCCACCCCCCTGCCAGGGGCAGGGACACCTCACACTAAACCATGCCACCCAAGGCTCTGTCCAACCTGGCCTTGAACACCGCCAGCGATGGAACATTCACAACTTCCCTGGGCAACCCATCCCAGTGCCTCACCACCCTTACAGTAAAGAATTTCTTCCTCATATCCAATCTAAACTTCCCCTGTTTAAGTTTGAACCCATTACCCCTTCTCCTGTCACTACAGTCCCTAATGAAGAGTCCCTCCCCAGCATCCCTATAGGCCCCCTTCAGATATTGGAAGGCTGCTCTGAGGTCTCCATGCAGCCTTCTCTTCTCCAGGCTGAACAGCCCCAACTTTCTCAGCCTATCTTCATACGGGAGGTGCTCCAGTCCTCTGATCATCTTCATGGCCTCCTCTGTTCTTGTTCCAACAGTTCCATGTCCTTTTTATGTTGAGGACACCAGAACTGCATACAATACTCCAAGTGAGGTCTCACAAGAGCAGAGTAGAGGGGCAGGATCGCCTCCCTCGACCTGCTGGTCATGCTCCTTCTGATGCAGCCCAGGATGCAGTTGGCTTTCGGGGCTGCGAGCACACACTGCAGCCGGCTCATGTTCATTTTCTCATCAACCAACACCCCCAAGTCCTTCTCTGCAGGACTGCTCTGTATTTCTTCTCTGCCCAACCTGTAGCTGTGCCTGGGATTGCTCTGACCCAGGTGGAGGACCTTGCACTTGGCATGGTTAAGCTTCATCAGGTTGGCATCAGCCCACCTCACAGGTGTGTCAAGGTCCCTCTGGATGGCATTCCTTCTCTCCAGTGTATCAACCGAACCACACAGCTTGGTGTCACCGGCAAAGTTGCTGAGAGCGCACTCAATCCCACTGTCCATGTCACCGACAAAGATGTTGAACAATGCAGGCACCATTTGGAGAGTTTTTGTGTGTTATGTTAGTGGTCATTTCATATTATTTTTACCTGTTATCCATTGTTGAAGTGGGTGCTGCCATAGAAGTGTTGATACCTACAGGTTTTTGCTTTGTTCCTGTAAAAGCTCATTCCTAACAGACCTCTTGTTTTGGAGGCTTGTGGGGTGTTGTGGGGTTGGTTTGTTTGACGATGTTTGTTTTGGTTAGGATGGGGGTGTCTGTTTGTTTATTTGGGGGGGTTAGTGTGGTGTGTTTTTTGATTTGTTGTTGGACTTTTTTGTTTGGTGTTTTTTTTGTTTTGTTTTTAATTAGTTCTAGGTTCCAGTCTTGATTGGGTGTTGCGATTGCACTGCAGGTTTTGAATCACTTCACAAAAGACAGCTCTGTCATTTGTTTTTTTTGTTTGTTTGTTTTTTTTTTAAGTTCTGAGCAGCTAATTGTCAGTAATTTAACTTCAGTAGCTGTGCTTATTAGCTCTTAGTTGTCATTCAGCAGGTGTTTCCTTGTTATTTGCTTTAAAGAAGATTGCAGAAAGGGGCAGATGGCAGTAGATGTATCTTCTAGGAATTTCGGTTTCCCTGAACACACATATTGTTCATCAACAGACTGAATCTGTAGCTTCACTTGCACACTTCCCATTGGGGACCATCTCCCCTTCTGGGCCTGTCCGTCTGTCTTGCCATTCCTAAAGTGTACTGTTCATTATTATTATTTTGCTGCTCATTTATTTTACCCCTCCTCTAATGGCCATATACTCAATTCTGGGAAGGAGCACGTACATATAAGTCTGAGCTTTGACTGCACCAGTAATATGGTTGCCAAACCATTGAGGAGCAAGACTTGCTGTGATAGTGTAGTTTGAACCTTCTAGGCTGTGTCAGTGGTTGGGGATCCTTTATATGGTTCCAACTTGGTAATTTGTCTTAGTTTACTGCAGTGTAGAACCTTTGCAGCGAGATCCAGAAGTTCCACTAAAGCAAACAGGATGTATGCTGCACCAGACAGCACAGGGACTTTTGGATAGGTTTTTGGAGAATGGTTGATTAACTCCATTGACAGGATGCTTGTAATGAGACTTCATAATCTGCTGCAGTTATGTAGTGATAAGTGCTTTTAGGGAAGGTTCATACAGTGAAGGAATACTTGGATACCACATCACTGCTCCTGCCTCTTCTGGGGGTTTTTCTTGTATTTTTTACCTTCAGTTTTTTTTCACACTAGGTTGCTTCTCCCCTCATGATTTTACAGCACAGCTCTGTATTCAGAGACCATAAAAGAGCTGAAGACCGTTATAAGGTTGCTGAAGAGCAAATGGGAAATTTATGGAAGTGATACTTACAGATGATCAAACTTACTTTTAAAATCTCTATTTTTCTTTGCTTTTGCTACCCTGTGACATTTAGTAGTAATGGAGGCAAATGACTGCTTCCTGCCAAATTCAGAGTTGAAAATTGTCTTAAGAGACAACTGCCAAGCATCTCTGAGTAAATCATAGTGTTGTAAATACATGCTGTGGAAGCTGTCTTGCCTGTCAGCACAAATGAAAGTTTTGTTCAGTTGCATTGTCTCTTTCAGCCATGGGGATTTTCAGTCTCTTCCTAGCAAACAGAAGCTTCATTCCATACATGTGAAAAACTCGTATGAATGAACATTAACATGTTTGGAAACAGACACAAACTCTTTTTCTTTTTCCCTCAGGTGGATCCATTTCACACCCTATTTGGAATTGCTGGACTATCTTTATTAGGAGAAGAACAAATCAAGGCAGTCAATCCTGTCTTTTGTATGCCAGAAGATGTCCTTCAAAGAATAAATGTACAGCCTGAGCTTGTGAACTAAGCCTCATAGAGACAAAAGGTTGATATGCCCACTTGCTTTGGTTCTACTGATTTAAGTAATCTCATCTCTGAAACTGTTATCATACTCTTCTTTGAGATGTTTACATTGCAAAGTAAAGCAATAGCTTTACTATTGGCTTTGTCACTTTGTAAACTGTATCAGAACAGGCTGCTTCTAATAATCTGAGTGTAACTTGTTCTTTGGTTGTATATAAGAGATGGAGAAACACTTCCAGTGTGTATCTGAATACATGGTGGGCTTTTTTTTTTTAATATTCAAGTCAAAGCAATAGTGTGAATGTTTAATTTTTGTATTCCTGTGATACCAACCATTCTCACACCTGTCCTTCAACAAGCATGTTTTGATGCCGGATCACAGAAAGCACTTTAAAAGAGTATGGAAAAAAAAAAAATCAAACCAAACCAACCTGCAAACAAAACCCTACTTAAGCCATGCACTTAATGTTGTGCACTTGTGTATGTAATTGTTCCTGTTCACATTTGCCATCACTTTTATATACTGAGAGGCAAGTTTTTTCTTCTGGTAGTAATTGATTCCAGTGAAAACAAAAATTATTGTTCCATTAAGCATATAAATGTCTTCACTTACTGATGAGTCCCTTAGGCAGAATTTCTCTCATATTTGAAATAGAGTGTACCTTGAGTATCTGTAGTGAAATTTGCTAACATTAAGCATTCTAGAGAAGGTCTATAGGACAGTAACTTATATGGAATATAGAGTTGATGCTAAATTTGTTGCTGAGTTGAAATCCTGTTTTCGTAGCTTTTAAGACAGTAATTGCCAGCACTTCATTATGGTGTAATGAGAATAAAACTAGGCATGGAAAATACTTGTTTTCTGAAGGTTTAAGTCCTCTTTGTCTTCACAGAAGCCCTAAAATTGCCTTTTAATTTACATTCCTCACACCCTGGCTGAGAGTGAAATACATAATAAAAGGTAATTGTGACGGGGAGACAGTCTTTGCTACTCTCTGTACTTAAGAAGGTCTACATTTGTTTCAAACACTTTTAGAAGCCATCTGGTTAGTTTTATCCATCCTGTTCATGTTGGTAGAGTGTAAGGTAGACCTGGACTTTTTGGTAGACCTTTACTTGTAGAGAATTTCAAAGAGAGAATGGTCATGTGAATGCTTAAGTATTTCTAATAAATGTTTTAAGCTTTCTCTACAGGCTTTTAGGTAAGGTAAGAACCCTGCTCTTCTTAAACTGTCCAGTTGCCTGATGAATTAGTTTCCTTCTCAAGGTTTGGAAAAAAGTTAACAGTAGGCTGTGTTGAGCGTGAGGTAGCGAGAACACCAATCAGGTTTTATCCAACTATAAAGTGTAACAGAAAATTTTAAATTATTTTTTTCTTATTCCAGGTTACTACTGCAAATGCCACTTCTTTTCATCTAAGGAAACATTGTTCAGTACATAGGAATTTGCTATTTTTCCATATTGTGTAGACAGAATAGAATCATCTTCAGAATTTCTAGTCTAGTATAGACTTGAGACACCCTGAGAATTAGTATGTGGGTGATACTGCATGACAGTGTAGAACATTTAACTGTAGGTTGAAATCCTGTTAATGTATTGGAGTTTTTTTCTGAAGAAGGTCTGATCAACTTCATTTCCTAAGTCAGCTGTTACTTGTAAAGATCTTAAAAGATTATAGGTTAGAAAAGAGGTATGTGCACAAACTGACTTCTTAAGAATATTCTTCCATTCTTTACATCAGTTCTTTAAAATACTGTATTTGCAGAAGCCATCACAGTTTTTCTTATGCAAAGAAAGTCATGTTTTCTGTTAAATGTCCAGTGAAAAAATCAGTTTCTCGGTGTGTCTGTGTTATGTCTTATGTCATTTTTGTGTGAAATCCATTGTTACTGTCTACCTCTATTTTGTTAAAAGTACTAATAGGATTTTTCTGAGCTTATGTAGTTAACTTTGCTGTAATTAATCAGCTGTTCTCAGTCTTTGGTTACTGGTCCTTTATTAAAGGCTTTCAGAAATACGTACTTTCATAACCTTTTTTTTTTTTTTCCCCATGGAAATATTCATATGGAAAGATCCCAACATTATATGAGTACTTGATTTTAAGTACTGTAGCATAGCCAGTATTCCCAGCAATAAATATTGCAAGATACTGTATGAGAATTTGTGAGAGAATAGTGAATAATCTGGGTACATAAAATTGTGTGTCTGTAGATATGTTTATTCAAAGAAAATGAGAAGGGAAGAGGGATCAACAGCTATTCTGTTCCCTTCAAGAACATGGTCCAAGTCCAGAGGTATGTGCTTTATTCCAAAGATGATTCTTCTCAGTTTTCTTAAGGCAGCTTGGTTAAGGTAGTTCATCCTTGTGATCTGTGACCATACAGAAGGAAGGAAGGTGTGTTATAAATGTAGACCATTAATTTGCTGAAAGTTGTAATAATGAAGAGAGGAGAAGCACTAAGGGTTTGTACTCATTATAGTTGAGCAGTCAGATACCATGTGTATATGATAACTATGTAACCATTAGGTTAGATAAACCCAAATGTCCCTGAACATAGTGTCCAGAAATGCTGATACAGCTACAAAATGGTGTTAAATTACAGAAGGGCCCCAATTATGCTGGGCTGCATCCTGCCCCTTATCTATAGGGCTGTAAATTCCCAAAGACAGTCAAGAGGGGGGTGAAAGAACCAGCAAAGAACATGCGCCGAGGGAAGAAGGTAAAAAGTTCAACCTCAAGAAGTCTGTATAAAGGTCACTGAGGAAGACTCTTACTTCATCCCGAGACCCTCGCCCAAGACCACCAGGAAGCAGTGCGCATGCGGGAAGGACTTGCAAAATTAATTAGCATACGAAGCGGGAGCAAATTTATATATTACAATATCCTAATGAATATGCATGTATAGGCTCTATAAAAGAAGTAACTGTAAAATCCTCGGTGTGCGTGTTGGTGGAGCAGTGACTCCCCGCGCACCCAGCGCTGCTTTGTTTATTGCCTTTTTTTTTTTGTATTAAAACACAATAAATTACCTTTGATTTATGACTACGATCATTTATAACAGGTGGAAGATGGACTTTGCTTTTGTTTCTGCCTTTCTTGTCATATGCTTTGATTTCTGTCAGAGAAGAGATAAAGGGTCTAACACCAGCTGCAGGAATCTGAATGCACTCTGAATTGATGGAAAGATCAGTGTAGGACTTGAAATTGAGGACAGAGGCAGTAGCTGGAATGGGCACCTGCAGCCTGCCATCCTTTGCTCTGCAGTGACACTGAAATTCCTGGTACTAGGCTGACACTCGCTGATGAGAAAGCATGTGCTGTCTGAACTGTGAGCAGATGCCAGCAGAGGAGCTGCAACTGCTGTAATATCAGTTGTGAAGCTGAATATCCATCACACTGCAGTCGTCCATGAAGAGCTGTGGGCTGTTGCAGGCTGGCTTGTGTTTAGAGTGTTTTATAATGCAGGTGTGTTACATTCCAAGGACAAATCTTGTCCAGTCAGAATGTTTATTGGTACGGTTTTAGTGGTGTGTATGCATGCTAATGCACCAAGTAGTGTCACAGTGTGCTAAGGACACGTTTTAACACAATTCTAGATGTACACAAGCTTTATGGTTGTTATTGGGATCTTTTAGTACCTAAACTCTTGAGCAGGGAGGACGCGGCTGGGATGCTGCTGGAACAGTTTCTGGATGCTGAAGAATGGATGTGGGACAAATTGCGTGTAAATGCTTCGCTCCCGTTTTTAGGAGTTCTCTTTCCTTGCGCCCCTGCGTCACCCCTTGCGCTGCGTGTTCAAAGCGGCACTGGTCGCATGCCCGGCAGCGCTGTCTCCGGCAGACCGAGCGCCGGCAGCGCTGGGCAGGGAGGGGACCGGACGCCGCTTGTGTCCGTGTGCGGCGGGGGCGGGCGGCGCACGGCGCGCGCGTCCCCTCAGCGACAGCCGCGGAGTGGTGGGGGTGTGAGAGCTGGGAGCAGGCGCCGCCATTTTTGTGGGCAGCGGTGGCCGTTCGGGGCGAGACGGCGATGTTGAAAGAAAGCAGCAACGCGGACGTGTGCAGGCGGGAGGCCACCTCGGCCACCTCGGGGTCCTATACCGGCCGCTGCTCCTCCACGTCGGGGTTGGGAGCGCGGGCGGAGCGGCCAGCCCGCTATACCCTTGGGCTGCTGCATACGCCGCGGAGCGCGACGGGCAGCACCGGAGATCTCTCCAGCGACGGGGCGAGGCCGGGCAGCTCAAGCGGGGCAGGCCTCCCTCCCAGCCAGGTTGCCGGGATGAAGGCGCCGGTTTCTGAAAGAGGAGGTGGGGTGCTGCGTTGCCCTCTCCGTCCGGGTCCTGGCCGATTTCTTCTGTCGCCCTCTGTTTCGGTCTGTCTTCGCAGCATATCTTCTCCTTAGAGACCTTTCCCTGCCCCCCCCCCCGCAAACCATCAAGACAATGGTGGTCGTTCTTCACACTTCTTTAAATCTTCATTATTTTCTTTATGTGAGATTTCTAGATAGCATTTTCTCAGTTTCCTGATGGGTTCAATAATTAGGTTTGAATTACAACAGAGTATTGCTTTGCTAGACACCTGAAGAGTGTTCAGGTGGTTATGGGGTTTGGGTTTGATTTTTTTTTGTGGTGTTTTTTCGGTAATTTTTTTTTCTTCAGTTTTTTATGTCTTTTTTTTTTTTTTTTTTAATGTGTATGTAGTTTTAAGTGCTGTTATCCTCCATGTGTTGTAAAGATGTTGGGGTCCTAAAATGTGACATTGCTATTTCCATCCTCCACATAAAGCTGCTGTTGGCCCCAGGCTGCTGGCTCCTGCTGAGGACATGGCCCCTCAGCTCCTGGTTGCTGAACATGTGTGCACCAGGCAGTACATAGATTTTGATCCTACCATGAATCTCTATTTTGGCACAGAAAAAAATGGTTCCAATTGTATGTTTTCCAGTGAAAACAACTATAAAAGAGCTGGAAATTATTTTAACACTTGCTGGAATGCATTCTGAAGTGCATACATCTTCCTTACATGTAAACTGGGAGGGAAGCAAGGTGGTTTTGGGTAATGTACATGATCAGTCATGAATCCTAAAAAGATCATAGGATCATAGAATCATAGAATAGTTAGGGTTGGAAGGGACCTTAAGATCATCCAGTTCCAACCCCCCTGCCGTAGGCAGGGACACCTCACAACTTCATCAGCCCCCCTCATAAGCGTGTCAAGGTCCCTCTGGATGGCATTCCTTCCCTCCAAAATATCAACCGAACCACACAGCTTGATGTCATTGGCAAACTTGGTGAGGGCGCACTCGGTCCCACTGTCCATATCACTGACAAAGATGTTGAACAAGACCGGTCCCAACACTGATCCCTGAGGGTCATTACTCATTGCTGATCTCCAGCTGGACATTGAGCCATTGACCACAACTCTTTGCGTGCGGCCATCCAGAGAGTTCTTTATCTACCGAGTGGTCCACCTGTCAAATTGATGTCTCTCCAACTTGGAGACAGGGATGTCATGTGAGACGCTGTCAAACGCTTTGCAAGACAACAAACAAACAGAATTTCAATTTGAGTAGTGCATAACTTGTTAAATGCTGGTTTTAAAAGATACCCATAGATGGTTCGGTTCATCTGATCTTTAAAATTACTTTTTTCCTCATGTTATGCCAGAAGAGCAAAGTCTTCTCTGCTAAAATTCTGAGTGAACTTATGACAAAACCTAAGCGAATGTTTTTTTTAAAAAACCATCACTATACATTGCAATGCTTATTTGTCCGCTCTTAAAAAAACAACCAAAACCCCCAAACAAAACAGTCTGAACTAATGATGTTTTTTTGGTTTGTTTTTTTTTTTCCAGATGTCACAGTTTTGTAAGATTTCAAAAAAACAAGCAGCTCCCACCAAAAAACCAAACAATATTGTCAGTATTTTTGTACCAACCATGAGGAAATATCATGCCATTAATGGGTCATCTGAGGACAGTGCTGAAGTATTCTGTCTTGTAGATCTATTTTTAATTTAATAGAAGGAGCAGAAACGTTTGGGCTTGGATGTCTCTTAATACCTAGAATTTTGTAACTGTTAAGTGGAATAACTGTTTCTATTTTAATTCATTTTTATGCAACTTACAGCCATTATTCAAGCTAAATTAAGAATACGATGTTGGTTTTAGTCATCTCAAGAGAACTGAAAATAAATAAATAATTTGTTAAATAGAAAAATGATCTGAGAGATTTTGCAGGACTTAAAAGTAGAGATAAATCTGAAGATATGTGTGTAAAAGAAACTGCAGGTAACAAATACTTCCCAGATTATTGTATGATTTCTGAGAGCTGCACCCCATAAATTCCAAGGCAGATCATTCTCAAGCGGAGGAGGTTTTAAGCATGGTTCTTTATTTTCTTTAATTAAAAAAAAAGACTGTGAGCTTCAAAAATAAATAAACCCATAAACACGTGCAGTTTCAGGTACAGACTTAAAAACTGATAGACAAATGTAAGATGGAGCTGACATCACATTCATTAGAATATGAAATTATGTGTGGTACAGTGACTTCTACTGTAGTATTTCTGTCTAGCAATATAAACAATGGCTTTCATTGGTGCTGTAAGTTATGTCATTGTGGAAAATAAGCATTGGTAAGGGTTTGATTTCAAAACAGACTGATTTTTATTTTATTTCATAATTTGGAGAGCTTCTGTGACATTAGAGGTTGTTGCTTGGATACCTCTCTAGTAAAAAAAATAGAGTTTTCAAAATGGTATATTTATGTATTGCTTTCTGAATAAAAAAAATTCTTTTTTTTTTTTTTTCTCCTCCCCCTTTCAGAATCTTATTTTGGGGACAAAAGTTCTTGTGTAGAAAACACTAGCACATTGAATCTCACGAGTTCTTCTGTGCGAGGCCTGAATAGCACATGTGTAGGAGAAACACCCCTCTCTTCTACTAGATCTGTTTGCAGAAGCCATACGCCTCTTATGGGGTATTCAGGTAAGATTAACAGCTATTAAAGGAGATAGTCCTACTTACATTTCTTACATTATTTTATTAACCACACTTTATTTTTTTATGTGATCCACTAAGTTACTGAAGTGTATTTAAAACTCAGAACATAATGTGTTTTGTACTACAGAGGATGCCTGCCAATACAAGATGCACCCATAGGGGAAAATGCTACATTAGATACTTGAGTAGATGTCTTGGTATTGAAACCTCTTGTCACTCTCCATTCATGTATAAATTATCACTGTAGTTATAATTCAGGCTTTTTTCAAATTGTCCAAAATGGATTTATTTTTGTGGCCATGTTGGTTTGTGTGGTGACTGAATTGAAGATCCAAAATTTGTGCACATTGCTAATCAAGGTTTTTTCTTAGGCTTGTAAATGCTTTGTACATTGTATATCATGATGTCATTCTCGGGTCTCTTGATGCAAGTTTTACGTGGTTTGCATTGGCATCTTCAAAGATGTAGAACACTAGATCTTCAGAGGAATGCATACACATTGGGTATGAGCTATTAATGAAAAAGTTGTGCTACAGGTTAATGATGTCTTGTACCAGGTTATGTGCATCTGTGTGCTCTGGTAGTGCAGAAGTGATGGGATTCGAAGTTCTTCAACCGATTAATCAGTTCGATCTTTAGTGTTCTTAAAGTTGTTTAATTGTAATTCTTAGAGGCAATGTAATTATTCAAAAGTTTATTTTAAAAAATTACCTATTCCTGATAAGAATATAAACTGGCTTTCCACTTGCCACTGAATTACTGTTTTGCAAAATGTAAGTAACATGAAGTGTGGGATTTCCTACAGCTGTTGTGATGGCAGTCTTCTTTGTGACTACTCCAGGAATTGTAAAATTGGAGTAACTATGATGCTGAGACCCACAGAGCAGATTTCTGTAGACGTTATGCAACTTAACAGTGAAACAAGATCACTTCTTCAGTTTCCTTTGATTTTACTTGTGTGTTCTTTAGCCTGGAGAAGTTGATTTTTTTTCTGTTTTGTGTGTGGCAGTTCTTAATCAATCCTTCACTGATCTTTAATGACTACAGCGTATCTAGAATCTCACATTCTGCTATATAGCAAAGTGCATATAGCAGCTGCTTTCTGTAGTGTTATAGTTACTTCAGTGTTGCTCAGCAAGTTACACATTTGCTCGTTTGAATAGCACAGTCTCTCAATCTTTGGTCGCAGATTTCCAAACAAAACATTTTTAGTAGCTTCTCCAGTAGAATTTGTAAGAATGCAATACCATTTTGCAAATACGAACCAAAAATTAGATGAGATACCAAAAGAAGCAGTGTATACACATTTTTGGTTTTTCATAGACTAGGAGAATTTCAGTACACCAAATAAAATGACATCAACCCATTACAAGAGCACTGCTTCTTAAATGTGGAACATAATTTGGTGTGTTGGGACTTTATTACTATTGGTTAGACATGTTGTTGCACTGATTTGTGATGGCAGGCACCTAGAGCAGAGCTGGGGAGAAGTGGGAGGGCCAACTCATTTCGTTCAACTTCTCATCACCCCAGTTCTGATTGCGGATGATACCTCATCTCCGAGGCTGTCCAACTTCCCAGGTCGCAGCTTAGCTTTTAGGTGCCAGAAGAGTAATGCTAGGACAGTTGGGTTTTAATTTGGTGCTAATTAAACTTCTGTTTATTAGCAGAAGTGGTCTGAAGTACTGTATGAAGTGGTGTGGGAAGAGTGAGACGACGGAATATGTCAACCTTTGTCTCCAGTCAGCTGTACTGCATTAAACCATAGTTGAACGAAAATTAGGCCCAGTTTTGAAATTTCAGCTATTTGACTGAATTACTTGAGATGAGGAATCACAGATCTGTTCAAGTTAGATAAAAACATCAGGTTTATTTTAGGTCTGTAGTACAATCCCAAAGTAGATTTGCTGTGTTGTGTTGGGCAAATTGCTAAAGCAGTTGAGTTGGTGGTTTTATCTGCATGGGGGGAAAAAAAGAAACTAGGTAAGAAAATGAGGGTTAGTGTCTTCAGGAAGGAAGGCATTAAGGCGTTAAGGAGCTTAATTTTCACACTTAGTCTTTACAAGGGATGTCTTGGAGAGGTAGCTGGGTATTTGAAGGAGGAGATGACATTTGTTGAGGTTGTGATGATATTTGGGAAAATGCAAGCTGAAACAATTTTCAGATACCAAAAATGATAAAAAAAACTCCACACCAAAATAAAAATCTAAATACTGGGACTCAAGCGTACCATATAGATAGATATTAGAATAGTTTAGCATAAAATCAGATAAAATATATATATTTATATATGAAGACATTTGTTTTCCCTAACTTGATCTAAGTTCCCTATCTAAGATCTAAGCAACCTCGATCAGAGTTGTGCCTTTAGTGGAATATTAAGTTACAGTATCTCTCTGCAATTAATACATCTGGTTTTAACTAATGGTAATAGCTATGCATCATTTGAATTTAAATGGCAACTGTTTAATAATAGCCATGCCTTGTGGCATGTAATAAACATCGGTTCTTTGTTTAGCACAGAGGTAGTGACTCAGAAAGTGTTTTCAGTTGCAACAGAGATGTGATTAGTTCTGACAATCTTTAATGAATGCATTCAGTCAGTCTTTTAATGTAAGAGTGTGATGATCATGCTTTGGAAAGTGCTTTGCCCGTATGGTGTGGCAAGTAAGGAGTTCAGCAACCAGGATTTTTAATTTTTAATGAAATTTGTTAAATTGAATGGGATTTCCATTATATGGGAATACAAATACATATTTCACTTGGGATGTCAAAGACTGATTCTGTGAACTTAAAGGAATGGCTTGTAACCGAATACATGCAACTTTTTTACAGTTACATCCTCATCTGCAGTCTCTACTCATACTGCTGCGTCAGTTATTGTAGCTGTAGTAGAAGGAAGAGGCCTTGCCAGAGGTGAAGTAGGAATGGCCAGTATAGACTTAAAAAATCCTGAGGTGATATTATCACAGTTTTCAGACAATACAACTTATGCCAAGGTATTGTTGCATATACTTAATTGCTGTGTCCCTTCCTGGCTAATTATGACTTTCTGCCTTAAAAAAGCTTATGACTAATGGGAATGTAATAGTTTGTAGAAGAAACTTCTCAAATGTGAAAGTAACAAGTTCTAGAAAATGTGCAGTGTTGAAAGTACTGTTTTCCTTACTGTGCATCAGGTTTTAGATGAAGGGGAAAGAATGTTCTGCAAAACAAAAATAGCCTTTGCAAAAACCAGTGTGCCTGAACTGTTGAGGAAGTGAGATGCCTGGTTTTGGGCAATATGTGGTAGTAGAACTTGCAAATATTTTTCATCAGGTAGAACAGCTCTGAGAGCAGAACAGCATGAATGGTATCATAGGGTAGGGTAACTGTAGGCCTGGCTTTGTTTGAGTGTGAACTGAGCTTGCAAAGGGTTATTGAGAGGGTTTGGACTCTAGAGGATTTAATGTCAGAATTTTGAAATGTATGTCTGTCATGGGTTCAGCAGCAGCAGTCATTTTTTCTCCTTCGTAGTAGCTGGTGCAGTGCTGTGTTTTCAATTTTTGGTCTGGGAACAGCGCTGATAACACCGATGTTTATAGTTGTGGCTTAGAATGTTTTGGCCTGACCAAGGACTTTCTGAGTCTCATGCTCCGCCAGGGAGGGGGGGGAAGCCGGGAGGAGGCAGAGACAGGACACCTGACCCAAACTGACCAAAGAGGTATTCCATACCACAGCACGTCATGCCCAGGATGTAAAACTGGGGGCAGGAACCTGGAAGAGTTCAGTTCACAGCTCGGTCGTCGAGTGGTGAGCAATTGTATCCTCTTTCCTTGTATTTCCCTGGTCATTGTTGTGGGTGGTGGTGGCAGTGGTGGTTTGTGTTATACCTTAGTTACTGGACTGTTCTTATCTCAACCAGTGGGAGTTGCATTTTTTGATTCTTCTCCCAATTTCCCCCCCCCCCCCCCCTCGGAGTGGGGGGGAAGAAGGAGGGGGAAGTGAGTAGTCGGGCTTTGTATTAGAAGGGGTGAGCTATTGTATTCTTCCCTTGTATACCGTCTCATTATTATTATTGGTGGTAGCAGTAGTGGTCCTGTGTTATACTTTAGTTACTAAACTGTTTTTATCTCAACCTGTGGGAGTTGCATTCCTTTCATTCTCCTCCCCATCTACCTGGGAGCAGGGGGAAGAAAGAGAGGGGAGTGAGTGAGAGAGCAACTGCGTGATTTACGGCTTAAACCACGACAATGTCCTATATTGGGGTAATGGAACTTCCATTAATACAATTAAAAACTTTCTGATTTTGTATGTGTCTGAAACAAAGCAAGAAAATCCTAAGCCTAAACAAGAGTTTTGTCTTTTATCCCACACGACATCCTTGTCTCCAAGTTGGAGAGACATCAATTTGATAGGTGGACCACTCAGTGGATAAACAACTGGCTGGATGGCCACATGCAAAGAGTTGTGCTCAATGGCTCAATGTCCAGCTGGAGACCAGTAACGAGTGGTGTCCCTCAGGGATCGGTGTTGGGACCGGTCTTGTTCAACATCTTTTTGTAGGTGACATGGACAGTGGGATTGAGTGTGCCCTCAGCAAGTTTGCCGATGACACCAAGCTGTGTGGTTCGGTTGATATGTTGGAGGGAAGGAATGCCATTCAGAGGGACCTTGACACGCTTGTGAGGTGGGCTGATGCCAACTTGATGAAGTTTAACCATGCCAAGTGCAAGGTCCTCCACCTGGGTCGGAGCAATCCCAGGCACAGCTACAGGTTGGGCAGAGAAGAGATTGAGAGCAGCCCTGCGGAGAAGGACTTGGGGGTGTTGGTTGATGAGAAAATGAACATGAGCCAGCTTCAGTGTGCACTTGCAGCCCCAAAAGCCAACTGCATCCTGGGCTGCATCAGAAGGAGCGTGACCAGCAGGTTGAGGGAGGTGATCCTGCCCCTCTACTCTGCTCTTGTGAGACCTCACTTGGAGTATTGTATGCAGTAGGTGAAGTTCCCAATGACTGGAAAAAGGGAAATATAACCCCCATTTTCAAGAAGTGGAAAATGGATGAGCCAGGGAACTACAGACCAGTCAATATCACCTCAGTGCCTGGCAACATCTTGGAGCAAATTTCCTGGAAGGCATGCTAAGGCACATGAAAAACAGCAAGGTGGTTGGTGACAGCCAGCATGGCTTCACTAAGGGGAAATCCTGCCTGACCAATGTGGTGGCCTTCTATGATGGGGCTACGGAACTGATGGACAGGGGTAGAGCAGTTGATGCCATCAACCTGGACTTGTGCAGATCTGGTGTCCTCAACATAAAAAGGACATGGAACTGTTGGAACAAGTTCAGAGGAGGGCCACGAGGATGATCAGGGGACTGGAGCACCTCCCGTATGAAGATAGGATGAGAAAGTTGGGGCTGTTCAGCCTGGAGAAGAAAAGACTGCGTGGAGACCTCAGAGCAGCCTTCCAGTATCTGAAGGGGGCCTATAGAGATGCTGGGGAGGGACTCTTCATTAGGGACTGTAGTGACAGGAGAAGGGGTAACGGGTTCAAACTTAAACAGGGGAAGTTTAGATTGGATGTGAGGAAGAAATTCTTTACTGTAAGGGTGGTGAGGCACTGGAATGGGTTGCCCAGGGAAGTTGTGAATGCTCCATCGCTGGCGGTGTTCAGAGCCAGGTTGGACATAGCCTTGGGTGGCATGGTTTAGTGTGAGGTGTCCCTGCCATGGCAGGGGGGTTGGAACTTGATGATCCTAAGGTCCTTTCCAACCCTAACTATTCTATGATTCCATGATTGCATAAATATTCTGTCTCAGTCAGCTTGAACTGAAATTCACTCCATTCACAGCCAAGTGTTCTGAATACAGAACTAAGTATCTTAATTTGGAGAGTAATATCTCTGCTTTATGCATCACAAGCATTAGTAAAGCATCTAATGGTTTTGTTGTCATTATGCATGCTAGAAAATAATGTGGCTTGTAGGATCTTTACAATATTTGAAGAAATAAAAACTAATTTTTATTAGAACAAGTAGCTTTGACTCAGAATATAAACATCCATCAAATGTATTTACTAAAACATATGTTGACTTTGTTTTAATCAGGAGTACTTTTAAAGCTTATCCTGATCTTGACACACATGGGTACATATTAAACCTGGCAGCTACAGAAGTACTTCTGTAATACACAGTACTAAAATTCAAAATGAAATGTGCACCTTAAAAATGTGGGTGCATGAGAAAATGTCAAGGTTCAGGTGATGATGTGGCAACTTAAATAACCATTCTCTTAAAGGTGTGAAAGTGAAAACCTGATCTACTAGTACCTAGGAAAAAATCCAGTCCTGTGTAAGCAAAAGAATACTAAGAGTAGAATCTTGCAAGGAAATGTTGGATTAATTTTATGGATGTTGTTTAATGGTTTCATAATGATTTCAGCTACTTCTAAGTGTAAAAACCTTTCTTTTCAGCTAGCAGTAGCTGTGTTTAGATTCTCCCCTGTTCTACCGTGTCAAGGTTAAGGACCGTGTTAGGGTCCCATGAAATTTATTTTTGTCAAACTGGGAAGTATTTTAGCTGCCCAAACTCCTTCCCTATCCCTTTACTTTTGATTTTTGTCTTGCGTTTAATGATAAAATGCTATTACTTCTCTTAAGGCTTGTATTTTTTCTTTAAATTATGATAACACAACTTTTTTCTCTGTTACTCAGGCTTGTAACTTGTGAAGTTTACGTCTTCTATTACTGCTTGTCAGGCCTGGACCGGATTGTTCAATGTTTTCCTCCCTTACTATTCTAAAAGATGGCATTTTTATTTGTATACATATCTTTGTATTTTTCTGTTTAGATTACTGAGTTCTTCAGTCTGTGGGCATACCTGATACTGTATTGACCATCCAGTCAAAAAAACCCCAAAATCCCAAACAAAGAACCTCAAAACAAAACCAACTCAACTCTCAGAACTTCTCCCCAGAGGCGCTACATGGCTTAGTTTCATATCACATTCTGTAACACGTTTAACAGTACTGTCTTATCTGCTGATCAGCTGCTTTTTTACAGTGTCACTATCCATATTTTGCTAGTGATTGATATAAAACTTATTGTATTTTATTTTTCTTGTGTACCCTTTTATTTTTGAATGTTCTGTTAATTAATTCAGTGAAGTTTTCTTGTATTCTGTAAGTTCCTTAAGGTTCGCTTTATCTGTGGTGCCTCTGAAAAAAACTTTCTAATGATTATCAGACACGATGGGCAGCAGCAGCAGCAGCTTTCCCTCCCACCCTACAATGCCCTTATATTATATATTTTGTGTATATTTTTTTTATGCTTGTTCACCTTTCCATTTTTACCTGTCCCTTCTATCACATCTGTCATGGTATAAGCCCAGCCATAACTCATGCAGCCGCTCTCTCACTTCCTCCCCTTCCTCCCCCCCGCTCCCGGAGGGATGGGGAAGAGAATCGAAAGAATGTAACTCCCATGGTTTGAGATATGAATAGTCCAGTAACTAAGGTATAACAAAAACCACTGCTGCTACCACCAATAATAATAATGATAAGGGAAATAAGGGAACAGGATACAACTGCTCACCACCTGGTGACTGATACCCAGCTCAACCCAGCAGTGATCTAACTCTTCCAGGTCCTTGCCCCCAGTTTTTGCATCCTGGGCATGATGTGCTGTGGCATGGAATACCTCTTTGGTTAGTTTGGGTCAGGTGTCCTGTCTCTGCTTCCTCCCAGCTTCCCCTCCTCCCTGGCAGAGCATGAGACTCAGAAAGTCCTTAGTCAGACTAAACATCTCATCAGTAACTAAAAATATCTGTGTTATCAGCGCTGTTCCCAGGCCAAAAGTCAAAAACACCGCGCTGCACCAGCTACCAAGAAGGAGAAAAAATGGCTGCTACTGCTGAACCCAGGACAACATCTTAACTTCTAAGCACTTAAAGTTTTTTCATGTTTCTTCCTTGAGAATATGTGGATGATTATATAAATGCAAAATGTTTGTTCTCTCTTATGAAGTAAATAAATAGAAAAGCGTTTAGTGTACTTTGAATCCCTGCAGCAGGTGTGTAAAAATGAGAGAAATGCTAGGAGGTTACAAGAAAGTCTAAAGCAAGTCTCAGTCAAAAGATTATTAATATTCAGACATGTTACATTTCTTCATCTTCCAGAGCACCATTAACATTACAGCTGCAAGCCCAGAAAGCTGCTATCTGTTGAAAATAAGTCCTTCTCCTATCTTAGCTATGGAATACAGTTCTGGATATTTATCTCTTGCTTCGACAACTGACATGTTTTGGTGTTGGACAGGGAATAGATACCTGTATTTTTTGTTAATGTGATTTCATGTATATTTAGATACCCATATCTTTAGATATGGATAAATTTTACTCAGTATAGCACTCATCAGAAAGTTTGGTCTTTATTCACAATATTTACACATATTTGTAATTTTTAAAATATAAGGATGCTGTAGTTCTTCATTGCTGGTTCATATTTTAGATTATATATGGATTTTCACTGATTTTTATCATTTTTTTTGTTCAGGTCATTACTAAACTCAAGATTTTAACACCACTAGAAATCATAATGTCAAACACTGCTTGTGATGCAGGGAACACAACAAAATTGTTCAGTCTGATAACAGAACATTTCAAGGTAAGCTCTTAAATTTCATTCAATATTTTAGAGTTCTTGTTGATCACTTTTATGTGATTGTTGATTTGAGAGCTTTCCACAGCTTGTAAAACCCTGAATGCAATCAGATTTTGTGTGGTTTATGATATTTGGGCCTAATTTTACCATGGTAAAGAATAATCTAAATGCAGTTCCAGCACTAGTAGATCTAACCTTAACAATTGCAGAGATAAGTATATTTCTGATTAAAGACCCAAGTTTCAAATTTATAGTATTGAAATAATTTGAGCAATACCGAACCTAGGAAAGACTCAGAGGTTAAAAAAAATCAAGCAGTTTACTTTGCTCCTTTTCTGTTCTCTCAACCTGATAAATAGATAGGGCTAATGTATCACAGATAAGGAGAAAGAGCACCGCAGGGTGAAAGAGCATGAGATAAATAGTGTATGTAATTTATAAGAGTCAAAGCCTCAGAAGTTTTAAAAAACTGTATTGAATACTGCTTTAATTGCCCCCTTGTCTGTACTGCTGATGGCCTCTTCATGAGTCCTTTTCTACTTCCTGAGCTCTCCTCTTTGTTTTGCATACACTGGCTGCACATCCCACGCATTCCATTACATTAACCTGTGTATCTTTATTGCCAGTTTATCATTGAGAGCTTGATAATGATCCTTTGAACTTAAACCTTGGAAAGATAAAACTGCAGTCTCAATGTCAGCATTGATGCTACCATGAAAGTAACTTTCCATAAAGTCATTAATTTTAACCAAATCCAAGTTCTTTGGCTTGTTCTTGAGAGCAAGAGCAGTATCCAAGAAAAAACCTATGTTAACTTGCTCAAATCAGTAGTATGAGCCTATTTATATGTACTTATTAGCAAAGAGAAGGAAAGATGAGTGACAGTAGCATGGCTTGCTTGTGCTAATAAACTAGAATGAATACTTACACAGATTGCTAAACCAAATGATAGATTTTCTTGGGAACACATATCACTAGAAAAATAGAGAAGTCTGTCTGATGATAAAATCTTTGTAACTTTTAAAACTATCTGCTTCCCCCCCCATCTTTACAGAATGTGACTTTTACAACTGTGCGAAGAAAATATTTCAATGAAACTAAAGGTTTGGAATATGTAGAACAATTGTGTGCATCTGAATTCAGCACCGTTTTCATGGAGGTTCAGTCAAAGTATGTTTAAATAAGGAAAAACCACACGGTGTTCAGATAAGTTTTTAACAGCTTTTTGCATACTTAGCATGCAAGTCGTGTGGGTTGGTGCAAAAGCTAGAAAATCAGAAGAGACCTGTTCTTTTATTCTGCCCTCCAGTGTTTCTGATACATCTAGAAACTTACATAGAAAGCCCATTACAGCCTCTTTTTTTTTTCCTGTGGTTTTTTTTTTTTTTTTTTTTTTTTTTTTCATAGCTTTCCACTTTCTCCTCTTTGTTTTCCTTGTACCAACAATTTTAAGTAGTGGTCCTTGGTGACCTGGGTCTTCAAGTCATGTACTGAAATATGTATGTTTGAAGTACCAGGCATATAGTGTGGGGTGTCAAGTGTACAGACAGTCAAACATGAATATTTTATTTACATGCATGCACTATTCATGGGTTAGTGCATACCTAAAACATACTGTGTTTTCAGTGCTGTCAATCCCAGTAGTTGTCAAACACAAGTGTGAATGTAATTTCTGTAGTGCAGCGCTTGGTTTTGTGGTGTTTCAATAGCCCTGTTCAACATTCATTAAAGACTGTTTCTTTCCAAGGTATTATTGTCTTGCAGCTGCTGCAGCTTTGCTAAAATATGTAGAGTTTATTCAGAATTCAGTTTATGCTCCTAAATCGCTCAAGGTGCGTTTCCAGGGGAGTGAGAAAACAGCCATGATAGATTCATCATCAGCACAAAATCTGGAATTGGTGATTAATAACAGAGATTCTCGGTAAGAATATTTAAGTTTACAAATTGCATTTTTTAAAGTTGTATTTCACCAAGTGTTCTTGATGTTTGTGTCAAAGAGCTGACCATTATATTTATTTCTGTATGACAGATCTTATATACCGTTCAGAGCTTACAAAAAATACTTGGACAGAGAAATACAGTACAATTCAGCACAAAATTTCTAGCTTAGAAATCCCACAAATGAATTGCAGGAAGATGACTTGTAGTCATCTTTGAATCAGTGTAAACTTAAAATGATGTTGATGCAAAATCTCACAGATCATGAAATGAAAGAGGTAACATGTCCACAAGAAGTTGCTTATGTTGGGTTAAACTGCCTGGGTTTTATTCATTTTACACAAGATAAACAGGCTTGAAACATTGTTTTGTTTTCCTTTAGTTCTAAGGACTAGTGGCAAACAAACGCTTAATTGCATGGTTGTTCTCTGCAATGAGAACAATGCTTGGAACGATTCCTTCACCAGGAGTTCCTTGCTTTCTAAGCAGAAGGGGAGCTGCAAGAGTTACCTTCTCAAGACTGTTACACTTCCAGTTAGAACTGGCTTCCTGCCAAGTCCTGAGATCCACCTCTGCTTATAAGTCCACTCATCACCCTGATATAAAAAGGAGAGCCTGGATGTTGCTCGCTCTCCAAGTATTACTTGTAAAAGCTTTCTGCTTAGAGGTATATCAGAATTATAAAATGGCTTGAGTATGAAGGGACCTTTAAAGATCTTCTAGTTCCAAGCTCCTTGCTTTCGGCAGGGGCACCTTTGACTAGATCAGCCACCCTTACCCTTCTACCACTGTTCTTTTGTCTTGCTCAGCTCATGCTCTGTTTTTCTCCCTGGTTTTCTCTTCTTGTGGGGATCACAGAGAACACAGATCTGTTCTTCAGAAGAGGGAGGTGACTATGGTTTCTTTCTATTCATCTGCCATGCTTTGCCCCCTGTTCCTTGTTTGCTCCATCGTTTCATATGTAACTGCAGGAGCCAGCCTGTAGGATTGGCACCCTCAGAACAATATTTCTCTGAAAGCTGCTGTAATTTGACAGATGGTTTTGAGAGGAAGGAGGAGGAACTGAGCAACAGTAAACTGCCTAAAGGTTTGCTGCATTTTTTTTAGCGTTATAGCTGCACAATTTTTTGCTGACCCAGTGGCAAGTCTGAATCAGACCAGACAGAGCTGTTTCCATTACCTAAATATTCCTCCTAAAGCCTGGTTTGATATCTTTTTATCAGATATTAACAGGTAAATGTTAATAGTACAGGAACACACCGGTACAGGCACACCTGGTTTGATACCTTTTTATCAGATATTAACAGGTAAACGTTAATAGTAAAGGCACACACCAGAAACACCTAAATCAAGTTCCTGTGGCAGTATCTGAAGGGGCTTGTCTCTTTTCATTTACTGTACAGGGAAATGAGTCTTCAGTTGCTTAAAGGTAAGCAGTGTGGATACTATCCAAATGTAGAGTTCCCCTTAATTGTTGCTATGAATTGCAGCTCATGGTAAGTATGTCCTTAATAAAACTGGCTTTGAATTTCACCCTTTTTTTAATTCTCTTGGCTATTGCTTTCTTCTTTTGGACCATGATATTTCAGGAGATCCTGTACTGTCTAGCTATCTTTATGTTGTTTGGTGTCCAATTTCTTCCTATTCAAATTCTTCTTTCAGTCACAGTGTTTATGTGGCCTTCTTTCAAGCAGGTAGTATTGAAGGTTTCAGGTTTCTAAAACTGTTTAGGTATGTACTAAATGTAAATATTATAGGCTGTTTATTTTAAACAGATACAATCAGCCCTAAAGTGTAAGGCCCTGGGATGTGACATGTAAAAGCCATGAACATGAGAATATTATTTACAGATCATAAGCGTGTTATTTGTCTCCTGTAATGACTGTAAGTCAGTTCTTTCAAAAAAAAAAAAAAAAAATCCAAAGCTTAATTCTCTCTTGGACTTGTAAGGATTTGAAATAATTTTCAGAAATGTATCTTAATGAAAATGTTCAGATTAGTGTTTGATCTCAGACTGATTTGCCTCCTTCTGTTGACTTTGTTTGGTTTTAATTAGCTCAACTGAGAGGAAAAATGTGAACTGCACCACTGCAGAAGGAATGGAATACTACCACAAAAAATGAAGAAAATACTGAATACAAATGAATTTCTATATTTAGGAATATAATGAGGGATAATATTGCATTAAATTGCCTTAAATTGCCTGACTTCCTAAACTGCTGTAATTCATGTAATACACATGGCAAACAGGGAGGTGTTAAGCATCCCAAAAGCATGTCTCAAATTTGTAGGGTACTCTTACCTGAAAATGTCGTTGACATTTACCATCTTTGTGAGTGTATTCTCCAGTCCATTTTGTTTTCAAAGGAATTGTCACACACTGTTTGGTGTACTGAACTACACCAAAACTCCGGGTGGAGGTCGAAGACTTAGATCCAATATCCTGGAGCCACTAGTAGATGCTGAAACAATTAACACAAGACTGGACTGTGTTCAGGAGTTACTCCAGGATGAGGAGCTCTTTTTTGGTCTTCAAGCAGGTAGCAGTTTATTTTTTAATTCATAGTATTATATTTCTTTTTAAACATTTATTTCTGAAAGTATGTGGGGTGACTTAATATGTTTGAAAAGTTGGGGTTTATGATTGTCAGGTGACATCGGGGGCACTTAATTTTTGAAGTAATCTTTATTTGATAGTGCTGTTTTTCTCAAGTATTTTGCAAAGAAAAGTTCATTTCTCTGCTTAAAGTGAATAGAAGGCAGTAGGCTAATAGCTTTTTCAAAGAGTTTAACTGTTCATGTCTATGGCTAGATACACACTGTGTTGGAAGAATAGAAGTATGTATAATGTATACATTAAAAACAAAGGCATCACTGCTGTAATACTTGCGTATGTGTGTTCTTTTGTCATTGCTCCATAAAGCAGTGGTCCAGACAAATGTAAAATAAAGACAGTACCAGAGTATGAGTTAGTCCACGTGAAGTTGGATCATGTAATCTTAATCATAGAAGAAGTATGATTGTCTAACAAAAAGAATATTGCTGAATTGATATATGACCTCCAATAAATAATATTTAAATACAGTAAATAATTAAGATAGCAGCTATTTTTAACCCATTTTTTAACTTGGTAAAGAATTTCTGAAAATAGAATGAAAGAAAAAAATTAACGTAAGTATTACTAAGTAATTATGTGCCTGTAAAAAAAATGATTTTACTATAATTATAGTTCATTTTCTGTTCTGTACTTTTGTTTTACAGTTATCTCAAAATTCCTGGATACAGAACAACTCCTTTCAGTTTTGGTACAAATTCCAAAGCAGGATACAGTATGTTTTGAAATTCACTTTAGATGATGAGTTATCTGGCTAAAATGTGTGATAGATAAATGTGATATCTATAAATATGTGTGATATGATAAGAAAAAGACTGTATCTTAAAACCACATGGAATAATTATATTCTAGATTGAGAGTAGATCGTATTTTACAGCAGTAGAGGTTTCTCATAGAAGAATGTTAGAAAAATTTGTGTTTGCTTCAATATCACATTCATCTAAATTTATGCAAATTGACTTCAAACTGTTTACTTTTTCATCACTCCCCACCTTTATTCTTCATACACGTACATCCTATTCAACAGTACTAGGATGAGAGGGAGGAATGTCCTTCACATCAGCCTAAGAGGAAAAAGTGTATAACAGAAATTTACTCTTGTTTTTGGAAGTCAATAAAGTTTTTGATAGCCTAAGGAAAATGAAGCATCTTTCTTACTAGAAAATAAATAATTTCTTAATTTTCATGTAACACAGGTCAATAGAAATTAGTCTTTATTGCCTGAAGAATTATTTTGAGAAAGGTTCTTAGGAAGCATTCTGACTTTGCTCAGCTCTGTATACAAAACAGATGAACTAAGTCAGTCACATAAACATATAGAATCAGAAATGGAACTTACCCGTTAGTTTCCAAGGCACAGATGCTGTGTGAACCAAGTGCAGCTTTTTCATGCTGGGGATAATGAACAACCTCTGAATACCAGTGAGCTGACAGAAAAACAATATACTCACTTGCATAGCATAAGCAGTACCAAATGAGGCAGAAGTTGCCCATACACTGACTGTTCTCAAAAGCAGATAATCTTATGTCTCAAGCATGTAACAGAGAGATCTCTAGGTTATGGATAGTGTTTGGAAGTCATTTGTGCATCCTGTTCTCAACTTGACCCATACTTCTCTGTTAACCTTTGAATGTAAGGGATAAGTAAAGTATCAGAAAAATGATTATTCTTAAGTTTTCTCATGGTCCTGTTTTACAGATTGAAAGAGTGCCCTGCTACATTAAATCATGTATCTAACTATTCTATGAATCTATGATCTCACAGATAACAGCATTTATTCATAAAAGTATAACTAGACAATAAAGCTATAAATGCTTACAATAACATAGCTTAGTTGAAAGACAAGCAATACTTTATCTGCTTGTGTTCATGCTTCAGCAGGAAGATATTTTATTCCTTACCTGCGTGACAGTGGCAGCCATGGTTTTGGTCTGTATGAGTGTTGTATGCCTCCTGTGATATCCATTAGAGTGCATTCAGGAGCTCAGCTGACAGAGAAGGTTTCCATCACAGATCACCTTTGGGAAAATTACTGAATATACCTTCAGATTCAGTTTTCTTAGAACCTCTCTTTCCTCCTCAGTGTTTATAATGCATTTCCCATTTGAAGTCTTTTAGGAGCTTGAGAAAGATTTAATCTTTCACCTTGAAAATCACAGTGTAACATTTTTAACCAGGGGATAGTTGTGATTAATTAAAGTAAGGTTTCTGTTCCTTCAGTGTACCGCAGTGTGTTTGTTAGACTGGAGGTCAGCTCCTGTTCCTAGCTAGTTTGTAAACAAATGTTGGTGAAGACTCCATAAAGGACAGGCTTGCATTTTAATCATTAATGAGTCTAAAAGAAGTAACATTATATGAAAGAGTTACTGACTATTTACTGTATTTGTTTATTTTCTCTCTTTGAGCCTAAAGTGCAGCATGTACAAAGATCTTCTTTTAATACCAGTTAAAGTTCCTGTAAGAACTATTCTAGCAAGGTACACTCTGTGAATACCAGCTCTACATGTCTGACCATATCTGTCCTTTTGACGTCCAATTCCATCATGGGACTTAGACCCCACATGTATTTGCAGATCATGATTATTCCGTTCATACATGTAGCATTATTTAGTCTTGTCTTTTACAGAATAATGACTTCATATAGAAGGTTAAGATAAGGCAAGGAATGCCCACTACCACAAGAGTAAAGAGTTATTATATGCAAAGAAGAAAAGATTTCACGCAGGGTCATACTCCTATGTTTGTGTTGAAAGCTGACATTAGATTTTCTTCGGAACCAAACTGTGTGCTTATCTATGTTGGTTTCTTAAAATCCCCTCACACAGTGTATACATAGTACATATGCTATGCATTACACATGCTATGCTCTAATATCATAAGCAAAATTCTTTACTGTAAATGTTAATGGGCATAGAAAACAAGGTAGAACAGCTATGTGAACAAAGCCTGTTTAAGTTAGTCATTAGGGTAATCAAAACTTTTATAAATTTATTGGATTTTTTTTTAATTACAAGGGTAGATGTTTAAGGACATAAATGTATTAACCAAGGATAAGTCAACCAAATAGGGTTATGTTGTATTTAATATCATTTCTGAAAAGGGCTATGCTGCTTATTTATTGTGAAAAATGTATTCAATTTGAAAGAGTTTACGAGCTTGTAGAGTTTACAGAGCTATGTAGGAGATTAGAAGTTTTCATGGCTTGGGGTAGTCAATCATTATCAGTGCAGACAAATGAAAATATTAGCAGTCTGGTAGGAAAGCTATCACAATTGGCAATGTAAAATTTAGATAAGCATTTTTTTATGCAGATACACATCGAGTTGTTGAAGTGAGCTTATAAAGTATTGTTGTAATTTTCGTTAAAAGTACAAAGGTGTTACAGTTAACAGTATGAGTTCTGCTAGTTCTTAAGTGCTTCTTCAAACAGGCAGACATACAAACACCTCCAATATTTGTAAAATGTTTCAACAGGTTAAAACTGCTGAATCAAAAATAACTAATTTAATCTACCTGAAACATACCCTAGAACTTGTGGAGCCTCTAAAGGTAAGTTATGTCATTTTTTTTATAAAGCACAGACTGTTTTGTCCTTATTTTTATACAGTGCAGTTTGTTAGATTTCATAGAATATTTCAAGCTGGAAGGGACCAATAGGTATCATCAAGTCCAAAAGAAAAAAAAAAAAAAGTAAGTTTAGTTTAATCTGTCAGAACATGATCCTGCCAACACAGTACACAGTCTGTTAATTCTTAAGCCTATTGGGAATATGCATTTGAGTCTGATACTGAGGACTGGATTCCTACCATTACCTGAATAATTGATTTTATAACAGACATTTAACTGAAACTCCTGCTCAGATTATCCAACCACTGATGTAGCCTCAGTGAATCTGAGAACTTTGCTCTTTGAAAGGGCTAAAAAATTCCCTAACTGTTCATGTCCATATTTTAATCTTCAACAGGCTGCTTTAAGAAGCTGTACCACACCGCTGCTAAAGGCTTATTACAGTTCTCTTGAAGATACAAGGTATTTATCAGAACACTTTAGCTAGTGTGTTAGAAACTCTTATGTTAAGAAAGTGTGCAAGAATTAGGATGTTGCATCTTTGCTTATCTCTAGTTACAGGTATAGCTCAGTTCTTTTGCCTAAAAGTTGATTTTAATTGTAAAAAAATCTGTTTTTCAACTAACAAAAAATACAGGGTAAAAAAATGAACCAGAAAGTTTGTTGTGACACTTCAATTGCTGATGAACTGCACTCTTTTAGAAATAATTCTGAGAAGACAGAAGTAGTGGTTTCCCAGTATCCCCATAGCAATGCAAAGATCAAGTGTTGCCTGTATCTTTGAGAAATAATTTCTATCTCCCAAACATTTGAATGACATCTTTGGTCAGACTTGGCTATAGTCATGCTTCATTCTGAGGCAAAAGTAGACATGAAATTTAGTGGTTTGTTTTAACAGTGCGTAATTTGCTTCAGTAATCTGTTATGCTGTTATTTGTAATTTTGGGATGCTGTTACAAATAAAGAACAGTAAAATATTATGTAGCTAATTAGCAATACAACTAATATTGCAGATTTGGAATTATACTTGAAAAGATTACAACTGTCATTAATGATGATACAAGGTACACAAAAGGATGTCTGAGTATGAGGACCCAGAAATGCTATGCTGTTAAGCCTAACATTAACGAATTCCTTGACATAGCTCGTAGAACATACACAGAAATTGTTGATGACATAGCAGGTATTTCTAAACCAAGTTTTATTTATTTGGAGTTCAAAGTATATTGCATGTGGCATATAGAAGTCATATAATCCTACCTGTTGTAACCTTCTATTGTGTAAAAAATAGTTACTATAAACTGATTGGCATTGATAAGTAACTGAAGTACTTTTGAGATACATACTGAGATTCTCCTTTTTGTAGATAAAAACTCAGTTTCATTTTAATGAAGTTGAACAATTGTGTTGTGGCTCCTATATTTAAGTCTGTTGATCCTTATCCTCTGAAAGTACAATAAAGTTAAAGTAATGTAACAAAATTATTCCACCTAAAACATTCTGCATAAAGCACATAAATCTTTACTTTAGCTTCTTGACTTAAAATATCTGAGTTCTGTGTTCTTTATATTTTAAGCAGTCTTGATCTGTGAACTACTTTTTAGCCAAGCAACTAAGAGCTGGAAAACATGAATGAAAGGAATTTTACCATCATGTCTGTTACTGTGCTTTAGTAATCTTCCTGATTATCATTCAGTCAAAACAGAAGAAAAAACCCCAACCTTCTGGAATGGATCTACATTTTTAGTATAAGATGTTGATTTCTAGCTAGAGGACTATCTTCTTCATTCACTCTGTAATTGGAAACTTAAAAGAGCATCAGAAACTTTAGCATCTGTCGTATGTTCTGAGCTTCCTGTTCCTTTCTAGTCTTACATTCTACATGTACACAGTGAAAAGTACAGAGGCTATTGTTTTTCATTCCCTAAACCTTCCAATATTTGGTAGCTGCTGGGAATCCAGCATGTGTGAATGTCTTCTGTGTACCCATTTTCACTGTAGCCCACATGCTTGCAGAAGGGACTCTTCTCTCTTTTCCCTGTTACTGGATTAAACTCTTAAGTGACTAAGACTGAAATACTGATGTCGTGTGCCTGGAGTTCTGTAAGCCTTTGATTCAGTCCTCCACAACATCCTTGCTGCTAATTTGGAGAGAGATGGGTTTGACAGATGGACTAAGGAATGAGAGGTAGATACGAGATGGATAAGGAATTGGCTTGTGTCATGGGTTCATGGCCACGTCCAGTTAGTGATAGCTCAATGTCCAAGTGGAAACCAGTAACAAGTGGTGTCCCTCAAGGGTCTGTACTAAGACAAATACAGTTTACCATCTTCATCAGTGACATGGACAGTGGGATTGAATGCACGCTCAGCAAGTTTGTGGACAACACCAAGCTGAGTGGTGCAGTTGATTGGTGGGAGGGAGCAGATGCCTTCCACAGGGACCATGACAGGCTTGAGGGTGGGCCTGTAAGACTCTTGAAGTCCAGCAAGTCCAAGGGCAAGGCCCGGCACCTAGGCCAGGACAGTCCCCAGTATCAGTATGGGCTGGGGGATGAATGGATTGCAGGGAAAGGACATCAGGATACTGGTGGACAAAAAATTGGACATGAGCCGGCAGTGTGTGCTTACAGCTCAGAGGGCAAATCGTGTCCTGGCCTACATAAATAAGAAGCGTGACCAGCAGGTTGAGGAGAGAGATTCTCTCCCTCTCTTCTGCTCTGGTGAGACCCCAGTGGAGTACTGTGTCCAGCTCTGGGTTTCCCAGAGCAAGAACAACAGGGACCTATTGGAGTGGGTCCAGTGTAGGCTACAAAACTGGTCAGAGGGCTGGAACACCTCTCCTGTGAAGAAAGGCTGAGGGATTAGGTGTTACTCAGCCTGGAGAAGAGAGGGCTTCAGGGAGACCTTCTAAGTAACTCCATCCTTTCTTCTTGCAGAAGTACTACGCCATTGCCATCTTTGAAGTATTCATAATTCCCATCATTTAACACTACATGTTCTTCTCTCATCTAAGTTTCCCGCATATGGTATCTTCTCAGCTAGGAAAAAGATGGATTTAAGGGGAGGATTACAAAAGTAAAGCACAACCCTCAGTCTAGGGGAAGAAGATTGCTTAGAATCATGAACTAGTTAAAAACTGAGAGTTCCTGAGTTCACCACTCTCCTCACTTATCATCTCTCATCACTTGCTACTGATGAGGCAGTGACACTAGGTGCTTGAACAAACTTTCCTTGCCATCGTTAGGCCCACGTAGGAGTTAGTCCGATGCATGACCTGCCTTTAAAAAACAGATGAATTTATCTGATTCTCCACTGGATTTTTTTCTCAATAGCTTTATGCAGCCATATCTGTTACATTAATAAGTTACATTAAGAAGTTACTTACCCTGGAGACCTGCCTCTAAGGCCTTTTGTCATGTTGCTTACCTGACACATTCAGCACCTATTAATCTCATTTACAGTATTTGTCTTTGTACCAAAACAAACATGTATGTGTGTGCCCGCACAAGTCTCTATGTAATTTGGGTCCACTCTGTGTTTGTGGTATATAGGTATGATCACACAGCTTGCAGAAAAGTACAACCTGCCAATGAAAACAAGTTTCAGCTCTGCTCGTGGGTTTTTTATCCAGATGAATGTTGATTGTTCAACATTACCCAATGGTCAACTTCCTTCAGAATTTACAAAGGTATCTGTACTAGATATGTTTTTGCATAATGTGTTTGTGTACTTAGTATATAAAAAATGTATAATATATTACTAAAGGACATATTAAATGGTAATTTAAGCAACAAAATAATTTCAGTGAAGATATCTAGAAGTAAATGAAGGTGTAATGGGTATGTTTTTATAACTGCCATATTTCTAATTAATGTAGTGAGAAATGTACAATCACATGCAATTATATTGTGTTGGAAGATAAAGTTATATATCTTGCTGATAACTGCATTCTCTTATATGAATTTTTCATAAAAATGTGAACAGAAAAAATGAAACCAGGCGTTGTTTCTCCTGCTCCATCCATCCATCTCCCCCTCCCCCCCCGATTGTTCCCAATTTGCATTTTAGAAACTATTTTTTATTTCTGATAATATGGCCAGTTCTCACTGTTGGTTTGTATTTCCTGTAGGTCACTAAAATGAAAAATACATACAGCTTCACTTCAGCAGATTTAATAAAGATGAATGAAAGATGTCAGGAGTCCCTGAGAGAAATATATCACATGACCTACATGTAAGACCGTTTAATGTTTGTTAATTCCATGGGATTTGTCCAATTAACAGCTACTTACACACTTTCTTAAAGCTGGATTTCTGTTCAGTTGTGGCCACTTACAGAAATAATCCAAAGTGATGCTTATGACATGTACTCCTGAGACGAAAAAAACCAACCAACAAAACCCAACCAAACCACAAAATGTGCATTGTATTAAGCGTGATTACAAACATATAGGCACTTATTAATAAGGGTGGCCATCATATGTATTAATTTTTTATGAGTGAATTATCTATGGAAAATGACACAACGAATGCATTAGGTTTGTAATGCAGAATCCTTGCATTTACAGGAGAACTGTCTGTTTCTGTATTTTGCCCATACTGCTGTCATGTTGCTCTGCTGTCTGTTTCAGGAGACTCACTAAGCATAACATTGTGTCAGTTTTATGGGAATTCTTTCTAGAAACCATATGGGGTTTTTATTAACATGAAGGCGTAGAGAGAATTAGAATTGCATTTGATGTGTTAATAAAATATACTTGTTTCCAGAGCTGTATTTTTAGTTTGTTCTCTTTGTGAAGCTTTCCTATGAGCTGTTGGTATTTGAGTCTTGCGTCTGATAGGAGAATTTGATCTGAGATGATAGTATAAGATCTTAATTTGCTTCAAAGAAATGTATACATTTGCTTGCATCTAGCAGAGATGATGCATTTTATGAGTAACCACCTATTGTAATGTATGCAGTATGAACATTTTTAACTTGCTTTATTTCTGTAAGTTGTATGAAGTGACAGTATGTACTGTGGAATAACTAAATTGGTGTCTTATTTCAGAATAGTGTGTAAGCTACTGAACGAGGTCTATGAACACATTCATTGCCTATACAAGCTGTCTGACATTGTGTCCATGCTGGATATGCTGCTTTCATTTGCCCATGCCTGTACCCTTTCTAATTATGGTAAGTTTCTTCTTTGATTCTGTCATGGGCCAGATAAAGTCCCTCCTGCTGGAGAATATCCAGGCTGTTTTGTCTGGTTTTAAAATTGCTAAGTCCACAATTTCTTTTTCTAGGTCTCAGTAGACTTCATGTGAGTGTCTCTGGCCTATCCTTTCCAGTTTTGTGCTGGTGTTCTTTCCATTCACTGAAATTGCATTCTGCCATTTAGATTCTGTAAGCCTTCACAGCCAGTCTTTTTCAAAGAAGGGGCACAAGATAATATAAGCAGATCAACACTAAGTAGCATAAAACAAAATATGGGACTGCCTTTGTTTATCTGCTTCAATTTCTGTAGCACATCTAGATGTTTTTGGAGGTAGAGTCTTGTAAGGAATCCAGGATCACATGCTTACTGTCATATTGTTTCTCCTGCTTCTCTTGCCCAGTTCTGCAATGTACAAATGATCACGTTGTCTTCAATTAATGCTGAGCTGGAATACCTGCCTCCAGTACCATACGGTGTACTTAATCAGGTCCAGAAGCCCTTTCAGGAGATGTATTAGCCCATCATTACTGATGCTGCTATGTAATTCTCAGTTCATGAGCAGGATCAGTTTACTTTGCAGTTCAGACTGTAAATCTTCATGTGCTGATGATTCCAGTCATAGTGTATGAATTGATATGTAACTGAACTGAGCATTACCTGATGTGATCGAGGCATCACAGTCTTTCCCACCAGATGAATCAGAGCACAAGTCTTCTTCAGCAGTAATCAGTAAGGCCAAAGCCACTTAGCTTCTCCCGTAAATCTACACCTGCAGTATGCACAGCCAGGCATGAATATGCATCCACCAAAAGAAATGGACTGTCCTGTGTAGATTTCAGTCCCCTTTACCAGTTGACTCTCTCATCTAAATCATTAAATGACTAAGACCTACACCAGGCAATTAGAGTTCCCCAATGTTTAAAGCTGAGAAACTGTTTTAGCACTTCTCTCTTGAAGTCTGCTCCGTTTAAGCAGACTGCTGAATTTAGCAACGCTTCTTTGTTAGCCTGGGGTACTGCCATTGAGGTGGGCAAAGGGGACACAGAATCATAGAATCATAGAATAGTTAGGGTTGGAAAGGACCTTAAGATCATCCAGTTCCAACCTCCCTGCCATGGCAGGGACACCTCCCACTAAACCATGCCACCCAAGGCTCTGTCCAACCCAGCCTTGAACACCGCCAGCGATGGAGCATTCACAACTTCTCTGGGCAACCCATTCCAGTGCCTCACCACCCTTACAGTAAAGAATTTCTTCATTATATCCAATCTAAACTTCCTCTGTTTAAGTTTGAACCCGTTACCCCTTCGCCTGTCACTACAGTCCCTAATGAAGAGTCCCTCCCCAGCGTCCCTATAGGCCCCTTTGAGATACTGGAAGGCTGCTCTGAGGTCTCCATGCAGCCTTCTCTTCTCCAGGCTGAACAGCCCCAACTTTCCCAGCCTACCTTCATACGGGAGGTACTCCAGTCCCCTGATCATCCTCGTGGCCCTCCTTTGGACTTGTTCCAACAGTTCCATGTCCTTTTTATGTTGAGGACACCAGAACTGCACACAATACTCCAAGTGAGGTCTCACAAGAGCAGAGTAGAGGGGCAGGATCACCTCCCTCGACCTGCTGGTCATGCTCCTTTTGATGCAGCCCAGGATGTGGTTGGCTTTCTGGGCTGCGAGCGCACACTGCAGCCAGCTCATGTTCATTTTTTCATCAACCAAAACCCCCAAGTCCTTCTCTGCAGGACTGCTCTGAATCTCTTCTCTGCTCAACCTGTTGGAATGGGTTCAGAGAAGAACTGTATTCTGACAGAAATGCATACAGATTGTCTCTTGTGTCAAGTGGAGCTTTGTAAGCATAGTATGCACTCAGATACTCAATGCAATAACATAGAACAGAAATAGAAGGAATGCTACTTCCTCTTTTCTTGTGCTTGTATAATGTGGTACATAAGTAATAGTAACAGGGTCAATGACCCCTGTTTTTGATGTGCTCATAGCAGTATAAAAATTATTAAAAATATATTAGTTATGAAACTGGCTTTCAGGTTTTTAATTACTTTTCAAGTTTTGCTCTTTTTAGTTTTCTTTATTATTGTAGTCTAACCATACTTACTACAGAACACAAACACAATGTTAATTTAGAAATGAAGTGTTACGGGATTCTTTCTGTAGTAACAAGTCATGAAGGTTTGTATGACAGTCAGAATCTGTACCTGAAAGTGGCTGGTAATTCTTCCCAAGTGCTGCATGTCAGTCTTGCTCTCTACAGGAAAGTGAAAATCGGGGAATAGAGTCCGAGTTTGGCTTTTGCTCTGCAAGAATGACTTTGTTTCAGAACGCACTAGTTTAAAAATGTGAAGCTATCCATACCAACTCTGCAGTGTTCTTTTTCTCCTTTAGTTCGTCCAGAATTTACGGATACTTTAGCGATCAAGCAAGGATGGCATCCCATTCTTGAAAAGATAGCTGTGGAAAAACCTGTGCCTAACAATACATATCTGACAGAGGGTAACAATTTTGTCATTATTACAGGACCAAATATGAGTGGAAAATCAACATACCTAAAACAGATTGCTCTTTGTCAAATTATGGCACAGATTGGTGAGTAATAATGTACCGTATTACTAATCTTCTGCAGATGGTTATTTTCTACTTAAAAGTGTTTATGAAGTTGAATGTTTTGGCTTCTAGAATAAGATTCTGTCTAAACAGTACCAGGTGTTTTTTAGTCTGTTTGCTCCTACCAGCTCTTGTGTTGCTGGCAGAAGCCGCTGCAAGGTTTTGTGTCTGACATTGGCCCCATTTGTGTATCTGGAAGCCTCCTCAGTCATTTCTTAGGAGAGATACATCGTGTGCTGTAGCCCTTTAGAGTGCCTTAAACCAAACTAGCACCTTATATTAGATAGGTAACAAGTGTCCTTGAAGTATGCTCATCAAGCTATGTACGTGTTGGTAATCCAAAAGGAACGTGAGGAGTTCCTGAGTATAGGGATGAATGTCAATTAGATTCCTTGTGGATTTTACCTTAAAGCTGGAGGTAACCACCCATTCCACAGCAGGCTGGTAGCACAGAAGAAATACCTTAATAGGCTGACCCTGTCTCTACTAGACTGAAATTACTTAGCAATGGTGAATAAAATTTTTCCACCATGTGTTTGTGGGTGCAGTCCCCAACAACTGCAAGTTCCTCAGGAATTGCTCTCAAAAAACATGACTGTAATATGACTTTTAATAAAGGAGACTGTAAAATCTTTTTGTCAGGTTTCCTATCCTTTTCTGTTGAGTATGACTAATGAGCTTCGAAGTTTCATAAAGGCAATATAATCTTGTTTTGGGGAAACTAAGATTCCTTGGGATGAATAACTCAGTGGTTACAGAAATGTAAATTCATCCTAGTGTTATTCCCAATTTTTTGTTATCAGTCTAAAGGACTGGTACTCAGCTTCAGGCATATGATTTCTTAAGGTTTTATGGATAAACTTCTTTAATTATGGTATCTATATAATAATATGTTCTTACAAAGTAATGGTAGAATGTAATCTCATGAAACTTGTATCAAATAAGATGCATTCTCTACAGTGCACAATGACAAAACTAACATTTTTTTCCCCACTGATGTATTCAGGGAGATTGTCATGTCATACTGATAAGAGAAAACTCACATTTTACTTGTTTCGTAGGTTCTTATGTCCCAGCAGAGTATTGTTCTTTTCGAATAGCAGAGCAAATATTTACCAGAATAGGTATGGATGATGATATAGAAACAAATGCCTCAACATTCATGAAGGAAATGAAAGAGGTATTAAAAGTGGCTAAGCCAGGGTCCAAGGCCCATTTTTACTGTTAAGCTAATAAGAATTGTACTAGTATGTTTCCACTGAAAGAATCTACTTTGAAAAGTAGTCAGAAGTTCAGCTTTCATCTGTTACCTTGATGATAAACCACAGAAACACCGGCATATCTTAAATAGCAAGATATGCCAATACAAGTAAAAATCAGTGCTCTGTTGGACAGTAGTTTTGACATTTTGTTGTTTCTTGGTCCTTAAATGAGCCTAAGCTCCCTCAGTTCCCTTTCCCAAACTGATACAGTTTTGAGGGAAAGTAATATGTTTCAATGGAGAAGAGGAGGAATGCTGCAAGGGCAGTCTTTGCTTAATTAGAATTGGCAGCTGTTGGAAAGCTGTGAAAGTGTAAAATTTATGGCTCTGACACAATTTTTAAGAATTTCTGTATTAAGCTTCATCCGAATAAGGCAGAGTATTCCTCGAGTATCCCTCTGGACATCCCTCTGAGCAGCATTGTTCCTAATGGGGGGGTTCTTAAAAAATGCATTTGTAGGGATGGTAACACGTGAAATATTTTTTTAGATAACATACATCATACGAAATGCTAATGACAAATCACTCATCATAATTGACGAACTTGGCAGAGGTACCAGTGCTGAAGAAGGAATTGGCATTTGTTATGCGGCCTGTGAATACCTGTTGAATTTAAAGGTAATTCTGTTTTGGAAAAGGAACAAAACAAAAACCCAAAAACCCCTTCTAATTATTTTATCATAAATGCAAGTTTGTGTTTTTGTGCTTCGTACAGCTTTGTATGCTCAAATGTTGAACCTCTTTACCCCGCTGTTACCTTTCCAAAGTACAGTGGTAGTTCCACACAGCTGTCACACAGGCTGGAGGCTTTAGAAAATAGGAACATGGTTTTAGATGGGTTGAAAGTTTCACCTCTGTTACAAGTTACATGATCATCTAATTTTTCTCATTTACTGTAATTTATTCCAGGATCATTTTCAACACAAATTTTCTTTCTTGTTTCCTTATTTAGGCATTTACATTATTTGCTACACATTTCCTGGAACTGTGTCATATAGATGCCTTATATCCCAATGTGGAAAACTACCATTTTGAAGTGCGACATGTGAGAAGCAGCCCTGGAAATAAGGAGAAAATCACTTACACTTACACACTCTCTAAAGGATATACAGAGGAAAAGAACTATGGTAATGGATTCTAGTATGACTTTAACTTAGTAAACGTTATGTAGGACATTATTTCAGTTAATAGGCATCTAACAATATTTTTCTGCTGACAGATTTCTCCTGAGTTAGTATCTCTCAGAGTTACAACTGCAGATCTGTAATATGTTCCTAATACTTGTGTGTTTTAAATGCAGTGAGATGTTAATTTTGGGGTAGTATGAAGAACTTGGATGAAATATTTCTTGCTTGTGGTAGGGGTTAGAATTAGATGTTCTTTAGTGTCCCTTCCAACCAAACCGTTCTGTGATTATATAAAAAAAAAAATTCTGAGTAATGTGAGTAGCTACTTGGTTCACCTCTGGATGAGATGAACCAAACTCAGCACACAGTGCTCGAGTTGATGATGGAAGTGAGTGAAGGTTCTGGAGAGACTTACAGCTGTGAATGCTGAGGTTTATGTAAAACTCTCTTATGTGTCTGCTATATGTAATGATATATAATTTAAATAGTAGCTCGGCCCTTTTCGGTTAGCAAAAAGGCATAGAGTTTCTTTTAAAAATGGCAGGAATTATACAGTATATCAGCTGAAGGCTGATTTTGAGAGGTTCCACTAAAGCAGCGGTGTTCTCAGGAAAGTGTGTTTACTTGTCTTTTAACTTCACCTCTGTACTTCACTTTAGCGCTCTATAGACAGATAGGAACAGCCTCATGCTTGCAGGTCCTCATCCTCATGGGGGACTTCAACCACCCTGATATCTGTTGGAGGGATGGTACAGCCCGGCACAAGCAATCCAGGGGGTTCCTCGATTGTGTGGAAGACAACTTCCTTCTGCAAGTAATACAGGAGCTGATAAGGAGGGGTGCCATTCTTGACCTCGTGCTCACCAACAGGGAAGGGCGGTTTGGAAATGTGATGCTCCAGGGCAGCCTTGGTTGTAGCAATCATGAGATGGTCAAGGTTGTGATCCTCAGGACAGTGAGAAGAGTGTACAGCAAGCTCACTGCCCTGGACTTCAAGAGATCAGACTTTGGCCTCTTCAGGAACCTGCTTAGTAAGGTTCCAGGGGATATATACCTAGAGGGCAGGGGGGCCCAAGACTGTTGGTTGATATTCAAGGATCACCTGCTACAAGCTCAGGAGTGTTGTGTCCCAACTAGAAGGAAGTGCAGCAGGAGGGCCAGGAGACCTCCTTGGATGGATCAGGAGCTGCTGAGGAAAATTTGAGGGGAAAAAGGAGGTTTATAAAAGTTGGAAGCAAGGACAGGCAGCCTGGGAAGAATACAGGGATGTTGTCTGGAAAGCTAGGGACCAGGTTAGGAAAGCTAAGGCCCACTTAGAATTAAACTTGGCTAGGGATGTGAAAGATAGCAGGAAGGTATTCTGTAGTTACACTGCAAATAAAAGACAGACTATGGACAATGTGGGCCCTCTCCAGAAGCTGTCAGGAGAACTGGCTACCGTGGACTTGGAGAAGGCTGAAGTTCTTAATGACTTCTTTGCCTCAGTCTTCAATGGCAAATGCTCTGACCACACCACCCAAGTCTTGGAAGGCAGACTCAGGGACTGTGAGAAAGAAGACCCTGGGCCCACTGTAAAAGAGGATCTGGTTCGAGATCTTAAGAACCTGAACATGCACAAGTCCATGGGACCTGATAAAATCCATCTGCGGGTCCTGAAGGAGCTGGCAAATGAAGTTGCTAAGCCACTGTCCATCATATTTGAAAAATCATGGCAGTCAGGTGAAGTTCCCAATGTCTGGAAAAAGGGAAACATAACCCCCATTTTCAAGAAGGGGAAAATGGATGAGCTGGGGAACTACAGAGCAGTCAGTCTCACCTCTGTGCCTGGCAGCATCTTGGAGCAGGTTCTCCTGGAAGGCATGCTAAGGCACATGAAGAACAACAAGGTGCATGGTGACAGTCAGCATGGCTTCACTAAGGGGAAATCCTGCCTGACCAATGTGGTGGCCTTCTATGATGGGGCTACGGAACTGATGGACAGGGGTAGAGCAGTTGATGTCATCTTCCGGGACTTGTGCAAAGCATTCAACGCTGTCCCGCGTGACATCCTTGTCTCTAAGTTGGTGAGACATCAATTTGACAGGTGGACCACTCAGTGGATAAAGAACTGGCTGGATGGCCACATGCAAAGAGTTGTGCTCAATGGCTCAATGTCCAGCTGGAGACCAGTAACGAGTGGTGTCCCTCAGGGATCGGTGTTGGGACCGGTCTTGTTCAACATCTTTGTCAGTGACATGGACAGTGGGACTGAGTGCACCCTCAGCAAGATTGCCGATGACACCAAGCTGTGTGGTTTGGTTGATATGCTGGAGGGAAGGAATGCCATCCAGAGGGACCTTGACACGCTTGTGAGGTGGGCTGATGCCAACCTGATGAAGCTTAACCATGCCAAGTGCAAGGTCCTCCACCTGGGTCAGAGCAATCCCAGGCACAGCTACAGGTTGGGCAGAGAAGAGATTGAGAGCAGCCCTGCAGAGAAGGGCTTGGGTGTGGTGGTTGATGAGAAAATGAACATGAGCCAGCAGTGTGTGCTCGCAGCCCAGAAAGCCAACTGCATCCTGGGCTGCATCAGAAGGAGCATGAGCAGCAGGTTGAGGGAGGTGATCCTGCCCCTCTACTCTGCTCTTGTGAGACCTCACTTGGAGTATTGTGTGCAGTTCTGGTGTCCTCAGCATAAAAAGGTCATGGAACTGTTGGAACAAGTCCAGAGGAGGGCCACGAGGATGATCAGGGGACTGGAGCACCTCCCGTATGAAGATAGGCTGAGAAAGTTGGGGCTGTTCAGCCTGGAGAAGAGAAGGCTGCGTGGAGACCTCATAGCAGCCTTCCAGTATCTGAAAGGGGCCTATAGGGATGCTGGTGAGGCACTTCTCATAGTAGTGGTAGGAGAAGGGGTAACGGGTTCAAACTTAAACAGGGGAAGTTTAGATTGGATATGAGGAAGAAATTCTTTACTGTAAGGGTGGTGAGGCACTGGAATGGGCTGCCCAGGGAAGTTGTGAATGCTCCATCGCTGGCGGTGTTCAAGGCCAGGTTGGACATAGCCTTGGGTGACATGGTTTAGTGTGAGGTGTCCCTGCTCATGGCAGGGGGGGTTGGAACTAGATGGTCTTAAGCTCCTTTCCAACCCTAACTGTTTTGTGATTCAGAATAAGTAAAACTGAAGACTGGAGATTGTCCTATGATGTGTCAGTAAAGAATCGAGTGAGTGACAGTAAGGCATAGCTGCATATGTAAGGAGTTACAGAAATCCATGTATTTCCAAATACTAGATTCTGAAGTTTGATTTAGGTGGCATTTAATCAATAGAAAATTAGCTACACATGACTTGCAAACTAGCAGTAACTGAGGCCTAGGAATTATTCCGGTCAGGCTTCCATTAACTGGACTTAAAATGTTTCTCTATCAGAATTTCAGGAAAAGTTTCCTTCCCTTCGGCTGCACAAGCTGTTTCAGATGCTGCAACCGCCCTTACTTGGGCGAAGTTACATTCTATGAAAGAGGGCAGGTTCCCTTCTTGACCCTTTTTCATTTTTAAGCGTACAATATGGGAGCACCTGAGGAAGCGCAGCTTCTTCAGAACAGCCAGGGCCACGGGCAGACGGGAAAATTCTATGTTAGTGCAGGGACAAAAATGTACATCTCTTCCTTTCCGTATCCACTGGGTATCTGGGTTTAAGGAAGAGTGCATTTAGCACAACCACAGCATTTTCTGGCCTTCTGAATTAAAAGAGTTGAATAGAGAGGCTGCTAGCACCAGTGTGCGATTTTCCAGCTTTAACCCCTCCTGTGCCTCATCCTGTGCAGTTACAGTGTTACCAGCAGTAACTTCATGCAGAAGCCTATCTCAGAGGTAACACAGGGAACATTTCCTTTGTAGCTCCTAAAACCGTACTGCTTATTAAAAACAAAAAGAGACACAAAGAGAAAATGTATATAAAAATTATTTTAATAAAAATTAAAATTTATCCCTTCAAAAAATAAGCCAAGTTAATTCTGGCAGACATAGTGTGGAAGGTAGGGGAAAATGACATCAAATCCCCTGATTTGTGTTTTTATGTATTTAGGATTAAAAGCTGCAGAAGTTTCCTCCCTACCATCATCTATCATTGTGGATGCCAAGGAAATCACGAATCTTATTGCAAAACAAATTTTGGTATGTAATAGAAAATTGTAATAGAGTAATTCACAGTTTTTATAAAACACAAAGACTTTTTCAGTTCCTGAAAGGATATGGGAGAGGCACTGCCTCTGGATTTAGCAAAGTAGATGTTAGTAAATCTGTTGGTATTTCTGAATCAGTTATAAAATACTGCACTGAAGGTTGCTGTTAGGTGGCAGCCCAAAGCAGTCCTTAGGGTGAAGGAGTTTAGGATGGAGTGTTGGTGTACAAGTCAAGAATCAGGAGGTCTGAAAGAGGCTGGGAAATAGCTAATATTAGCATTTTAATAACAGAAGAGAACTGATTTCCTATTGTACTGCATGGGTGTGTTTTTGAGAACAGCACAGGCAGAAGAGCACTCCTGAGACAATGAGACAGAGAGCTGTGTACCATTTAGCAATGAGATTGGTTCAAACTGCCAGAAATTCTCGATTGGATCCAGACAGTTTGCGGATATACTTGAAAGGCTTGAAGAAGAAGTATGAAGCTAGTTGTCCTGCACCTGGACAGAGTGATGAACAACAGTAATGTATTGCAGAGGACGTTACTCTAATTTTTATGACAGTGAGGTGATTCTGGTTTTTCCCATAGCATTAGAAAACACTGCTTTCCACGTTTTTAACTTCTTAATGCTTAGTCTGAATTATATTCACTACTGAAAGACCATATGCTTCATGGGGTTTTTCCACAAAACACACCTGAAATAAAAGCATTTGTTTGATATGAAGAGCTCATTCTTTTTGATAATGGACTACATCCCCTTCATTATTTTCTAGAGACAAAGAAGCTGTATAACATTTAGTATTTTCTTCCAATGTATCTGCTATTACAGTTCTTACATCTGATAGCAAAGATCTCGCCTAATGGAAAGCAGTCTTTGAAAGAGGTGGTCCACTTGTGTCTTGCACAGGCACACTCTATTTGCACTGTTGAACATGTATCCATAAATCCTGTTGTTCCCTCTTTCAGGAGGGTTCCAGCTCTCTCAGTAGTTACTCTTAGTGCAACATAAAGTCCAGGAGCGTTTCCTCTCCAGAACTGGGCAGTCACAGCTTTTTTGTAACACAGTAACAGGAAATTACTGTGCTATGGACGTGGTTGATCAGTTTTTGTTTCGAAAGTGAGTAACAGGAAATCAGTAAGAAGTTGGATATTCTTCCTCCTTGGGGTTTTGGGTTCTTTTTAGTACAACTTCATTATGTGACTGCAGCCATGTATTCCAGTGTGAGTGAATATATCTTTCTTCACTTCCTTCTAACCAACTTTGGCCAAGGGTTCTTACAATTCATTTATGCATATGTGCATATACAGAAATTACTGGGCATTTATCTATTAAACGGGTAATATGGAACAGCACATATGTAATTTGTAACAACAAATGTATTTTATATGTACTTATAGCATACATTTCCTTTTAACATATCTACCTTTGTAAGCATACCAGCGCAGCAGAGTAACACTTGTAATGGGCGCACTCTGGTTTTTTACTGAAGAAGGTTTTTTATTGATTTAAGCTATTAACCACAGTTCACCTCTCTTCAGGCCTTTGTTGACAAGTCTCTCACTCATCACCTCATCACCGTATTTGTTGTGTACCCCAGTGAGGACCGTGGCAGAAAGAAGTATTTTGTGTTCAGGGTTCTTGTCGTGGTTTAAGCCGTAACTCATGCAGTTTGCTCACTCACTCCCCCCTCTTTCTTCCCCCCCACTCTGGGGGGGTTGGGGAGGAGAATCAAAAGAATGTAACTCCCACAGGTTGAGATAAGCACAGTCCACTAATTAAGGTATAACACAAACCACTGCTGCTACCACCAATAATAATGACAAGTGAAATACAAGGGAAGAGAATACAGCTGCTCACCACCCAACTACCAAGCCGTGAACACTTCCAGGTTCCTGCCCTCAGTTTTTCCATCCTGGGCATGACGTGCTGTGGTATGGAATACCTCTTTGGTCAGTTTGGGTCAGGTGTCCTGTCTCTGCTTCCTCCTGGCTTCCCCTCCTCCCTGGCAGAGCATGAGGCTCAGAAAGTCCTTGGTCAGACCAAACATTACTAGGCAGTAACAGAGAACATTGGTGTTAACAGTGCTGTTCCCAGGCCGAAAGTCAAAACCACAGCACTGCAGCAGCTACTAAGAAGGAGAAAAATGACTGCTACTGCTGAACCCAGGACAGTTCTTAACGAGAGGAACCAGATGGGAAGTGACCTGTATTTCAGACATTGACTGGGCAGGGTGCACATGTCCCTGCTGCGGTCAGCCACTGCAGCACCAGCAAGAAGAGTTCTGGGGTGTGTGCCTGGAAGCCTGGCATAGTTTGACCCCATCAGAACCATTCCCCTCTTCTGTGCGCCTTGTTTCAGAGCCTTGGGTTTGCTTCCAGCCCGTCAGGACTCTGAGTTTGCATACTTTGCGCACTGCTCTCTTGAAACAGATTTTAAAGAAGGAATTTGGTTTTGATGTGTTTTCTCACTGTCACCTGTATGCCAAGAAGCGGGACCAGAACACAAAAAGTTGGAGTAGATGCTTTCAGACTTATTTTAACATTACCTCTAAACGGTCCTCAGTAAACAAGGGGGCTTGAATTTGAGGGTCTTTGGTAGCACTGTCCCTAGCTCCATGGAGGAGAGGGAAATGAAAAGCAACTTCAAGGGCTTTTGCTACAGCTGTCTCATGATGCTCAATGAGTACCCCCCCCTGCAGATGGGCACCACGGCCATGGTGGTCTGGGGTGTCCGTCCCAGCATGGGAACAGAGAGGGAGCATCGCAGAGCAGAGCCTGATCAAGAGCCGTGGCACCATTCCCTGCAGCCTGTGGGACAGGGGCTGCGGGTGCTGTCCCCCTCGTCTTTCTGGCCTTTTCTTCAGGGTGTGTGTACGTGTGTAAATGGCAGTGACTAAAGCGAGGAGCTGCTGCTTGGGGCAGCTTTCCTCATGTTTTGGAGGTGTTTTATGGGGGTGGTGTGTGACATAAAAAGGGGGATGTGGGGGAATCTGGGGACGGATGGTGTCATTTGGGGCACCCCAGTGTCACTGGGTGGGAGGGCAGTGATTTGGCAGAGGAGCAGGTGAGGATGGGGTGGGTCCGCTGAAAAAAGGGGGGTAACAGCTTGATTTGGGTCCGATTCCTTCAGAGACCTTCTGTGACAGAGGCTGTGCTTGTGGAGCCCGCGAGCCCTCCCGCTCCTGCGATTCTGGGAGTGCAGGGGCGGTGGGGGATACCCATACCGAGTTCTGGAGAGACAACCGTCCCGTTTGGGATCTGTGTGGTTGGTGATTGCTAAACTGTTTGATCTAACGCCAGCGGTGTTCTCCCTCTCACCTTCTGGTTCCCTTCCCCATCCCAGCTGCAGCGGGTGCGGAGCTCCTCTCCCTTGCGCAGCACAGCCGGAACCGCCAGCGCTGCACGGGGGGGCAGATGTGCTGAGCAGCATCGTGTACGTGAACGCACCTCTCCGCTTTCTGTGCTTGGGGAGCGTGGGCAGAACAGCCGCAGCCTCGTCCCGTCGGCAGCGGCAACGGCCGGGAATGGGTTGTGGTACGGAGGCGCCGGGGGCCGAGAAGAGTCAGCCCTGTCCCCAGTCAGCAGTCGGTGTCCCCGGAGGACGTTAACTGCGCGGGGAGCGGCCGTTTCGCAGCCCCGTGCCTCTTCGGTACCGAAAAGTGAGCGTGTGCTGCCACCACATGTCCAAATATCGGTACTGCAGGTGGTGGAGACGGGAGGTGCCAAGGGGGGGTGCCGGGTGCTGCTCTGTGCTGCCACCGTGTGTCCAAATCTCGGTACTGCAGGTGGTGGAGATCGGAGGGGCTAATTGCGATGCCTGGTGCTGCTCGGTGCTGCCACCGTGTGTCCAAATCTCGGTACTGCAGGTGGCGGTAATGGGAGGGTCCAAGGGGTGGTGCGAGGTGCTGCTCGGTGCTGCCACCACGTGTCCAAATCTCGGTACTGCAGGAGGTGGAGATGGGAGGGGCCAAGGAGTGGCTCGGTGCAGCACTCACTGCTGCCGTCATGTGGCCAAAACAGTGTACTGCAGGTGGGGAAGCGGCAGTGTGGCCCCGGATACAGCTTCCAGGCGGCAGGCGGCCGCCATTGGCCAAGACTCCTGTCAATCACTCTTAGCTTGGGCCCTCCCGAGCCGCTCTGAATGGGCGTCGCCCTCCCTGCGGCCGTCCTTGGCCTGGACACCTATCAATCGCTTGTAGCCCGACCCCTCCCTCCGGGCGGCTGGAAGACAGCCCCCGCTGCCGCCATTGGCTGAGACGCCTGTCAATCACTCTTAGCCCGGCCCCCCCGCGGGTCCCATTGGCCAGATCCTTCCGCGGCCGCCGTTGGCTGAGGCGCCTGTCAATCACTCCTAGCCCGGCCCCCGCGCGGCTCCGATTGGCCCGAGCCCTCCGGCGATCGCGATTGGCTGAGCCGCCTGTCAATCACCCTTAGCCCGGCCCCCGCGCGGCTCCGATTGGCCCGAGCCCTCCGGCGATCGCGATTGGCTGAGGCGCCTGTCAATCACTCCTAGCCCGGCCCCCGCGCGGCTCCGATTGGCCAGAGCCCTCCGGCGATCGCGATTGGCTGAGGCGCCTGTCAATCAGCCTTAGCCCGGCCCCCGCGCGGCTCCGATTGGCCCGAGCCCTCCGGCGATCGCGATTGGCTGAGGCGCCTGTCAATCACCTTAGCCCGGCCCCCGCGCGGCTCCGATTGGCCAGAGCCCTCCGGCGATCGCGACTGGCTGAGGCGCCTGTCAATCACTCTTAGCTCGGCCCCCGTGCGGCTCCGATTGGCCAGAGCCCTCCGGCGATCGCGATTGGCTGAGGCGCCTGTCAATCAGCCTTAGCCCGGCCCCCGCGCGGCTCCGATTGGCCCGAGCCCTCCGGCGATCGCGATTGGCTGAGGCGCCTGTCAATCACACCTAGCCCGGCCCCCGCGCGGCTCCGATTGGCCAGAGCCCTCCGGCGATCGCGATTGGCTGAGGCGCCTGTCAATCACTCTTAGCCCGGCCCCCGCGCGGCTCCGATTGGCCCGAGCCCTCCGGCGATCTCGATTGGCTGAGGCGCCTGTCAGTCACTCTTAGCCCGGCCCCCCCGCGGCTCCGATTGGCCCGAGCCCTCCGGCGATCGCGATTGGCTGAGGCGCCTGTCAATCACCCTTAGCCCGGCCCCCGCGTGGCTCCGATTGGCCAGAGCCCTCCGGCGATCGCGATTGGCAGAGGCGCCTGTCAATCACTCCTAGCTCGGCCCCCGCGCGGCTCCGATTGGCCCGAGCCCTCCGGCGATCGCGATTGGCTGAGGCGCCTGGCAATCACCCTTAGCCCGGCCCCCCCGCGGCTCCGATTGGTCAGAGCCCTCCGGCGATCGCGATTGGCTGAGCCGCCTGTCAATCACACCTAGCCCGGCCCCCCCGCGGCTCCGATTGGCCCGAGCCCTCCGGCGATCTCGATTGGCTGAGGCGCCTGTCAATCACCCTTAGCCCGGCCCCCCCGTGGCTCCGATTGGGCAGAGCCCTCCGGCGATCGCGATTGGCTGAGGCGCCTGTCAATCACACCTAGCCCGGCCCCCGCGCGGCTCCGATTGGCCCGAGCCCTCCGGCGATCGCGATTGGCTGAGGCGCCTGTCAATCACCCTTAGCCCGGCCCCCCGCGGCTCCGATTGGCCCGAGCCCTCCGGCGATCGGGATTGGCAGAGGCGCCTGTCAATCACTCCTAGCTCGGCCCCCGCGCGGCTCCGATTGGCCCGAGCCCTCCGGCGATCGCGATTGGCTGAGGCGCCTGTCAATCACTCTTAGCCCGGCCCCCGCGCAGCTCCGATTGGCAGAGAGGGGCCGAACTAAGGGTGACTGACAGGCTCCTCAGCCAATGGTTGCTTCCTGGGAAATCCTAATCTGTTGTCTGTGGCTCCTGTAAAAGAAATGAAGGGAGGCACACGCTGAGAGAGGGATTGGAGGTGCTGCCATCTCTCTGCAAGTCCCATCTTCTTTAGGTTTACTGCACCTCTTCTTGCGTTTGGAGGTCGTCCATCCTTTTATTCTGACTTGTGCACCACCTGGAAAACAGTAACAAAGGAAGAATGCTTGTAGTTTTCTGAAAACGACAAAACCCTGAAATAAATTGCTACTTGGGTTTTTTAAGCATGGCTTCCCTTCTCTGAGTCACCTGAAAGTCATTTTTCGGTTAGAACGTGCTGGAAGGTCTGAGCCAGGGAGTCTGAGCCAGGGAGTCTGTGTTAGTCTCAGTGTGAGATTTGTGTGGATGTGTGAGCTACTCAGTGTCAGACTGAGCCTGAGTGAGTGTGAGCCAAAGTCTGAGCTACAGTGTCTGTGCAGTTTAAATGTGAGAGTCTGAGCCGGTCTGTGTGACTGGGGGGCCTTTGTGGGTCTGTGGAGTTAGAATGTGAGTCTGAGCCTCAGAGTTTCAGCCCCAGAGCCTTGACAAGAGACTGCCTGCGTGGTCTGAAAGCGAGTATGATTATGGGCCAGTCTGTGGGAGTGAGCCTGTGTGGCCTGTGAGTTTTGAATGTGAATCTAAGCCAGAGAAATAAATGCAAAAAATTAAAGCCAGGGAGCAGCCAAGGAACCAGATAGAAAAAAGGACCCAGGTGTGGCTTGTCAAGCTGCTTTTATCCCACCTGCTGGTTTGCCCCATCCCTGACCCAGGGCACTGAGGGAAGGGTTGTGGTTAGGGCCTGAGGTATATAAGGCCCAGCCTTTTGCTGGTGTGGTTATTTTGGATTTGGCTCTCTTGCAGGTACGTTGGTTGGGGGTGTTGTTTCTGCTTTTGTTTCTTTGGGTTTTCTGTAGGGGTTTTGTCTCTTAGGAAGTTGTTTGGTTTTGTTTGTTTCAGTGTGTGCTTCATTTGAGGAACTTTTTTTGTTGTTTTTTTTTTTTTTTAAAGAATAGTAGTTTTTGCCTTTGCTTTTCTTGCTAGGGAAGGTTCCAGTGTACGTAGGGTTTGTTCTTTAGAGTTTATATGTGTGTGGTGTTTTGGGGTATAGTTGTAAATTGTCTCTGTAGGTGTACTTTCTCATGGTTTATTTTCACAGAGCTGACTTTTTCCTGTTGTACTCTGGTTGATGTGAACAGTGACTAGGTGGCTATAGAACTAGTAAATTTTCCTTGGTTTTAAGTACTTTGAGTCAGTTTCTGTTGCTGTTTTCTAAGTGGCATACAAGGGTGGGTGTAGCAAATATACCTGTTGGATGCTTGGTGTATGAGCAGCCTGTACGATCAAGCTGGGGTCAGATACTTCACAGGAAAGACAGTTTTTTCTAGCTCTCTTCAGTTTGCATCTGATTCCATTTCCTTCTATGGAGTCGCATCCAAATCCTGAGAAATGAAGTGCTGAAGTGAGGAGGACTGTTAAAAATTTGGAGTATTTTGTGTGAGGTGGGTGACTAACAGTTGAATGTAATTTTGTGATGGGTTTTAGTTTTTCTTGTAGGTTCTGTGCTGCTCCTTATGAAGTATGTTAACTGTTTCCAGTGAGTCAGGGAGGTAATGACAAGGATGGTGGGATCAATTACTTATCACCAGAGCAATGCTCACTAGTGTCTAGTTTTTTAAGTCTTGCAGAGGAGGAGAACACTGGTGTAGCATTCAGAAGTAATTTAGGATCAGCTGAGCAAATGTTTGCAGAGTTAAATATGAGGCAGTAAGGTGTTACAGAAATAGGTGAGCATTGACTGGTCTGGTGGTGGTGAGAATGACAGCCAAACCAGTGTTTTTCTTCTGTTTGTCTGATTACAGACTGTTGTATGGCTGAATTTTTTGTTTTGCCTTTTTTTTTCTTTTGTAGTTTTTGCTTCCCTTACTGTAGATGATGAAGATAAAATGGGCAAATGCAGCTATCAGGCAGGTGTCTGGTATGAGAGTTCCGAGTAGTAAGTCTGGCTAGAGATCTATGGCACTATGGAAACTATACTGAGGGACTACTTTTTGGGAGCAGGGGGGTGGGGGACAATATCAGTCTAGCAGGAACGGGTTTTAAATGTACCATGGGGGTGAGGAAAAAGAAGTGAGGTGCTTAATAGCATCGTCCTACAGTGGTCAGGGTGGTACAGCTTGACTCTGTGTCATGGGTTCAGCAGCAGCAGTCACTTTTTTCTCCTCCTTGGTAGCTGGTGCAGCGCTGTGTTTTTGACTTGTGGCCTGGGAACAGAGCTGATAACACCAGTGTTTTCAGTTACTGCTTGGTAATGTTTTTGGTTTGACCAAGGACTTTCTGAGTCTCATGCTCTGCCACTGAGGAGGGGAAGCCGGGAGGAAGCAGAGACAGGACACCTGACCCGAACTGACCAAAGAGGTATTCAGTGCCACAGCACGTCATGCCCAGGAGGTAAAACAGAGAGCAAAGACCCGGAAGGGTGTGGGTGCGCTGCTTGGTGGGGCTGGGTATAGGTGGTGAGTGATTGTATTCTTTCCTTGTATTTGCCTTGTCATTGTTATTATTGGTGGCAACAGTAGTGGTCTTGTGTTATACCTTAGTTACTAAACTGTTCTTACCTCAACCTGTGGGAGTTGCATTCTTTCGATTCTCCTCCCCATCCCCCTGGGACTGGGGGAAGAAAGAGGGGGGAGTGAGTGAACAAACTGTGTGAGGAGCTTAAACTATGACCCTGTGTTATGGAGTGAGTTTGCTTGTATTCTGCATTGGTGCTTCCATGTAGCTTATTGAGTTAAAGGTGCTCAGCCTGCTCCTTGGACCTTGTCTTTTAGTTAGTGATTGCTCGAGCTCGTTGCCTAAGGGTGGTGCAGGCATTTTTTTTTTCCAGGTTTATGTGCGTAAGGCAGAGTAGGGTTTTTGTTTTGAGTCATTTGTTCAGTAGTCTTTTGGGGCGTTGCTCCAGGCTACCTTTGCAGCTGTGAGTAGGTATGGGGCTTGTTTGTTGGGGTGGTGGCTTAGAGTTGAGAGAGACATGGCAAAGGGATTCAGTATTTGTGTTTCGTATTCCAAGTCTTGCCCTCTACATTCGAAGTCAGATGAGTGCTTCATGTGAGTCAGGGTGGTAAGAAGAAGGATTGTGGCGTCGGTCACTTTTTGCGAGAGCCATGGTCGTTTGCCTTTGTTGTACTTCTAGGACACAGAGGGCAGGTGAGGCCTGGTGTCAGACTCCGATAGCTCGGAGGACTTCTTGTTCAGAGCTCGGAGGACTTCTTGTTCAGAGCTCGGAGGACTTCTTGTTCAGAGCTCGGAGGACTTCTTGTTCAGAGCTCGGAGGACTTCTTGTTCAGAGCTCGGAGGACTTCTTGTTCAGAGCTCGGAGGACTTGTACTCTTTCAGGAGCATTCGGTCTGTGATTGGAGAATTTTTTCTGTGCCTGGAGAGCTTGCACTGTGATTGAAGAAATTTTTCTGGGCTTAAGGACTTGTTCTGAGTTTGGGGGACTTGTTCTGAATTTGGGGGAATTGTTTTGTGTTAGAGGGACATGTTGACAGCTTGGAGGAATTGTTTTGAATTAGGGGGACATGTTGAGAGCCTGGAGGACATGTTGAGAGCCTGGAGGACATGTTGAGAGCCTGGAGGACATGTTGAGAGCCTGGAGGACATGTTGAGAGCCTGGAGGACATGTTCTCTTATCGGAGCATTTGGTATGTCATTGGGGGACTTGTTCTCTGCCTGGTGAACTTGCAGTATGATTGGAGGACTTGTTTTGGGATTGGAGGACTTGTTTTGGGATTGGAGGACTTGTTTTGGGATTGGAGGACTTGTTTTGGGATTGGAGGACTTGTTTTGGGATTGGAGGACTTGTTTTGGGATTGGAGGACTTGTTTTGGGATTGGAGGACTTGTTTTGGGATTGGAGGACTTGTTTTGGGATTGGAGGACTTGTTCTGAGTTTGATGTGGTTGTTTTGGTATTTTAGGACTTGTTCAGAGCTTGGAGGACTTGTTCAGAGCTTGGAGGACTTGTTCAGAGCTTGGAGGACTTGTTCAGGGCTTGGAGGACTTGTTCTCTTTTAGAAGCATTTGGTCTGTGATTGGAGAAATTGTTCTGTGCCTGGAGAGCTTGCAGTGTGATTGAAAAATTTTTTCTGGGCTTGGAGGAATTGTTCTGAGTTTGGGGGACTTGTTCTGAATCTGGGGGACTTGTTTTGAGTAAGGGGAATTGTTCAGAGCTTGGAGGACTTGTTAAGGGCTTGGAGGACTTGTTCTCTTTTAGGAGCATTTGGTCTGTGATTGGAGAATTTGTTCTCTGCCTGGAGAACTTTCACTATATTTGGAGGACATGTCGAGAGCCTGGAGGACATGTCGAGAGCCTGGAGGACATGTCGAGAGCCTGGAGGACATGTCGAGAGCCTGGAGGACATGTCGAGAGCCTGGAGGACATGTCGAGAGCCTGGAGGACATGTCGAGAGCCTGGAGGACATGTTGAGAGCCTGGAGGACATGTTCTCTTATCGGAGCATTTGGTATGTCATTGGGGGACTTGTTCTGTGCCTGGTGAACATGAACTATGATGATTGGAGGACTTGTTTTGAGCTTGGAGGACTTGTTCTGAGTTTGATGTGGTTGTTTTGGTATTTTAGGACTTGTTCTGAGCTTGGAGGATTTGTTCAGAGCTTGGAGGACTTGTTCTCTTTTAAGAGCATTTGGTCTATCATTGGAGAAATTGTTCTGTGCCTGGAGAGTTTGCGCTGTGATTGAAGAAATTTTTCTGGGCTTGGAGGACTTGCTCAGAGCTTGGAGGACTTGCTCAGAGCTTGGAGGACTTGTTCAGAGCTTGGAGGACTTGTTCAGAGCTTGGAGGACTTGTTCAGAGCTTGGAGGACTTGTTCAGAGCTTGGAGGACTTGTTCAGAGCTTGGAGGACTTGTTCAGAGCTTGGAGGACTTGTTCAGAGCTTGGAGGACTTGTTCAGAGCTTGGAGGACTTGTTCAGAGCTTGGAGGACTTGTTCTCTTTTAGGAGCATTTGGTCTGTGATTGGAGAATTTGTTCTGTGCCTGGAGAGCTTGCACTGTGATTGAAAAATTTTTTTTGGGCTTGGAGGAATTGTTCTGAGTTTGGGGGACTTGTTCTGAATCTGGGGGACTTGTTTTGAGTTAAGGGAATTGTTCAGAGCTTGGAGGACTTTTTCAGGGCTTGGAGGACTTGTTCTCTTTTAGGAGCATTTGGTCTGTGATTGGAGAATTTGTTCTCTGCCTGGAGAACTTGCACTATATTTGGAGGACATGTTGAGAGCCCTGAGGACATGTTGAGAGCCCTGAGGACATGTTGAGAGCCCGGAGGACATGTTGAGAGCCCGGAGGACATGTTGAGAGCCCGGAGGACATGTTCTCTTACCGGAGCATTTGTTATGTCACTGGGGGACTTGTTCTGTGCCTGGTGAACATGAGCTATGATGATTGGAGGACTTCTTTTGAGATTGGAGGACTTCTTTTGAGATTGAAGGTCTTGTTGTGAGATTGGAGGACTTGTTGTGAGATTGGAGGACTTGTTGTGAGATTGGAGGACTTGTTGTGAGATTGGAGGACTTGTTGTGAGATTGGAGGACTTGTTGTGAGATTGGAGGACTTGTTGTGAGATTGGAGGACTTGTTGTGAGATTGGAGGACTTGTTGTGAGATTGGAGGACTTGTTGTGAGATTGGAGGACTTGTTGTGAGATTGGAGGACTTGTTGTGAGATTGGAGGACTTGTGAGATTGGAGGACTTGTTGTGAGATTGGAGGACTTGTTGTGAGATTGGAGGACTTGTTGTGAGATTGGAGGACTTGTTGTGAGATTGGAGGACTTGTTGTGAGATTGGAGGACTTGTTGTGAGATTGGAGGACTTGTTGTGAGATTGGAGGACTTGTTGTGAGATTGGAGGACTTGTTGTGAGATTGGAGGACTTGTTGTGAGATTGGAGGACTTGTTGTGAGATTGGAGGACTTGTTGTGAGATTGGAGGACTTGTTGTGAGATTGGAGGACTTGTTGTGAGATTGGAGGACTTGTTGTGAGATTGGAGGACTTGTTGTGAGATTGGAGGACTTGTTGTGAGATTGGAGGACTTGTTGTGAGATTGGAGGACTTGTTGTGAGATTGGAGGACTTGTTGTGAGATTGGAGGACTTGTTGTGAGATTGGAGGACTTGTTGTGAGATTGATATGGTTGTTTTGGTATTTTAGGACTTGTTCAGGGCTTGGAGGACTTGTTCAGGGCTTGGAGGACTTGTTCAGGGCTTGGAGGACTTGTTCAGGGCTTGGAGGACTTGTTCAGGGCTTGGAGGACTTGTTCAGGGCTTGGAGGACTTGTTCAGGGCTTGGAGGACTTGTTCTCTTTTAGGAGCATTTGGTCTGTGATTGGAGAAATTGTTCTGTGCCTGGAGAGCTTGCACTGTGATTGAAAAATTTTTTCTGGGCTTGGAGGAATTGTTCTGAGTTTGGGGGACTTGTTCTGAGTCTGGGGGACTTGTTTTGAGTTAGGGGAATTGTTCAGAGCTTGGAGGACTTGTTAAGGGCTTGGGGGACTTGTTCTCTTTTAGGAGCATTTGGTCTGTGATTGGAGAATTTGTTCTCTGCCTGGAGAACTTTCACTATATTTGGAGGACATGTCGAGAGCCCGGAGGACATGTCGAGAGCCCGGAGGACATGTCGAGAGCCCGGAGGACATGTCGAGAGCCCGGAGGACATGTCGAGAGCCCGGAGGACATGTCGAGAGCCCGGAGGACATGTCGAGAGCCCGGAGGACATGTCGAGAGCCCGGAGGACATGTTCTCTTATCGGAGCATTTGGTATGTCATTGGGGGACTTGTTCTGTGCCTGGTGAACATGAAGTATGATAATTGGAGGTCTTGTTTTGAGATTGGAGGTCTTGTTGTGAGATTGGAGGTCTTGTTGTGAGATTGGAGGTCTTGTTGTGAGATTGGAGGTCTTGTTGTGAGATTGGAGGTCTTGTTGTGAGATTGGAGGTCTTGTTGTGAGATTGGAGGACTTGTTGTGAGATTGGAGGACTTGTTGTGAGATTGGAGGACTTGTTGTGAGATTGGAGGGCTTGTTGTGAGATTGGAGGGCTTGTTCTGAGTTTGATGTGGTTGTTTTGGTATTTTAGGACTTGTTCAGGGCTTGGAGGACTTGTTCAGGGCTTGGAGGACTTGTTCAGGGCTTGGAGGACTTGTTCAGGGTTTGGAGGACTTGTTCAGGGCTTGGAGGACTTGTTCAGGGCTTGGAGGACTTGTTCAGGGCTTGGAGGACTTGTTCAGGGCTTGGAGGACTTGTTCAGGGCTTGGAGGACTTGTTCAGGGCTTGGAGGTCTTGTTCAGGGCTTGGAGGTCTTGTTCAGGGCTTGGAGGTCTTGTTCAGGGCTTGGAGGTCTTGTTCAGGGCTTGGAGGTCTTGTTCAGGGCTTGGAGGTCTTGTTCAGGGCTTGGAGGTCTTGTTCAGGGCTTGGAGGTCTTGTTCAGGGCTTGGAGGACTTGTTCAGGGCTTGGAGGACTTGTTCAGGGCTTGGAGGACTTGTTCAGGGCTTGGAGGACTTGTTCAGGGCTTGGAGGACTTGTTCTCTTTTAGGAGCATTTGGTCTGTGATTGGAGAAATTGTTCTGTGCCTGGAGAGCTTGCAGTGTGATTGAAAAATTTTTTCTGGGCTTGGAGGAATTGTTCTGAGTTTGGGGGACTTGTTCTGAATCTGGGGGACATTTTTTGAGTTAGGGGAATTGTTCAGAGCTTGGAGGGCTTGTTAAGGGCTTGGAGGACATGTTCTCTTTTAGGAGCATTTGGTCTGTGATTGGAGAATTTGTTCTCTGCCTGGAGTACTTTCACTATATTTGGAGGACATGTCGAGAGCCTGGAGGACATGTCGAGAGCCTGGAGGACATGTCGAGAGCCTGGAGGACATGTCGAGAGCCTGGAGGACATGTCGAGAGCCTGGAGGACATGTCGAGAGCCTGGAGGACATGTCGAGAGCCTGGAGGACATGTCGAGAGCCTGGAGGACATGTCGAGAGCCTGGAGGACATGTCGAGAGCCTGGAGGACATGTCGAGAGCCTGGAGGACATGTCGAGAGCCTGGAGGACATGTCGAGAGCCTGGAGGACATGTCGAGAGCCTGGAGGACATGTCGAGAGCCTGGAGGACATGTCGAGAGCCTGGAGGACATGTCGAGAGCCTGGAGGACATGTCGAGAGCCTGGAGGACATGTCGAGAGCCTGGAGGACATGTCGAGAGCCTGGAGGACATGTCGAGAGCCTGGAGGACATGTCGAGAGCCTGGAGGACATGTCGAGAGCCTGGAGGACATGTCGAGAGCCTGGAGGACATGTTCTCTTATCGGAGCATTTGTTATATCATTGGGGGACTTGTTCTGTGCCTGGTAAACATGAAGTATGATGATTGGAGGACTTGTTTTGAGATTGGAGGACTTGTTTTGAGATTGGAGGACTTGTTTTGAGATTGGAGGACTTGTTTTGAGATTGGAGGACTTGTTTTGAGATTGGAGGACTTGTTTTGATCTAGGAGGACTTGTTTTGATCTAGGAGGACTTGTTTTGATCTAGGAGGACTTGTTCTGAGTTTGATGTGGTTGTTTTGGTATTTTAGGTCTTGTTCTGAGCTTGGAGGATTTGCTCAGAGCTTGGAGGACTTGTTCTCTTTTAAGAGCATTTGGTCTGTCATTGGAGAAATTGTTCTGTGCCTGGAGAGTTTGCGCTGTGTTTGAGGAAATTTTTCAGGGCTTGGAGGACTTGTTCAGAGCTTGGAGGACTTGTTCAGAGCTTGGAGGACTTGTTCAGAGCTTGGAGGACTTGTTCAGAGCTTGGAGGACTTGTTCAGAGCTTGGAGGACTTGTTCAGAGCTTGGAGGACTTGTTCAGAGCTTGGAGGACTTGTTCAGAGCTTGGAGGACTTGTTCAGAGCTTGGAGGACTTGTTCAGAGCTTGGAGGACTTGTTCAGAGCTTGGAGGACTTGTTCAGAGCTTGGAGGACTTGTTCTCTTTTAGGAGCATTTGGTCTGTGATTGGAGAATTTGTTCTGTGCCTGGAGAGCTTGCGCTGTGATTGAAAAATTTTTTCTGGGCTTGGAGGAATTGTTCTGAGTTTGGGGGACTTGTTCTGAATCTGGGGGACTTGTTTTGAGTTAGGGGAATTGTTCAGAGCCTGGAGGACTTGTTCAGAACTTGCAGGACTTGTTCTCTTTTAGGAGCATTTGGTCTGTGATTGGAGAATTTGTTCTCTGCCTGGAGAACTTGCACTATATTTGGAGGACATGTTGAGAGCCTGGAGGACATGTTGAGAGCCTGGAGGACATGTTGAGAGCTTGGAGGACATGTTCTGTGCCTGGTGAACATGAACTATGAAGATTGGAGGTCATGTTTTGAGATTGGAGGTCATGTTTTGAGATTGGAGGTCATGTTTTGAGATTGGAGGTCATGTTTTGAGATTGGAGGTCATGTTTTGAGATTGGAGGTCATGTTTTGAGATTGGAGGTCATGTTTTGAGATTGGAGGTCATGTTTTGAGATTGGAGGTCATGTTTTGAGATTGGAGGTCATGTTTTGAGATTGGAGGTCATGTTTTGAGATTGGAGGACTTGTTTTGAGATTGGAGGACTTGTTTTGAGATTGGAGGACTTGTTTTGAGATTGGAGGACTTGTTTTGAGATTGGAGGACTTGTTCTGAGTTTGATGTGGTTGTTTTGGTGTTTTAGGACTTGTTCTGAGCTTGGAGGGCTTGTTCAGAGCTTGGAGGACTTGTTCTCTTTTAGGAGCATTTGGTCAGTGATTGGGGAAATTGTTCTGTGCCTGTAGAGCTTTCACTGTGTTTGAAGAAATTCTTCAGGGCTTGGAGGAATTCTTCAGGGCTTGGAGGACTTGTTCAGAGCTTGGAGGACTTGTTCAGAGCTTGGAGGACTTGTTCAGAGCTTGGAGGACTTGTTCAGGGCTTGGAGGACTTGTTCAGGGCTTGGAGGACTTGTTCAGGGCTTGGAGGACTTGTTCAGAGCTTGGAGGATGTGTTCAGAGCTTGGAGGACTTGTTCTCTTTTAGGAGCATTTGGTCTGTGATTGGAGAATTTGTTCTGTGCCTGGAGAGCTTGCACTGTGATTGAAAAATTTTTTCTGGGCTTGGAGGAATTGTTCTGAGTTTGGGGGACTTGTTCTGAATCTGGGGGACTTGTTTTGAGTTAGGGGAATTGTTCAGAGCTCAGAGGACTTGTTCAGGGCTTGGAGGACTTGTTCTCTTTTAGGAGCATTTGGTTTGTGATTGGAGAATTTGTTCTCTGCCTGGAGAACTTTCACTATATTTGGAGGACATGTTGAGAGCCTGGAGGACATGTTGAGAGCCTGGAGGACATGTTGAGAGCCTGGAGGACATGTTGAGAGCCTGGAGGACATGTTGAGAGCCTGGAGGACATGTTGAGAGCCTGGAGGACATGTTGAGAGCCTGGAGGACATGTTGAGAGCCTGGAGGACATGTTGAGAGCCTGGAGGACATGTTGAGAGCCTGGAGGACATGTTGAGAGCCTGGAGGACATGTTGAGAGCCTGGAGGACATGTTGAGAGCCTGGAGGACATGTTGAGAGCCTGGAGGACATGTTGAGAGCCTGGAGGACATGTTGAGAGCCTGGAGGACATGTTGAGAGCCTGGAGGACATGTTGAGAGCCTGGAGGACATGTTGAGAGCCTGGAGGACATGTTCTCTTATCGGAGCATTTGGTATGTCATTGGGGGACTTGCTCTGTGCCTGGTGAACATGAACTATGAAGATTGGAGGACTTGTTCAGAGCTTGGAGGACTTGTTCAGAGCTTGGAGGACTTGTTCAGAGCTTGGAGGACTTGTTCAGAGCTTGGAGGACTTGTTCAGAGCTTGGAGGACTTGTTCAGAGCTTGGAGGACTTGTTCAGAGCTTGGAGGACTTGTTCAGAGCTTGGAGGACTTGTTCAGAGCTTGGAGGACTTGTTCAGAGCTTGGAGGACTTGTTCTCTTTTAGGAGCATTTGGTCTGTGATTGGAGAATTTGTTCTGTGCCTGGAGAGCTTGCACTGTGATTGAAAAATTTTTTCTGGGCTTGGAGGAATTGTTCTGAGTTTGGGGGACTTGTTCTGAATCTGGGGGACTTGTTTTGAGTTAGGGGAATTGTTCAGAGCTTGGAGGACTTGTTCAGGGCTTGGAGGACTTGTTCTCTTTTAGGAGCATTTGGTCTGTGATTGGAGAAATTGTTCTCCGCCTGGAGAACTTGCACTATATTTGGAGGACATGTTGGGTGCCTGGAGGACATGTTGGGTGCCTGGAGGACATGTTGGGTGCCTGGAGGACATGTTGGGTGCCTGGAGGACATGTTGGGTGCCTGGAGGACATGTTGGGTGCCTGGAGGACATGTTGAGAGCCTGGAGGACATGTTCTCTTATCGGAGCATTTGGTATGTTATTGGGGGACTTGTTCTTTGCCTGGTGAACTTGCACTATTATTGGAGGACTTGTTTTGAGATTGGAGGACTTGTTTTGAGATTGGAGGACTTGTTTTGAGATTGGAGGACTTGTTTTGAGATTGGAGGACTTGTTTTGAGATTGGAGGACTTGTTTTGAGATTGGAGGACTTGTTTTGAGATTGGAGGACTTGTTTTGAGATTGGAGGACTTGTTTTGAGATTGGAGGACTTGTTTTGAGATTGGAGGACTTGTTTTGAGATTGGAGGACTTGTTTTGAGATTGGAGGACTTGTTTTGAGATTGGAGGACTTGTTTTGAGATTGGAGGACTTGTTCTGAGTTTGATGTGGTTGTTTTGGTATTTTAGGACTTGTTCTGAGCTTTGAGGACTTGTTCAGAGCTTGGAGGAATTGTTCTCTTTTAGGAGCATTTGGTCTGTGATTGGGGAAATTGTTCTGTGCCTGGAGAGCTTGCACTGTGTTTGAAGAAATTTTTCTGGGCTTGGAGGACTTGTTCAGAGGTTGGAGGACTTGTTCAGAGCTTGGAGGACTTGTTCAGAGCTTGGAGGACTTGTTCAGAGCTTGGAGGACTTGTTCAGAGCTTGGAGGACTTGTTCAGAGCTTGGAGGACTTGTTCAGAGCTTGGAGGACTTGTTCAGAGCTTGGAGGACTTGTTCAGAGCTTGGAGGACTTGTTCAGAGCTTGGAGGACTTGTTCTCTTTTAGGAGCATTTGGTCTGTGATTGGAGAATTTGTTTTGTGCCTGGAGAGATTGCACTGTGATTGAAAAATTTTTTCTGGGCTTGGAGGAATTGTTCTGAGTTTGGGGGACTTGTTCTGAATCTGGGGGACTTGTTTTGAGCTAGGGGAATTTTTCAGAGCTTGGAGGACTTGTTCAGAGCTTGGAGGACTTGTTCTCCTTTAGGAGCATTTGGTCTGTGATTGGAGAATTTGTTCTCTGCCTGGAGAACTTGCACTATATTTGGAGGACATGTTGAGGGCCTGGAGGACATGTTGAGAGCCTGGAGGACATGTTGAGAGCCTGGAGGACATGTTGAGAGCCTGGAGGACATGTTGAGAGCCTGGAGGACATGTTGAGAGCCTGGAGGACATGTTGAGAGCCTGGAGGACATGTTGAGAGCCTGGAGGACATGTTGAGAGCCTGGAGGACATGTTGAGAGCCTGGAGGACATGTTGAGAGCCTGGAGGACATGTTGAGAGCCTGGAGGACATGTTCTCTTATCGGAGCATTTGGTATGTCATTGGGGGACTTGTTCTGTGCCTGGTGAACATGAACTATGAAGCTTGGAGGACTTGTTTTGAGCTTGGAGGACTTGTTTTGAGCTTGGAGGACTTGTTTTGAGCTTGGAGGACTTGTTTTGAGCTTGGAGGACTTGTTTTGAGCTTGGAGGACTTGTTTTGAGCTTGGAGGACTTGTTTTGAGCTTGGAGGACTTGTTTTGAGCTTGGAGGACTTGTTTTGAGCTTGGAGGACTTGTTCATTGCTTGGAGGACTTGTTCAGGGCTTGGAGGACTTGTTCAGGGCTTGGAGGACTTGTTCAGGGCTTGGAGGACTTGTTCAGGGCTTGGAGGACTTGTTCAGGGCTTGGAGGACTTGTTCAGGGCTTGGAGGACTTGTTCAGGGCTTGGAGGACTTGTTCAGGGCTTGGAGGACTTGTTCAGGGCTTGGAGGACTTGTTCAGGGCTTGGAGGACTTGTTCAGGGCTTGGAGGACTTGTTCAGGGCTTGGAGGACTTGTTCTCTTTTAGGAGCATTTGGTCTGTGATTGGAGAATTTGTTCTGTGCCTGGAGAGCTTGCACTGTGATTGAAAAAATTTTTCTGGGCTTGGAGGAATTGTTCTGAGTTTGGGGGACTTGTTCTGAATCTGGGGGACTTGTTTTGAGTTAGGGGAATTGTTCGGATCTTGGAGGACTTGTTCAGGGCTTGGAGGACTTGTTCACTTTTAGGAGCATTTGGTTGGTGATTGGAGAAATTGTTCTCTGCCTGGAGAACTTGCACTATATTTGGAGGACATGTTGGGAGCCAGGAGGACATGTTGGGAGCCAGGAGGACATGTTGGGAGCCAGGAGGACATGTTGGGAGCCTGGAGGACATGTTGGGAGCCTGGAGGACATGTTGGGAGCCTGGAGGACATGTTGGGAGCCTGGAGGACATGTTGGGAGCCTGGAGGACATGTTCTCTTATCGGAGCATTTGGTATGTTATTGGGGGAATTGTTCTTTGCGTGGTGAACTTGCACTATGATTGGAGGACTTGTTTTGAGATAGGAGGACTTGTTTTGAGATAGGAGGACTTGTTTTGAGATAGGAGGACTTGTTTTGAGATAGGAGGACTTGTTTTGAGATAGGAGGACTTGTTTTGAGATAGGAGGACTTGTTTTGAGATAGGAGGACTTGTTTTGAGATAGGAGGACTTGTTTTGAGATAGGAGGACTTGTTTTGAGATAGGAGGACTTGTTTTGAGATAGGAGGACTTGTTTTGAGATAGGAGGACTTGTTTTGAGATAGGAGGACTTGTTTTGAGATAGGAGGACTTGTTTTGAGATAGGAGGACTTGTTTTGAGATAGGAGGACTTGTTTTGAGATAGGAGGACTTGTTTTGAGATAGGAGGACTTGTTTTGAGATAGGAGGACTTGTTTTGAGATAGGAGGACTTGTTTTGAGATAGGAGGACTTGTTTTGAGATAGGAGGACTTGTTTTGAGATAGGAGGACTTGTTTTGAGATAGGAGGACTTGTTCTGAGTTTGATGTGGTTTTCTGAGCCAGGAGGACTTCTTGTTCAGGGCTTGGAGGACTTGTTCAGGGCTTGGAGGACTTGTTCAGGGCTTGGAGGACTTGTTCAGGGCTTGGAGGACTTGTTCAGGGCTTGGAGGACTTGTTCAGGGCTTGGAGGACTTGTTCAGGGCTTGGAGGACTTGTTCAGGGCTTGGAGGACTTGTTCAGGGCTTGGAGGACTTGTTCAGGGCTTGGAGGACTTGTTCAGGGCTTGGAGGACTTGTTCAGGGCTTGGAGGACTTGTTCAGGGCTTGGAGGACTTGTTCAGGGCTTGGAGGACTTGTTCTCTTTTAGGAGCATTTGGTCTGTGATTGGAGAAATTGTTCTCCGCCTGGAGAACTTGCACTATATTTGGAGGACATGTTGGGAGCCTGGAGGACATGTTGAGAGCCTGGAGGACATGTTGAGAGCCTGGAGGACATGTTGAGAGCCTGGAGGACATGTTGAGAGCCTGGAGGACATGTTGAGAGCCTGGAGGACATGTTGAGAGCCTGGAGGACATGTTGAGAGCCTGGAGGACATGTTGAGAGCCTGGAGGACATGTTGAGAGCCTGGAGGACATGTTGAGAGCCTGGAGGACATGTTGAGAGCCTGGAGGACATGTTCTCTTATCGGAGCATTTGGTATGTTATTGGGGGACTTGTTCTTTGCCTGGTGAACTTGCACTATGATTGGAGGACTTGTTTTGAGATTGGAGGACTTGTTTTGAGATTGGAGGACTTGTTTTGAGATTGGAGGACTTGTTTTGAGATTGGAGGACTTGTTTTGAGATTGGAGGACTTGTTTTGAGATTGGAGGACTTGTTTTGAGATTGGAGGACTTGTTTTGAGATTGGAGGACTTGTTTTGAGATTGGAGGACTTGTTTTGAGATTGGAGGACTTGTTTTGAGATTGGAGGACTTGTTTTGAGATTGGAGGACTTGTTTTGAGATTGGAGGACTTGTTTTGAGATTGGAGGACTTGTTTTGAGATTGGAGGACTTGTTTTGAGATTGGAGGACTTGTTTTGAGATTGGAGGACTTGTTTTGAGATTGGAGGACTTGTTTTGAGATTGGAGGACTTGTTTTGAGATTGGAGGACTTGTTTTGAGATTGGAGGACTTGTTTTGAGATTGGAGGACTTGTTTTGAGATTGGAGGACTTGTTTTGAGATTGGAGGACTTGTTTTGAGATTGGAGGACTTGTTTTGAGATTGGAGGACTTGTTTTGAGATTGGAGGACTTGTTTTGAGATTGGAGGACTTGTTTTGAGATTGGAGGACTTGTTCTGAGTTTGATGTGGTTGTTTTGGTATTTTAGGACTTGTTCTGAGCTTGGAGGACTTGTTCAGAGCTTGGAGGAATTGTTCTCTTTTAGGAGCATTTGGTCTATGATTGGGGAAATTGTTCTGTGCCTGGAGAGCTTGCACTGTGTTTGAAGAAATTTTTCTGGGCTTGGAGGACTTGTTCAGAGCTTGGAGGACTTGTTCAGAGCTTGGAGGACTTGTTCAGAGCTTGGAGGACTTGTTCAGAGCTTGGAGGACTTGTTCAGAGCTTGGAGGACTTGTTCAGAGCTTGGAGGACTTGTTCAGAGCTTGGAGGACTTGTTCAGAGCTTGGAGGACTTGTTCAGAGCTTGGAGGACTTGTTCAGAGCTTGGAGGACTTGTTCAGAGCTTGGAGGACTTGTTCTCTTTTAGGAGCATTTGGTCTGTGATTGGAGAATTTGTTTTGTGCCTGGAGAGCTTGCACTGTGATTGAAAAATTTTTTCTGGGCTTAGGAGGAATTGTTCTGAATTTGGGGGACTTGTTCTGAATCTGGGGGACTTGTTTTGAGCTAGGGGAATTTTTCAGAGCTTGGAGGACTTGTTCAGGGCTTGGAGGACTTGTTCTCCTTTAGGAGCATTTGGTCTGTGATTGGAGAAATTGTTCTCCGCCTGGAGAACTTGCACTATATTTGGAGGACATGTTGGGAGCCTGGAGGACATGTTGGGAGCCTGGAGGACATGTTGGGAGCCTGGAGGACATGTTGGGAGCCTGGAGGACATGTTGGGAGCCTGGAGGACATGTTGGGAGCCTGGAGGACATGTTGGAAGAATGGAGGACATGTTGGAAGAATGGAGGACATGTTGAGAGCCTGGAGGACATGTTGAGAGCCTGGAGGACACGTTGAGAGCCTGGAGGACATGTTCTCTTATCGGAGCATTTGGTATGTCATTGGGGGACTTGTTCTGTGCCTGGTGAACATGAACTATGATGATTGGAGGACTTGTTTTGAGATTGGAGGACTTGTTCTGAGATTGCAGGTCTTGTTTTGAGTTTGGAGTTCTTGTTTTGAGATTGGAGGACTTGTTTTGAGATTGGAGGACTTGTTTTGAGATTGGAGGACTTGTTTTGAGATTGGAGGACTTGTTTTGAGATTGGAGGACTTGTTTTGAGATTGGAGGACTTGTTTTGAGATTGGAGGACTTGTTTTGAGATTGGAGGACTTGTTTTGAGATTGGAGGACTTGTTTTGAGATTGGAGGACTTGTTGTGAGATTGGAGGACTTGTTCTGAGTTTGATGTGGTTGTTCTGATATTTTAGGACTTTTACAGAGCTTGGAGGACTTGTTCAGAGCTTGGAGGACTTGTTCTCTTTTAGGAGCATTTGGTCTGTGATTGGAGAATTTGTTCTGTGCCTGGAGACCTTGCACTGTGATTGAAAAATTTTTTCTGGGCTTGGAGGAATTGTTCTGAGTTTGGGGGACTTGTTCTGAATCTGGGGGAATTGTTTTGAGTTAGGAGAATTGTTCAGAGCTTGGAGGACTTGTTCAGAGCTTGGAGGACTTGTTCAGGGCTTGGAGGACTTGTTCTCTTTTAGGAGCATTTGGTCTGTGATTGGAGAATTTGTTCTCTGCCTGGAGAACTTTCACTATATTTGGAGAAGATGTTGAGAGCCTGGAGGACATGTTGAGAGCCTGGAGGACATGTTGAGAGCCTGGAGGACATGTTGAGAGCCTGGAGGACATGTTGAGAGCCTGGAGGACATGTTGAGAGCCTGGAGGACATGTTGAGAGCCTGGAGGACATGTTGAGAGCCTGGAGGACATGTTGAGAGCCTGGAGGACATGTTCTCTTATCGGAGCATTTGGTATGTCACTGGGGGACTTGTTCTGTGCTTGGTGAACATGAACTATGATGAGATTGGAGGACTTGTTTTGCGATTGGAGGACTTGTTTTGCAATTGGTGGACTTGTTTTGCGATTGGAGGACTTGTTCTGAGATTGAAGGACTTGTTTTGAGATTGGAGGACTTGTTTTGCGATTGGAGGACTTGTTTTGCGATTGGAGGACTTGTTTTGCGATTGGAGGACTTGTTTTGAGATTGGAGGACTTGTTTTGAGATTGGAGGACTTGTTTTGAGATTGGAGGACTTGTTTTGAGATTGGAGGACTTGTTTTGAGATTGGAGGACTTGTTTTGAGATTGGAGGACTTGTTTTGAGATTGGAGGACTTGTTTTGAGATTGGAGGACTTGTTTTGAGATTGGAGGACTTGTTTTGAGATTGGAGGACTTGTTTTGAGATTGGAGGACTTGTTTTGAGATTGGAGGACTTGTTTTGAGATTGGAGGACTTGTTTTGAGATTGGAGGACTTGTTTTGAGATTGGAGGACTTGTTTTGAGATTGGAGGACTTGTTTTGAGATTGGAGGACTTGTTTTGAGATTGGAGGACTTGTTTTGAGATTGGAGGACTTGTTTTGAGATTGGAGGACTTGTTTTGAGATTGGAGGACTTGTTTTGAGATTGGAGGACTTGTTTTGAGATTGGAGGACTTGTTTTGAGATTGGAGGACTTGTTTTGAGATTGGAGGACTTGTTTTGAGATTGGAGGACTTGTTCTGAGTTTGATGTGGTTGTTTTGATATTTTAGGAATTGTTCTGAGCTTGGAGGACTTGTTCAGGGCTTGGAGGACTTGTTCTCTTTTAGGAGCATTTGGTCTGTGATTGGAGAATTTCTTCTGTGCCTGGAGAGCTTGCACTGTGATTGAAAAATTTTTTCTGGGCTTGGAGGAATTGTTCTGAGTTTGGGGGACTTGTTCTGAATCTGGGGGACTTGTTTTGAGTTAGGGGAATTGTTCAGAGCTCAGAGGACTTGTTCAGGGCTTGGAGGACTTGTTCTCTTTTAGGAGCATTTGGTCTGTGATTGGAGAATTTGTTCTCTGCCTGGAGAACTTTCACTATATTTGGAGGACATGTTGAGAGCCTGGAGGACATGTTGAGAGCCTGGAGGACATGTTGAGAGCCTGGAGGACATGTTGAGAGCCTGGAGGACATGTTGAGAGCCTGGAGGACATGTTGAGAGCCTGGAGGACATGTTGAGAGCCTGGAGGACATGTTGAGAGCCTGGAGGACATGTTGAGAGCCTGGAGGACATGTTGAGAGCCTGGAGGACATGTTGAGAGCCTGGAGGACATGTTGAGAGCCTGGAGGACATGTTGAGAGCCTGGAGGACATGTTGAGAGCCTGGAGGACATGTTGAGAGCCTGGAGGACATGTTGAGAGCCTGGAGGACATGTTGAGAGCCTGGAGGACATGTTGAGAGCCTGGAGGACATGTTCTCTTATCGGAGCATTTGGTATGTCATTGGGGGACTTGTTCTGTGCCTGGTGAACATGAACTATGAAGATTGGAGCACTTGTTTTGAGATTAGATTACCTGTTTTGAGATTGGAGGACTTGTTTTGAGCTTGGAGGACTTGTTCAGATCTTGGAGGACTTCTTCAGAGCTTAGAGGAATTGTTCAGAGCTTGGAGGCCTTGTTCTCTTTTAGGAGCATTTGGTCTGTGATTGGAGAATTTGTTCTGTGCCTGGAGAGCTTGCACTGTGATTGAAAAATTTTTTCATGGCTTGGAGGAATTGTTCTGAGTTTGGGGGACTTGTTCTGAATCTGGGGGACTTGTTTTGAGTTACGGGAATTGTTCAGAGCTTGGTGGCCTTGTTCAGGGCTTGGAGGACTTGTTTTCTTTTAGGAGCATTTGGTCTGTGATTGGAGAAATTGTTCTCTGCCTGGAGAACTTGCACTATATTTGGAGGACATGTTGGGAGCCTGGAGGACATGTTGGGAGCCTGGAGGACATGTTGGGAGCCTGGAGGACATGTTGGGAGCCTGGAGGACATGTTGGGAGCCTGGAGGACATGTTGGGAGCCTGGAGGACATGTTGGGAGCCTGGAGGACATGTTGGGAGCCTGGAGGACATGTTGGGAGCCTGGAGGACATGTTGGGAGCCTGGAGGACATGTTGGGAGCCTGGAGGACATGTTGGGAGCCTGGAGGACATGTTGGGAGCCTGGAGGACATGTTGGGAGCCTGGAGGACATGTTGGGAGCCTGGAGGACATGTTGGGAGCCTGGAGGACATGTTGGAAGAATGGAGGACATGTTGGAAGAATGGAGGACATGTTGAGAGCCTGGAGGACACGTTGAGAGCCTGGAGGACATGTTCTCTTATCGGAGCATTTGGTATGTCATTGGGGGACTTGTTCTGTGCCTGGTGAACATGAACTATGATGATTGGAGGACTTGTTTTGAGATTGGAGTTCTTGTTTTGAATTTGGAGGACTTGTTTTGAGATTGGAGGACCTGTTTTGAGATTGGAGGACCTGTTTTGAGATTGGAGGACCTGTTTTGAGATTGGAGGACTTGTTTTGAGATTGGAGGACTTGTTTTGAGATTGGAGGACTTGTTTTGAGATTGGAGGACTTGTTTTGAGATTGGAGGACTTGTTTTGAGATTGGAGGACTTGTTTTGAGATTGGAGGACTTGTTGTGATATTGGAGGACTTGTTCTGAGTTTGATGTGGTTGTTCTGATATTTTAGGACTTTTACAGAGCTTGGAGGACTTGTTCAGGGCTTGGAGGACTTGTTCTCTTTTAGGAGCATTTGGTCTGTGATTGGAGAATTTGTTCTCTGCCTGGAGAACTTTCACTATATTTGGAGGACATGTTGCGAGCCTGGAGGACATGTTGAGAGCCTGGAGGACATGTTGAGAGCCTGGAGGACATGTTGGGAGCCTGGAGGACATGTTGGGAGCCTGGAGGACATGTTGGGAGCCTGGAGGACATGTTGGGAGCCTGGAGGACATGTTGAGAGCCTGGAGGACATGTTGAGAGCCTGGAGGACATGTTGAGAGCCTGGAGGACACGTTGAGAGCCTGGAGGACATGTTCTCTTATCGGAGCATTTGGTATGTCATTGGGGGACTTGTTCTGTGCCTGGTGAACATGAACTATGATGATTGGAGGACTTGTTTTGAGATTGGAGGACTTGTTTTGAGATTGGAGGTCTTGTTTTGAGATTGGAGGACTTGTTGTGAGATTGGAGGACTTGTTGTGAGATTGGAGGACTTGTTGTGAGATTGGAGGACTTGTTGTGAGATTGGAGGACTTGTTGTGAGATTGGAGGACTTGTTGTGAGTTTGATGTGGTTCTTCTGATATTTTAGGACTTTTACAGAGCTTGGAGGACTTGTTCAGAGCTTGGAGGACTTGTTCTCTTTTAGGAGCATTTGGTCTGTGATTGGAGAATTTCTTCTGTGCCTGGAGAGCTTGCACTGTGATTGAAAAATTTTTTCTGGGCTTGGAGGAATTGTTCTGAGTTTGGGGGACTTGTTCTGAATCTGGGGGACTTGTTTTGAGTTAGGGGAATTGTTCAGAGCTTGGAGGACTTGTTCAGAGCTTGGAGGACTTGTTCAGGGCTTGGAGGACTTGTTCTCTTTTAGGAGCATTTGGTCTGTGATTGGAGAATTTGTTCTCTGCCTGGAGAACTTTCACTATATTTGGAGGACATGTTGAGAGCCTGGAGGACATGTTGAGAGCCTGGAGGACATGTTGAGAGCCTGGAGGACATGTTGAGAGCCTGGAGGACATGTTGAGAGCCTGGAGGACATGTTGAGAGCCTGGAGGACATGTTGAGAGCCTGGAGGACATGTTGAGAGCCTGGAGGACATGTTGAGAGCCTGGAGGACATGTTGAGAGCCTGGAGGACATGTTGAGAGCCTGGAGGACATGTTGAGAGCCTGGAGGACATGTTGAGAGCCTGGAGGACATGTTGAGAGCCTGGAGGACATGTTGAGAGCCTGGAGGACATGTTGAGAGCCTGGAGGACATGTTGAGAGCCTGGAGGACATGTTGAGAGCCTGGAGGACATGTTGAGAGCCTGGAGGACATGTTGAGAGCCTGGAGGACATGTTGAGAGCCTGGAGGACATGTTCTCTTATCGGAGCATTTGGTATGTCATTGGGGGACTTGTTCTGTGCCTGGTGAACATGAACTATGAAGATTGGAGCACTTGTTTTGAGATTAGATTACCTGTTTTGAGATTGGAGCACTTGTTTTGAGCTTGGAGGACTTGTTCAGATCTTGGAGGACTTCTTCAGAGCTTAGAGGAATTGTTCAGAGCTTGGAGGCCTTGTTCTCTTTTAGGAGCATTTGGTCTGTGATTGGAGAATTTGTTCTGTGCCTGGAGAGCTTGCACTGTGATTGAAAAATTTTTTCATGGCTTGGAGGAATTGTTCTGAGTTTGGGGGACTTGTTCTGAATCTGGGGGACTTGTTTTGAGTTACGGGAATTGTTCAGAGCTTGGTGGCCTTGTTCAGGGCTTGGAGGACTTGTTTTCTTTTAGGAGCATTTGGTCTGTGATTGGAGAAATTGTTCTCTGCCTGGAGAACTTGCACTATATTTGGAGGACATGTTGGGAGCCTGGAGGACATGTTGGGAGCCTGGAGGACATGTTGGGAGCCTGGAGGACATGTTGGGAGCCTGGAGGACATGTTGGGAGCCTGGAGGACATGTTGGGAGCCTGGAGGACATGTTGGGAGCCTGGAGGACATGTTGGAAGAATGGAGGACATGTTGGAAGAATGGAGGACATGTTGAGAGCCTGGAGGACATGTTGAGAGCCTGGAGGACACGTTGAGAGCCTGGAGGACACGTTGAGAGCCTGGAGGACACGTTGAGAGCCTGGAGGACATGTTGAGAGCCTGGAGGACACGTTGAGAGCCTGGAGGACATGTTCTCTTATCGGAGCATTTGGTATGTCATTGGGGGACTTGTTCTGTGCCTGGTGAACATGAACTATGATGATTGGAGGACTTGTTTTGAGATTGGAGTTCTTGTTTTGAATTTGGAGGACTTGTTTTGAGATTGGAGGACCTGTTTTGAGATTGGAGGACCTGTTTTGAGATTGGAGGACCTGTTTTGAGATTGGAGGACTTGTTTTGAGATTGGAGGACTTGTTTTGAGATTGGAGGACTTGTTTTGAGATTGGAGGACTTGTTTTGAGATTGGAGGACTTGTTTTGAGATTGGAGGACTTGTTTTGAGATTGGAGGACTTGTTTTGAGATTGGAGGACTTGTTTTGAGATTGGAGGACTTGTTGTGATATTGGAGGACTTGTTCTGAGTTTGATGTGGTTGTTCTGATATTTTAGGACTTTTACAGAGCTTGGAGGACTTGTTCAGGGCTTGGAGGACTTGTTCTCTTTTAGGAGCATTTGGTCTGTGATTGGAGAATTTGTTCTCTGCCTGGAGAACTTTCACTATATTTGGAGGACATGTTGGGAGCCTGGAGGACATGTTGGGAGCCTGGAGGACATGTTGGGAGCCTGGAGGACATGTTGGGAGCCTGGAGGACATGTTGGGAGCCTGGAGGACATGTTGGGAGCCTGGAGGACAGGTTGAGAGCCTGGAGGACACGTTGAGAGCCTGGAGGACATGTTCTCTTATCGGAGCTTTTGGTATGTCATTGGGGGACTTGTTCTGTGCCTGGTGAACATGAACTATGATGATTGGAGGACTTGTTTTGAGATTGGAGGACTTGTTTTGAGATTGGAGGACTTGTTGTGAGATTGGAGGACTTGTTGTGAGATTGGAGGACTTGTTGTGAGATTGGAGGACTTGTTGTGAGATTGGAGGACTTGTTGTGAGATTGGAGGACTTGTTGTGAGATTGGAGGACTTGTTGTGAGATTGGAGGACTTGTTGTGAGTTTGATGTGGTTCTTCTGATATTTTAGGACTTTTACAGAGCTTGGAGGACTTGTTCAGAGCTTGGAGGACTTGTTCTCTTTTAGGAGCATTTGGTCTGTGATTGGAGAATTTCTTCTGTGCCTGGAGAGCTTGCACTGTGATTGAAAAATTTTTTCTGGGCTTGGAGGAATTGTTCTGAGTTTGGGGGACTTGTTCTGAATCTGGGGGACTTGTTTTGAGTTAGGGGAATTGTTCAGAGCTTGGAGGACTTGTTCAGAGCTTGGAGGACTTGTTCAGGGCTTGGAGGACTTGTTCTCTTTTAGGAGCATTTGGTCTGTGATTGGAGAATTTGTTCTCTGCCTGGAGAACTTTCACTATATTTGGAGGACATGTTGAGAGCCTGGAGGACATGTTGAGAGCCTGGAGGACATGTTGAGAGCCTGGAGGACATGTTGAGAGCCTGGAGGACATGTTGAGAGCCTGGAGGACATGTTGAGAGCCTGGAGGACATGTTGAGAGCCTGGAGGACATGTTGAGAGCCTGGAGGACATGTTGAGAGCCTGGAGGACATGTTGAGAGCCTGGAGGACATGTTGAGAGCCTGGAGGACATGTTGAGAGCCTGGAGGACATGTTGAGAGCCTGGAGGACATGTTGAGAGCCTGGAGGACATGTTCTCTTATCGGAGCATTTGGTATGTCATTGGGGGACTTGTTCTGTGCCTGGTGAACATGAACTATGATGATTGGAGGACTTGTTTTGAGATTGGAGGACTTGTTTTCAGATTGGAGGACCTGTTTTGAGATTGGAGGACCTGTTTTGAGATTGGAGGACCTGTTTTGAGATTGGAGGACC